>OV170228.1:16742318-17971068 GCA_921882275.1 Brenthis ino | reverse complement strand
GAACAAAAAACCAGCATTTATTCAGCAGATTTATATGGAAGCTCAATTGCTTAGTAATGAATGACCCTCATGCTAGCATAATTAGTTTGATTAAGTAATGTACTCGTATATCATACCTTTATCAATAGGTACAAAAGTTATGTTTTATTAAATGTTATTAAAAATGGCTGACCATGAATTAAACATCTTACCATTTTTACTTAAAATTTTATATAATATAATTTTATAATATACATTAATATAAGTTTATAATTAATATAAGTTATCGTGATTAAAAAAATGCAACGCCCTTTTTATTCAGCTTTAAATAGCTCTCGTTTATCCTATCCTAATGAATACGCGATGAGTGTACCAAATTTTTGGGACGTGAATAGATTCACATTTTGTTTCTCGAACAGTTCGTTGACACCTATATATTATAGGTAGCGAACCTTTACATGAACATTTATTACCCTACTTGTTTCCACCAGTAGAGGTTTTTTTGTTCAATGTTGCCCCCTGGGAGGCGGTTTTATTTTCGTTATCATTTATGTGTATTCCAACAGATGTTAGCACGCGTGCGCCGGAGCAGGTCAGTCGACGATTCGGGTTCGTTGCGCGCGCTTATCTGATTGGAAAGATTGTATCGGGATCCCCTATGAAACGGCAATATGTAACATCCAATTTATTCGTACATAGCATCCAAAGTTTTTAAGAATGATTTTTCAGTAAAATGCAGTGGTTAAAGACAAAATAAGATAGATGTATCGAAAGTGATTTTTAAAATGTTGATTGTTGATTTTTACAAATGGTTTGTCTCATAGACTCATCTGTTTATAATTATTTCATTGGTAATGTTATTCAAACAAAAAGAGAGATCTATCTATTTTTATTTATATACTTCGAATAATTTCTTGTAGTTTTAATTTGTAATTTTCTTGTGAGACGGGTAATTGTAAGTTGTAAACGACTTTTCATACGCTTGGATCGCAACTCCCGAGCATGTGCCAAGCGGTCGACGCATATCTTTAGTGTCAGTTAGTGACATCGACCCGTCTACCCACATAACACACAAGGAAACAAAGAAGCTTTTATTTCCCAGTTTAATGTTTTCTTTCCTGTGATCTGGGTTTTGACAAAATGATGGACGCGTTATTAGTTCAAGATGGACCTATAGTTATATCGTGGGTTGTCTTTTTAGTGTTGATATGCCGGTGTTATTATCAATTAGGTAAGTTTCAGATTATTTTAATTATTTTTAAAAATATTTAATTCAGTCTTATTGTTGTAGAGCTTTTGTTTACTTTTAACATGTTATTTTTTTATGGGTAATTTGATATTATGTTACGGTACTCCACTTTCGTAAAATCTTTTTGACAATAACGACTGTAGCTTATTTGTAAACATTTAGTGAGTTGAATAAACAAAGTGAATTTATTTTCGTAACCATAAATTGTTTGAAATAGTACCTAAATAACAATAACTGACCCAGTGCCGACATGCATTTCTCTCGTTCAACGTGCATTATAGTGTCCGTGGGAAATGTTAATGCATAATAAATTCTACCATATATCCGTAATAAGAACTTTGCGAAATTGTTGACTTGAGGAGGCCACGTGAAACAATTGATACTAAATAAATATAATAAATTTTATGCTATTCATATCCTAAATATGTCTATAAGCTTCTATGACTGTTTATATATAAAGTAAATGTTTTTTTAAAATTGTTATTTAAATAATTTAATTAGTGTTTCTTCTAATTGGTTAATTGTATTTCATATGAAATGTCGAGCTCTTAATGGAAATTTTGGGTGATAATTGCTTTGTGGTTGTGAACTAAATTGAAAGGCTAATTAGGTATATATAGGAACAGTATCTAAACTATCACGCCAAACTTCCAGACCAGCCAATCGGTATCGTCTATCGACATTTCTGGTTATGGCAGCAGAAAATAATTATAGCCATTATATCGAGCCATTGTTGCCTTTAATTATGATTAATTATTTATCATTAAATTATGACTGCATGTTCTATTCTCGTGTTAGTTACATCGAATAGAAACTAATATATCATAGTGATCATTTAAAGTTGTTTTACTAATGATTGCAATCAAGGATGTTTATCATTAATGATATGATATTTGTAATATTGTGTCTAGTAAAGTGATTAAATATATTAGATTAATGTTTGTTACTTTATTTATAAAATGGTAAATTAAAATGTACGATACTTTTTTTGATTGCAATTTTATTAATATAATTTTTAATTATAAAATATCTCTCACTTTGTGAAAAAAAATCGATTCCGAAAGCTTTAATTCGTTTGCTTATTGACTTAAAATCGGTAAGTTAATTAGGCCAAGCCATCATATATATTATATTATTGAGTGAAAACATCATTTAACAATTAACGTGAATAAGAAATTAAAGTTCAAAAACCGGAAACCACTTACAAATTTGTTTCCGGTTTTTGAACCGGAATAATGTAAATTGACATGGCGTTGTATCGTTACGGCTTATCGATTCTTCCTTAAATGCTAAATAGAATAAAACACGAACAAGAAGAAAAACAAGTAGGTCAAACACTTTTTACAAGGACATTATTATTATAGATTATAATTTATGATGATTTATATTATACTAGCGGCTCACCCTCGCTTCGCTCGAAATCACCTCTAGGAAAACGAAAACAAACCTATCCCACGAGATTGAGACACGAGAGTTTCCGGGATAAAAAGAAGCCTATGTGTTATTCCAGACTATAATCTATCTCTGTGCCAAATTTCATCCAGATCCGTTCAGCCGTTCTGGCGTGAAAGAGTAACAAACATCCATACTCACAAACTTTCACATTTATAATATTATTATAGATTAAGTAGGTAAAACATAATGTTTGGAACCTATAAGCTAGTAAATAAAGTCATTAACTCTATTCAATTTCTGAATTAGGTCACTGGGGAAAGTGGCGTACAAGTTTTACGTTTCTAGCCTTTTCCTACTTAGACGGAACGAGCAGTCGCTAGTCGCATACAAGATGCCCTCGAGAGGCATAAAGGTTCTACAACGCGTTTCATGTGATTTTTATTAGGTACATGAACAGGATGAAAGTAGAGTAAAAGTTTATGGGAACACTAAATTGCTATATTCGTGTTACATACATAAATGAAAAAGCAGGTTTAATCTACTCTACATATTTCCTTTTCATTCAGCTGTAAAGAAGGACGTGGGCTATAGACACATCCTGCGTAAGAGTTATCTGGAGTAGTGGCGTATATACACGTTGGCGTTAATTTCTGGGAAGTTTTTAATTAATCGTGCACTCACCTCACCTTCAGTTTCTTACTGCAAAAATTATCCGTAATTCTGTGTCGGTCATTGCTTTTAATTTTTTCGATGTTTGTGTTATGTCTATGGTTCGTTGGATCGGATATGTGCTTTGTTTATAGCCTATAAAATGTTTTATATACATCCTCACAAAGTAAAATAACGTTAAATCGATAGTAAAACACGTGTTCTAAATATTCCTCTGTGTCACGTAATCGATAATATTTATGACTTTCTTTTTATGGACACGATTCATATCTAATTACCTACGAATTGAATCGGGTCTGATCAATTAATAATTATCGCCATATCGAAATATTTTTAAAGTGTGATAAGATAGTCCAGTCATATCTTTATATTACTTTATTGATAATTGTAATCCTTTCTTCCTTCCTTACTATTATTATAAACTAGTGATCCCTAGGTGCGTAATATATAGTACTAGCGACTCACCCTCGCTCCGCTCGGGTTCGTCCCTTGGGTGGGGTCTGGGAGGACCACCCTTATCCTTATCACTTAGGGGTATGGAAAATAGATAGTAGCCGATTCTCAGACCTATTGAATACGCATATAAAATTTGGTAAAAATCGGTAAAGCCGTTTCGGAGGAGTACGGTAACTAACATTGTGACATGGAAATTTTATATATTAGATAATCATATAAATAAATAGTTATTGTGAGTGTACCTTAGAAGATACACCTAGGCTATCGTAGAATTTTCTATAGGCCTTCTTAAGACTTACAATTTTCTAGTACATTGATTTGATGTACCTATGTATGTCTTAGGGTTTAGCCTGCGTTAGCCATCCACAGAAAAAACACCATCAAAGTTCAGCCATCTTGCACAAAATATACCTATACAAATTATATTCATATAACTTCCTCGTTTATTGCTGTTCCTATTAGTAAAAACCGTATCAAAATCCCTTGCGTAGTGAACGAGAAGACTTCTTCTTCCGATTAAGTAATCAGAGAAACAGACAGACGATAGACGCGAGAGTGTGTTTGTTCGTTTGTTCATCAGCACCAAAGCAATGGATCGATATGTGAAGCTTGAATACTATCTTTATACCGGTACATCTAGTGGTTCTCGTGAGACATTAGTAGGTATGCAGGAAAAAGTCACTAGGGACGCATGTCTAATTTACCTGAATTCTTTATAAAATTAATAATATTTTTACATTTAAATACATTTCTCGTATATTATAAAACATCAGTGTATTTCCCATGAGTATGGCGGGTACTAACAATGTTGCATGCATTTGAATCATCGAGTGCGAGGATTTTGTAAAAAATATGACGCGTATGTCATTCACCAGTGACGTTAAGTCCTTAGCAGCAAGCATTCGGATCTAGGTGACCTGGTTTGTGCTTGCAACTGTCCGATGCGCTTTGCGAATTGTATTGTTACTTTAATCCCTAGTATTGTTTTGCGGTTTGCTATTTTGCGGTGGTACGATACACTTGAAACCATTGTTTCTGAGTATGTCAATGAAAACAACTTTTATAATGTGATACGCGATGTTAAACTCGTCAAGGTTTCGTATAAATACGATATTACTATGAAGTCACTGACATTGTTTACCTATTGCTATTTATTTTTTATTCCACGTTTATAATTATTATATTATTATATTAGGCAGCGGTAGCCCAGTGGTAACGCGCTCGCTTGGGAAACCGAGTGATGCGGGTTCAAATTCTGAGTCTCGCATCTCTGATATTTTCATGTGCAAATCATTACTAACATGATTACCACATGTCTTTCGGTTAAGGAAAACATCGTGAGGAAACCTGCATGTCTGAGAGAACCTAGCAAGTTTTCGAAAGATATGTGTAGTCTGCCAACCCGCACTTGGCTGGCGTGGTGTACTATGGCTTGAGGCCTCGTATTGGGAGGCCCGTGCCCATTAGTGGGACGTTAAAAAGGGTTGGATACTATTATTATATTTAAATTTTATTTACCAAAATTCCGTTCGAAAATTTTATAGTTATTTAGTATTTAAATAGCTGTCCCAAAATGAAATATTTGTAACATTGCCTTATTTGTTAATCCAAAAATGTCAATAAATCACGATACAAAACGTTATGCTAATGCTGACCGGTGTTAGAATGTGGTATGAAGTTACTTCGGCACGAAGCTTTGGATGCTTTTAGCTTACTGCATAAAGTAAATGTGAGAACAGAAGTGCTTGCAAACATAGTATTAAATTTGAGAATTTAATTAACAGTGATGCTTGCAATATTTAAATCAAGTGCTTTACAAAACTTTATACTAATAAATTACTTAGTTTTGTTGAAACTTTGTTGTAGATGGAGAAGATGTAAAGACGCATATAATTTACGGTTGTGACTTGCAATACAGTGGTTATTATACCGATTATTATAAACAATTAGATATTTCATAAGTTAACGAAATCTGCTTGAGATCTGTTTTTTTTTTTAATTTATGTAAAAATATTCGTAGGTTATTTAAAGGTCTCGCTAGATGCAATTTTGTGAGCACAACTTGACGTAACGAGTCAATTCAATTATTTTCTTCCACATTACGCTTTCATGCAAACTCGAGTGACGCGGGCGAGGCATTGGCTGTCTCGGATAATAAAAATGTGTCCCCGACTGTACACTTCAGTGCATTATCCATTCTACACGTGGACTAGCTATACGTATTATCTTATATTCACGGTATACCTATTATGACTTAGATGTTTTTTAGTACTAAGTTAGATTTATTTTGTGCATTTTGTTATATATAATGTATTTATTATAAAATAGTTATTTTAAAGTTAAATCATAATAAATCGAATAATATTTTTGATGTTTATTATATTACAACCGAGTTTTTAACATTATTTGTTTTGGTTATGTTATATTCAATTTTTATGATTTATTAAATAATATTTATCTATACTTAGTATGAAGAGGAAAGGTTTTTTGTTTGTTTGAACCGAATTAACTCCGAAACTACTGGACCGATTTAGGTGAAATTTGGTAAGAATATAGTTTGTTTTTATCCCGGAAATCATCCCTTAAGGGTGAAAATAGAGATGAAAAGTTGCATGGGGAATCAACTTAGGGACGAACCCGAACGGTGCGAGGGTGAGACGCTAGTTATAAATATATATTAGTTCCAGCATATTGCTTTAGCTTCACTTAGACCATAATGATTTTTTGGGAAATACTCTTAACTGCTGCGAAATACCAAGTGCATGTAGCGTCCCATGTTGTCATAGTCTATTTTTTACTAAAACCTATTCAGATGGCATATTTAAATATAGCAAGAAGCATTATGTCAATTAGACAATTACTTCTTAATCCCTCAACGACCGCAGACACGCCGGCGTTAAAGTTAACAATAGATTTCTTAGAAATTTTATTAATTTCTTAGAAATTTACCTGGAGGAGGTAAACGGACAGACTAGACTTATTGTAGGATTAGATAAAAGTTTCTTTATCAAAAAAATAAATTACTAGAGTAAAATATATAAATAACATAATAAATTGGATCCTAGCTCTTCAATATCAATCTTCAATTCCCGCGTGCTGTAACTGAGTTGGTTATTTCTATTGAAATTAACTATTCCGTGCTATTCTTAAATAGAACTGTGATGTATTCGCGTGAAACTCCCTAACTTTAGATGTGATGGAAATTTAAACTGAATTCGAATGGAGACATTTTATTCAGAGCTTATGAAATAAATTGTTTTGTAAACGGCTTGTGAGAATAATAAGCTATTGAATTATGTATTATAAATTTTGTTTCTTGAATTTAATAATTTTGATTTTGAATAGTGGAAATATAAAATTTATTCCTTAAAAATATTCAAATGTACGTTGAGAGTGACTACAATATTTTATCATATTAGAAATTTTAATTTAAAAAGATCGCAAATATTAATTTTGAGCAGATATATAATTAATTAACTAGCGACTCACCCTCGCTTCGCTCGATTGCCTTTCCATACAGATTTTCATCCCCTTAAGGGATGATTTCCGGGATAATAAGTATCCTATGTCTATCACAGGGTCTCAAACTATCTTATTACAAAATTTAATCTAAATCGGTTCAGTAGATCCAGAAATTACCTTCTAAATTACGTCACAAACTCACAAACTCGCAAACCCACAAACTCACAAACTACATCTTTATTATTTAGTCTCCGGAACATCTTACCTGAATATTTATCATGTAACCTTTGCCCGCATAAATCTGGCTTGACATTTTGTATCAAAGAAATGTGCTGCACGCTGTATGCTTACATCTCCAAATATAACTTAGAGAATGATATCCGCTCGTGAATTCTATATTGTGATAGTTTCGCTTCTTACCAAAAGTTTAAAGTTGCAAGTATATTTCATATATGCTAAGATATACCACTTTAGAAGAACAAACATAAAACTGTATGAAGATATCAAGATGTCTCTTAGCTCCAGTCTCAAGTCTTGACGAAAGTTCGAATCGATATTGCACGGATGCATTCCAGTTTGGGATTAAGTAAAATGAAACGCTGAGAGGATATTGTACGGCGGTTTGGTTGCAATAAAAGTAGTAATGTAATACTCTACTCTGTTACGCGTATATTACTATATTGAATATCCTCCTTAGATTAGATATAAAACTTTGCCAGTGTTCCAAGGTTGGCTTTATACGTCTAAATCAATGTGTACAAAATTAGGCTAAAATACACACAAGTAAAAAGTTCGTCTAGACGTTTTTTTACTAAAATTGTTTTATAAAATACAGAGTGGATTTAAATTATGTATCTCGGCATGTGGTTATTGAATTTACATTTTCCATTAAACTCTAAAAAGTTACACAGTTTATGTATCGGGTGGTCGCTGAAGTTATATAAAATAAACGGGTAGCTTTCTCGTTTCGACGTAACGGTTTAATTTTATGGTCAATCATTTTTATTACTTATATTTATTAATTTATTATGACGTAACAGAGCAAAGACATGGTCGGTTCGCATCTCTAGAAGTGGTTATAATTTTAACGGTTATGGTATTTGACTAGACTAGTGGTTGAAGTAGTTAGCCTTGATAGAATGATAAATTTAAATAAAAATATGCATGCAATTTCGTTTTAATTTATACAGCTCGATTGTATTCGTGGTCACAAGTTGAAGCAAGTTTTGAATTATATTAGTTTGTTGACTAAGTAATAAGAAGAGACGATCCTGACATAGAAGTTTGTACAAAATTTAACTTAAATTCTTTACAAACTCTTAATAGCATAAAAAGAGGTCTACAGTAACTAAAGGAAAATCTAAAGACATTTGTATTTAATATTATAGTAAATATTAAAATGTTTATTACCGTCTAAATGGAAAAAATATATAATAATGCTAAAAAGCAAAAGAAATACATACATACATACAGCTGCTTTTTTTACTCTTAATGTGGCATAATGTAATGTAATTATTATTTTATTATTTAAAAATAATCTGATACGGGTAAACACAGACTAAATACACTGAAACCTCTATGCAGTGATTCACGTTTATTATAAAAGGGACCGGACGGTATATCATCATTTTACCATGGTATTACTTTCCATGACGTCACCCCCATTGCCTTCGCGGCCGGTTGTTGACCCTGGGTTCCGTTAATGCGAATACTATAGTTCATGTTGATCCCTGTAATATTATAGTGATTTGTAGGGATAAGTGATGGCTTAAAGCTGCACAGTTGAACGGTGTTAGTCGTGTTAATAATAAAAATTAACTGTCTTCCCTATGTCGAATATGTATCTAATTATAGTAATTAAACTAGCGACTCATCCTCGTACCGCTCGGGTTCGTCCCTAGTTACGTTTTAACGTTTAGTATAGATTTCTCAGAGAAGAGATATTTTCACGCAGTAAAAAGTATCGTTTATGTTAAACCGGATAACCAGCCATCATCATACCAAATTTTATTAAAATCTCTTCAGTGGCTTTTCTGCGATGCGGTCACAGACAGACAGACAGGCAGACAAACATTCTAAAAACTATAGATTCGGCCTCTGTATCGATAATAATGACTATTTCGATAAGATTTTCCAGAAAACATTTAATGTACAGATTCGATTCAGTTAGAATTTTATTATATGTATAGATAATTCTCAGTTCATGTGAAACACTATTTAAATCCTATATTTCTTATATTTTAAAATATCGATGTAAATACGGTTATGTAATTTAATAATTTTCATGAAAGGTAAATCAAATAATTCTATTTTGCATAGTGCGAAAACGAAGTTCTATGTTTGTAATATTATTATTATTTTTTAGACAATACAAAAGTGTGACTTATGACGTCTTCGATAAGACATTTATTATTAGCCTTCAAACACTGTGATGTCGACTCATTTTTGTAGAGATTTCTTTGTTACGAACTCTTTAAGTTTAGTTTTTTTTTTTAACTTTAATAAACTGAAATAACACATTCGTTGATTTGTTTTAATAATGTTAAGGTTAGATTCTTGCTTTTTTTGGAAGGAATCAACGAGATTAAAATGAATTAGTATTCAAGCTATTCGCGGAACGCGCTTAATAAACATACCCCGTTTAGCTTATAAATACGTCCGGCTTAAATTGAAAGATTAAACTAAGTGTTACCTACAGTCAGAATCTGAGCCAAAAATAGCACTCTTTCCCGTTTATATTCTACTATATTTTTTCATATAACCTAAATTATTGTAAAAAAAAGTTATGCTGTTTTTCGTATATTTTAAATTATATTTTGGTTCGAGGATTTTTTAGAAGACGTTTCCACAAAAATTGAACGCACATAAAAAATAAGCGTGTCCAAATTCATCTGCATTCAGGAAAAATCTAATTGTAAATATCTATTGAGAAACATATTCCTATATATATATATATATAAAATGTATAATATATATATATATATATATATATATATATATATATATATATATATATATATATTATACATTTTATACTAGCGACTCAACCTCGCTTCGCTCGGGTTCGTCCCTTCTTACGTTTTAACGTTTAGTATAGATTTCTTAGAGATGAGATATTTTCCCGCTGTAAAAAGTAACCTATATGTTGACCGGAATAACCAGCTATCATGATACCAAATTTCATCAAAGTCCCTCCAGTGGTTTTTCCGTGATGCGTTAACAGACAGATAGACAGACGGACAAGAATTCTAAAAACTGTATTGATTCGGCTTCTGTATCGATAATAATGCCTGTTTCAATAAGATTTTCCAAAAAATTTTATTGTACAGATTCAACTCGGTGAGAATTTTATTATGTGTATAGATTAGAACTCGCTCTAGAAACTGATAACATCCTGTTGATATTTCAGTATCCATTGGCTCAGTGTGGTGAAAATTTAATGAATATGTGGGCCCTCTTTCCCGCAACGTTGGTTTTGGTAGCTGCAAGAGAAACTCGGTAATTCTATGTGCATTATTTTGCAACCGCTGCTTGTATTCTCGGAATGCTCTCGTAGCGTTGGCAAATGAGATTCAATAGTTTATTTTACATAGTTGAAATTGAGTATTTACTTATGTATATTCGTATAGGTATACATAATATTCTCAAACAAATGTAAAGTGTGATTTTTCATCACAATTTCTGATAGGTTTATCAGCTACCTGAGAATATACACGCGTTTGCAATATGTGGGCGATGCACCTATATATATGTACATACATTACTATTTAGTCTACAACTAGGTACTGTAAACGGTTTGCTTGTGACGAGAGAGTATAAAGCGGATTGAAGCTAGAAATTCAAAAACTATGAAATGCACAATTTTGAGCCTGGTATAATTTTTCATTAGAAAGTAAGTGTATGATTAAGTGGTATATATACTAATATTATAACGCTGAAGAAACTATTTTTTGTTGATTTAAACTTATAAATAAGTATAAAGTTATTTAAGGAAATTTACACTATTTTTTATAGGAACACTCACTAAAATGAACGAAATCATGCTACGAAGCTGCGGACAGAAGTTAGTAAGAAGGGCGATAAAGCCATATCCATATCTATACTTATTATAAAAATAAGTCCCCCGGCCGCGTCTTTCTGTCCTCCTGTCTGTCCTCCTGTCTGTCTGTACGCGATAAACTCGAAAACTACTGAACGGATTTTTATACGGTTTTCAACAATAGAAAGAGTAATTCTTGAGGAAGGTTTAGGTATATAATTTATTATGCTTTTATGTAAATTAGCTGAAATACGGCGACAAATGTTGAAGAGGTCGCAAAAAATCTCGCCAAATGGGAACTTTCCACGCGAACGCCGCGTAAACTAGCAAAGATACAGTTAAGTAATGTACTAGAGAATTCAAAATCTATAAAAATGCTACAAAAAAGTCCGCGATAACATATCTCTATCTCTTACGGTTGACTTACAATAACCACTTTTATGTTAACATTTTTAATTAAAAACATTACGTTATTTTCAAAGTTATTTTCTTTAGTTCGGTATTAATCCTTATCCAAATGAATATTTTAGTTAGCTTAGTCATTTAATGCAGATTAAAATTGCTCTTTACACTAAATCAATCAGATGAATAGTTTTTGAGATATCGTTGTTAGAAGTAATTAGTAGCGAAACATTTTTAATGCTTGGCGAGCATTGAGATGCCTACGGCGAGTCCATCCCCTCTGCCCCGCATCGCTCGACCGCCTGCTCAAGCTATATAAACCGGGCGATGTAGCGCGCGATCCTAGGATACTTTTTACCGCGGGAAAATATCTTATTTCTGAGGAAAAATACAAAAACTGCAATGTAAGAGTATACTAATATGTAACACCTAAGAATTTAGTTTTTGGTCATCTGAACGCGGGCGGAGCCGCGGGCAATGCTAGTATAAATATAAAAGATGCATGTTTGAATGTGCTAAGGTGACCTGTTAACTGTTTAAGTGCTAAGGTTTTTATACTGTTTACTATTTTATGTCGACCCATAACGTCTTTGTCCAGGGATAAATTTGTATTGGCAATTTAAGTACAATATATTTGTTATAGTTTTAATATCTATATATTTCACCGACGCTACCTTTTGTTATAAAAACTGTACAGCTATTATAATAGAAAGTTATTAATAAATGCTGTAAGAGTATAGTTAACATTTTTAACAATTCTTTTTATAATTATTCTTTATGCCCACCATTCACACTTAAGATAATAGGTATAAATAAAACCTTGTTATGAAATGTGTTATCCACACCTGCTGTTTACATATATCATTCATCGGGCTTGTCCTTCTGTAAACAAAAGCGACTTGCTAAATTATCTATGTTCACTCTCCTTTACTCATGACAAACGTTTTGTAATTTTTTTCATTGATTTATTAAATTTATTTACGTTTAAATAAGTTGTGCACGTGAGTAGAAGATAAATTATTTTGATATGGCTTATTACATATGTGGTTTGTTTAATCAAATTCATTAAAAAGCTACTCGTTCTATTCACGAGTTTTATAGATAATAGAGAAATAGGTATTAATGCATATTATTAAGACCAAAATGTAAAAGTACATAATTTGCAAATTTTATTATTTATATATAAACTATAATATATACATACCACATACCCCATTTCTTTTTCCGTTGCCGTGGGGCATCGGCAGAATAGAATAGTGCTCCCCTCGAGTGCCAGGTGTCGTAAGAGGCGACTGAGGTACTCGGAGTGGACCCCCGTAAGACACGAGTCAGGTCCTGCAACCGAACCAGCTCCACATGTAGCGACTCGTCGTTCCTGTGGGCCTCGCTGGCGAGGTCGAGAGGGTGGTGTAGGCAGTGGGAAAACCTGCATTTCCTAAATTAAATCCCAGGCACAGCAGTTAACATCTGTGGAGAGGACACTCCGCCATCGCAATCTCAAGAGCGATGAAACCAACACGGAGAATGGCAGTTACCAGTGATAAGTCTGCGCGAATAGGCGTAAGCGTGGGCGCTAGGGGTCATTCTTGACAGTGGGAGGGCCCATTGTAGGCCCACTGACCAGTTACCGCCCGCTCTAGCTGGGCAGCCCCCGGCCAATAAGGTACTGGTCCGTCTCAGCATTGACCTGTTTCCGTTGGGTGGAGGAAGCACTAGTTAAAACCTAGATAGTCAGTGCTGTAAATTTTGTCACCTGCGCAAAAACAGAAGAAAAGACTTCAAATTAACCAACCACACTTATACATGCGCTTAGCGACATGGAATGTCCGCACAATGAGGACAGGCCTCCCGGAGACCTGCGGAGGTTCAGGCTGCGCCCAAGACCTGCGCAAAACTTCTGTGATTGACACTGAGTTGACGAGACTCAACATCGCCGTTTCGGCTCTTCAGGAAACTAGACTTCCTGACACTGGATCCATCAAAGAAGCTCATTACACATTTTTCTGGGTAGGAAAAGGTCAACATGATAATCGTGAGCATGGTGTGGGCTTCGCCGTCCGTAACGATCTCCTTTCGTGTATTGAGACTCCTCGTGGAATATCAGAGCGCATAATGGTATTACGACTCTCTAGTAACTGCGGTTTTATAACCTTGATTTCCGCATATGCACCTACATTAGTCTCAACACCTGAAGTTAAAGATCGTTTCTATGACCAACTTACGCAAGCCATAAAAGCGGTACCTTCTAGCGATCACCGCGCTATCCGCGATAACATCGCGATAACATCGCTTGGCCAGATTGCCTCGGTAACCATGGTGTTGGCAGAATAAACGAAAACGGTCAGCGTTTGCTAGAGTTCTGTTCCAACCACCAATTTTGTATTACCAATACATACTTCCGAGGCAAATCTACGCACAAAGTCTCGTGGAGGCACCCGCGTTCCGGACATTGGCATCAGCTGGACCTAATCCTGACTCGGAAAAAAGACCTTCGCTATGTCCTCCATACACGTTCTTATCAAAGTGCTGATTGCGACACGGACCACTCGCTTGTAGTGACAAAATTGGCTATTATCCGCAAAAGGATTCACTCTTCGAAGTCTCCCGGGAGAAAGAGAATTGATCTCGCTCAGACCAGGATTAGTGAGAAAGTTGAGTCTTTTAAAGAGCAATTATGCTCGGAGATCTTATCTTGGGATCAAAGCGTGTCACTTCAAGAAGAGTGGGAACGAATCAAAAAATCCCTTTTAGAAACTGCAGGCAAAGCTTTCGGATATCAGAAAGCGAAGACTGAGGACTGGTTCTTACAAAACATCGAGCATCTGTATCCTCTTATCAACTCAAAACGCCTTGCTGCTCTAAATAATCGTATGAACCCGTCTCCTACAACTCGAAATGAACTCGCAAAAGCGAAGTCAGCACTGCAGCGGACTGCACGTTACTTTGCGAACGAGTACTGGCTTGACCTTTGCCAACACATGCAAAGGAGTGCGGATGTGGGCAACTTAGGGGGCGTCTACTCGAGTATCAAACGGGCACTTGGCCCAATTCCTAAAAAGACTGCCTTACTAAAAGAACCCGACGGTACGATTATCAGTGACAGTAGACGTCAGATGCAAAGATGGGTTGAGCACTACACAGGTCTTTACTCACAGCCCGTCAACATTCAGCCAGAAGCTGTGGATTTCATTCCTAGACTTGCGACTTGGCACGAGCTAGATAATGAACCCACAGAGGAAGAGCTTCAAAATGCCATAAAGCAAGTCAAGGTCGGCAAGAGTCCTGGTGGAGATGGCATATGCCCCGAGCTGCTAAAGTTCAACTTCGTTGCACCGCTCTTGCATAATCTCCTGGTAAAATGCTGGTCCGAGGGCACGGTGCCTCGGGACATGCGCGATGCCAATATTGTCACTCTTTACAAAGGCAAAGGAGACCGCGGCGATTGCCACTCATATCGTGGTATATCTCTTCTAAGCGTGGTTGGTAAACTGATTAGTCGAGTAATTCTCAGCAAACTACAATATCTGGCCGATCGCATTTATCCTGAGGCTCAGTGCGGATTCCGGGCTGGGCGATCAACCATTGACATGATCTTTACATTACGCCAGATTCAGGAAAAGTGTCGAGAGCAGCAGACTCCTCTCTTCATAGCCTTTGTAGATCTCAACAAGGCCTTTGATACTGTGAGCAGAGAGGGTCTCTATAGAGCACTCGAGATAGTGGGCTGTCCACCAAAACTCCTCAGTCTCATTATATCATTTCACAAGGACATGAAAGGGTCTGTAGTCTTTGATGGAAATTTATCCGATCCTTTTGATATGCGCAGAGGCGTGCGGCAGGGTTGCGTGTTGGCACCTACCTTGTTTGGGATTTTCTTTTCGTTGCTTTTAAAAGCTGCCTTTGGCGACGACCAACAAGGAGTCCACCTTCATACAAGAACTGATGGGAAGCTCTATAATATCTCCCTATTAAAATCTTAGCGCAATCGAAAAGACCTTTACATAGACAGTCTTTTATATGCTGATGACGCCGCCTTTGTCACAACGTCTTCCGATGAGCTTCAAATCATGATGGATAAGTTCTCTCATGCATGTTACCTATTCTCTATGTCGATTAACGCCAAAAAAACTGTGATACTAGGCCAAGGATGCTCAGAAAAACCAGTAATATTACTGAATGGCACTGCATTAGACGTAGTTGACAAGTTTTGCTACCTTGGTTCAACCGTGACGAGCAATCTCTCGCTTAACGTAGAGATCGACACACGCATCGGCAAAGCGGCGACTATGTTTGGAAAGCTTCGTACAAGGGTGTGGGACAATAACCACCTCACAGCTCGAACCAAAATAATGGTATACCAAGCGAGCATCCTCAGCATACTCTTGTACGGAGCTGAGACCTGGACTACGTATGCAAAACAAGAACGTCGACTTAACGCTTTCCACATGCGTTGTTTACGCAGTATTTTGGGCATTACATGGAAGGATAGGATAACCAACGAAGAAGTCCTTGCGATAACGCAACTTCCCAGCCTCACTGCTTTGCTTAAACAACGAAGACTCCGGTGGCTGGGGCATGTACATCGCATGGACAGCACTAGACTACCTAGGCAGGTCATGCTAGGTGTTGTAGCGGATGCTAAGAGAAGTGTTGGGCGACCCTTGCTCCGCTTTAAAGATTGCGTCAAGCGTGATTTAGCCTCATTTAACATCGAAGAAAATGAATGGGAGAAGCTCGCGGAAAACAGGGACCAGTGGAGGCATAGAATTAGGAAAGGCACCAGCTTCCATGATGGGTCATGGTTTGACAAACTTGCTGAAACTAGAGCCAAACGACACGAAAGCGACAATCGCTTCTATCCACGTGTCGCGACGTACATCTGCTCTGGCTGCGGTCGGTCTTGTCGCTCTAGAATTGGATTGCACAGTCACCAACGGAAGTGCTTAAAGTAACCACCATACACTGCTTAGAACATCTGAAATAGATGGAAAGGCCATGGATGGATGGACATACCCCATTTCTTTAAACTATGTGAAAATATGGTCAACTTTTCTTAAATTCTTGCTTAAAAAGCGTAGAGATGTCTCTATTTTTTTTTTGGTAGATTCTTTTTTTTTATAAGATTGTATAGCAGTAATTATGGTAAAATGATCAATAATTTAAATAAAACTTCAAAGGGTGAAATGATTTATAAGAGAAATAATTATTTTTTATTTTTATACTATAAGATTTTTTTTATTTAATAGCTGTGTCCTTGTAGAAACTGTAATTAATATGGCACCCGTCTCACACCGCTCTGTAATTAAAACTAAATACTAAGGCGGACTTTTTATACTATATTTACTTGAAGGCTTTCAGTAATTCGTTACTCAAAGCTTAGTAAGTACTATTAAATTAATATTTCATTTATTTTAGTTATATAAAGAGGTACGGTAGAATCTATACTTAATTAGTGTTTGAATTTACCACGTGGATGCGATTTATTTATTTTCTTTTATTTCAAAAATTAACTTTAAAGGATATCTAGATATTTTTTTAAATAAAATAATGTAACATAAAGCAGACTAACAAAGAAATCAAGTATTTAACTTTTACTTCAGATCTTGCTCGATCCGAAAATATTTGTGAAACGGAAATTAAGTGCGACTATCGCCGGGCATTTGGTATTTGCTCCGTACCTGCTAGGCCGCTGAACTATTTTAGATATTTCACTTTGATATTTCCTTTGATATTATTTTAAGTATAAATTTACACCTATGTTTACTTTCTATCGTCTGTTATCTATGCTAATATTATAAAGAGGTAAAGTTTGTGAGTTTGTGACGTTGTAGGTATCTTTGGATCTACTGAACCGATTAAGATGAATTTTGGTAAAAAGATAGTTTGAGATCCTGAGAAGGACATAGGATACTTTATATCCTGGAAATCATCCCTTAAGGGAGTGAAAATGGGGATTAAAGTTTGTACGGGGAATCAACCTAGGGACGAATCTGAGCGAAGCGAGGATGAGTCGCTAGTATTATATGTATATTATTTCAAAATAGTTTATAGATAACATTTACAAAAGCAATTCAATCTTAAAAGGAAACTAGTACTCTTAACTGTTAGAATTGATATTTAAAAACAACTTAAATTGTCTAAGATCAGACAATCTTCAGTTTTACAGTCATGGTACAACGCACATGGGTTCGTTGCTGGTCACCGGAACATTCTGCATTCTTGATTGCAATGTCCTCGTAGCATGAAAAGCACTTTATCTACACATTTAAAATAAAAATAATTTTTGAAAGCACCAGACACAAATTGCAAGTTACCTGACTTGACAACTTGAGTAAACAACCGAGAAATAAAACTGGGTGATAAATAAAATTAGTGTCAGATCCCTCCCTGGTGGATATTTTTAACAGGTTAATGCAATATACAACGCAAATGAAAATTAATACTATTTCATTTTTTTATCCAACATTTTTGACATACATTTAGTACCTACTCTTCTGGATTTAATTAATTTTGTGACAAAGTCTGTTTTTAATCTGGTATTATACAACTCAAACGTGTATAATCGTGAATTTAACGGACTCTGTAAAGTTTATAAGGATATATTTAATAAAAATTAATTTTTTTACGTAAATATAAGAGATAGACAAGAAAATTTGTTGTAAAACTTAAGAGAGTCTGCTGTTATCTTTTAATATCTAAAATGATTGCTCTGAAATGGAAATTTGTTCTTGTCTAGACACGTTTGAATCTTTCCAGTTCCACTCAGCATTCCAGTCTTGTAAGCGTAGAGTAACTAGTTGACTACAACTTTCCCACCCACATTTTCCTTTTTGCTAAACTTTTATTTGCTAGAAAGATTGAATTTCAAGAAAAATTGCTCGAGATATATCTACTTCAGTGTGGTGATCTACTAAGAGTATTCGCTATTCGAGCTTTAAAGCTCATCCCTTGAACTTTACAGTTAACGATAATTACTCAGTTTTATCTCTTGAAATAAAAATTGATGTCTCTTTTCGTCGTGGTTGTTTGTTTTTATAATATAAATACCGAATATCATTACTTTAAAGTAGATTTGATATATTAATTAGTATTGAAATGCGTTATGCAAATTCATGTTTGACTATTAAATTTAGTTACCCGCTGGGCTAATCTGAAGATTGTACTGAAAATTTCATCAAAGTCGCTCCAGCCGTTTTGGGAGTCCATACAATACATAAATAAGTAAACGCAATTTTATTGATTTTGTCCAATAGGAAAGTAATTATTTTTCTTTCATAACTCAGTTACCTTGGAAATAATCCTGGGAGTTGTTGCGAGGACTTGTTGTAGATAGTTACAAAGACGAAATAATATCTTGTAATGCTTTGATCTGAACTCCAGTCTCTCACTATCTCATTTTGTCGATCAATATTCATCGGTGATCTGTTTGTTTAAAAAGAAAAAGAAAATTGTACTTATAATAATATATATAATAAAGCCTTCGTAATTTTTAGGTAATAATATGATTAAAAAATATATTTTTATATTTATTTTTTCAACGGAGTTGTAATTAAACAGCAATAAGCCATTAAGTTGGGTTTTCCTAAAAATAAAATTAAGTTAACAAAACAGTTCTAGCTATAAAGTATTATAGCGGCGATGCTTTTCAAGAAAATGTCTCATTAAATTATAATTATGTAAATTGTAAGTAAATGACATTTTCATATAATTCAGATTAAAATTATTAATTGAAATATTTAATATTATACTTATATGTTAGCAGTGAGGTGCATAGTAACTTAAATGGTTATAAAAACGTGTGTACGAATAGGCCATCAATATTGAACTTTTATGATTTGTGTTTGAATATAGGTGTAAAACTTCAAAAATAATTAATGATTTCAATAAATAATGGTATTTAAAGTTTTTAGTTGTTAGTAGTTTTATTTATAGAGACGTCTCTATATTAACTATTTTAATTTTAAAATAAAAGTAAACATTTTATATTGCTAATACATATGGTTGTACATTTAAAAATAAAACACTTTGAATACTTTATCCATTCCAGTTTAATTGCTTTCCAATGTATAAAACATGCCAAATTATGATAGAGTTGCAAAGTCTCGTTATTGAAATATCTAGGTGGCTATCCTCGCCAAAAATATTTAAGTGCGAATGCATTTCATTGTACAAATGGAGGATAAAACGCAAGACTGATGCTATTCTCTAAATGAAAACTGTATTTTCAAATTAGAATATTTAAATGTAGCTAACTAGGTGCTCTCAAAAAATGTAAAATGCACAACGATTCGAATTGGAAGCGAAAATAATTTTCTCAATGACGATCTGTAATCAATTACAGGTAAAGTCCATTTCCGCTGCGTTCCGATACCGCAACACAGCCACTTTATCCACACCTCTCTTGTATCTGATCGGTTTGTTTCAAACGGCTGCACGGAAACGCGGCTTTAGCCTTACCTTTCGATGTCAGTTCTCCACCGACAGTCGCCGGAGACGCACGCCCTTCGTCCTCTCATACTTGACGACCCTTTAATTAAATCGGGAATGATATTTTTGATGCCCTCAAAACACATCTCGCGAGTTCTAAAGTGGTCTAAGCCCGTTTAGTGAAAGATATTCGATCTTTTTGTGCATAGATGTCGAAATATCGTGTTTACAGTAATATAAGGTGAGTTTGTTTATATGTCGATCAGCTGTAAAACATCCAAAGGTGTTTGCGACTAGCGCGTGATTGAGTGCTTTTATTATGTTTTCATGTACTCACTTATGTTTTCAAAACTTTGGTAATGAAGCCAGTAATAAGACTGTTATTGCATTTTCATTGGAAGCTAAAATTATGAGATGCAGCGTGCGCTTTGTTTTGCATTCGAATGAAATAAAAATAGATTCTTTCAGTCGTAAAGTCGGTCGTAATTATTTATCATCAAGCGTTTTTTGTGTCACGTTTTAATATTTAATTAAATGCAAATGTAAAGTCAGTTTTGCGTCACTTAAAGAGCAAAGAGCATAACTTTTTGCACAGGTGTTTATAACAATAATTACCGTTAATGGTTTAGACTTTTGGGCGAATATTATGAGAAGGAAACTACTTCATCGTGTACAATTATTGCACATAACATAATTGTGATTTTTTTAATTGATTATAAAGTAGCGACTCACCCTCGCTTCGCTCAGGTTCGTCCCTAGGTACGTTTTGACGTTCAGCATGGTTTTTTTTTTCAAATATTTTTTTCCTGAATTTTCCGATGTTTTTGATGAAGACAAATATAACAAAATAAAGATCATAAAAATCGTCCAGCAGTTCTCGAGTAATAAATGTTGTAACAAATATATAATATAGATTGGAAATTAATTTGTCTGTAAAAATTTTGAGCATAAAATATTGGTTTTACAAGGTTTTTACATAAAATAAATATATATTATATTAAGCCATATATGTTTGTAGATAAGATAATTTGTACGATGAAATATGCCGATATCCCTATCATATGGTCTTGTCGATATCTCTATTATAAGGTTTGATTAAGATTTCATGCGATAAATATACGTTCCGATAAATCTTTCGTTCCTCTCGTTTAGTCGTGACCTAAGATTTATTACTTTCTTTTTCGTGTTTGTCAATTTGCACATATTTAAAAAAAAAAACTAATTTTATTTTGCCATTGAAGTATAAATACATATCTCTTATAACTATTATAGTTATTAAACAATAGATAAGATAAATAGTGTCTAAAAATTATAAGCTCGCTATCGACTAACCACAAATGTGATAGTAAATAGATATTCCTAATTAAATAAACTAAACAATGATATCTAGTCCAATATTATATAAATACTTGTGTTTATATATTACATACTAGCGCCTTACCCTCGCTCCGTTCAGATCGTCCCTAGTTACGTTTTAAGGTGTAGTATAGATTTCTGAGATGAGTTATTTTCCCGCGATAAAAAGTATTCTATATGTTGACCCGGATGACTAGCTATTATCATACAAAATTTCATCAAAATATGTCCAGTGGTTTTCTCGTGATGCGGTCACAGACAGACAGACAAAAATTCTAAAAACTATAGATTCGGCCTTTGTGTCGATAATAATGACTATTTCAATAAGATTTTCTAAAAAATAAATAATGTACAGATTGGACTCGGTTAGAATTTTATTATAAATAAATAAATATATATATATATATATATATATATATTATATATATATATATATATATATATATATATATATATATATTTATTGTAATGTGTGTATATATATATATATATACACATTACATTTGAACTTTAATATAATTTAGGTACGTTTTAATTTTTTTGAGCGGAACTCTAATTCTTTTACTGAAATAAAAGTAGCCTAAGTTTCTCCTTATAACATGTACTACCTGCCAGTGAAAGTCCCGTCAAAATCGGCCTAGCGTTTCGGAGATTAGGTGGCAAACAGACAGATTTTTTTTTAATTGTGTTTTTATTGTATAAGTATACCGTATACACCTAATTCCATATGCATTTAGTAAAAATCTGTCATTTTGATATTACAAACAGACACTTCAATTTTATTGATCTGTATAAATAAATAGTTGTATAATGCTGAAATTTTAGAAAAATAAATAATTCATAAATATATTTTTTTTATTACACAATATGTAGTAGAAAACAGTAAACAATTGTTATATTCATCCCAACATTGGAAACTAATAATAAACAATCTGTTACGTCAATGTTTTACATTAACAATTATTTTAGAAGCTATATTATAGCCTATAAACTGCTACGTTATAAACTGTAAACTTAACGAAGAAACAACAGTCATTATTTAAATGTTTATTGTATAACTTGTTTTTTATTGCCAGCAGGAATATTCTATAATATATAAAGAATTGAATGGTATTATTCATCATTATGAATTGAACTGTAACAATTCGTATACGTTTCAGTGGCCTTTCCTTTTTTCAATATTGGGTAGACGTATGTGATTGTGGTTTGTGGATACTTCATACTAATCTTGTATCTGTCAATCAATCCTCTCACAAACAAACGACATCGCTCTAGCCACATTTCTTTTTTGTGTGTTCTTTTTAATTTTGTATAATTTTAGTTATGTTATTTTTTTATACAGCTTTTGTTATGTGTAAAAAATTCTATTGATGAGAATTTTGTTTTATTATCTATGTATAAAGCAAAGACAAAACAGTTCACATTTTTTTTTCATTTAGTAGCCATTGACGATCTTTTGTGTTATCAATAAAAAGTTTTGGAGACAGTTTTTTTAGATAGGTAAATAATAATTACGGTCGATTTTATTAAAGCATATGAATTTGAATAAAGTGAAAATTTCCTTGAAGTAATTATTTTTCTACTACTAAAACGTCCTACGCTAGTAACTAATCAAGTATTATCTGAGAAATAATACATTGTTATATTATGTAGTTTGGTCACGTTCATTTTTACGACTTAGTTTCTAGAAACTGTAATTTAGGATATTTTTCGTTATTCAAACACCTATGTTTCGTGTTAATCAAAATTGACCTAAATTGACAATGGATAGGTGACATGATTTATTCGAACAATTCCATTGTTACGTTCATTTGTTGCGTTTATGAGTGATATATGGTGTTGTCTAATATTAAATATCATTATTAATTTCGTTTATATCAATTGAATCCTACAGCTAAGTTAATTAGCGATTACTTACAAGAATTAAACCGCCATCTCACTCTAACAAAAAATACATATTATAAACATATAAAATGTAACTTAAAGTAAATACCTATATGTTTTCTAATATGTCAGCCGTTTTTTTCCTATAGAACACGTTACTCTTACATTACATTTGTATATACTTTATTCTTTAATATAAAGAAATACGTAAGCGAAAGTATTACCATTGAATAGGTCGTCTAATATTCACGCTCTACTTGAATTGCTTCGTCCACGTGAACTGTGTGTTGTCATGGTTTATGTTGGTAAGAGTAAAAATATGTTAATAAATATACTGTTTCTTAGATATATTTAAAAAATATATTTTATTTGTAACTTGTTGTTTTAAATACGTAGGTAAATACGGCAATTGCCAGTTAAATCTTTCTTCACATTAATTTTATGCCTCAAACAAATATTTAGGAAACGTGCAATGTTAAAATCTATTATGAGCGAGCTTATTTAATAATTAAATTTACATTCGCATTTATCAGCATTATTTATAGGCGTGACATGTCCATTGGAGTAATAAGTCTGAGATGCCAAGTTTTTGTTTTCTTTCATATATCACTCAAACGTTATGCATTAGTGTATTGAATTATACTCCAATAAATGCCAACACATATTATCAACTTTGCTCTATACAGACGGACGTTATAAATTTAAGTCTTTTGATCTTCCGGATATACTTTTTCTCAGCTTGCATATTGCAAGGGACTAAAGTTATAAACTTCCCCGTAGGTGCTTACGTTGTAAATTATATTTTAAGTATGTATATTATTATATTTTAAGAGTTTAAAAATAAAGAAAAAGTGATAATGAATTATTTATTAATATTTGTTTATTCTCTTTTAGTATTAAACACCCATCCACACACAAACCCACACTCACACGCGCACGCACATAAACACGTACATAATTTCACACACTTTCATTCATACACACGCTACAAATAAATCACACACATACGTATCCTTGTATAATTACTAAAACATCAGAAGATATAATTTTCTTTATATGTTTGTAACATACTTTTTTCTCATTTAGTTAACTGTATCGTTAGATTATTTCATCTCAACTAATTAAGCTAAAACTTACTATTTATGGAAGAGCGAAATCCTCTGGCACAGGCAATGTTACTTAAAAGAGGGTTTCAACCTTGTATACTATCATTTACTTGTTGTTAAATGAAATAAATTATTATTATTACAGAATATTATAACACCACTGAAAGTTAATTATGGCTTTGGAAAAGCTCAGGAATACTGACGAAAAATGAAATGTATAATTTCGTTTCAAATGTTTAATCCCGTTTTAATCTGCTGTGCTTACCAGTTATACCTAATGTGGACTTAATGATAAGTTTGCTAACATTTATTATTTGGCCAAATATACATGTTTGTTCTTAAACGCTAACCGCGCAATGTTTGTATTTGATTATATAAGAACAGTTCCCTGCTTACTTAAGAACTGTTTCGTGAAATTGTTTTCTAGAAACGTTTTGATATTATATTCTACAAAATTATATATTTATTTCTTAATCATTAATTTCTAAAAGCAAAACCAAATAATAGGAACTATACTATAATCTGAGATCTTTGTGCTAGAAGCAAATTTATTAAAAAATATAGTGATATTACTGCTTAGTACTAGCGCGAAATTTTATCAAAGGTGTTAATTACCACCGTCATATGAGTATTCCACTAGGAACTCGTCTATAGTGAGTATATAGTGCAATTAAACTAGTGTAATAAAACTTGCTCTAAATGTAAAATATGCATTACTAACATCCCATGTTAAATCGACTCTATAACAATTACTTAGACAAGCTAATATTAATTTATAAGTACTAAAGTATCCCCAAAAAGTTCCCTTATATATACACAAGTGATCATTGAATTGATACAATGTGTAAAAAGAAGTAAATAAAAATAAAAAAAAAATATACATAATAGCGGCTCACTCCTCGGTTACGCCTCTAGGAAAACAAAAAACAAATCTATCCCACGGGAATCGTACGTGTCGGGATAAAAACTATTATTCCCGCCTAGGTGTTATTCCAGACTAATCTGTCTTTGTGCCAAACACCCAGACCCGTTTAGCCGTTCTGGCGTGAAAGAGTACCAAATATCCATACATACTCTCAAACTCTCACATTTATAATATTAAATAATACGGATAGATACTTTTCTATATAAAAATAAATAAACATTGTTATTCAATCTTAGATTCCTCTTCTTCTATTAGAATTTTAGATCTTGTTTATTGAAAGTTGACTGAAGTTGAGTAATATTTAGAATTTTTTGTTTACGTTACGCAACATCTTTGCTAATTGTAAATGGATTTTCCTATTTCTTGTTTTTACGAATAGATAAGGTTTATCTCAGCGGTCTCATATTTTCAAAAAAGTTCCAGTTCTAACGAAATAATAATACTTTTAAATTGTTTCGAATTTGGTGAATATTTTTGATAATATTATTCATATCCGCTTTTAATAGAAACGTATCAGTATCTTCTATGTAATTAAAATGTATTATTTAGTATTGATTACCCTAATCAACCGACTTCAAAAAGGAGGAGGTTCTCAATTTGACTGTATTTTTTTTTATGTTTGTTACCTCAGAACTCCGTCATTTATTAACCGATTTGGACAATTTTTGTGTTGTTTGAAAGTGTACTTCCAGATTGGTCCCATTTAAATTTCAAAAAAAAAATACCACCCCTAAGGGTGGAAAAATAGCTAATGATGAATTTAACCTTATTCTAATTGTCATATTGACTTGAAACTTTGCAAGTGTTTCTATTTCCGTTGATAGTACAGTAGTTCGATATTGTTGACCTAATCTGATGGTAAGACCAGAAGGTGGATAGGTGGAACTCTTTAACGGCTAATAGTAGATACTTTGAGTTTGGGCTTGTTTTGTTTGATTTGACAAGCCTAATACGTTAGAATTCTTACTTCGCTACTACAAGACAGTAACTGTCTACACTATAAAGGGAAAAATAAAAACTTTTAACAAAAAATAAAAACCGACTTCAAACAAAAGCACTAAAAAGTAAAAAATAACTGATTGGTAGTTTTCATTTACTATACATACCTAATCAAATATTTTCGAAGTCGGTGTGCTTTGGCTAAGTAATTAAACCTATTAAATACATACCTAATCAAATATTTTCGAAATCGGTGCCAGCCCATACAAAGCAAAGCACACCGACTTCGAAAATATTTGATTAGGTATGTATAGTAAATGAAAATTACCAATCAGTTATTTTTTACTTTTTAGTGCTTTTGTTTGAAGTCGGTTTTTATTTTTTGTTAAAAAGTTTTTATTCAGAGTTCTCATATACCAAGTGTTTAAACAACCTCATGGAAACGAATTTAACACTCAATATAATTGTGTTGTGTTAAGCTAGCAGTTTAATGTGAAAATTATCAAATGCGATACCCTCTAATTGTATTACCTTGTTGAAGGTTGCCTACGGCATAATTTACCGTATAATTTAACTTCAGGAATTGATATTACGAATATCTAAATGGCGCGTGAAAATGGGTACTTCTGTTAAAAAAAGCTTTTCATTAAGTGCTTTAATGTAATTTTGCGAAAACTCATTCTTCTCGATATGCATTCGTTTAGTCTTATGAAGAAACTAAATATACTATAGGTATGTCCTATTGGTATGTTAAGGTGAAGGAAAACACCAAAAACCTGACAGGACTTTACGTTTTTTACGTTTTCGAAATGCATGTGCAGTCCGCCAACCGGCACTTGGCCAGCGTGGTGGATTATGACCTGATCCCCCTCGTTTCGAAGGGAGGCCCGTGCTCTGTAGTGGGACGTTAAAAAAGGCTGAATACATGATATAGGTACAGTAACACAATATGACTTATTATTTTAATTTAATTTTGTGTTTTCTACCTAAAATATAGCTAAAAGGGCTATTTCATTGTACAAATGTTTGCACTTATGGTTAAGGCAAATCACGATATAAGATTATATCTTTTACCCAATACGCAGTGTTCTCGATACTGGCTGGTAGCAAAGAATTATTTTATTGAACTCGCTTACTTTTATTATTTTATTTATCATAAAGAGATGATACGAAAGGAAGATAATAATATACCCAGGTACTTTATAATTTCAACATAAATGACGGCGCTTCGTATTCATTAGACGCTAAATGAAGCATGTTTGAGCCTTATTGCCTTTCATTCCTTGTCTACAATACCGTTTCATTACATCTCATTGCTCTAATACATAGATATAAAGATATTAAATATTTCTATAAGCCGAGTTCAAACAGTAAAGTGTATTTTTTACAAAAAAAATATTTTAAATATAGTGCTTTATGTCTTTATAAAAATTAGTACGTACATTTTTCGTGCAGGTAGCTATTGCTATAGGTAGATATGTACTCAAAAATAACTTAGATCAAAAATGATGATCGATTATGTTTTTTAATAAAAATATTTCGATTTAAGAGTTTATTTAATTGGATTACTCAGGCTATTTCCAATGTGAAAAGATAAAACGATGTGACATCTCACTCCACTAATGAGTAATACAAGTAGGGTCTGTTGTCGAAATTCAATTATTTGTTTTTGTGTAAGTTTAACTTGTTTTTGTCATATGTAGTTAATTAGGATTTGTTTGGTCTACTCATATTAGTTTTGAATACAAAAAATGCTTTCTATAAGAAAGCATTCTCTTTGATTTTTAGTTAATACAAAAAATATCCAATTACAAACTTTTAGAGATCCTATTACGTATGGATTTAATGAAGTAATGGGAAAAGGAGAAAACTTAATTATTAAAAAAATCAGTTTCTATAATTTTCCTCTTTACAATATTTATTGATTAATGTGTTCCACAAAACATACTAAAAAGTCTCGTTTTACCTAGGAAAATTGCGTTATCGTACATCATTATTGTTTTGTTGCGTGGGCTCTTGTAATTTTGGTTAATACCTCCTGAGATTTTCATTGTTCGACTTTAAATAGGACTATCAACTTGTGAGAGCGATATTGATAAATATTGAAAGAATAATAAAATCTAAAACACCACAAGTCTGAAAAATATAATATCTCTTTATTCTTCGTATTTCTCCATGTGAGGTCGTAAACAGAGGCTTATAGTGTGTAACCTTCGGCTCTAGTACCTCCTTCTCATCTCTCCATTATTCGGAATAAATCCTTATAATATGGACTATATCCATGGTATCCAGGTATAGATAGGTAATATGAACCCAATATCTATAATTTAAATCCCGGGTCTCGCACCTCTGATATTCTCATAAGCGAATAATTTCCAACATGCTTACTCACTACTTGTCTTACGGTAAGGAAAACATTGTGAGAAAACCTGCATGTCGGAGAAAAATTAGCAAGTTTTCGAAATACACGTGAAGTCCGCCAGTCTGCACTTGAGCAGTGTGGTGGACTATGGCCTGGTCCACCTTATGTTGAAGGGCCCGGGACTCGTGCCCAGCAAAGGATGTAATGGACGTTAAAAAAGGCAGCATAAAATCTATAATTTTTAGAATTTGTCCGTTAATTTGCACGTACCTTGGGAATGACTGGACTTATTTCCAAGTATTTTTTTATATTGTAAAAATTATAAGTCTAACTCAAAAAATAAATAAATCGGTAACTGAATAGAAATATTTAGCATCAATTTTTGCTTGGAAGCTCTTGGTTGAATGTACTAAATTCATACAGTCTGGCACTAAGTTATGAACATAAAATATTCTTTTAATAAATAAAAAGATCAAAATTATTTAATACATCACAAAATACTGTTTATCACTCATGAAAATATTTTTGTACGGTACATATTTGCTTAGTATCTGTGTAAACATACATATTTTATGGATATGAAATAGATATATTACGTCCTCTTATATTGCAGTTGCTATTTATTTTTGTATGTTTATTTTGTATGCTGTGTTTATTAAGTTCATGCACGATTTAATACTTTATGAATAATGTCGAATTTAAAAAATAATAAAGGTTTAATAAGCATAGGTGTTGTGCAAATAAGATAACTAGTACCTGGGCGACGGAGGTTCGTTCGGCGTTTTGTAAATTCGTGCTTTTTTGTAAAATATAAAAAATATGCGTTTTTTTTTCAGAAAAGATACCTATATACGTAAACTTAAAAAATGAAAACCTAATCTAAATACAAAATGTTATCCAAATCGTTAGAATCGTTTCGAAAATTTATATATGTATATATACAAGAATTGCTCATTTAATTTAAAACCCACCTATTGGTGTTAGAATTTAATTTGTGTGCAACAGGTTTAGTAAATAGACGATAGTGCTGCGATTGCATCGTATTAGGCTTTCGAAAGCTAAGCTAAACGTCTTACATTTACGGTTAAATTGCCAAAGTTTTAAATAAGAATTTCAAGAAACTGGTCCCCGACTAATTCATCGTTTAGGTCCGGCCACATAACACTAAATTCAACAATATTTTCTATACTGTTTGATACTGAAACATTAAATGAAAACGACACTTTTGTCTTTTGTACTTTCTACTCTTATTACGTACATTTGAATTATTAAGCAAAGGTTGTAGGTAATAGCTATTACGCACTTGTTGTTTAACTGTCAGATATGAAATACAAGCAGTCCAACTCATTTAACTGATTTTTGAAATGGGTTAATAAAATACTATCAAACATTGTAAGGTTGATAAATATATCTGAATTTCAAATTGGTGCTTAGCTTTGGGGGTTTGATTTTAAATAAATTAACTTTGTTTATACATGGATGCGGCTAGTCGATCCTAACAAACAAACTTAAATTAATTTCACCACACTACAAAATCCAAAAAACTAAAAAACATATGCCTGAAATTAAAACCAATAACTTTGGCAATATGACCTCAAATCCAAAACGTAGCTCGGAAAATAATATAAAAACAAGATAAACAAAAAGGAGACGGCTTGAAATAGGTTGGAAAAATTGTTGATAGCCATTTTATGTTTATTATTGTACTATAATGTACCATATTTTGTATTTATTATTTAGAACGACTTTAAAAAGGAAATAGTCAATTTGGTTGTATTTTTTTGTGTATATGATACTTGATTGGCTATCGTAAATCGATTATCACAATTCTATTTTAATGATTAGATTTAGAAAAAGTAACACCTCGCGGGGATATTTCTATTATAGGACGTTAATTATGAAGTATCCTTAGAAATGACTACATCACTTTATAACTGACTGACAAATCTGACCAATAGTTTTAATAAGACCTAAGTAAATTGTATTTAGTAAGTGTATGTATCAGAAATGAGAACCGACTGTATTATGTTAGAGAATCCATAATTCCATACTGATATTATAAATGTGAAAGTATGTTTGTTTGTTTGTCCTTCTCTCACGTCAAAATAGAGTGACGGATTGCCGTGATTTTTTGTGTAAAGATTGTTGGAGGGCTTGAGAATGACATAGGCTATCTTTTACCGCGAAGATTATTTTATTCCCACGGGAAAACATGTTATAATACAAACGCAAAAAGAATTGTGATCAGAATTACTTGAAACTTGGTATTAATACTCTTCAGAACAAATTAATAAATACCTTTGCATGTTTTAGCATTTTTCGAAATTCATCCTATAAGGGGGTAAAATAGAGGAAAAATGTTTGTATGAAACCTACCTTTGTAAAGATATTTTTGCAGTTTTAGCGCGAGCGTTGCCGCGGGTTCCGCTCGTAATGTTACGTATACTTATTCAGAGAAATTTAGGCGTATATTGTCCATAATAGTTAGTAATATAGTTCTATTTTAGTAAATGTTCCAATGATTTCGATATTCTATTGATTATCTGTTATTAACAGGAGCTAAACTCCCACCACCCCCGCATTAATAATAATTGCTTGGCGGTATTTATATAATTCGTTTTAACTAGCAAATAGACACGTATAGGTAACCTACGTATTTAAGTATTACAATGTCACACCTACATTTAATACTTTCTTAGATTTAAGCGAATATTTGACATCTATACCTACGTATAAACAAAATTTAAATGTCTGTTTGTAATGTCAAAATAACAGCTTTTCACTAAATGCATATTATGAAAATAACTTCACCGTATGTATATATAATACCGTATATAAATACGGTAGTACTCATAAGAAAAACACAATTTTAAAATTTTTGTCTGTCTGTTCTAGCCAACTTCCGAAACGGCTGGACTGATATTGACGAAACTTTCACTGGCAGATAGCTGATGTTATAGGGAGTAGGAAAATTAGGGTTCCGCTCCAATAAATTAAAAGTGTACCTAGAGCGAAGCGAGGCTAAGTCGCTAGTTTTAAATAAAACTATATTTTCGGAGACTCTCGTCTCTCGGGCCAGTCTCTCTATGATTGCTTTAAGCTTTAAGCTTTTGAAACGTCGGGAACCAAAAATCAAAATTATTCCGCGAAAAAATCAGAACGCCTTTAAAGTTTTTTTATTTATTTCAACGAGTTAAAGCAATCAGGTCATTATCTCATGTAGTTATATGAACCCCTCGACCCCATGTCATTGGATCCATTACGTTCGAGATTCTGGGATTGCCATTGACCTTAGCTTACCATTAACTTTTTACCTCTTTACGCACCTACCTCTTTAAGACTTACTGCCTGTTGATAGAACTTAACTGCTGAATCCATCTTGAATCCAATGAATTTCTTTTGTATTTTATTTTATAACTAGCATTGCCCACGGTTCCGCCCGCGTTCAGATGACCAAAAACCAAATTTTTAGGTTTTACAAATTAGTATACTCTTACATTGCAGTTTTTGCATTTTTTCTTAGAAATGAGATATTTTCCCGCGGTAAAAAGTATCCTATATGTTGACCCGGATAACCAGTTATCATCATACCAAATTTCATCAAAATCCCTCCTGTGGTTTTTCTGTGATGCGATAACAGACAGACAGACAGACGAAAATTCTAATATCCATAGATTCGGCCTCTGTATCGATAATAATGTCTATTTCAATAAGATTTTCCAAAAAATATTTAATGTATAGATTCGACTCAGTTAGAATTTTATTATACGAGTATGCATAGATTTTATAGCATTGTTTTGACATTGTATTTTTAAATTCTAATTGCTTATTATCTAGAAAATATTAAGCACTCTGTTTCTAGGTAATTTATGAATATTGTTGATATCAGAAATAAATTCTGTGGTTTTCGCTAACCAATATACATAAACCACTATTCTAATAAACAAGAACCAATTAAGTTAACAACGCGATAGGTACGGTTTTACTACGTCGAGGTAGGACTTTACGTAAATAACCTATAGATTAAAATTTTAGGGATGTGAAACACAAAAATAGTTTACAATTTGTACTTCAATTTGCTTCAATTATAAGGTTTTTTATCAATATTAATAAAGGATATTTGTGAAATTATTCTAATTAAGTATTTTATAATCAAAATTTCTTTTTATCTTCAAACGTTTATTGAAATGATGTACGTATGAGGAAGAACATAAAGTGCGGGGCATCTTATAGCGTCGATCGTAACTTCCATTTTATATAAGACTTATATATTTTTACTGTGGGTACGCTTATTTTATTGTCCCAGCTTGAGTTTTCCCAAGTATTTTCTTTAATAGGGCTACTATTTTATATATTTTATTTATGCTTCAAAGAATTCATATTCAATATTCATGTAGTACTCTCTTCTTAGTGTAACTAGTTTACAGTGATACTTATGTACATCGAAGATTATGTAAGATGAAACCTTTTACGTGTTAGTTACTATTTCCTGAACTGTCATGGCTGTATGAAATATCATGTCTTCCTGGTTTTTGCTTTACATAATTAAATTGAGATATTACATCTTAATATATTTAAGGTATAATTATAAATCTTACCTCAGGGAATCTTGTTAATTTGCTATTAAATTGATTTTTTACGGTCCGCCAGGTGCTAGGTCAAGGGCGGCATCACCAGCTGCAGAACTGGGTAAACACGTAGTTTCTTGCTATAATAACTTTAATTTTATCATTTGAAAAGAAAAAACAATAAGTTTAAACCTTGAGATAAATTTTATTAAACTCTTTGCAAAGAAACTATAAAAGTCTTCGAACAACTGCCGAGGGAGAAAAGTTTAGTCCACGCTTGGTTATGTTTGTAATATAAAGCTGATTCTGATTTCATATAGGGTTTTCATACCTCACCCCTGTTTGCCCACGAGCTCGCCACAGCTGTCTGGGACGATGACATCGTAATCTGAACGACGGCTGTGTATATTTTTATTATGATGACTTTTACTGTAATTGCTAATCAAATTTTAATTTTATTTTACTTTGATCTTAAATAAGCTCTTAAATATAAAGTTAATTTATTTTAACATTCAAAAGGAAATTGTAGGCCTTATGAAAATGACACGTTGTCCACGACTAGAATGTTAAAATTCTTGTTTCACCTAAAAAAAATAATTTAAAAAATGTAAAATTCACATATCTTGAGAGATAACTACTTTTTGAATTTGTAAAATTAAAGTTACCAAGAGGTTAAATTTGTTTATTTATTTACAAATTTTCTTAAATGCAGAATAAATTAAAAGATCTAAAGAATATCAGTAATTACTCGAAATTATTTATGTTATTACAATTTTTCAATACTATTCCCTCGACTCAATCTGCAATTCATTTTAGTAAAAGCATTTTTACCTGAATGTTTGAAATGCGGATTAAAGAAGGTATATATTTGCACACAATATTTTTCAATACCCTTTAGTCAATATATAAAATACGTTTTTACCAACATTTAAAATTCATAAAGTAAAATTGTATTTTAAAGAACTAGAAGGGCTTCTATATTACCATTTGTGTTTACTTAGGTTTCATGGAAAGTTCCCGTAACTTTTCGACAGCTGTCGGGCATACGGGTGAAGTGATGATTATGTTTTATAAGCCTAAAATTCAAGTTGTTAACTTTTATATGATGAATATTTGATATGTTGACTCTCTCTTCAGTAATATTTTTTTATATAATATTGTATTTAGCCCTTTTTAATGTCCCATTGCTGGGCACGGGCCTCCCTTATATGTGAGGGGGATCAGGCCATAGGCCACCACGCTGGCCAAGTGCGGGTTGGCGGACTTCACATGTCTTGCGAAAACTTGCAAGGTTCTTTGAGACATGCAGGTTTTCTCACAATGTTTTCCTTCACCTTAAGACAAGACACCTTTTATAACACATAAAAATATCAGAGGCGGAGACTAGGATTTGAAACCGCTTCACTAGATTACCCGAGCGCGTTACCACTGAGCTACCACTGATATTATCCGATGGAAACATGTAACTGCATTAAAAGGACATTGCAACAAATTATTAAATATGCTTTCGCAATTTCTCCTTTGGTAAGGATTTTTGCCCATTAAAACATAAAGAGCATTGAATATAGTGTTCCGTCCACTCAGATTGATATATTCCGACGTCTGATAATTTTTAATCATAGTCCTAAAGATCTCTTATAAATGAACCTGAAAAGTTAATATACCAAACACAAAGGCTTTTAGTTCAACGTCGCGTACACTACATGAACTTTTCACCTACCTGTGTGTGTATTACATTTGCCTTTGTAACAAGAGGGATCAAAGCAAGCCGAACAATGTATTAGGTCTTGCTTTGTCAAATTTTATTCTCACTAGCTAACTTTTAAATGCTATTGTTACACAGAAATGTTGTTTAGATACTTTTATAAAATACTAGCAGAACCCGTGGCTTAGCACGCGCTAAAACTATAAAAAAAATATCTTAAGTGGTTGGTTTCATATAAACTTTCACCCCTATTTTACCTTATGGGAAGAATTTCGAAAAATGCTAAAACAAGTCTTTATTTTGTTGTATTGAAGAACATACAATACCAAGTTTAAAGTAATTCTGATCTTCAATATTTTTTGGGTTGTATTATAACGTGTTTTCCCGTGAAAATGCGATGATAATCTACCGCGGTAAAAAATAGGCTGTGTCTCCAGCCCTCCAACTATCTTCACACAAAAAATCACGCCAATACGTCGCTCTATTTTGACGTTAAAGAAGGACAAACAAACAAACTTTCACATTTATAATACTAGCGGATTAGTATGAATTTAGCGATATTTTGCCAAGTTTTATATTAAAATGAAATTTAGTTTAATCTATTGTATGCGCAAGTAAAATATACATTTTGCTACTCATTCCCATATTATTGATTGAGAGTATGAGTAAGAAGAAGTTAAAATATAATGTTAATACTTAGTAGGTGCGCAAGAAAATAGTTTCCCTCGGTCAATGCAGTAATTCTTTTTTGTTGTTTTGTAAAATATTAGCTCGACTGGAGTAAAACTTATTGTAGAGCACGTATGAATGTTGTTGCTTTAAGATTTTGTAAAAAATACATTTTTATTGTTCTGCTATTATAACCAACCTCACCTAACGGATTTATATGAACACGACCACATTGTCGAAACAATGATTTAGCTATATAATATATATTATGCCTATTACACATTGAACGAACTTTCTTTGCGTTATTTTGTCGCATGATTTATATAAATGACAAATAATTTGTAAACTGATTGTTTCCAGTGAGATTTTTATTACTCTAACCACTCTAAATATTCTTACTCAGTAATTCTTAGTAAAGTTTATTAAGCAAATAAACTAGACTAGAGCGAGAAGCTTAAAACGATAAAATGTTCTGAAGAACATTTTCCCAAAGCTCACACAAAATTTAATTAAATTTGTACGTTTAATACTTCGTTTAACTAGACGTGCATTTTTCTATTTTGCTGTGTTGCAATTTATATTAACATAAATATTGAAATTCATATATACTGTAAAGTATATACCTACTTATATTTATTTCTAGTAATAGCATATTATTTAATTTATCTCTTTAGCAACTAACATTTGCAAGTGTAATTTGACTTGGATGCAAATACAAAGATTATTAGGATCAGGTTTCTCACTAATGGAGCGTCGTAAGATAAAGATAAAAGGTGTTTTATTTCGCTACATTACGCGTAGCGGGACGGTATGATGATATTTTAATTCTATATTTATACTTTACCTTGTTCTAAGAACCAACTTCAACTGATAGATACGTACATATTTACATAAGTCAGTAAATTAGCTAACATTTTAAAATTATAAACAGTGTTTGAGCGTTACAACTTCTTATTAAATATAAATGAATATATTATAGGTATATTCAGTATATCTGTACAGATAAATAAAATTGAAGTATCTTTTTGTAATATTAAAATAACAGCTTTTTAACTAAATGCATATATTAAATTATATACGGTACTTTTATAAGGAAAACACAATTATTAAAATTTTTGTCTGTCTCTCTGTCTGTTGGTTCCGGCTAATCTCCGAGTCGGCTGGACTGATTTTCACGGAACTTTCACTGGCAGATAGCGGATGTTTTAAGAAGTAACTTAGTACTTTTATTTTATAAATGAAGTCTGGTTTCGTTTTAAAAAAATTAAAACGTACCTAAACGGACGCGCCCGAGCAAAGCGAGTGTAAGTCGCTAGTTACCATATAACATATTAATACGTAGTTATCTACGTATGTGTTCATCGCCTTTTTGGTATTTTTTTGATTACTAATATTTGCACCTTTTCTACCTTTTGTCTTATATTCTATAAATCTTTCTATACATTATATATCTTACTACCGTGTTTTAGACATACCGCGATTAGTTTTAGTCGAATATGTTATAAAGAATGAGAAAGGTTTAAATATTCAAAATAATCAATAACTATATCACGTTCAATTAAATAAATATAGAAATTAATCAAACTTATTTCAAACAAAATAAAAATGCAATGTTTGCTTAGCGCTGAATAACCAATATATTCAGGTATATTATTCCTTGTGTGCTGCGGTTTGAAACCGCCCACACCACAGCCTTCAATGTTTCCACGTGATTGAAGATCATATTGCCTATACCGGTGTTAAAGGAAATTACTGTCAAACGCTAACCGCATAACTGTGTCATTATCGATATTTAATTATAGTTATTAGGTATTGATAAGGTTTTTTTATTATTTTATGGTTTAGCTATGGTAAAAATTATAATTTACATCATCTGTAAATGTGAATAAACGTAATGTAAGTAAAATGAAATTAATACTGTTACTGTTTTATCTACTTTAGTAAACCTATACTTTATTAGTAATAATATTTACATTTAAGTTATATTATTATATGGAACGAAAATGATTCACTTCCATTTGTAAACATCTGCTACTATTTGATATACATCATTTCCTTCACCTTTATTATAACGTTACACAATGTAAGTAGTATCACGCGTCAGCCTGTGATCTTCAGGGCTGTCAGATAACAGTCATTGAATTACCCGACTAATAAACCTCCAAATATCCGGTTTATCCCGCCAGCGCCAACCACGAGCAGAATACCCGAAAATAATTTTTTTTAAGTAATTTATTCATGTTTTATGTAGAATAAAAGAAAGAACTAATATTATAAAAAGAAGTTATTGTAATCAGTTTTCAATCAAACAGCTTTAAATTATGAAATCGAACATAAAAATAACTTAAAATATCAAATTAATCAGCAAAACTAAAATACCTGCTTTGATCCCGAACAATGCAAATTACCCGCCATCAAAAATCGCCTAAAATTACCCGCTTTTCAGGTAATTTACCCGCCAATTGGCAGCGCTGGTGATCTTAGTCAGTAGTAGCATGAATCGTATGATAAATGCTGTATAACTGTCAGTAAACTCGTTTAGAACAATGTCCACGATAAAAAAATCTCAATTATATTTTTTTAATATTTATAATTAATATGTATTTTTCTTTTGTTTCAGTAACTGTCACAAAGACGAGAAATCGTCGGTCCATCGAAGCACCTCACGCTAGAAACGAAACATTACAACAGTCTTCCAAAATATCACCTAAAAATAACATAAATTTCGGTTTTAAATCCAGTCCTATTAGATCCTTATCGACAAAATCTCCAGAAAAACGGCGTAGCTCTGAAGGTGCTAGGCCCAGCTGCATACCATTGTCAAAAAGAAACCCCGAAAAGTCCACGCGCAACTCGACTTCACCTACTAAGCAGGAAACCGTGAAAGAAACGACATCGAAAGTAGATAATACGAAATCTAAATTAGAACCACCCAGAGGGAGGTCTTTACGTAGAAGTCCTGAAAAAGTAAAGAGCGATTTAGGAAATTCACGTAAAGATAAAGTTCAACGAGCTCAAAAAGTTAGTGAGAGTCTTAAAGAAAATTATCATAATTCTAAAAAAAGACTGACTAGTTTAGATAATTCTTCGAAGAGTGAAAATGCGACTACAAGTTTACCTAGTAAAATTATATTGAATGTTAGCGTAAATACTAATTCCACTGTGGACGCTCATGTTGGTAACTTAAGCAATTTAAAGAATTCTTCAAAAATGTCTACGCTTCATGAAACTCGACCACACGCTACTGCGACCACAAGTTCTCGACTCTCGCAGGAAATGGACAGTTTAGCTGCTTTGACAAAACAAACTTTAGATAGGGTTAATAAATTATCAAATAACTTAAATAGCAATAAATCTCATGTAACCGTACCAGATCCTCCACGTTATGATTCTCTTTTTACACCTACATCTGAACAAAAAAATAATAGTCATACATATAATTATGGTCTTACAAATGATGGTCCTATTGTAAACAGAGGTGTAACTGAAAGATTAAAAGATATAGACACGGCAGCACAGAGATTGATCGATTTTGAAAAACAATCTGCAATATTCTCTGATCTCAATAATGATTCATCTAGTCAAAATCGTCGTGCCGAGGCCTCGTCGACGTGTCATCACACGCCCGTGTCTATCTTAAAAAGAAAATCCATTCATGAAGAGAACAATATAACAAATCCTCCTAATCATTCCATTACATCACCTCCCGTAACGTTTTCACCGAGTGTGATTGAGTCACGTAACAGTCGTACTGATAATAGGAAGCGTCAAGGTATCCTAAAGAAAAGACGTAGTTTGGATGAATCACAGGTTGCACGGAGAAGATCGTGCAGTCCAGAAGTATCTTTTGCAGATGATGATTCGCCCGATACTTGTAAGCCCATATTAAAGAATAGACGTTCATCTTTAGAAGATGTCGTGAGAAATCGATCTCCAGATGGACAAATCCAAGGTATTTTAAAAAGAAAAATGAGCCGTGAAGAAGATCATTTAAATGATGATGTCTCTCATGGTTCACCAGAGCCTCAAGGCATATTAAAACGGAAATCTAATTCAAGCTCGAGTAGCAGTACTACTTCTTCACACGTATCTATAGCCCAAGCTGTGCTGCTGGCAGCCGCAGGGGGTGCTGAGATCGTAGAAGAAGACAAAGAAACCGTTCGGCCGATACTTAAGAAAAAGAGTTTTTCTGAAGAAAGACCTTCTCCTGATATTTTACACCCAGAAACACCGAAACCTATTCTCAAGAAAAAAACTAGTGAATTCGACGATCATGATTTTGACTTACCTAAAAAACCCATCCTCAAATCTTCAAGAAAATTATGTGGCGATGAGGGGCACACCTCTAGTTTCGATTTGAGTGAAGATGATAGAAGTTCACGGAGATCTTCATTGCTTAGATCAAGGGCATCAGATTATTCGGGTTCAGAATGCGAGGCGCCAGTTAAACCAATTTTAAAGCAGAGAGGCTCGAGTCTCACTAGGGAACGCAGCCAATCGCCACGCCCACGGCTTTCATTTTGTGCAGACAACGACGTGAATATTAGTGCGACGAATTTTAGTAGCGACGCGAACGACTTGTTGGCGGCCGGACCGCGGCGAGTCTTGAATCTCGCGTCCGAACCGGAAGAAAATTTTCCAAGTGCTGTAATTCGACGGAGAAATCTACGACCTAAAGCGAATCCTCGGTCAATGAGCTTAGTGTGTGACGTAAACGATGAATTACTCTCGATTTTAAATAATCGCAGATTGAAAGTAGATGAAAATTGTGAAAACGGCCACAGTGATTGGGCTAGGGACAAATGTGAAATTGACAACAATCCCAAAACCTTTCCTTCAATTGCGTCTCGAATAAAGAACATGGAGGAGGCACTGACAAAAGACAATTTTCTAAAAGATCAACCCTCAACGTCTAAAGTGAGGAATCGAGATAAAGAGCGTTACAAAACCCAACCAGTAACCATAGACGAAATGAGATCAATTAATTACAGGTAACCCACTATTGCTTTATTTAAACTCAAAAGATATTTACATAGGTACATGCGCAACAATACTTCTATTAACAATTTATGATTCATACAATTTTGTAGCCTGAACAATTTTAAAATATTTCTTTTCATAGTATTTCGTAATGCAATCGCAGACATGGATAATGCGAAAACTTATATAGGTTATCGCTTTTTTATGGTAAGTGACCGGCTTGCAAGTGTGTACCCTTAAATATATCTTTTCTTGTATAAAGGTCATTACGCTTTGTGTCGATTGTAGTTGAAGTCGGATCCGAATTTTGGCTCATCGCCACTATTTTGATGAGCAACGCGTAGCGTGGGCATATATCAAATGTTTTGATTTGATACTGTAGGATTTCCTGCATGGTTCTTGTTTTGTCAATAAACAGAAACTGAAGCTGCAATTGTTTAGGGATCGAATAATTTCAGTAGAATACTTTTAAATCTCAAAATATAACAACATATCGTAGTAGGTGTACTACCTACTACGATATGTTGCTATATTTTTTTAGGTAAAAAACTTCATTTATTTAATGCATAGCTTTTAAAAATGCTATTTTTGTGCCGGTTAATTTAAAATTGAAAACAAACTATTAATTTAGTAAATAAGTTAAGATAATCTAGTATTTTAAAAATCTTTTTGGTTACATATTTAGAAGTGTATGTGTGTAAATAAGTGATAATGAAAAAAAATTGTTTCTCAAGAGGATAAAAGCGGTTAATCTGATAAGTGTCTTGTAATTAACGTTTCGTAATATTGGTAAACATTTGGCGCTAATTTTGTGAACAGTGGTCTGACATCATCGGTTCAGTTTACTGTTTGAATCATTTTCAGTCCAGATAACGTAAGAATCAAATGTGCACTGCAATTTAGTCGAAAGTAGTGCAGTTTTATATAGCATTATTGCAATACAATGTACCGTTTTCAGCAAGATTGGCCTCATTTCTATTTGTAAGTAGTTAAGACTTTCTCATATTTAGCTTCGTTAGATGTTAATTTATGTTAATATTTTTGTAGGATTAACCTTATTATTAAAGTAATTCAAGTCAATTTTTTAATCGAATACTAAAAAGGAGGAGGTTATACGTTCGGTTGTTATTTTTTTTATATTTAACGCATATTACACAATACGCATTCCTCTATTTGTCGTTTAAAAAACCCCGAAACAGAGCTGACAAATATATAAGTTTACAAACTTTAATATGTTGGAAACTATTTAGAACTATCGTGTATAGTAATTTGATAAATAAACATCATTAGTTGCATATAGCACTGAAACGAGCCATCCGTCTTCTTGGTCGTTTTTTTATTATGTTGTCACATTCGTTTTATAAGTCGCTTCTAATTCAGGAGCAAATAATTCGTTTATTTTCGTATGTCTGCGATTGCATTAATCGTCAGTGATTAACTTCGGTGGTAGCATTTACTGGTAGTGTGCTAGTTGAGAAGGCAAGTTGATGACGGAAATAAGCGCTCCAGTCGTTACTGGGTCAACACTATTTCTAGCTTGTTGTGCTTCACAGCACGCATTCAATGTTTTATGACCAGAGCATCTGATGCGGTCAGCTCTATATGCCCTTAATTGCTCCTTCTTAATGTAATGTTTTGGCTACGACGCTTAGTTTAGTTTTATTTTCAGATAGTATTAGCGGTGCAAGAAACACTATAAAATAAAATGTGGAAATGTAATTTTATATGTAACTAGCGGCTCACCCTCGTTTTGGTCGGGTTTGCCTCTAGAAAAACAAAAACAAATCTATCCCTCGGGAACAGTTTATTTTTCCGGGATAAAAAATAGCCTATGTGTTATTCCAGACTATAATCTATCTCTGTGCCAATTTCATCCAGATCCATTCGTCCATTCTGGCGTGAAAGAGTAACAAACATCCATACATACTCACAAACTCTATATAATATAAAATACTAACTGAATTTAGTGTTTAGTAAAAATCTTTTACACGTACATACGTTAATGTAGGAAATACTTTTGTTCATATAAAAACTATCAATTTGGAAATGGATTTGTATAATATATTACCAATGGTGTCAAACTACCTTAATTCCATAAACAAGGCTGCCAGTCCAAATCAATCATACTATAACTCATCAATCTATGAAGGTGATATGAAACTGAGACTATCTCTTTCTCACCAACGAGTATGATCTACATTATCGCATTTCTTTTCTCATTTCGCAGTTTGGAGCCGGGCCAAGCGAATTTCCAAGCGTTCGGCATCGCGGGCTGTAGTTTTCCAAATCGTCCCGTCGAGTCCGGTGCTGTTCTCTCGGCCAAGGGCCCATACTTAGGGGAACCTGAAAAGGATCCTTTCGCAGACCTCGAACCACTACCATTTAATTCCAATTTATTCCACACGAACCTTCCAATTATTAATGGTGTTTCGAAGAATGCTATTCTCAAGGACGATAGTTTCGGTGAAGCAACTTTTTTAGATTTCGAAAAGATTTGCGCTGACAGTGAAGCCAAACAAGCAACACTTGATGAAATCGAACAAGAAGTAAACAAAGTTCGCGTGGCTTTGGAAGAAGATAGCCGCGCTCTGGACGAAGAGGATTGCAATCAAGTTGAAGCCGACAACTGGAGTCTGAACGTGTCTTGTGATAGCGGGGTTTATAATCGCGCTTCTTCCCGCGACTCCGGGCCGCATTCTGGTTTGTATTACATTAGGTTGTTATTAATCACCGTTAGTATATAGCAATCGGTCAGTTTGAATAAGCATTAAATTTATTTTTAACGGGTTGGCGCGCTGGATGAGTGTACGTCGAAAACTGCTTTTGACTTATTTAGTGTGCGGGGCAATCAAAGTAACTGTTATGGCGTCATAAAAGAAACATATGGAAAGAATCGAAACAGTCTGTTCACATTAGCCGTGTTTGTTTATCTTTTGTAAAATTAGACATGTCCTGTGCATATTTGGACGTTTTCAAAATAAACTCGGCTTAGCCTTGTCGATGAGTTTTCAGTTCTCTTATTTAGGTCAATGTAATACGTATAATATTCATTGTCACCACACGATTTTCAAGGGTGGCATTAATTTATCTGTTAAGAAACACTTTCAATTTTGTATTAATTCGTTTAGCAAGTTTTTATTTTTACTTCAACGTTTAACGTAACACCGCAGTTAAACGTGCACGCAATATTGTATTTAGTGTGTACCTATGTCTATTTTCGTTCGTGCTCGAGACTAATAACGAAATTATCGATTTTCAGGCGAGGAGTTGGGTTTGATTGAGAGTCAAGAAATACATGAAAACCACGCAACGAACAGTAGCAACGACTGGTCTTCACCGTCTATTGAACAAGACCTTCTCAAGATGGAACGTGTAAGAAAGTCTACGGAGAACGAAGTTCTCCAAAGTCTCGAAGAGAACGGGAGTGATGAGGAGAACATTAATAATTCTTCCGGATTTGCTCTTGGGTTAGTGAAGAGTAATAGTGTCGTCGCAAGAGCCAGCATGTGGCAACAGCTTCAACAACAAGCTAAAGGTATTTAAATCGGACTTCTATTATAGATGAAAAGTATGTGTGTGTTATGTGTATGTTTGTTACTCCTACACTCTGAAATGGCTGGACAGATTTTGATGAAATTTGGTACATATATAGATTATGACTTAGAGTAATAGGCTACCCACACCCGAAGTTAGTGAGGGGAAGTCGCCACTATTATCAATTAAAATGTATGGATTTTGGAGCTGAGTTTTTTATAATTTGTTATTTCTATGACTACCGCCGACTTCTTTACTGATCGGTTTTGAAATGAGGTTAATATTTGCATCAATCATCCAAAGGCCTCCAACGTAATATACTATGTACACTATCTATATCGACAGTACGCAGAATGTTGTATTGGGACGTATGTCGTTATTATGATACTTTTTAAATGAAAAATCTAAAAAAGCATTAATAAATAATAAATAAATAAAAAAGTATGTTGGTTAATAGCATTTTTTTATGCTAATGAAACATGTAAATAAAAAATAACAGTATTTGACGGTATTATCTAAAAATGCGAAACAAACATTATTTAACAATATTTATTCTCAATTGCAGGCACACCGAAACCATTGATTCGTCACAGTCGCTCAAAGGTAAAGGAGGGGCCTTCAGTGACGGATCGGTTCAAAACTCAACCGATTGTGATGAGATCTCCAGATTCCACGAGTCCTTCAAATGAAATATCTCTAGCTCAGTCCAAAAGCACCGCTAATGTCCTCGATAGAGATGAAGACGGTTAGTCACTTAACTTAAACAAATGTAACATGAAAATATCATTTTCTTTACCAATCACTTTTATAGATGTACATTTAATTTTTATCATTTTTTCTTAAATTTTTTGGTTACATTATGTTACACAATATGGCATGTAAATCGCATTACCGACGACGCTTTCTGTCTTTTGATTGTCGGCTTTGTTTCTTTTTTGCATGTGGACTCTACTCTGTGTATGTCCCGGGTTCTATGCACAATGTATTATAAACGCACTCACGGTGGCAGCTAAGTTAGATGAAGATGATCCGGCGAAAATGTCTCTAGCCGAGAAAATGAAGATGTTTAATGCGAAATTGACCCATAAACCACCAGTTTCTGGTCTACCTAAGTCCAAAGATGACAGAGTGCCTCGGGCTTCAAGGTTAAGGACTATGCCAGTTCTAGCAAGCCAAGTACAAGAGGCCATGGAACAAAATGAAAGGCTAACCAAATCTCTAACTCACGAAGACGTACCAAGAAATACAGATTTTCAACTAAAAATGGAATTATTTAGATCAGCGAGCGCAAGGAATACGTCGTTAGAGTATCTCATGAAGCAGAACGCAAAATTTAGAAGCTTAGGTCTGATGTTCTTTAATTTGTGTTTCATTTTTGGTTGTTTTTTTTATTTCGATTTTTTTTTCGCTTTTTTTTCGCTTGGGTTCAGCACTAATTGTTTTATGCCAAGGTGAGTGATTTTTAGCACGGATACTAATGGTATTATAACACAGGATGGTTTTTGGATGAGTAGGAGACGTTTCTATATTGTACATTATATCTATATCTATAACTAAGTTGTAAAATATATTTATTAGACGATAAATTATATATTTTTAAGCATGATTATAAGGGATTTATATAAGTATTTAATATTTGATTGATGCATACTAACGATTGTTAGGTAAGTAGCTTACATTGAAATGGTTTCAACAAATTAGTTGTTGACAATTTCGTACAACGTTTCTGGTTTTCGGATTTCATTAACTTTTAATGAATTGAAGTTCTGTATTATGGACTGCTGTATCAAAGTATTTGCATTACACGTTATTTGTTTAGAAATTCTAAACTCGCGGGATGATATGATCAACAAAAACGTTCTAATTATATTTAGCAGTAACATGTGTCGAACATCCGCTTTACTTCATCATTGACTTTGTATATGATATGTTTTGAACTAAAATAGTTATTTATACCATCGACTTTTGATTTTGTGTTCAAAATGTTTTGAACTACTATTTTAAGAACGGGAACATGACAGCATGTGTCCGAACAATGAGATGTCTTGTTAATGCCAAAACAGGTGTTTTATTGGCATCTGGACAATTAAAATCTATACTACAATATTATAAAGAGGCAGAATTTCTTTGCTTGTTTGATTGAAGGCGCTTATCTCAGTAACTACTAATCCGATTTGAAAAATTCTTTTTGCATTAGATGGCCAGTTTATATAGGAAGCCTATAATAAGGAAGGCTATATATCATATAATATATAGTCTATCTATTCCATACTAACCGTTAAAACGTACGTAGTTGTAAATATAGCTTTGATTTTGCTTTTGTATACACAATTCGCGAAGTTAAAAAGGTGTCCCATTATGGTATGTCAATTGTAAATAATTATAATAAAGGCACTTCGGTATCTGCATTCTGTTAGGTTATTTTATGTTAAAATTACTTTTGGAAGATACATCCAATTTGTTTGCTATTTATTCACTTTGGTGGTTTTATATAGTCATTTGAAATAACATTTATTTATTATTTATATTTATAATATGTAAATATAATAAGTAGCAGAAAGAGAAGTAAAAGTAGTAGTGTGCTGTGAATTGTTTTAAAATATTTGTATGGGACACCTATGCATTCATATAACAAGGTTAAAAGAGCTTAGTGGGTGCTTTTATATGAAATTTGTAATAAATATTTATGTTACATGGTTGATTTTATTTCTAACTTTTGATCTTCTTCCATATAGCAGAATTGTATAAGCAACATAACTTTTAAAGGATATTTAAAGATATTTGCATATAAGATATAATTGATGATATAAAACACAAGAATTTGTATATATATATAAATAAAATGAATGTATCTATCTTTAAATAGCTCATTAGCTTTCTTACACCAGTTGTTAGGTGATGAAGTTTTCGATTTTTGAATGGTATAACAAAATTGCATTGTTTTTCGCTATCGGTGTTTCTAACTCTTGTATAAATATACATACAAATATTAAATTTATATTTGTTCTATAGATCTGGATGACGATTCACCAACAGAAAGGGCCCAAAGAATGATAACGCCAGAAGTGAGGGGAATTTTGAAGTCAGGATCTACTGTAGTGCCTTCTAAGCCAAATACTTTGGCCAAAGGGGAAAGCTCTGAGGTAGATAAAGAAATATTTATTAATTTTATTTATAACAAGTTTCATGGTAGGGGTTTATTTGTTACGAATAAAAATTTAAATATTTTTGATTATGCTAATTTTTATCTTATGATAATAGGGTATCCTATAAGTTAAACCTAAGCCTTAAAGGAGAAAATTGAGCATTGTAGTAAGAAATTAACTCCCATCTGTATAGTCATCAAAATTTCAACTAAAAATGTGCTTATGCAAACTAACTGCGGATGTTATGCCACTCATATGTAATTATGTGCAAAAACCTTTATTATATACTCTATGAATCAAAGATAAAGCAAAGTTTAACTGAGAATTAAACTAAAAACCTGCAAATACTATCAAAACTACTTTATAAATATTTTTTACGATATCCATATTTATATTTATCTTTTTACAAACAATCGTTGAGCATACTCTTTGCAATAAATAAGTTATATAAATAATGATAAAACTAAACTTACACACTTAATTGATTGTTATTTTTTAAATATTTATTATTTTTCCAGGGTCTAAAAGACGAAGGCATAGACAGTTCATCCGACGATGAATCATCTGCGTCCAGTGTCTCATCATCAGAGAAAAGCTGTTCCTCTTCAGATAGTTCAGACGCAATACCGGACCCTAAACCTAGAAGATTTCAAAGGAAAAACAATAAACTGAAATCATCAAGAACAGATTCAGACCTAACCAGGCTTCAGGACCCTTTCCCTAGAAAAATACAACTACCAGGAGCCAATGAGTTGAAAGAACGTCTCACTCAAGCGAAAAATCCAGACGTTAAAATTCCAGTGTTAGGTAAACTTGGTCGAAAACCATCTGAAGAAGCGAAAATCGAAGATGATAAGACAAGGTACAGGCGGTTCGTGAAGAAATTAGATGAGCCCATACAATTAGCGAAATTACGGCGGCCGGTGGAGAAAACGCCGTGTGTAGAAGAAAAACCGCCAATATTAAAGATTTCCTCGATAAATCAAGCCGCGAAAAATAAATTCTTTGGTCTGGAACCGAAGAAGGAGAAAAGTGTCGATGAACTGGCAGCGGCAGTTAGGAAATACATACCAGTTGTAAGTTGATTATTGTTTATTTATTTAGTAATAAAGTTTTACTGTAGTACACTACTAGTATAAGTAAACTTAACGATAAGATAAAGGAAATGAAACCATATGGTATTATCATCATTCTAACATTTTAATTATTCTTGTAAACTATTGAGCACATATAAATAGAAAACTGTTAAATAAATAGTAAAGTATTAGCAATATAATGTCAGGCGATAATAAAGGCATGAAAAGAATGACAATCATTGAAAATGAACTCATTATGGGTGAATTTCTTTCAGTTTTATTCAAAAAATATTTTTTTACAGTTTTCATTTAAGCTTATAAATATCTCAAAATATCTGGAAATGTGACACTTTAGGGCACCACAAAAGAAATATTATTTGTTTAAGTGCTCTCTATTACCTGTAATATCGTGTGGCTTTACGAGTACATTAAAAAAAATGGCAGCGTATTGCTAATTGCCAGTATTTCCATAGAAAAATGCTCGAAGCCGTTTTGATGTAACTCTTACTTTTTTATTACTTACATTCATAGATCAAAAAAAGTACAAGATAGGCAATCAGCGATAAAAAACGTCCTCACCGAATAAACGCTCATTTGAACATCTGAGCGCGCTTTTATTTATTTTTTTGTAAAAATAACTTTCAGCCTTGCATTTTAGTTTTAATTTACATTCTTGTCTATTTATTTCAACTAGACTAATTACCTAAACACAATTGGTGACAGTTTTATTAGGCACCCTTCGGGTACGGAACTCTCGTGACAGTCGAAGTATTCCGCTTTTTCCGTCTATCTCTCATTCGCCAAGTGTGTCAATATTCGCATTTATATTAGTTCAATTATTTGTTGTTAGGTCAGTAAGTCAGTGTCCAGTCACGCGATGGAGATAGGCGGCTCGGGCAGCGATGGCGAGTCCAGCGGTGGGCGGGAAGTGCGACACATCAACACACGGCGACAAAGGTCAGTTTGTTTGTTAGATATAAAGTTAAAACGTCGTTCTCTACGGGCGATTACATTTTAAGTGGTATTGAAGTCGGTTTAATATTTATTTCAAAATAATTATTTACATGTAGTTAATATGATCTGTCCTCTAAGAGAGTGAGAATAAGGAACTTAGCTAGTTTTTGGTTTTCTCTAACTATTAGATATGTTGTTTTAGAAAAAATAAACAAGGTAATATGTAATAATAAAAAAATACACCACTTAAATTTATCCATGTAATGCGCCCAGGCAAATATGACTTTGACCTTATTACATTTTATAGCATTTATATTCGATTTATCGTATAGATAATATTTTATAAGCACTTCTTGGCCTTTCGTATATCTCTATATCAAACGTTACGTCGATACCTAGGAAACATTATGAATAAATAGCATGCTTTAAGATTATAAAATATTTGTAGTAATAAAGATAATATAATTATAGTTTTAGCTCATTCATTTGGTTTTTGGTTCATTTGTAAAGATTTCCGGGAGTTTTGAAAATGGATATTTTTATAGATTTCGACGTGATCTTTCCGAATTTCTACTTTGTGATATTGCCTACTTATGGATACCATGATAAAAAACGCGCCACTTACTCTACCTAACATGGTGGTAAGAGAACATGCATCATCATGTCCCTTTTTTTTTTTTTTTTAACGTTGGGAAATGCATTTACGCACGACGTGTGAGACTCACCGGCGTAATACAGCATCATGTCCCTGCCCATTCCTAAATTACTTGGGGTCGGCGCTGTAAGTCTTCCTCTTCCACTCTCACCTATTACTCGTCGTCTCATCTCATCATCCACCCCTTTCTGTTTCATGTCCTGTCTCATATAATCTTTGGAAAGACAATAATATTATCTCAATGATATTCAGACAATAATATTCAGAAGCAAAAAGTCGATTTCAATACTCCGATATAGTTTATAAATTATAATATAGCTATGCGTGGTGTTAACCTAATGGATCAATCAATAAACCTATATTGAGTAACCATAGAAGATTTTTTTTATGGTGGGTTATCTTTGTCTAACCTTTTAGATATAGCTTCTCCCCAATGCTTAGCGGCTGCATGTTTTTCTAAGTTAGCACTAAGAGATAACGACATACATGGATAACCTACGGCTCAGCAGAACTTTGGCCCGCGTATATCTACGGCCAACAAAAACTAAAAGTTGACCTATGTTCTCCTCAATCATTAGAATTGAACAAAATATTCTGCATTGTTTTATTTGCCACGACCGCATTCGATGGCGTTGCAGGGTTTTCTTAAATAGCCTATATATCGAAAAATCTTGCACTTCTTCATGTGTAGAAAATCAAAATCACATATTTTATTCAGCATTAAAATCATGAGTCTACTACCAGTTCGAAAGAAGAAGAAACCTCAGACCTGAGAAGAACTGGCGATAGAAACTCAGCGGGACCAATATTAACTTATCTTTTTTTTTTTCAAAGCAAAAAGTGTCAATCTATAGCCTATATTCTATAACATAATTTGTCTGGGCAGTCACCTCGATTCGTCGCTTCGTTATACTGTGAATAAAGGACAAACATATAGACATATTTTGTCAATTATATTTAACGAATTAGAGTATAAACAATAACAGTGCTAGTTTTTTTTTGAGTCATTGTTTGAGTAACTTCTATACGTAGCTAGAAGCTATGTAAATATAAGTATTTATATTTATAAATTATAATATGTTATTATAATTATTTATATTTTTATCAACGTGTCTACCCCACGAGAGGAGCTCCGAGCAAAATGTAGTAAACTATAAGGTATTTTTACATTAATTTACTAAAAGTCTTTAGACAGAGTTTCTTATGAGATTTAAACACAATACATTCCGTTTTATTTCATTTAAGTTCAATAAACGAGATTATTTTGATATTTAAATGGTACAGTTTGTGTGTAATTATTAAGTTTCTTTTGACTGTCAAGAAATCTTTGCTCCAAATATGTTTAAACTAGTTAGTATGACATTTTTTGGGCATCAGACCGATTCTTTTTTTTTTAAGTTTGGGAAATGAACTTACACATATCACCTGTATATGTACCTGCTCGTATATACAGGCGGTTACCTGGAAAGTCTTGGGCTAGAAAGGCCAGTTCTAGCCACTAAAATCCAACTGAACCTTCTTTGTCTTAATGGGGCGTCACAGTATCTTTTATGCACCACGATTTGCTGAAGCAGACCACAACAACCATGAGGTTGCTCCCACGGTACACTATTACCAGAGAAGTAGCAGGAGCAGCCCGCATGGTACACCTCGCATCTTCCGCGTGTCTCGTGTCTTCACGTCCGGCTGGCTTACCGGACGCCAATGTACCTCCACCACGACTGGGCATCAGTCTTAATTTAACACTTCCTTTCTAATGTTGTTTCTTTTAATCTGAATAAGATATTATTTCTTAATGCTATGATAGATTATTTGTTAATATTTGCAATTATGAAAATATTTTTTTACGTATATTGATGCAACGGTTATGCAGTCACTTTAATATATTACATCATACGATAAAAAAATATTTTCAACATAACACACTTTGCAAAACTTATCCGTATTATTATTGCTCATCTTCAAGGCCGATCGAAATTCTTTAAAAAAATTGCGGTTTCCTTGATTACATATTTTATTACAATGTTAACCGAAATAGCAATATTACTGTTATTATATAAATTTGTTAAAAAATTGTTTACGTAAGTTACGGAAGTCAGCGCTTTAGCTCTAAGTTTTGGGCGAAAAAGTTTTCTTTTTTAAAATAAGACCACAAGATTTCCATCGAAGGCCTCATCATGACAAGCTTATAGTTACTAGTAGTAGTTACCTCGCTACTATACTTTTATTCTAGATACAACTAGCTGAAGATGGCTATCATTCCCGCGTGTAATTTTCCATTTACGGTCAGAAAGCGGAGAATAAATTTATCTATGAGAAAAAAAAAAACAATAATTATGGTAGAAGTTTTCTGGTATTTTTAAAAGATAAATAAACATAATTCTCTATTTAAGCAATCAACCGCGCAATGATTCGTTCAGTAGAATAGCGAAATTTTCTTTTCTATTTTGCAACGGTCCGTCTTTGTTTCTTTTGATTTCTTCGCTAATGAACCAAGTAATGGAGGAATATTATAATTTATACTTTCATAATAAAAAAATGCAGGGAAAGTGTAACAAAGCTACCGTACAAAATTTGTAGTCGGAATCTACCATCACAGAACGTATTGCAATATTAATGAATTTATTTGTTTTGCCTTTTTGAGAACAGCGTATCGTAGATAATACAGATTGATATTTTTGTGTTTTAAATTAAAAGTATAGGAATAATGTAGGTGTATATCTATACATATAATAAAAGTGTAACTAATCGCTGTCTGTAAATGAAAGATATGTATTTGAATAATTCTATTATTGGGGGGTCTTTATTAACGCAGTGAGATCTAAAACAACGATTTTTAGATTTTTTTTTCTGTTTGTCTGTGCGTTTGTGCGTGTTAATCTCAGAAATGACTTAACCGATTTAGGTGTGGTTTTCACTAATGTATTGTAGTAAGCTTCACTTAACATTAAGTATTTGTTTTATTTCAATCGGTTATAAAAAATAGTTATGCCAACTTAAAAAAATACATAGGAACAAACCCGAGCGAAGCTAGAGTGAGACGCTAGTATTAAAAATAATTCAATTCGATAGCGATTCAATTCGTATTATTCTAAACATATCGAATAATATCACGTATTTGTATAAAGTGAATATACAAGAGCTTGGTAATTTTCACCTATTAGCTGCTATGGAAAGTTCTAACGCATATAAGGGCTAGATAGACTCTGCTAGTTAACAGTGAAACTCGTTAGCTAATCACTTTTATAATTTACATGCTTGCACATACGGTGGAGAAAATTAATCATGATGAGACCGCTGGTTTAATGGTATCATTTGTGGTGGAAGTGGTTACGAATTTCATCCATTTATGTAGATGAATATTACTTGCCATAGGCATACATACATAGGTGTAAGATGTTTGTTGTATTGCATAGTTGTAATTAAATATTATGATGTGACTGCTATAGTCAATATGAAAGTTTGTATGTTTGTGTGTGTTTGTTACTCCGTAACGCTGAAAGGGTGGGTTTGGATAAAATTAAGTTCACAGATAGACTGTGACTTGAAGTAACATAATATAGTCTATATTTATATATATACATACATATATATTTCATACAACATTCATCATTATTGCTATTTTATTTTAGTTATCATTTGATCATAGTGCACGTTTTTTTAACCTTTTAAAAAAGAAGATGGAAGGTCATTACTTACGTTAAAAATTATGTAAAAAAGGTATATTTTTCCCATATTTCAAACAAGTTTTTGATACGAGAAATAATCCTATCCAATTAAATAAAACATGGTAGACTAAACTGCAGTAGGTAGGTACTTTAAAGTGAAAATCTCGTTATTTAATTAATGAAAGGTTCGTGTTGCCCATGTGGGTCAAGTACGAGACTTTACAATGGGCAATGAATTGCTATGAAGCCGATGATTTTTGCTCTTGTTACGGAATCTACTTTGCAAATAGAGTCATTCTGTGGAATAGTTTTTTTCTATTACAATATTTTAATTTCATAATGTAGCTAGATAGGTTTCGCATGTGATAGTATTACGATAAGTCAACTTTTTTCACCTAAGGTATGTAGAAATTAAAAATTTATAAATTTTAACTCGTATAATTTGCTGATGCCAGATTTTTTATCTTTCCGGGATTTCCTTGACAAAATACGTATACGTAATAGTGTTCATTAACGTTTGTATACCAAAGGTTATCTGTCATAAAAGTCATAAGCTTTCACTACGTGTCGGCATGACGAACTTGAACCTTGTATCGTCGTGCATCGTAATAACAACTTGAGTAACACTAATTTCCATACGATTTGAGACTCGTTTTAATATGTAAACGTAGAAGATTTTTAACAACAAAACTCTTATTTAAAAACTTTGGTATGGTGATTTGAATGAGTTTCGAGATTCTGTGGTCATATTTGGCTGCTTCAAGAGACTAGTTCAGTGGGACCATATTATTTCTATAAAGTATCAAATTTTTGATTCAATTCAATTTTCTTGTTAATGGCTTTAAATCGTACCAGTTGAGCACAGATCACTTCGCCAATATCACGTAGAAACTAGAAAATAGAAATGCTAAGTTTCCAATTAATTGCCTAAAGAATGCAAATGCATTATCAGTTTTAGACTGAAAAAGCAAACAGATACGAACAAAGCAAGTTTAAAACTATATTACATTTTCCGTCATGAATCAAAATCATATTACCGGTTTCAAGTCATGACGTTAGGTATGCTAAGGATCATTTGAATATGAAAGGTTGTCGTGTAACACATGTATGTACCTACGCTTTCACCAATTCAGTATAATGTGTTCGTGATGCCTACTTTTTTCTTTTCTTTTTGTTTCCTTTTTTCCAAGTACATGCTTTTATATGCACTCTAACTGAGCTTGGTTTATTTACAAATATCAGCGCCTTTATTAAAGCGGCAAGATGAAAATACTTGTACAAGTTTGAAGCTAACATCGCTGAGTCATAATATAAACTTGACTGTGATAGATGATATCAATGAAGGTGCTTGTTTTGAAGGTCTCACCTTGATACTTTTTGCTTTTAAAACTGCTAACTCCACCTGCAGTCTTTGTCAGAATATCTATTTCTAATTAATTAATTTAAACTCACTAAAGCATTAAATGTTGCAATCGTTTATAATTATATACAAATATATAAGAAGATGCTATCACAAATTTCTAATATTGCATGTCAAATTTGTACTCATGCTAATATGATGCGTGAACGTCATGCCCTAAATATCCATTCATTTATGATGATAGCTAGCGATAAAAGTGGTTCCTAATTATTATAAAACTAGCTACTTACCCTCGCGTCGCTCGGGTTCGTCCCAAGTGAAAAAAGAAAACAAATCTATACCACGGAAACCGTACATTTTTCCGGGATAAAAAGTAACCTATATGCTATTCCAGACTATAATCTACCTCTTTGCCAAATTTCATCCAGATCCGTTCAGCCGTTCTGTCGTGATTGTGTAACAAACATCTATCCATTTAAACTTTCGCATTTGTAATATAAATGGGATAAGATCCAAAACAATTCTTACAAATTGCTATAAATAATATTAGCAACAAATAATTTGTCATTACAAATACAATAGAATACAAACCCACTTTTGTATTCGGCTCACACGCAAAACAATATCGCGGTAATTATACATTACACAATACAACACAACGAGTGGCCCACAAACCTAGCTTTTGTAACGCGGGCAATTGCGCTCGCGCTGATATGGATCTTGGTTTGATTTTTGATTTCCATGACTGATAATGTAATATAATAGGGTTCTATTTCATCTGATGTTTTTAGATATAGATACGTTGTAGACAAAGTGTTATAAGTAAAATATTAAAAAAATCAGTTTTGACTAACTCTAATGTATGAGAAACATCAAATCGCGTCAAATTTGACGGTTTTTATAATAGCTATTGAAGATTTCCACTATACACCTCTAGGGTCCATCATCAAATAAACTCGATAATATGGATTGGATCATCTGAGCTTCAAAAGGATCTTTATCAAAAAAATCAAAATAAATAAAACTTCCAAGATTTGATTTCAAAGCTACAATTGAAGCTAATAAAAGCGTATTAATCGTAATCGATATTGAAAACCAATGAAACGTTCTTGTGATATGATATATGTATTCTAAAAAAGTCTCAAATAAAAATGATTGCAAATAAAAATTATAAAAGAGCTTCTTCTTTTTGGTCTAAAAATTATTCGTGGAAGATATACAAAATCTCGAGCTTTTACGAATCAATCATTTATTTAGAACTAGTAACGATTCCATAGTGATTAACAGAAACGGCAGCTTTGATCGTAATAGATGTTATACTGCATTATTACGCTCATTTTTCGTTCCATGGCTATAATATAAAATTTATGACAATCTGTGATAGACCAAAACATCCAATTTTAAGTTCATTGACCTAAAATGTTATTTTCGTATAATTCACTGCAGCATTATGGCATATAATACGTAATAATTATATTCTATATATCATTTCATTATTTAATGTGTGAAAGGTAAGTTGTACTTTAAAATGCAATTATATACAATAATAAGCAGTTTCCTGTACATTAATAGGTTTATCTTACAAATGTACATATAAAGCGGTGCTACAAAATGTAGGTATATATATATTTTCAATACTTCTTGTTAATGTATAAAAATAATGAGTGCTTTATAAATGACCATCTTTATGATTTAAATTATGTATATCGCTTGTGGGCAAGTGCTAATATGTCATTTAATTCGTTAATTTAATAATGTAAAAAATCTTTGATTGTTAAGATTTTTGAAGGGGTTAATTTTTATTTTAGGTGAAAAATAAATAAAAGCAGTGTCGGTCGATTACCAAAAAAACATAAATCTATTTTAAGATTATTATTTGACCTATCCATTAGAAAGAGAATAATTTAGAAGTTTCCTAGTATTTATTTCAAAAATGTATTTCTGGTGCCTAAACAACTAAAAAAAATTAGCTACGTACTTATTGTACGCTATATGACTGTCGTCAGAATATAATTTATAATATATATTCTATAAAATATTTTTTACCTTACATCATATGTACCTATAGTTCATTAAACATGATCATGGAACAAGCTTGCCTTCATCTTGTTAACGGATTAAGAAGATGAAAGGTTATTGTCATTATCGCGTCTGGACTCTTAACAGTGTTAACTTGTTAGTTGTTAACTTCGACTCATGACCAATCTTAAAAGATATGAACTTACTATATTCATTATCTAATATAAGAACAACGTTTTGTTATATATTTATCTTACTAGAATTCTAAGAATATTAAATAACATTCCATTTATAATATACAAAAACTACCATCACCATTTATTTTATGCGATTTTTTTAATAATTGTGCAACTAATTCAACAAAATGAATTTAGTTTGGCTAATAGTTACTAGGAAGTAATCTAGTGAGGCTGAATACGGAAGTCAGATTGATGTAAAGTTTTTTTTAATAGGTATGTTTATGATTTTCTATTTACGTGAGTCTACACTCTTAATCTTTTTTTAAAATGTTACGTTTTTACGTTTAGTATATAGTTTTTTTTTTCAAAAATTAGATATTTTCCAGCAATAAAAAGTATCCTATAGGTTGACTCGGTAACCAGCTATCATCATACCAAATTTCATCAAAATCTGTCCAGTGGTTTTCTCGTGATGCGTTCCCAGACAGACACATAAATTCTAAAAGCTATAGATTCGCCTTCTGTCTCAATAATAATGACCATTTTAATAATATTTTCCTCAAAAAATTAAATCATCAGATTCCACTCAGAATTTTATTATATGTATAGATATTATATTATTATTCTTATTAGATAATATAATAAAATATAGGTATATAACGAATACTCGAACCTTTAGACTTTTAATCGACAAGGCTATTTAATTGTTTAAAATACGACGAATCGGTTATTGATGAGCTTTCAAAAATTATTATTTAAAATACCATTAAATCAAACAGATATCATGATTGCCAGCTAACCATATATAAAGATAATTACAATTTCTCAATTCTAAATTATCGATAATTAATGTCTAGTTCTATTGAAATTTGCCATTGTGTTTTATACAGCCAATTAAGACGGGCATGTTGTCAATGTCATGTATTTGATGTACGAGGCTTTCCGATATGTCCATTATCGTCCAGGAAACGATTATAGTAGACTTATATAAGACAAGAGCAATACCAGGTTTCAAACGATCATAGTCTGTTATTGGTTTTAGTTCCGCAAATTTCACCTTGCAGCGATCTAAGAATGCCTATTCATCACAAGAAATCTTAAATATGGCTTTTTAGTTTAACTCAACCCCAGAAGTCAATAAAATTATAGCGATTGAGACAGAAAGAATTACTACTATTCGTGTGTATTTTGTAATCGATTACAGAACAGGTTACAAAGTAATAAACGAATCTTTTGTTAGATAATAAATTAGAAAACCAGTTTATTTTATTGATGAGAAAAACTATAAAATATATAGATATAAAACTTGATAAATAAATTTTAATGTTTGAATTTTTAAGTTTTCTATTTATGCAATTTATCAAGATCTCAATATAATTTAAAAACGTCGAGACATACGATTCAATTAATTCCATTTCATTTTCGTGTTTCTTCTTGAAACTTTTCTAAATCTGAAAGAGAAATTAATATGTCTTCTTCCTAGACATTGTTATCGATTTAAACCTGGGGTTATAAACACCGTCATGAGTCAACCAGCCAGACTTTAGTGTCTAGACTAAGTCTAGACTAACATATTCAAGTGTTTGAGAGCACCCTGCGGACCTTAACTCTACGCGTGATAATTTTGTTTTTATTTACAACTAGCTGTTGCCTGCACGTGTGTTTTTTGCTTCATATGTTTTACTATTATTACATATCACATTGTACCCTTATTATCACTGATTTTCTTGAGTATTTGTTGTATCAATCGTACAGCAGTGTTTATATACTAATTGTGTATAAATTAAAACTATAAATAATATATTTTTATTAGGTATTTGGACTTTAGCATACTCTAAATAATAAATATAGTACAGTTATTTAAAAACTACAAACAAACGATTATTTTTTCATTTCCTTATAAATTACATGACTTTTGTCTTTGCAAAAACTCGAAATTCAATGAAAAAAAATATGTTCCTGCTGTAATATCAGTCAACCACGGAAAAATATGTTGCGTCACGTCACAGCTAGTGATTTTGTAACTCGATTCTTATGTTTTAAGATTCAAACTTTGACTAGTGTGAGTTTAATACTTTCGGTTTCAACAGAAATGTGTAAAGTGTTAGCACTGTACTGATTCCGTTTTACTTCATACGCAATCTGTTATGAGTTATTCGCATCTAGGTTAATGCTGCCGAGATCAACTTCTGATGGACCTGTCTGCTTCGACTGTATTAATGATAATTCAATTATGCACCACGCATTAGTCGAGAGTTACGTCTCCTGTTATACTCGTATGTACGATGCTATTCTATTTTTGATGTATGGCGAGAGATTGATCTGTTATGTTTTTAACAAAGTTAAAATAAACATTTGGAACCATTTGTATGCAATTAATTATTTGATTTTAATATTTTAATGTATTTCGACACTAGTATTGATGATTATTGACGTTTAATAAACATAATGTGATTTGAATCATAATAAGAATTTAGGTGCAAATGATCCATATGGAAACCTAATCCTATTCTTATTTAGTAGTCAATGTCATAAATATTAGAAGATACTGAAGTTATTGGACTGGCTTTCAAAAAATAAAATATAGACAAAAACACGGTCGTGTCATGTCGTTCGTTTCCCTAAACACGTTGGACCCGTCGTAGTTCCCACGGTTTCGTTGATCTTTTTTACTCTTTGTTTTATTCGAATATTGATAAAATTGTTAAAATTTACATCAAGTAACATTATTTTATTATTATGTTAAGTATGTATAAATTCTCTAGACATAAGAATCAAATATACCTATGACTTCAAAGATTTAATTAAAATATCAAAGTATGTTGCTATTTAAAGTTTGCGATCGCACGTGTTCCAGAAAGACCGGCGACGGTGTACAAAGGTCAGGCTTTGAATAGAATCTCGCAGATGCTTTTTACACAATAGAGCACGGGAACAATAATTCAGCATCACTTGCGTAAATCAGGAAGAGTCAGGACGATGTAAATAGGTTTCGACGGTTAATTCTAACTTGTCTTTGAATACATCCTGCCTTTTAAACATGACGATATTAGTTCTATTGAATGTCTATCACATCTTGTCTATACATAAATGTGGTCCATTGTATCAAATGCTGCTGTATCGATAGCCTCTACATGGAGGTCTTCATTGTTTATTGAAATTTCTTCTTCTATAATATAAAGCTTTGTTTCGACGCATAATAATACTTTTGTTACATAGATGCGGAATGCGTGTGCGCATCTCGTATTCGATTGTTTAATCAAGTGTTGTATGTTTGAATATAGCGAATGAATTATACGATTCAATGTACCTTAATTGATATATTGCTTTTCGACGACTACTATTATTTTATACATTATGCTGTGATATATGTAGATGATTTTAATTTTTTTTTAGTTTTAAGTTTATATAATTTAATAATGAAAAATAAACATTTTAGCAAAGAATTATGTATACATATATATTATTTCCAGTCTTATATTTTATGTAATAAGTATTATCTAAAGAAGATATAAATTAAATATTCCAAAAAAATCATATCGAAAAACAAATAGACATAGTGGGCTGTGGGAGTATATATTATTAACATTCTCGGAAACCTCATACGGTCCACATCACCTTTTTAGTGCACTACAGAGCGTAAACTAAACAAAAATACTAGTTGTTTGTTTACGTGTCCGCTGTAGTACGTCCGCGTGTAGGTAACGGGCCGTTAAGATGCCGCGGGGCGCTTCCAAGCCCGACATGATGGTACGGCAAACCAGCCTGACAGTCGCGCGCGGCTAACGCGACCGCGAACACTGTCACGCCCGCTAGCACCAGCTGATTACAATTCTTTATACACAAACGATACTATAACATAAGATAGCTCATTATTTACAAATATTATAATATCAGTGTACACAAATGAAATGAGACGCGGTGTTTGGTGCATAACGACAGATCGATAAAACGGTCCCGCGCGTAGAGCGTGAGTTTAGCAATATTTCGGTGCAATATGTTTTATTTTGCCTTTGCAATCAATTGTAGAGTTTGTAGAGACTGATTTGCTTTAGTTCTATCGAAGGGCAAGGACTGACCGCAAAATTTCCTTACAAGTGCAGTGCTCATGATAATGGATTTCCTCGATTGATTCCGACGTTAGCTTGTTTAAATTGTTTAACCAGAGTAAGTATATATTTACTAATATAATACACATCCGACGATGTGTTTACGCTCGTTTCACTGTGGCTTAGTTTGAATCTGAATGCGTTATCTATTTCCTGGTGTTTTTTACTTAGTTATAACATAAATATAATATAATAATAACAGACTGACCACTGATATCGAATAACGAATAATATGTAGATTTACGTCAGTGTTTATTTAATATAAGAATATACATAATTCTATGATTAGTTATGGTAATTGTGGTATTTTTTGCTATAAGGTCTTACACAAATCAATCGTTTTCTCATGCGACTGACTTGTTTGTATGTGTGAGATATATTGTTGTAGTCGCTACCCCGGCTGACTGTGAACTTGAAGGGTGCGCTACCCTCTAAATTGTATGCCTAACAGACAGGATTCCGATGAGCGCAAATGTTTTCCCAACTTAAGATTTGTAAAACGAGTGTAAGGTGTAAATTTTAATTTAAATGATAGCAAAACAATGTTTCATTAAATGAGTAAGTCCAAATAAATGAGCATGGTAGCAAGGTAATTGTTAAATAGAGAGAGTAGTCGTAAAGTCATCTCGCTAATCTTATCTAATAATGGCACGCGACACCGTCTGGCAACAGTGCAACAAGGACTTTCACTATCGATATATACCTAATCTACTAAAGGCACTAATGTGTATGAATCATAGTAGACAATAAGTCACTTTCTACTATTAATCCACTCTAGAATATATTCATAACAGAAATTACAACAATTATCGTTTTTGATTTCATTATAAACTAGCGACTCACCCTCGCTTCCCTCGGATTCGTCCCTACTTACGGTTTAACGTTTAGTGTCGATTTCTCAGAGATGAGGTACTTTCCCGCAGTAAAAATATTCTATATGTTGACCCGGATAGCCAGCTATCATCATATCAAATTTCATCAAAATCCCTCCAGTGGTTTTTCCGTGATACGGTAACAGATAGACAGACAGACAGACAAAAATTCTGAAAACTATAGATTCGGCCTCTGTATCGATAATAATGTCTATTTCAATAAGATTTTCCAAAAAATATTTAATGTACAAATTCGGCTTAGTTACAATTTTATTATATGTATAAATGAGCCTAGCAATATGAAGAATACGAAATATTTTTATTGTTAAGTAAACAAAATCGTATATATTTTAATGGCATGAGAATTTTAAATAAGGAAAACATTATATGTATATATTTTTTGTCATAAAATATTGATTTGTATTTGCCAAATGTCGATCTGATACATATTCAGTGCGTGAATTGCGGATTCACGGAAGGCGGTCAGATCTCGATTGCTTCGAGTCATGAGTTTCACCTTCTTTCGTATTCCAGGAAGTTAAGTAAGCTTTTCCTAGGCACATACGTCCGCAACAATTATATTAATTATTATTATATTGCTTTCATGTCTCTTTTCACTATTTATTTATTATTGCAAGCAATTACATTGCAATTATTTTTAAACTAGCATTGCCCGCGGCTCCGCCCGCATTCAAAAAACAAAATTATTAGGTTTTACATATTAGTGTACTCTTACAATGCAGTTTTTGTATTTTTTCTCAGAAATGAGATATTTTCCCGCGGTAAAAAGTATTCTATATGTTGACCCGGATAACCAGCTATAATCATACCAAATTTGATCAAAATCTGTCCAGTGGTTTTCTCGTGATGCGGTAACAGACTGACAGGCGAAAATTCTAAAAAGTATAGATTCGGACTCTATCGATAATAATGTCTATTTCAATTAGATTTTCCAAAAAATATTTAATGTACAGATTCGACTTAGTTACATTTTTATTATATGTATAAATATGACTGGAATTAGCGCAAAGTTGTAGCGCAACGTGTCTAATTCAAATGCAATTAGATTTATTTCCATCTTATTACGCTGGAAGTTAATACCATTGAATTAAGAATAGCGTTAGACTGTTGAGTGTTGTGTATCATTGGTATATAATACAGATAGAATACTATATTGCAGATTGTTTTTAGCGCCTCTTGACATTTTGTAAAATTATTAGTTATAAACTATTTTTATCGGTTGCCGTCACAGACCCTTTCCACGATCATGTGCTGTGAAGCGTGACTCAGGTTTTTTCATCACTGGTAATCACACGATTTTGGTATAATCGACTTTATGATTGCTATATAAGAGACAACGTTTCTGCAATAGTAGAATAGCTACCATGAGACTATTGTTCACATAATTATGACGTCAGGTAATGTTATTTTATGTAATATTGTATGTATTGTAACTTATGGTTTTTCAAGATATATAACGTATTTAAAAAATTTCTTTTATTTGCATATATTTTAAATTTTAAATATTTTAAATATGTTGGGACATTAACGCACATCGCCATCTAGTTCCATGGTAAGCTAAAAGTCTTGAGTTATGGATACCAGATAGTTGACACACTACACATATATAACTTTAAATACATACATATTACAGATATAAACATTAATCACCCATGACTGCAGTACAAACATTTGTGCTCTCATCACACAAATGAATGCCCCCAGCGGGACTCGAATTCGCGACCGCTGGCACAGCAAGTACACTACAAACTGAGCCAAAAGTGTCGTCAAAATGCAATGAATGCAAACCTCCGGTGGAACATAAAATTAAGCTAAAAGTTCTTTAACTAAAGTCGTAAATGTTATGCAAGAGTGTTAATTTTGAGTACATTACATTTATGGTATTTTTTAAAAATAAAATTTCACAATGTAAATTTAATTTGTGGTTTAGTTTGAGTGGAAGAGGCACGTTGCAATGCTGGACGGAGTCACGTCTTGTAATTTGTTCGGCTAGCGTACATTATATTTAATCTTGATGATAGCTATATAACAATAAAAACATGATATTCAATTTTCTGTGATTTGACTAATAATAAAAAAATCTATGATATAACAAAGAGTCGAAAATTTAAGTCTATTGCAGCAACAAGAGTAAATAAAGAAGCGTTGCTTTGTAAAACGTTTGAAGTTGATATTTCAGTTTAACGACTGAAGTGTTTAAATATACGTATAGGTGTGTCCAAATTAAGCTACTCTCGGTAATTAAACGTGGTAATGTCTGGGCTTGTCTTCCGTGGCCATATTTAGTTTGTTGATTGACTGGTGCTCGAAGCTGCTTGTCTATTTTCGATGTGTTAGTGATTTCCGTTGTGAGAGTCTCCTTTGTTTTGTGGGTGTTTATTAAATTAGTGTCCTACAATGTTGAGATTAATGTTTTTATTTATACTTTCGTTTTGTTAGTAATTAGCGTAAATTAATTAAAAATATAATATATAAATATTTCGGCGTTGGAAAAATGTTATTCAGGACGCATTAGCTTTTAAAGGCGATTCGAGTGTCAAGTAACTGTCCTCTTTATAAACAACTAGCGATTCACCCTCGGTTCGCTCGGGTTCGTCCCTAGCTTGAGTCCCCATACACACTTTAATCCCCATTTTCACCCCCTTAAGAGATGATTTCCGGAATAAAATGTATCCTATGTCCTTCCCAGGGTCTCCAACTATCTTCTTACCAAATTTCATCTAAATCGGTTCAGTAGATCCAGAGATTACCCCCTACAACGTCACAAACTCACAAACTTTACCTCTTTATAATATTATAGTATAGACTACATATACTCGTATATGTATATAAAGATAGACTAAAAATATTAATCTAGGAAAATATTTATTTTAGAAAGCCATAATTTAAACGTCCTTATTTTAATCGTCAACAAATCTTTCGATTTTTTTTCTATATGTGCAATATTAATGTAGAGTTACAAAATGTTTATTAATAGTTACGTATATTATTATCTACTTGACACGACACATGTGTTTTCTAATCTCCAGGAATCTCTTGAGTTGTATAATAATTATTATTATGAAACGATTTTATCGCAAGTCATTTATTTACTAAACGTAATTTATATAACTAGCATTGATCAATCATAGGTGTATGTAACTGCAGTGTAGAAATAATTTTATTAATCTATACTATAATATTATAAAGAGGTAAAGTTTGTGAGTTTGTGAGCTTGTGACGTTGTAGGGGGTAATCTATGGATCTACCGCACCAATTTAGATGAAATTCGGTAAGAAGATAGTTTGAGACCCTGGGAAGGACATAGGAAACTTTTTATGAAAGGGGTGAAAATGGGGATGACAGTTTGGGGAATCAAGCTAGGGACGAACCCGAGCGAAGCGAGGGTGAGTCTCTAGTATTTTATAAGTACCTACATCTCTAGTAAATTACAAAACCGTTTAGTTTAGGTAGAAACTTGTACATATGTATATCACTTTGTTTCTTTAGACGTATGTACATTTGCTTAACATTATAACAACGCGAGATTTTTTTTTACTTCTAAACTAATTTATTTATTGTTAAATAAAATAAATGGAGCGTTTTATTTTGTTTTTAATGTACGTGATACAATTCTCAAAGAAAAAATACAAAATTGTCTCAGATTACCTAGGTTTAGCTTACCTATGTTATTTCTTTAGGAACCGATAAGAGTATCAACATGGTTTTATTAGTTAAACGTTTATAGAGCACCGCCGTAGGGCTAAGCGTGCGATTCTCGTTGAAGTGCCACGCCCATCGCTTATTGCGCGCATGCGGTCTCCGCAATCTACGAAACGCATTTACGTCTAGTGATGGGCAAAGACCATCTAAAGCTATGATATACAGTAAGATTATTTATTGCTAATTTTACTACTTAAATCCCTATAGAAATATTAATTGCATATAGATAAAAACGTATAATCATAATAAATTATACTTATCGACTTACGGTTGGATTTACTTAATAATAATTAAAGATAATGAACTTAGGATTGAAAATTTACTGTAAATTATTATTCATTTTTATTATTATACTAGCTCTGCCCCGCGGTTTCACCCGCGTTAAATTTGTTTGGTTATAAACATCAGTTTTACAATAATGTATGGAAGTCTGCCCGATTTGTTGACATTTATGATTACTGCTCCGTTCCTTTAAGTTGTAGCGTGGTGATATATAGCCTATAGCCTTAATCAATAAACGAGATATCTAATGCAAAAAAATATTTTTTCAAATCGGATTAGTAGTTCCTGAGATTAGCACATTCAAACAAACAAATAAACAAACAAATAAACAAACAAAATCTGCCTCTTTATAGTATATAAAAAAGGGTATGTTAGTTATTAATAATTTGTTGAATATTTGTAGTTAACGTATGTTTCTTATCGAATAGTATAAATATTCTAATAATAATCCGTCCGACACTATTTAGCGCCAATGCAGAGCTCAGAAACGCACTGCGATTTTAACCGTAAATCCGTAATGCTCTTTTAGGTTTGTTTATTTAAGTAGTGGTAGCTATTTTCCTTCATAATAAAGTATAAAAAAATATGCAATATAATTCAAGAGCTATAATTTTTATGTAATTACAATGTAAAATGAACTTAGAGTATTAGATATTTTTATGTTGAATAGAAAATATATATTCTAATTAAAAATATATTAAGAACTATATTCTTATTATATGTATTGGTAACTATATTGTTATATGATTCTGATTTTCTATATATGATTACTTACAAAAAAAAGTAGTGCAAATCGATTGATTTCTTTTATAACTTTTATAATTTTACTTAAACGATATTGACTAAAAAGAGTTTTTATATGGTTTGATTTATATTTTTTTAATAATTAAAAGAAATTTTATATAAATTAACATTATTTACATCAGGCATAACCATGATATATTTGAAATTATGACGAGCTTTCTGGAGCAATGGTATATTTTGTGTATATAATGTTGACTGCTACGCAGGAGGTCGTAATTTTGATTCTAGCACTTGTTCAACTCTTACAACTGAACATATAGATTTATCCCAGTCTAGTTGAAACAATGGACAGTATGAGAAACCGTCATACGAGATGTCATGCCAGAATATACGGACAAAGCGAATATCGAAGCAACGTCACGCACTGTGTTATTTTTGTCTATTCCGGAAAAGACTAATAGATTATATTGTAATTGCGCAAGTTTGCGTCTATGTGTATGTATGTTTGTTTGTTACGTCTGAAACGGCTGGACTTATTTCGACGAATTTAACTTTACTGATAGATTTTATGGACTAACATATGCTACTGTTTGACATCCGATCCATCCGAGGAACTGGGTAAGTCGCTAGGTTTTTATATTTAAGAATTTCTAGTGTTTAATTAAGTTAGTCCATGTGCACGTATATTGATAATAATCGATCGCGTTACGCATAAATCGTAAACAAAGCGTCTGGTTTATCAATATTCTTACATAACCGCGACGGATGAGCAGTTGCTTGTCGATACGCGTTAATCGTTTACAGTGGATTGTTAATTTACTTACGTATACTCGTAGTGTCCTTAAATCTTAATAGAAGTAAGAATAGGTGAGGTTACATGTACTTTAACAAAATTATTATCCAACTTCGAAAATGCTGGTAATTTGAAAATTCAGTTACTTGTTTTTGTGTAAATTTAAAGATGCCTCCACTAAATGTCAACTGATATTATTGACTCTTTGTCATTGTATGTATCATTAGCAAAAGGTATAGTTTATATGATAATAACAATTACACACCTGTAGAATGTTTTAAGTGTTATTGCCTCGATCGATCCATTGATCATGTTTAATTGCCAACAAAAACTATACATTAATTTTAAGTAAAAAAAAAACTATCTTGCTATAGCATTTACAATACTAAACAGAAAATGTGTATATTTTGAAAGAATCTTTGGTTTTTTTTAAGAATCTTTATAAAATTAGGAAAGATACTGATCGAAACGGATTAAATTAGACATCAAGATGAGACGACAATTAGAAGTAGGATAAAATTGACTTCCATGTTTTTCAATATGTACATATTTTAAAGAGAAGCTAATAAAAGTATTCTAAAGTACGGTACCTATGTAGATATTAAATACAATTTTGTATTAGATCATGATTGCGTTGGTCCCTCTAAAAGAGAACACGTATCTAATATTATTGTAAAGTGTTCGCGGTCACGTAATGCATAATAGTTGCGTGGTATAAAGGCGACATGCACTTGTGGGAAACGTTATAGCCCAACTAACCGCGAATTTATTGCGATTGATTTTATATGCGTACTCTTTATACAACAAGGGTTTGCTTATCAAACAATCTCGATAAGGATTAACAAATGATTATACTCATACTAACGCCACTTCGAATCGGTTTTTTATTTTTAGAGCTTGGGAAAATAATTATTTTATAACCGACCTCCTCAGAGGAAATATATATTAAATCACCTGATTTTCCATGCAACAATGTTAAACGCGGAATAACGGAGCTGTATTTGGATTTAAAAAGAATTAATTATATTTGTTAAACGAATATTCTGATATTTTTTTATAAAAGTAAAATAAACCAATAATTTATATTTTTCTGTAACAGGCAATAAAACAGGAACAATTTTTTGATCAGAAATTGATAATAATGTATGAATGGTAAAAAACTTGCACTATCCAGAATCCACAATTAACTGTTGGTTTGGAATTTTGTACGGCTTACCATCTACGTACATACTCGTATATTAAATCGGCAAAAAACACTTGTGCCTATATATGAATAATATATGCCTCAAAAGATACAGGGGCTTGTGAGTTTGCTTTTATTAACATTTGCTATAACGTGTGAAACGTTTGACCTTTCTACATGTTGACTTAAGTTTTCACGATCGTATACTGTATTTGAGATAGTGCTTTCCATTTATTGGCTTTTGAAATTTTATATTAAAGATTGTCACAATTCTTGTCTGTGTTATGAAATCATTTGTAAACAATTAGAATCGATCAAATCGAGTTTTGTTACCTACAACTTTCGCCTATTAAAACTATTACATCAATTTTGTTAATGAGCTATCAATAACAGTAGCGTTCCTTCGAGATCGCTATCATACAAACTGTCTATTCAAATTAAAACAAAAACTATATGAGAATAAATTTTACAATTATTGAAATTTAAATGACCAATGAGTTCATTTAAAGCTCATGCAAATAAGAATTGTAATAATAATTTAATTTTATTAGAATTAAATAAAGAGATTAGCCTTCGTACTCTAGCCTTATTAGCGATAAGGCCGTAGAGTCGGCTATAGCTTCTAAGGTCGCAGTATTGTATCTATCTTGTGCTGTCGTATACTAGTCTAATACTATCGGAAGTATCCTGTCTGTTCTGATGATACAATCCATGTCCTTGTAAAATTGCCAAATTTTATCAAAATATGCTCAGCATTTAAGTATGAAAATGTAAAAGATAGAGCTACTTACACATCTACATATACAGATAAATAAAATTGAAGTGTCTGTTTGTTATGTCAAAATAACAGCTTTTTACTAAATGCTTATGGAATTATATACGTTACTTATAAGAAAAACACAATTTTAAAAAGTTTTTACCTTTCTGTCTGTCGGTTTGTTATGGCTAATCTCCGATTTCGTCGATTCCGATTTGGCTGGACTGATTTTAACATTACTTTCACTAATGTTATAAGGAATAACTTAGGCTACTTTTATTTTAAAAAAGAATTAGGGTTCCGATCAATAAAATTAAAACGTACATAGGGACTGACCTGAGCAAAGCGAGTTTATGGCAGTATAAAAATTTAAATAATGTTTCATAAATATAGATATTTAATTCATCTATCACCACAGTTAGTCTCGTTCTTATTTAAATTATTCACTGTTCATTCATTCTATTTACTATTCATAGCGCAGTTCTTATGCAACTCCGAACTCATTATCATTTGACATAGATTCATAAACTGTTTATTTATACGTAATGTGCATTTAGGCTTCTTATACACATTCAACTTAACGCCGATTTGAAGTTATACTTCTTTTGGCACGTTTGGGTAAAGTATGAGAGTAAAATTTTTACGATGCGCGCACACACCGACAGCCAAAAAGCGACATGATGAAGTTAGCTGCATTCCTTTTACCAACAGAGTTGTGATAAACGGGATGAAATCTTTAGTTATTTTTGTTCTGTTACGCCAAAGAAGTCTAACTTCTTACGTGGGTACATGAGTACACATGTATGCGTTTTTTTTTGTGTTCAACTATCCGGGTATCTCCATTGTTACTATTTTTAAATATGTGTTAAGTTAAGAGAACTTTTTTAAGGACAAAAGTTACTTAATTTTTTGCATACTAGCTTAAGTTAGCTTATTTTACAAGACAATATACATGTAGCAGCGTCATCTAATACTAACTATGCGTTGCTTTAAAATAGGCGATCGTTTGTAATGGGGATGTTAACAATTTTTCGGATTTGCTTTTATTTTGAAGATTGACTTACCATAAAAAAATATTTTAACTAAAAGTATTATTTTCGATGAGACAATATACAAAAATAGAGTAATTTTGAAATTTCCCGCTAAAACACTAACAACTGTCACCTGACTGACATGACGTCACTAACCGCAAAACATTGGTCGCGATTCACGACTGCATGTCCCGTTTATGTGTTTTCTTATTTTTACTTGAATATAAACAATCAAAATAGATATAGAGATCATAATAGTATTAAACGTAAAACTGTACTTACAAAGATGTTTTCACGTTCCTGAATTTTGAACTACAAAAGTCTTTATTTATTGCAAAAAACTTTGCCAGCATCAAAGAATATCTTTGGTAAGTTGAAACTATTCCCTTTAGTGAATCCAGATTCCATCGTGGTATTCACAAATTAATTCCTTGCTAAGATCGCAAACTATATAAGAAAATCATTGTTCATATTAAATTATAAAAATGTGATTTTCGATATTTAATACTCGTAATACAAACTATCATAAAATTAACATTAAACATTAATTTGTGATTAGTGTTAACATCCCTATTGTGATTTCACCGTAATGTCTTTCTTTAATCTAATTATTAGAGTTAAATAAAATATTACAATTATTATTATTATTAAATAACAAATTATACCAGTTCATTTAGATTTGTAAGCAGTGCATTTTTTTAGCTAAAGTCGATAAATAAATGCTGGGTATTTTAATGAAGTTGCCTAATATCTATTTTACTAATGAACTATGTACAAAAATGTAAATGATCTACGTTATCTAATATGACTTAATGTAAGCGATTTGTTTGAGGTAAGTGTATTTTTGCGCTTGAACAAAAAGTCCGGCATTGTTTAACCATGCGTACCGACTCCGTGGGAATAATATATATATATATATATATATATATATATATATATATATATATATATATATATATAATTTACTTTACAGTTATAATTTTTTGTCTCCAAATCGTTATTAGCGAGTTTTATACAGGCAATCTTAATATGCTAATAATTTCTTAGATTTATACGAACATTTGAATTTTTTATGGTCTCATCCGTGATCGTTATTGCTGTAAAGTGTTCGAAATGTGGGAAATCAAAAATCAGAATAAATCCGCGAAAATATCTGAAAAGATAGTTTAATTTAAACTCTTTATATGCTGTTAGTATTTCAAGATATTTTTTGTTTTGAGCAAATAATTATAATTCCATATACTCGTACGTACGTATTTGTAATGTTTGTTAGATAATTTATGCTCATAGTAACCGCTAGCGATATAAACTAATAACTATTATTATGACATGCATAATATATGCATATACTTATCCTCTAATAATAATAAGTTAGTTTCCTTATAGTAAATGTTATAGTATAGTATATGTTGGCTCTTTAATGTATATAATTAAATTGCTAAGACTAAAATCTTATTTTATACTAACTTATGTTAATTCAAATACTATTTTAAAATTAAATGAACATATTTCATTCATACTGGTGTAATAAAAATATCTAGTTAAGTATAAATAGCTGATATAATCTTTAACTTCATAAGTTCAAAGAATCATGCGTAAAGCTGAGCCAACACAGATGTTACAAACTAAGGGCACTCCTTACATTCACCGAATCGCACAGTGCAGAGACTAATGAAAAGTGGTTGTACTTGAGACGAAGTAAGAGGTAGGCAGTGGGAGGTAGACGTCCTCTATTCTAACGGTGTTTTTTAAGAGCTTCATAAGCTTTATAGCTTAGAACCTAAAGCCAATGCCTACCAACAACACTGATCCACATATAATTTTATAGAATTACACATCTATATAAGTATACATAAGTAACTAAATTATGTATGTACTACCTACTTTATTTATAAAAGTCCAAGCATTCATTATCTTTGTCAGATCACAAGATATAATGCTAATGTAGCAAATGTTAAAAGTTTAAATGGTCTACGAAATTATCTGAGATCGAGTGTTCTTTGAAATGTAAAGTGCATACTAATGAATGAGTCGCACTAACGGGAATTTCAGAAGGGCTTACAAAGCTCTTTTGACGTAGATAATGTACGTGGGTGATATATAGGCTTGTGAAATATTTATTCAAAAGTCATTAATACGTTATTTGATTTAAATAAACAGATTTATTTATAACTAGCATTGCCCGCGGCTCCGCCCGCGTTCAGATGACCAAAAACCAAAATCTTACGTTTTACATATTAATAATCTATTACATTGCAGTTTTCGTATTTTTTCTCAGACATGAAACATTTTCCCGCGGTAAAAAGTATCCTATATGTTGACCCGGATAACCAGTTATCATCATACCAAATTTCATCAAAATCCCTCCAGTGGTTTTTCCGTGTTGCGGTAACAGACAGACAGACAGACAAAAATTCTAAAAGCTATAGATTCGGCCTCTGTATCGATAATAATGTCTATTTCAATAAGATTTCCAAAAAAATATTTTATGTACAGATTGGGCTTGTTACAATTTTATTAAATGTATAGATTTGATAAAATTTGTCTCGTTTAAGTAACATGAAATTAAAATTCCATATATGCTATTCGCTTAAAATAAATGTATAACTTTACGCTTATAGCAAGCAAACTTTCTTGGCGATTTAAGGTAAACAACAGTTTTTGCCTTTGTCTTCCTCAAAAGTGCGTTCTAAGTAGTCGATTATTATGGTGATATGACGGGTTCAAGTACCACATATTTAGAGATGTAATTACGTGATATATATAGAACATGAAATAATTTCAACGTACGTGTATGGCAAATTTTAAATTGGTTACGCTAAAAATATACTAAAACATGTGCTAATTGCTTTTTATGCCAAAAGCGCTCGCCGCTCGTATGTCATAACAATAGTATCTGCTTTATATCTAAACTAGCATTGCCCGCGGCACCGCCCGCGTTCAGATGACCAAAAACCAAATTCTTAGGTTTTACATATTAGTATACTCTTACATTGCAGTTTTTGTATTTTTTCTCAGAAATTAGATATTTTCCCGCGGTAAAAAGTACATCCTATATGTTGACCTGAATAACCAGCTCTCATCACACCAAATTTTATCAAAATCCCTCCAGCGGTTTTTACGTGATGCGGTAACAGACAGACAGACAAAAATTCTAAAAATTATAGATTCGGCCTCTGTATCAATAATAATGTCTATTTCAATAAGATTTTCCAAAAAATATTTAATGTACAGACTCGGCTTCGTTACAATTTTATTATATGTATAGATATATAAAGAATACATTAATTAAAATAAACAATCTGGATATCATTAGTACCTAGTGTCTGTAAACTTCAATTGTAGATACATAGTAGGTAGGTTATAAAATGGCATTTGTCATAGATATAAGTGGTGAGTCAAGTTCACTCACTTGTGTTCAATGCAAGGTCTTGCAATCTTAAATGCATTATTACATTGAGTTGAGTTGGACGTCTTATTTTGAGTCGGAGTCGGTTAAAATTATAGGTGCAGTAAATTGTTAGCTAGTTGCTGTGATGGGATGAACTAGCCGGAGATGACCACCTGCAGGGAAAGATAAAACGTGCTATGATATGCATCTGTATGTATATAAAATACACGGTTATGGCATCTCTAGTACGAGTATGTTTAAAGCGATTACGTGAGCGAAGGTATTTAGAGGGAATATGTACTACGAGTTTATTAGTCTGGCACATATGATAGACACACCTTGTGATGATATCAAATGATCTACGAGTATGCTGGGTTATGGCAAATATCCCCCCCAACGTGCGTTCACCTTGTCGTGGTGGGGGGGCTCAGTAGTGCCCGGCAACCCAACCGGGCGCGAAGCCAAGAAACGCACAGGGAGGTGGCCCACTTCGGTGGGCGGTGGGAGGTGGCCCTCTTCGGAGGGCGGTGTACAATGCGGGTTGCTCCTGGTACTTCTCTGATAGCAGAGTGGACCTTGGAGCAACCCCGTGTTTGTTGTGGTCTGCTTTGGCAGACCTGCCGTCGGGGCGTCGTAGTTGAATGCGTAAGCGATCCTGCGACGCCCCATTAAGACGGTGGAAGGCTTTGTTGGGTTTTAGTGGGTAGTACTGGCTTTGCCGGTGAGTCCCACACCTCGTGCGTAAATGCATTTCCCAACGTTAAAAAAAAAAAAAAAATGGCAAATATACGGCAATATGCGTGTAAATTCCACTATTTACATCATCCCATCACAATACATCCCTGCAACACATCTGGCTTATTCTTTAAAAAATATTGTATTTTTTAAATTATTTTATAAATATAAAAAATATTTTTTTATATATGTAAAATAATTATATTAATAATAGTAATATTTTTTGGAAATCCGCAAAAAATCCTATAAGATAGTTATATTTTAAAATGCCAAATATTATTATATAGTATGGAACCTTAGAACTACAGTTATTTTTAGAAGTTTATGTATAGGTTTCACCGGTCATTATGGATTTACGCTTCATGTTTTGACTATCTGTACATTTTCTGTACGTTGAACATATTCGTTAATAGTTGAAAGGTGTTCACCTGCTTATGAAATCGCGTGGGATATCGCAATCCTTTACGCAAGCAATTACCGCCGCCCTTTCTCAGCTTAGCAGGATGTCGTTAGATTTCTATTAGTCCACACATGGGAATGTGGTACTTACAATGTATTTTTTTAATTTCTTTATTTCTTTTATGCTTATTAATTAGGATGGGATACAAATAATATTTTATTTTTGAAACATTTTTTTATTTTATTTCCGTTTTCATTACGTCAACGTTGTTCATATTTTTTTCTAAATTATCCTATTGTATATGTGGTTGGTGTTTGATGAAAGGATGATGATGACGATGATATTATACAAATTATAGTGAATCATCAAAATTGTAGGTCGGCTTTCGGTTTGTACTCGGTGAAAACAAACAATGAATAAGCGAGAAGTAGTAAATTATTGCTTATCTAACACTTTTTATGTTCAAACAGTACTGAAAATCTTAATACATATATAAAATTGCTTCGAATTTTCAATAACCTTTAGTTATAGATAGCAATAGCTTTTAGTTTAAACTCTTTTAACTTAGGAGTTATAAAGAATAGTGCTATAACATAATATGTTAGCTCTACGCTTTACGTTGGAGTAATTTTGTTAGAGTTGCCCTGTTTTTGGAAGAGCATATTCGAATTAAAAATAATTTGATATCATCAAAAACATTTAACATCCATATAGAGTAATACCATCATGTACAGGAATATTTTATGATCAGAATCTAGGTCACATTTAACCTGAAGCCTGAACTTTTTCCATAAAAAATGAAGTATGAATAATCTACACGAGTAATAGGTCTATGCCTAGCGAGCGCATTACAACCAGCCGAGATACAACTATTTTGTGTACTGAAAAATTTAAAGAAGCAAAACATATTAAAACTTGAAACGAATAATGGAAGTTTTAAAAGTGAAATATGTTTTTAGCTTTCAGTTATATTAAAGTTGATACTATTTCAAATGAATACCAATATTTAATACAAGTATCTTAATACGACATAAATAATATGGAGTTTATTTTATTACTTCTGTTTTTAGTAGAACTTCAGTAGGACCTTGTGATAATTGCATACTATGCGTGTACATATATCCAAAAGTATCTTGCTATATGCTATATTAGCCATCGCCCAGCTATAAAATCTATTCTATCATTGTTTGACTTATAAGGTAGTTAACTAAATAACTTTAAAGATATGACCACATTAGCCCAAGCTAAATTAAATTTAACTGGAAGCTAATAAAATTTAAAATTTTGCCATTATATTGTACCATTGAATTAAAATAACAATGGATTTTATATTTATTAATACTTCAACATACCTTTTATTTATAATAATAATATTTTTTTTTTTTTTTTTATAATAATTTGTACATCCAAAGCATTAATTTTCTGTCGCATTATCGATAAATACTATTATGAGATCTTTAATCGATTCTTATCAAATTGTTTACATCAATCAAATTGCTTTGTTTTTCTTTCTTGTCTTAGAAACCGTATAGTTGTGTCTCACACAAAGCGTACTATTGACTTTTAATCTCATGTAATTGATACGGATACATACAAAAAGTGCAATTTCTCAAGACACTTCATGGGTTTCTCCTGTGTGAAGCCCAGTCCAGATGTTCCCCCAGTGTTTTAAACATAGTTTGATCACATTACACTTCCTTATAATAAGTCATCTTAGTTATATATTAACATAAAAAAAACTATTGGATATACCTATTTTATATAACGCTTTTTTATACGAAAGATTATATTTATTACTAGCATTACCCGCGGCTCTGCCCGCGTATAGATGACCAAAACCCAAATTCTTAGGTTTTACATATTAGTATACTCTAACATTGCAGTTTTTGAATTTTTTCTCGGAAATTATATATTTTCCCGCGGTAAAAAGTATCCTATATGTTGACCCGGATAATCAGCTATCACCATACCAAATTTCATTGAAATCCCTCTAGTGATTTTTCTGTGATGCGGTAACAGACAGACAGACAAAAATTCTAAAAACTATAGATTCGGTCTCTGTATCGATAATAATGTTTAGTTCAATAAGATTTAAAAAAAATTAATGTACAGATTCGGCTTAGTTACAATTTTATTATATGTATAGAAGATTGTATGTAACGATAAACTTATTATTGTTTATCAACAGTACTTCTTTAGCGATTCCTCGAAATCTTTATTGTACTGATAAAAGGTTGTCGCTAAAATTCAATTGCTTTCTCGACAATTAAGTTTCCAACCGGTATAAAATTGGGTTAATGAGTGACTCGTGGCCCGCGCAGGTAGCGTGGGCGTTTAAATACTGTGCAGATTGATATATACATTTGTGTAAGGTATCTTCAGTGTTACTCATACTTTACTGAAGAGAATATTATGTAATTATAAATAAAGATTACAGTATTGTATCTTGTTAAAGCGCGAGAAAAATAATATTGAATTTATTGAACATCAAATCAATGGCAAATGACTTAGACGGATCTTAAATAATGAAGATATCAAGTATCACTACAGATAACATTCCTTTATTTTTATAACTAAAGAAATGAAAGGAAAAACTAACTGTATTTAAATATTTTTTATAAAGCTCGCCAATTCGGTAAGTACTAATCAAAACAGCTAAAAATGCAAAAAGTACAACGTCACTATTTAATCGAATTAATCGACATGGAATCGAGTTAAACGGACGGGAAATGCAAGAAAAGTACCTTAAATATAGAAGCTTCACTCAAAGTAAATATTATATAGGTACATATGTAGTTTAAAAATCTATATATTGAAATTAAAAGTAGATTTAATTAGATTATGTAAAAATCAAATAGCTTTCTCACAATTAAGTTTCCAAGTTCGAACTGGTACGAGTATCATTACGTTAATGAGACCCTGTTTGTCTTATAGAGTTGTGCCGGTGTAAGTTGTAAATTTGCGGTGGAAAGTTTACTAGTATTTGCGAAAATATTTAAAGTTTCTAATTGCGTATTCCCCCAAATATTATCTTCATAGCAATCGACTGAAAAATGACGAAAATAAAACAAGAGTAGGTATAGGCAGGGCCTCACGCAGCCACACAGTAAAAAGAACACTCTAGGTCTGAAAATTTCAGTAAATTATTAGAACCCTCCATCAAATGAGTTCCGACTCATGCTTGATCGATTCTTTACATAATTTATTTATTAGATATAATAGTATATATTTAGATCATCTACTTACATATATCCATCGCATGACCGCGAAACAAATGGCTTTCACAAAACCGGTACGATTGGGTTATTATATTTATATTTTTATTGAATTACATCACACAATATTATTAATGGTTCTCACAAATTACTGCAAAACAAGATACTACTCTATTAACCTGATTATTACTTATAAGTATTATTGTACATTATTTATATTAATTATGTTTTTTTTTGTTTTCAGGTACGTATCTATTTCTTATTTAAAACAAAGAACTTCACTTTGGATAAGGGTAAGCTAAGAAATATATAATAAACATCTTAATATGTATAAAAACAGTAACAAATGTGTGTTGGACCTACGTTTAATTAAAGAATTGTAATCCGATCGCGAACACAATTCGTTTTGTTTGAAATACTGTTCTATTTTTGTGGTTCAAAGGAAGTACAATTTAGTTGCATTTGAGTGCAGCCACTTGGCATATCGGTGTATTGCTTGTTTTCGAAAAGGTCATAGACCGAAACGTTACTGCACTCGTTACTGTACACTATATATGTAAATGTGAAAGTACCGGCAGCACTGACATTGTATGGCCGAGTCATTTTTATGTTAGCGCCCTATAACTTGGTTTTATATTTATAATTAGACTAGCGGCTCACCCTCGCTTCGCTCGGGTTCACCTCTAGAAAAGCACAAACAGATCTATCCCACGGGAACCGTTCATTTTTCCGGGATGAAAAGTAACCTGTTGTTTGACCGGCAATATAAGATATCAGCATGCCAAATTTTACTAAATTAGGTGCGTAAGTTGTTGTGTACTAAGCTGTATAAGTTACTACAGTTTTTTAACTATCACACGGAAACTCTTTAATTTTCTGGAATGAAATTATCTTAGATGTTGACCAGGGATATAAAGCACTCATATAAAATTTCATTTAAATCGGTTCAATAGTTTCGGAGATTAGCCCGTACAAACAGACAGACAGACAGACAGGCAGAGAAACAAAAAAAATGAAAAAAACTGGATTTGTTCTATTTCTCTTCTCTCGGGATGTAAGAAGAGAACTGACTCGGTTTTTAGCATTTTTTTCTAACCTCTACAGTTTTATTATATGTATAGATAGAATAAATAACGTATAATAAAACAGTAATATATAATAATAAAATAGTTATTGTATATATATATATTGTATTGTAATAGTAGAACTTTTCTATAGACTTACAATTTTCTTACACAATGTTTTGATCTATCTCTTAAGGTTGAGCCAACGTTAGCCATATAAATTTCTAAGGACGATTTGATAGAACCAGTTATTGTGTTTTCCTGTGGGAATGAATAATTTGCCTGCCGGAAAAGGTATCCTAAATGTTGACCCGAGTACTAAGTTTTATCACTATACAAAATTTAGTTAAAATCGATTGAGTACTTTTTGTGTGAAACGCTCACATCGATTTGACTAAGTTTTTTTATAGGTATAGATAAGAATAAATATTGCGAGTGTAACTTAGGAGATAGACGTATACAATTCAGAACTTTTCTGTAGGACTTTTCAAGACCTACAATTTTTTAGTATATTGTTTTGATGTATGTATGTCTTAAGACTTAGCCAGCAGAAGGTTTCTAGGGAGGACTCGATAAAACCAGTTAACCATATTTTCCTGTGAGATAGAAAGATTTTCTTGAAGTAAAAGGTATCTAGGCAGTGGTATCCCAGTGGTAACGCGTTCGCTTGGGAAACTGAGTGAAGCAAGTAGTTCAAATCCCGGGTCTCGCACCTCTGATATTTTCATGTGCGAATCATTTCTAACACAATTACCATTTGTCTTAACGGTGAAGGAAAACCTGTATGTCTGACAGAACCTAGCAAGCTTTCGAAAGACATGTGAAGTCCACCAACCCGCACTTGGTCAGCGTGGTGGACTATGGCCTGATCCACCTCGTACTGAAGGGAGGCCCGTGCCCAGCAGTGGTACGTTAAAAAGGGCTGAATACATACATACATACATACATACAAAAGGTACCCTAAATGTTGACTCGAGTAATAAGTTACCACTTCACCAAATTTCGTTGAAATTGGTACATTACTTTTCGCGTGAAATGCGCACACAAAAACAGACAAACAGACATACAGGCAAACAGACAAATAGAATTTTTTTTTATAACTTTTGTTTTGATGTCTATGTTGTGTACATAATACGTTTTCCGGGATAAAAAGTTACCTATTTGTTATTCTGATGTATGAACTATATTATTGTAAAGTTTCATCAAAATCCAATCAGTAGTTTTTGTGTACTAAGCTGTATAAGTTGTTATAGTTTTTTAACTATCCCACGGGAACTCTTTAATTTTCCGGGATAAAAAGTATCTAAGATGTTGCCCGGGGATATAAGGTACCGCCATGCAAAGTTTCATTTAAATAGGTCCAATAGATTCGGAGATTAGCCCGTACAAAGAGAAAAACAGACGAACAGCTCGCTCGGGTTCGTCCATACCTACGAATATGTTGTATTATCTCTTTAACCATTTGTCCAAATTATATGCAGTAAAAGGGAAACGTCTTTTGTTTTAAACATTTTAGACGATAAATTTACTTATTTTGATAAGAATTCATAATTGTTGATAATATGACCAATAAACATGACCTACCGATTTAAATTATCTTTTTAATATAAAAAACTACTTTTTGTGACTTAAATATAAAAGTTAGACATATGATGTCGCTGACTTTTTTGTAGACATTATTAAGCTCTACAACTTTTCTCTAGAACATAATCATATATCTCTCATCGTTAAGGCAGCGTTCGTAAGAAACGTTTTCGTTCAACCGTTTTTTCTCCGACTTACTTTGCAAATCCGACTACCACGAAAAAGCCTTTTGATTTTTCGGGTTTATATATAGCCTATGACACTCAGAAAGAACGTGGCTTTCTATTGGTAAAAGAATTTTGAAAATCGGTTCAGTAGATCCAGAGATTACCCCCTACAACGTCACAAACTCACAAACTCACAAACCCACAAACTCACAAACTCACAAACTCACAAGATCACAAACTTTACCTCTTTATAATATTAGTATAGATTTCGTATAGGCTACGGTAGCGGTTACGAAGACAAAAGTTCAGTTATCCATCTCTCATTCAAAACATCATCTATACGGATAATATTAGCGATTATTGGACGTTAGGGTATTATAAGCTAGATAGGAGCAGTTTTACTTTTAAATAATTATTTTCAATATTATTTCATCGATATATACTTAGACAGGATCGATCTTAAAAATTGTAATGAGGCATAAGTGGAGGATAAATGACAAATATTTCATTTGTTTTACAATTTCTAAATATTTATCTTGTTTATGTAAGATTAGATTATAAAGAAATTTTATTTATCGTTTCGTTTGAAGCTTTAATCGATGAAGGCAATAAAGTTAAATGTTACGTCCGGCGCTACGGCTAGGTCCTATCGCCATTTCCGCCCAGTGGCGCCTTTCTGTTTACATTTTATCTGTTTCCCTATAGAAGCCTATGAATAACTGGTTTTCCCTTGTAGCGAGGACTCCGTTAGTCTTTTATGCTTTTATTTTTAATATAGACTTTGCTTGAGTTTTATTATATTGTTAGTATTTTATAAGCCGACTTCATCTCGTATTTTTAAATTAGTTCACAAATTGAATATATTTTTTTGGGATAGCTAAAACAAGTAATTTTTAAAGTAACCAAAATGTTTAAAAAAACGAATGACATATAATCCAATTTCTTTATATTTTATGTATGTATGTACATGAACAAAATGTTGTTTTCCATTCTACCATATACTCACAGTTGACAGTACTGTGTATATCCCACAGGCATGTAATGTGTACCAGAGTATCAAGACGCATCCGTCCATGCTCTTCCGGTCTACCGGAAATCCATTTACCAACCTGACAGACGTGGCTTAACAATCGATTTTATTTATCGGAAATGTTAAAATACATGCATATCTTAATACTGTTTCATGAAATTTTACAGTTTAATTTAAATAAAATAAAATGCTGTTTTACTAAAAAATAATATTGCTTCGATTTGTGAGAGGATTATGAGACAATGAGAAGAATGGGTAAAATTAAAGCCGGATTCAGCATACCCAATATGTATAATCTTTCGTATTATTTTTATTATATCTCGGAGCTTTTTTAAAAATTTGAAATTAACCTAACATTTTCGGGTTATTTAATTGTCGATCAGTTAAGTGTTTTCTAAATTTACACCGTCTTCAAAATCGTTTAAAGTTATTATTGTACCCTGGGATATGGAACTTAATTAAATTAATTAAAAAAAAAAGAAATATGAAATTAGATTTACAGTTGGCGAAGATATCATATCTAAATAAAATAGAATTGAGTACCTTTTCTTTTTGAAGTCGTCAAATACGACTAAGCAATGCCAGTTTGTCTGCTCAATTTAATAATAATAATTTACTACTTACTATATTCAATACTAGTTTATCTCACAGTAGCTTATATGTTATTCCATCATCCTAATAGTCATCGTCTAGTCTTTAGTTCATACATGAACAAAATTTCATCTAAATACATCCAGATGTTTCAGTGTGAAGGATAAAAAATATATACAAACACACACTTTCACATTTATAATATTAGTTTAAAAACGTTTTGTAATATAAATGTGAAATTAAAAAAAAACAAGTATTAAAAAAATTGCCATATAAAATATGATGGCGCATTGCAACACTCGGCCAGTCCATCCATGCGCTTCCGGTCTCATAGCGGGAAATCCACTTATCTACCTGACGTTCTGACGAGTATGGCGGTTTATGGTATGCCAATTTATGGAGGCAGCTATTGAAACCAATCAAAAACCGATAGGATTTTAATGCTTCGCTTAGAATATTTGTTTACTATTTTTAATGAATCATCCAGTATTTAGGGTTTTAGTATGTATTTTTTGGAGTTTCGTAGACTTGATGCTAGAGTATCTACCCGGAAATATAGTTATTTGTTAGTTTCATCAATATATCAATAAATAAAACGTTTTGTTGAATATTCTAGCTAAAATACGAAGTCTAGAAAAAAATAAGACTTGAAACATAATTTTATGTACAATCATGTTAGTTGCTCTTCTTTAAGAGTTTTTAAAGTGATAAACAGGTACAGGGATAAATATAACTTTCGTTTCTAATTACTAAAACTATAAACTTTAACGAGTGTCTCGATATATCAATACGGTTTAAAGCTCTCCTTCTCGGTATATTATGAAGTATAAAAATATCTAAATGTGTCTTATGCATTGACGTCTACGACACTTTATTTTTATAATTAAGGTAAAATATTAATGCGTTGATAGAATAAAGTGAAAAAAAGTGTTCATATAAAGCTCTCTAGATTCGTATAAAGTAACTAGTCAAATTTATAAGGTTATTTTAATTTTAGATCTAAGAATTTCTCTCATTTAGATACATAAAAACTCCTATCTTGATCAAGAACTTTTAACTTGCAGTTTTGCCAACCTCAAAATATACCTAACTTGTTATACAGACTCACAATAAATTAGTAGGTGTACACATTTTTTGCATATTCGTTAGCAGAGCGTCTGGGCGCAGTGCTATCATTTTACATCTATAACAAATGCTTTTCCCGGAAATTGTATAACTCGTCAGATAACGTGTATAATTTCTTCTAAAATCTTACAAAAATCAGCAATTTATCTTTTAGTGAACGCACACAGTTACGTTATGACTCAATTGTAGATAAATAACTTAGTATAGATAACAAAAAGAATGTAAACATTAATAAATGGGTTATTAAAGGTTAATATCTACTCAGCGGTGATAAAGAGTCGGCGTTCATAATTTAAATTGTTAAATGTGCGATCCAAATGACTGTAGGTCGGTGCCTTTTGAATTCAAACTATTGTTTATCATAATTGTAGAGTTTATGTGTTTTCGATATATTGTTAATGTACATGTTTTTTTACAATGTAAAAACTTAATTATCTATTTTTTCACAATTTATCTTAATTATTCGTATATTTATCTAGTCTGACCCTACGCCTGCTTAAATATTAAAGCAACATTCATGAAAGGGCTTGCATTGTTTTGCTCTTCATATTTGATGCGTCAATCATTCATTTTAAATGACTCAATTCACTTTAATCCGAAGTGCATCGATAATTCCATCTAAAAAGAGTCATGTTGAATTACTCTACCTGTGTTATTTTCTGAAATAATAAATAAATGTCTTTTAAACTTCCAAGTAAACATGGAAATAGCTTTGGTTTTAAAAACACACCAACTTAGGTACTTTGCCCCCCTTTTATTTTCATGTAGATTATTAGCAGTAGGAATTTCGCATTTCATCTCTTATGCATAAAGAGCGTCCGTCAGCTTGTAGTTTTTTATTCAAGAGTCTAGACGGGGGTGAGGATGGGGACACAAGGGTTGTTCTTGCTGACTTCACTCTTTAGAAGGTCTTATTATTTTCCCTTATGAGATGTTTTCTCACATTTTCCGCTTTTTTGGTTGCTAGATATGATCTTTTGTCAGCAATGTTTTCCTAAAGAACAGTTTGGTTTCTTGTTTTTTCTTCGTTAAAGTTGAAATGGTTACTTTTTATATTTTAATAAAAGCTCAGTGAAGAGCTTTCTATCTTCATTGTGTTTTAAGTACTAACTTAGACTTGGATATTTTTTGCTACATATAGGTATATGAAGTTTATGCAGATATTGTAAAAATGCACCATTTTGAACCACTGCACTTCTTACCATTAAAGTTGTACGAGAACAATGTTTATATGAAGTTCTCGCTGCACTAACATGAGTGAGCTATTTGGGGTACTGGCATAGGGGACGTAGAATTATACGTACGTTTTAATGGGAAAGCGAGGAAGTGTGACGTGTGATGCGATAATGAGTTCTGTAGAGCTTATTTAGGTACTACTTTCTTTTTGTACATTCGTTTACTCTATAGTAAAATGTATAGATTGACCACTTTTTTGTTAGGACTAATGAAACGAAAATTATTATAGAGTTCTTGTATTTTTAGCATATTACACTTTGATAATTAAAATTTATCTTTCTTCTATCTTTATTACACACAAATTAGTCTTTATTGATACTTAATTACTGACTTCCTACCAAACATGTAAGATGAAATGTCTTATGTAAGTTATAATTACATAACTTAAGTATATAATAAACTGTAGTTTACCGTTTTCTCTATGGACAGTAGTGAAATACGATGTTTTGCAGTGACATGAAAATGTAACATACAATTCACAAGTCGGCCGGACTGTCGCAGAGTCCTGCTTTCATTTCCTCTATCTGTCCATACTGTACACGTTTCCGTGTTTGTTGTACACAGTTGTGTTGATATTGGTAAATATTGAAAGGAGAAATATACTATCCATCGTACATTCATGTTATCCTTATAAAAATATAAAAGATATATTAAAATTATTAAAAATTATAATATTAATATAATTAAACATAACTGCTCTATAACAGCCCGCTTATTACACAATTTCTCACTTCCATTAGTTGAATGGAAGATATCTCTAATTGAAATACCTAAGTCGACATTTGCCTTAATTTTTAATATATTAATTTTATACAAACAAACATTAAAAGTGCAATAAGGAATATAATAATAATTATTTTTATGTTATTTTATTATAGTAGAACGATTCTTAGTGATATTTAATATTTTTCAATGAAGGTCGAATTCCATAAACCTTCGACTTGATTCGATATTCCAACTCTTAAGAGCTCGCTTTGACAAATATTACAAGTAAAACAAAAGTAATATTTACATATATGAAAACATTGAAGAACAATTGTACTTGGCAGTACATGTTTATCTGTCTGTATACCTCTTAGAAATGTACGCTGATGTATGCGTCTCGTCTTCTTTGTCAAAGCAAAGGCAGAAGTTACAACATGTTACAATGTGTTTCGACTTGCTGTCACATTTCACTAGAAATACTCGTTGTTTGGGACATAAAGCTTATCAACGCTGTATGAATCCAAAGACACCCCGTTTTCACTTGTCATATTCGCTATGAACGTTGTATTGTTGTGTATTCGTCTAAATAAGCTGAGTTTGTTTCTTTGGCGCTAACATGCAATACTTGTCACATGTAGCTATTTATAACTATCTATTTCACGTAGAACTTTCGAACTCTTTTTTTTTTTTAAATAATGTTAATCTATACTAATATTATAAAGAGGTAAAGTTTGTGAGGTTGTAGGGGGAGTCTCTGGATCTACTGAACTGATTTAGATGAAATTTGTTAAGAAAATAGTTTGAGACCCTGGAAAGGACATAGGACAGTTTTTGTTCCCGAAATCATCCTTTAAGGGGGTGAGAATGGGGATGAAAGCTTGTATGGGGAAACAAGCGATATGGACGAACCCGAGCGAAGCGAGGGTGAGTCGCTAGTATTCTATAATTTTGTTTCGGTTATATATTTTTATCGATTAAAACGATATTGATATACTTTAACACACGAGTTTTTTTTTATTTATGACTATTTACTATACAAGGCTTCGTCTGCGTGAAAAGTTTTTTTAAGTTAAAATGTAAATAGTACATACGTAGTAGTACTATGTAGTACCTAGTCAGGCATAATCTATTTGTATGGCAAACTTAATCTAAATTCGATGTACGATTTACACATGAATATGTAGCAAACATACACACTCACGCACCCACTGGCAATATTTATGTTTTAGTTTATACTTTCAAGGTCTCCCCTGCACCTGTCAATTTTTACTATCGCAGCTTTCCAAACGATAAAACGCGATTAACATTTATGTAGTCGCTGGTTAATGTATGGGTTCTCGTACCGACCATCAGTAGTTACTAGTTAAACTACATTTAGTATTGACAGGTTAATGGTGTACGAAGATTAGTGGATACACTCGTTGTACACATACATACATTTATACATACATGTATCATGTCAGATTTTAATAGGCCTTATGGCAACAAAGTAACGAAGTAAGAAGTGTTATTAAAAGTAAATTCTATATTGGGTTAAATTAGATATATGTGGTGTTAATCTTACATTGAATAATTTTGCCCTATCTGGTATGTTGCAAATAGATATAATAACTAATGTAAGACAGCCAATACACGATCTTACAAGTAAATAACAAGTTTTTGTCAAAATTCGATGTCACAGAAAATACTCTACACTCTAAGCATTATGAATTTTACAGTTTGATATTTCTTTATCGTCGGTCATATAAAGAAACACAGTATAAATTAAATTTTGGACTACTTTAGTTTTGTTTGCAATACAAATTAGCGATTTAATTATTATGATATGAAAGTAGGTCTGATATGATGTTATGGTTCATAATCAGATATATATTTTTTATCTCTATCGATATCACTGGATATGGCCGAGCGCTAATTTGTACAGTGTCGTTTGTTTTGCTGTTTAAATGTGTAGTGTAAAGTGATCAAGTTTTGTTTGACTTTTGATTTATACTGTTTTAGTTGTTTTGTACTTGTTCTGTGTTAAAGCATAAAAACATTTTACAAATTTATTTCGATACAGAGCTTTTATTTTATTATACATGATTGTTAAAAAAATATATTCATTTTCATGGTTTGTAATTAAATTTCAATATTCAGACTAGCAAGGTTTAGATTTAATCTTTAATCCTATTAACGGTCTGCATAATTCTGTTTGAATACTTAAAAATTAAATACTACGACTACTGCATTTACCCGTAATTTTTAAATCCTTTAAAAGGCTTGTAGTGCTTTAATAGATGAAAATTCTGTATGCCTTAACTTCTTAAGTAGTAAATAATTTTGTAGAACGCTTCATAATATGAATCTTACGACCAACGACTTCGTTCGCTTAAAGCAAATGTGACAAATTGTAAAGAAAAAGTTTTAGACAAAGTCTAGCGAAAAGGGGGAACCTCTTTTCTCCTAAATTTCTAACAATCGTTTTTTATATGTAGGCATCTACAATCCATACAAATTCATGATGATGATATTGTATGTAATGCATATACATATATGTATGCATTACATACAATATCATCATATCATAGTGTGAATGTAATTTAGCTTTTATATAGATAACTTGCCATCTCATGTTAGAATCAATTGAAGCACATTGTTACGCAGTTAAGGTTAGATTAGAACAGACAGCAGTAATTTATGAGCGGCTATGATGACACCCACCACGTCGGCTCAATTCAATTATAGAAACACTGTATCAAAGCTTCCAGTTAAGCTTCTTCATATAAATTAATTAATTATATAAAAATATTATAATAATATTAAAGATATAAGTCCAATATTTATTTTTTTGAGAATATTTTTTTATATGACTTACGAATTATTTGGTTTAGCTTAGAAGTATTGTATTTTAATACAATACGTACAATAAGCGAAGGAACAAATTTATGACAAGGTTAAAAAGGACAATAAAAAATTACCACCATGCAGAAATTATATTATTCATATAATATAGATAACGATAAGATTTGGAATTTCTATTTCTCTATAAACAACAACAAATATTTTCATAATTGATCGCGTACGTTCCAACTAAATACCTTTCCGCCTACAGTCCGGTATCGCATTTTCCGTTGCTCTGAAACCCCGGCATTTTCGCCTGTACATATTTCACTTTTACATACCTATAGGCATGCTTAGCGAGCATTGCGGTATTTTGGACATGTATTTTATAGTGTTTTGAATGATTCGAATATAGGCTACTATTTGTGATTTAAAATAATTCAAACAGCTTTAGTATTACTTTATCGTTTCGTAGATTTATGCGAATATTTGACATTTTAAATAAAACATTCTTTTTCGCATTTTATGCGGATTTATTTTTGATTATTAAAGATTTGAACGCTTTACAGCAATCATATCCACAGGAGAGATTAAGGTTTAAATTAATAGTTATTATTTTTAATAGTTAATTCCCCTTTGTATTTAACTAGCTATAACAGATCGAATTTCTTTATTATTGCAAATTCGTATAAAATGTATTTGCTCATATAATATATAAAAATACATTTTAAGGGGGTTTTTTCAATACTTTCGTAGCAACATATAAAAAGCTCCGCTAAAATATTGATAGCGATATAATTAACAGGTAACGGTCAGCAGCTGCAGCTTAGTCTAGTCCAGACGGGCGATGTCCTGCGATTTACACTCGTGTGTGTTAAATGCTACCAACGTATATTGATGTGAGCTTTGGGAAAATATACAGTAGGAAATGAACGGGAAATTGATAACTTCAACCCCTACTATTTGAAAACAAATATGAAAAATATTATTGTGTCGCTTATTGTTTTCGAAGTTTTTCCATTACGTGACATCTCAGTAGTTGTGAATTAGTTCGTTCACCACTAGATGTCGTGCAAGCTTGGCGCTTGGATAGTGTTATATTTTAATGAGCGTCGCGCCATAGCCCTTTGTTTGCACACAATGCAGTCTGAGTATACAACTATACTCGAGAAAAGTTTCATTGTTAATATTCTATGTTAGGAGCTTGTTAAATGCCAGCCTCCTGTATCGGAAACTTCGCTGGATGCTAATGAACGAGGATAAACGGGTCACGCCTTGCTATAAATTAGCTCAATAGATTGTTTTAAGTACTTTAGATATTGGGATAAATTTGTTATACGATTAATGTTATTTGCTCATTCTGCTTTATTTATATAGGTACACAAACATTTGTTTGTTATAGTTGTAATTGATAATACAATTTAATTTGTATAATTAAACTAGCGTTTTACTTTCACTTCGCTCGGGTACTTCCCTGGCTGCCTTTTGTATTTTTAGTATTATATACAGACAAATTTTATTACTGACAGTACCTAGTCTATATGTTACTCTAGGACAGAGTCAATCTGTGTTCTTAATTTTATCTCATAAACATAGATAGTGTATTTTCTCATGAGTTATGAAGGAGCGAAAGAATTTAAAATTAAGGCAGTAGCAAGCATAATCTTTAAGAATAGAGTCATAAAAATTCCAATTGTTATAACTCAAAAGTGCATAAGAGTGCTTACCCATCGTAAAAAGTGTCAGTAATGAATGTGTAGATCATATAAGCTGGGCTCAGACACATAAATACTAGCTTTAAGTCAGCACGAGACGTAAAAGGCTTTATTGATTGTAAACCTGTGAGCGTCAATTGCAATTAATTACGTTTGCAGTGTCATAAACAGGGAAGCCAATAAAGGCAGATCGCGCTAGAGATCCCAATGCCTACCAAGTTGTACGTGTTTGAAATTACAGTCTGATTACAATGTTATTTTACCAAATTCTATGAATTTGTTTTTTTTTTTTGTAATTGAATTTGTCATTTACATCTTACTAAATTACAAGTTTTTTTCCAAATTATTAGAATAAATGTATTCAAAATACATATTTAAAATACTAATTAAAGTTACCTACAGCCTAAACAATTTGCCACAATATATTTAACTATTTATTACATTGCTAGTATAAAATTATGCCGTAGATCGACTCTAGTTCTCGTAGTTATGGTGAAAACTTGTAAGGGCCGCCCGCCCAGTCGCGCTACGCTCACCGCAGGGCGTGCTCGCTTTTCATGTGCAAAGCATTGCTAAAGTTTACACGTGCTCTTTGTTACGGTAGGTGCTTACCTTTAACTATATACGAGACTTATGAACTTCAATACTTTTGTGGATTTTTATATTCGGCTAAATTAAAAAACTGTCAAGTCGATAAGTAAAATAGTATGAAACTCAAAAATTTAATAGTACTAATTAATAAATATTTTTTATTATAATTTAGTAATAACTGCATATATAATTGCTGAAAATTTTATTCAACATAAAAAGATGTATAAATTAACATTGTGTTTACGTTTTGAAAGTGCCGCCCGCCCAGTCGATTCAAGTTCGTGTTCGGTGCTTATATTACACGTTTGAAGCTTTATTGCCTATACTTAAGTGACACGAACAAATACATACATCGATCGTTGTACGTGCGTTCAGTTTTGAATAAGAGAAGACGAGTGTGGGTTTCGAATAATTTTCAGGAAGTTATATGACAAAAACACGTCGTTATAATATAACGATCAAAAGTTGACGGTGACATTAATTTTTTTCATGAAAAATTTATGACTGGCAGTGACTGTTGTACTAATTTTCATTGGAAATCTGCAATCAATCGTACAATTCGAATATGAAGCGTACTTTTTGTTTCTGCGTAGCTAGTATATAGTCTTTGTTTGAATATTATACGAATATTTAGTTGCAGATATTGCATTTATTTAAATTATTTTGGGGTTACGGGTACTTACACTTACGTTAAGGGTCAACTTATTTTTTGTATTAAATAAAGTAAGCGATTACTATTTGCATTCGTTAAATCAAAATATATGACACTAGTGACTTACCCTCGCTCCACTCGAATGTATCCCTAGGTATGTTGTGTATGTGCTGTTATACTAAATTCTTTTTCTAAAATAAAAGTAGCTTTTGTTACTCCTTTTATCATCAGCTATCTGCCACTGAATGTCACGTCAAAATCTGTCCAGCCGTTTCGGAGATTAGCCGGAACAAACAGACAGACAGGCAGAAAGACAGACCGAAATTTTAAAAGCTGTTTTTCTTATAGGTAGCGTATATAATTTCATATGCATCTAGTAAAAAGCTGTTATTTTGACATTACAAACACTTAAATTTTATTTATCTGTGATTAGATACCTGTGATTAGATCTGTGAATAGTACCGAGTTCTTTGTGTAAATGTATCAGTATATATTCGATATTCATGTATATTATGTTTACAAAAATAAAGAGTTACATTAATTAATAACATTTAATGTAGAAAATTAATTTATTAACAGTCAATTTATACAGTTGTTATATCTTTTTATAATATGAATTTTTCACTTTGTAATTGGCATATTTATGCACCATTTCCCACTGGAGTAATGTTGTTTCCCCACTCTTTTGTCAGCTGTAGACTGCAGTAAAACATTAATTTTAATTAACGTTATTTAAACGTTGCTGTAATCTTATACATATAATAAAATTGTAACTAAGCCGAATCTGTACATTTAATATTTTTTGGAAAATCTTATTCAAATAGACATTATTACCAATATAGAGGCCGAATCTATAGTTTTTAGAATTTTTGTTTGTCTGTCTGTCTGTCTGTCTGTCTGTTACCGCATCACGGGAAAACTACTGGAGGGATTTTGATGATGGTAGCTGGTAATCGGGGTCAACATATAGGATACTTTTTATCGCAGGAAAATATATAAGAAAAAATATTTAATGTACAGATTCGGCTCAGTTACAATTTTATTATATGTATAAGATGTATGTATGTGTGTAATATGTATGTATCATACATCTATCATATAGTCAGCAAGCACAGCGTTTCTGTCAATTCCAATTACAAAACGGATCGGCTTATCTGAACTCTTTCCTCCGTTTAACTGTAAACTAACGGGGTATTATCGTCGACCGACTTTGTAATTACCGCGGGCATACTCACTGTTTCCTATGTATGACACACAATTTTGTATGAACATATTTTATTTGGATTTTATAAAGAAGGAAATAACAATGTGTGGCATCTTTATTAGGTCAATTTTTTGCGTTATGGAAGACAATATCGGCATTGTAATTAGTAATGCTAGTGCGTCGCACTGTCATTACTGTCTGCCTTATTGTTTTAAAAGAATTGTTTTTTTTTAATACTTTGAATATTTTATTAATTCGCGATTCAATCGCGAAGTTTAGAAAAAATATTTTACGAACTTTTTAAATAGGTATAGTTGAGAGTTTCAGAGAATCTAATGTGTATGTATGTATACAATTTGCAGTCGAATTGCTATTTTTTTAAAACAAAAGACCTTATTAATAAAAATGTACATAGAATTTCTTATATGTATATACATATGTATGAAGTAGGTTACCGAAAAAAAAATATATATAACGAATTATTACAATTATAAATATTACATGTAAAGTAATATAGTTAGACAAAAACATTGTTAATTAATTTATAGAATCATAAAATCATCACAAGCAAAATAAAAAGTAAAATAATGTCAAAATAGAACTATAATTAAATTAAAATTAGATCAAAACAAATCAAATAATTGTACAATATTGTTGCACTGCGAACGATGTTTGTCCATTTTGTTTACACTGCTACTTTAATGGCCTACAAGGATAACGGAGGCCTGTGACGTCGGCGGGAACGTATACAAACTCTTCACTTTACTTCAGTAATAATTTGAACGCGCTCGAAATCGAACCGATGACACTGTCACATTGACTTGAAATTATTTCCAAACATTTTTTTTATTTCGTCTAAAAACCTTATTATATTCTACCTTTAATATGCTAGCGTGAGTTTTTGTATACATTTTTTTTAAATATTTGATATCATATTGTTTGTAGTCGGTTATTTTAGTTAAGTGCAGTAAAGTTATAAGTCAAAATGTTGTCAATGAGGCCCGTGGAAGAAAGGCTCTTCAGTTTTAAGAGTCTCAAAGAGAAATTTGAACAGCCCAGGTAAAATATCAGGCTATATATATATGCTTTAATTTTAATTAAATAAATATATTTCATGCGTTATCAAACTATCAAGTACAAATAATGTTTATATATTTAATATACCTATATGTTATGATTATCATTTAAAGGTAAATTGTTTAAATTATTTAGTATCATTTTATCGGCTCTTTATTGTATAGTATTAATTGATTTTACTAATAGAATTGATAAGCCATGTAATCAATTTATAATATGGGTATTTGTTAATATACAATAACGATACAGTAAAGAGTAATTATTATTATATTTTTAGTTAAAAATTCATACTAATATTATAAATGTAAAAGTGTGTTTGTTTGTTTGCTTGTCTGTCCTTCTTTCACGTTGAAACGGAGTGACGAATTGGTGTGATTTTTTGTGTGGAAATAGTTGGAGGGCTGGAGCACCATAGGCTACTTTTTACTGCGGGAGTTTACCTAATTCCCACGGGAAAACACTTTATAATACAATCCAAAAAAATATATTTATGATCAAAATTACTTAAAACTAGGTATTAATGCTCTTCAATAAAATTAAATAAATACGTGTTTTAGCATTTTTCGAAATTCGTCCTATAAGGGGGTAAAATAGTGGATGAGAGTTTGTATGAAACTACTTTTATAGAGATTTCTTCGTAGTTTTAGCGCGAGCGAAGTCGCGGGTACTGCTAGTGATTTATAAAAACACTAGTGAATTACCCTCATCTATATATTTCAGGCCATAGTCTATCTGTGTACTAAATTTCATTCAAATTGGTCCAGCCGTTTTAGCGTAAGAAAGTAACAGACATGCACACACACTCAAACCTTCGCTTTAATAGTAGTAGTGGTACAGTATAGTTTTATTATTATTAATATTTAAAAATGGCATATAAAAATATTTGCTTTTGTCTGCAGGTTTGGCGGTGGCGTGCAGAGAAGCGCCACGAACGCCGATATGCCGAATCGAGGTGGCACCATTGCCGAAAGGTAAATTTGATATTTAATCTTTACACATGTATATTATAAGCTTATCTATTTGTAAAGTACTATGTGCTTGTATCCGTTCATCTCATTTTGATGAAGTTAATGCACATCCCCGAAAGATTGCGTCTTCTTTAAATGTGCTTATATAAATTTAGGGTAGATATGTATGGATGTGTGCTAGTTTATATAAGCCAGGCGAGTCCCTATCACATATTTATGATTATCATCATTTTAATACTTTCTTAGATTTACGCGAATATTTGACATTTTAAATAAAACTATCTTTTCGGATTTTGTCGCGGATTTATTTGGATTTTTGTTTCCCGACGTTTCGAATGCTTTACAGCATCCATGGTCACGGGAGAGACTGAGGTGTTACATGTCTTGAATGTATAGTTGTTACAGACAGCCTACCCACAATTAACAAAATGAAAATTGCACCAATTACATTACAATATTTTTTAACTTTAAACATTTTTATAATTTTAATTATAATTGAATATGGAAAATTATTTATTTAATTTTGCTATTATTTTTATAATTATTACAATTTTAAAATATTAATTAGTAATCTATATTTAGTGTTGCCATTATTATATTTATAACCATAAAGAAAAATATAAAATGTAGTATTTATTATTAAAGCTATATAATTGTTCTATGTGTAATTTAAAAAGTTAAAATTAATTAAGGATAATAATTTTAATTTAGTTTGCTATTATTTAAAAACAACTTACTAAGCAACACTATTAATATATACTTTTACAAATGAAAAATGAAAAATATTAGTCTGATAAGCTGTCATTTTGATCTACACAGTATGAACTTACTACATCTGCCTGTCGAAGCTATGTTCTGTTAGAACACATAGCTGATGTGAAGCACCGTCGCAATACAACATCTGCTGTCTGCAAACATAGTCAGGACCACCCAAGCCATTATATTCGCTTCGATAGACCTCAAATCCTGGCGAAAGAAAACCGATATCGCCCTAGAATGATTCGAGAAGCCATAGAAATTAAAAAACATCCTAATTTCAATAGGGAAGATGGCTGGGTACTACCATCGTCATGGGATCCTGTTATTAATATAATAAAATCAAATAATAAATATAAACATAACAGACAGGCAGATGTAGTAAGTTCATACTGTGTAGATCAAAATGACAGCTTATCAGACTAATATTTTTCATTTTTCATTTGTAAAAGTATATATTAATAGTGTTGCTTAGTAAGTTGTTTTTAAATAATAGCAAACTAAATTAAAATTATTATCCTTAATTAATTTTAACTTTTTAAATTACACATAGAACAATTATATAGCTTTAATAATAAATACTACATTTTATATTTTTCTTTATGGTTATAAATATAATAATGGCAACACTTAATATACATTACTAATTAATATTTTAAAATTGTAATAATTATAAAAATAATAGCAAAATTAAATAAATAATTTTCCATATTCAATTATAATTAAAATTATAAAAATGTTTAAAGTTAAAAAATATTGTAATGTAATTGGTGCAATTTTCATTTTGTTAATTGTGGGTAGGCTGTCTGTAACAACTATACATTCAAGACATGTAACACCTCAGTCTCTCCCGTGACCATGGATGCTGTAAAGCATTCGAAACGTCGGGAAACAAAAATCCAAATAAATCCGCGACAAAATCCGAAAAGATAGTTTTATTTAAAATATCATCATTTTGTTTGTACATATGTGTCAATATACATAATAGTTATGTATTTGCATTGTACTTGACGCTTGTCATAAATCTATTTTATAAAAAAATATGAAATATTTCAAGACTGTTTTTATTGTAACGTAATTACAATACAATTTATACAATATAAATAATTAATTAAGAGTTTAAGTATTATACAGGAAAATTAAATAGTTTAAAAATAAAATTGTAGGTTCTATTTAGGTTTTTCAGAAGTTGTGATTTTCCGTATTATTTTAATATTATAAATGTGAAAGTTTGTGAGTATGAATGTTTGTTACTCTTTCACGCCCGAACGGCTGAAAGGATCTGGATGAAATTTGGCACAGAGATAGATTATAGTCTGGAATAACACATGGGCTACTTTCTATCCCGGAAAAATACACGTTTCCCGTGGGGTAGGTTTGTTTTTGTTTTCCTAGAGGTGAACCCGAGCGAACTCGCTGGCATAGAAATATATAGGAGTTAAAATATATAAAACACCTATTTTAGAACGTTATTAAGAGACAGACAACATAATTAATATTAATCTGTATTTCCTCTAGTGCGGAGTGCGCGCACTTGAGGCGATAATATTGTAGGGTCGATGACATTGTGCATTGGTTTCGATTGCATCTATTTTCATTTTATCAAACATCTTAATATATATTTGATGATAACCAGATCTCGGGCAGCTGCCGTTCGCATCAAATTAAATAAAATATATATACTTGTATTCGTATCTTGTACTTTTTTAAAGTAATTTCTTAAGGCACGTGGGTAGCATAAATTTTCTTAACGGTGATTTGCGAAATTTTCCATTTTGCTACCAATAAATTTTTTCATCTAAATCATAAATGATAATAAATAACATTTAAACTAATAACAGAGTAAACACCTTTATAACATCAATAAGATATGACCTACCACAATCTCTACACTTTGCTCTGTCCAAATAACTTTGCGCTAATTTTACATAATAGTCTTTGTTTATAAATTATTTACGAACTAATTATTTGTATAACAAGTTTAAATATATGCATACGACAACCAATACTTATTACCTTTAAAATAGATTATCTATACTAATATTATAACGAGGTAAAGTTTGTGAGTTTGTGACGTTGTAGGGGGTAATCTCTGGATCTATTAAACCGATTTAGATGAAATTTCATAAGAAGATAGTTTGAGACACTGGGAAGGACTTTTTATCTCGGAAATCATCCCTTAAGGGGGTGAAAATGGGGATTAAAGTTTGTGTAGGGAATCAAGTTAGGGACAACCCGAGCGAAGCGAGGGTGAGTCGCTAGTGTAATATAAAATTACCGTTTAAAGAAAACAATAGAGTGGATAAGTGCTAAAGGAACGATTAGTAGCCCATGTACATAAGTATAACTTATCTCGTAATCGTTAACTACTTGGAAGTGCACGATATGATTCGTTTTAGTTCTACTTCTCTTTTCTTTCTATTATGGTTTATAACATAATCGTTTTTTTTTAGAAAAATCGCTTTTTTGTATTGCTATCTCAATATCGATAGAATAAAGAAAAAATATTAAGTTGCTCTATCAACATCGGCGTCAGCTTGTTTGACATAGCCTTATCTAAAGGGCCACTTGCTCATCCCTCTTCTGATCTCACTCAAGCTGAAAATATGCTTATAAGAATTTATTCACATTTATAAATGAACACTAGATATTAAATGAAAATTTATTTTTAATATTTAAAATTTGAAGGTTATAATTTTGAAAATAGTTTTTGGTTTTTTAATTTTTTATTGTATTGAAAGCTTTACTTATTTATTCAAGTAGAAACTAATATTTGTGAAAAATAATGTCATTTCTATAACCGTTTAAGATTGGAAAAGTAAAATATATATATATGAAAATTACATATTCTATTACATAATCTTTTAAGAAATTTCTAATCCCCATCGATTGTAGAACGACATCTTATCTAAGCCCTTAGTTCATATACATAACTGTTTTATGTCGATGATTAAAAAATCAACCCTAAATCAATTATTGATGTCTAATTTATCTCACCCCCATTCCAGATTAGCGGCTCTTCAAGCGGCGGGCGCGAACGACTGGCGCGCGAGGGTGTGCCGACTCAGCCCTGAGAGGGAAGATTCGAAGGCAATAGAGAGAGCCAAGAACCGGATCAATGTTAGTACTTGCATGGTTTTTGTTTATTTTTTGACACTTAGTATTTACTGATAGATTATCTTAATCTATACATACTTTTATACTATTATACAAATATGTATATAAAACAAAAGATATTGTTTGTTTGTTGCAACATTTAATTTCTGAAACGGCCAATTCGATTTGAATTTTATAGCTTATTTAATGGGATAGGCTATTTAATTACATGTAAATAAACATAATGGACGGGTCGCGGGTAACGTTAGTTATTGAAATAAAAAAAGATATTTTTAATTTTTATGATAGTAAAGTGGCGAAGACGAATTATATTGTTTTGATAGTTTAATAGACACTTAACTAATTGCCTCGGAATACTTATTCTATTTACCGCACTTAAGTAGATTCATTCTTTCGCATTAGAATATAATCAATATGAAGTAAGTTGTAAGAATTAAGTGACGTTTTGAAAGTTTAAAAGTATTCAACATTTTCCTACAGCTGCATACAATTCGCAAGCTCCATTCATGAATTACAATGTTCTTTGCCGAACAATGATATAATACAAATGTTGAATCCTTATTAGATGATAAGACAATGCACGAGTACAATGTCTCCTGTATGAAGCTATAGAATATTTTCTTTTGAAATTATTATCTAGACTGATTGATAGAAATTATAGAAACTTTTTGGACCATAGGCATTTTTGTATACATTATATTTCTAAATGCTAGATATGATAGATTTTCTCTAATTGGGTTTTCAATATTAAATTGATTAAATTCTTTGAGTTAGAAAATACAGTAACTTCGAAACTTTTGCATTAATAATACGATTACCGCGATTATACATTTGATTATGTATAAGTGCTTCGAGTCCAATATGTGAATATTTTGTTATTTATGTATCAAAACTTATACTTAATTCCGAAATAGTTCAGGATTAGAAATAAACAACAACAAGACAAATGTTGTTGCTTATAAACATTTATTTAAATGATACTTGATGTATCAGAGCAGGTATAAAAGCACAAACTACAATTTTCCTATGTTTGACGTAATAGGGCTAAGTTTGTTTAACATAATCTTCTAAATTCCGCCATATAGGTATTTAAAAAGAAGTTTAATTCAAACCCATACTAATTTGAAATTATTAGCTCTATGTTTTTAGGGTTAAGTTACGATACGACATAGTATTTTGTATCTCAATCTTCAAATAATGTAAAGATTTTACAATAACTACTATACAATAACACATATCACCATATAGTTCCATGGTAAGCTACGAGGCTCATGTTATGGATACCAGAAATACATACATATTATAAATATAAACACTCCTGGCTGACATTCGTGCTCATCACACAATGAATGCCACCAGCGAGACTTGAACCCGCGACCGCTGGCACAGCAAGTAGGGTCACTACACACTAAGCCAAACGTGTCGTCAACGTTATGATATTATTCTGTCTTATTTGTAATATATAAGGATTTAACACATATTATTAGTTCGGCGTCACTATTCGCAACTGCTCTATGAATAGTTATTATTAATGCGGAAATGTCGTGTATCCCGTCATTAAGCACGACGCGGAAACCGCTATGCTTATTTAATATAATATATGTATTTATAAAGAAATTAATTAAAATTTAATCATAATGAGATTTGTACTTCAAAATATAAGTAGGTTAACAATAATATGTACTTGCTTTTATTATATTTTCAATAGAAAGCTTGATATAAAAGTTTTATTGAACGTTCTTTGTGTTGGTTTTCTACACAATACGTATTGTAGAGAACAGATAATCGATACTAAAATATAAGGAAAACAAAGATGGCCTAATAGAGCTTTTGATTAGCAGGCTATGAAATTCGAGGTTACGAGTTCAAATATTTGTATAGAAAATGCGTTTGTTTCATCAAATAAAATACAGATGTTATTTCCGATTGAGCTATGATAATGCGCGATATTAAGAATCGTAATATAAAACTAATTTGGTCGACATCGGTTTCTTTATCTCTTGCAATCTTATAAGAAGCTTCTTTTAAAGATATAAAATTAAATATGAAAGTTTTGACTTCTGTTTGAATACACATTACTCGGGAACGGTTGTAGTGTGATTTAAATGACATTTCTTTTAATTTAATATGTAGTATAATACTTTCTTATTTTTACGCGAATATTTGACATTTTAAATAAAACTATCTTTTCGTATTATTTCGCGGATTTATTTTTATTTGTCTCCAAGGCATTATATCGTTAGCAGAAGCTTGAGCTATACACATCGTGTAGGTCGATGAAATTCGATGCGTCAATCAGTGATATCTCTGGCTAGTATATGGCTAACCTTGATATTACTAAACATTGATTATTGCATATTGTTTGTGAAGAGTCTGCCTTTTGAGTCACTTTTTATCTCTTTTTGCATATGCATCTTGCTATAAGATGCATGTATTTAATGTACTTTACATACGACTTGTTATTGCCCGCGGCTTCTACTGGCCGATATGGTATATTCCTATGGTATACCCAAGCTATCTCCATTTCTGATGTTATTGAAATCGGTTGAGTTGTTACAGAGTTAAAACGTAACAAACACTCTCACAAATACACAAGTCGTTTTTATCAAAACTTGATATTTAAATATGCTAATAATTACTATGAGAGTATTCAGCATACGGATATTTATGTTCATCGTGAATAGGAGTTTTAGTTGTAAATATTATTTAAGTCAATATAATATGTTATAGCTCTTTTTATAATTTTCTATCGCATAATTCCCTCTTTATTGCTTAATAAATAAAATGTAATAGAAGAACTATTTCGCTTAATATGTCGTAAAACTATGATTACTTAAGCCCAGACACAAAGGAAAGTTTACGTAGCAAAAGAGAATATTGGTCGGAATTTTGGCAACGGAACCCATTAATTAATAGTGCAGACCGTACATTTTAAGTTCTAAGTGTTCTTACATAAGGCTCAAAATCTATTATATTAAGTTGACAAGACCCAGGCTATTTTCTGTTCGGGAAAACATTAACCTTAATAAACCTTTAGTCCCTTTGCTTATCAGTCACATTCTCACACAATATTAACGTTTAGTTGATAAGTAGATTAAAAAGCTTTGAATACACTCATGTTGCTTCAATCCTATGTTAATATAATGAGAACTACTGCTTACAGTTTGTAAAAATTGTTCAAATTATCACATAATTAACACTATAACATATAAGTCTGAAAGCGAATGAGTAAGTGCTGTGAGGCATATGTGTGTGTTACCTTTCATGCTGTAACGGCCAAACGGTTTTGAGTGAAATTAGGGATGGAGATAGTTGATATCCTGGGTTGAACGCAAGGAATACTTTTTATGGACGTACGACTTGAGTGGAACCACGGGCAAGTACTAGTAGATAGTAATATTAATGCAAACGATTAAATTTCCCATAACCCATTTAATTGTTAGCGAAAGAGAGGGAGAGAAGTACCGAGTCTTTAGTAAAATATAGAAATTTTCACAGTCCATGAACCATATTAAGGCCAAAGTGTATGTTTGATTAAACACTGCCTCACTGAAATAACCAAAATGTCAGTTTCTAACCTTTTACTTTTATCGGGAAATAAATGAGGTCTTATGCTCTGGTTATCAATCGCAGTCACGAAAGCTTTCTTTTCAAAGGTCTTATAACATATTTATACGGTTATGTTATAATGGTGACATATTTATATAGTGTTTAAGGGAACTATCATAGCATTTCTCATATTGAACACGAAATGATATTGATTTTAACTCTTTTTTTGCCCATACAAATATTTTTTGTGGGTTTTATTTATATATTACTTAAATAATTAATGTTATGACTTCTGCGCCATCTATTGTAGACTCGAGGCGCTATCAAGCCGCGCTTAAGTACAGCGCCATCTAACGGCAGATAAAGGAAAATGATTGCATTTTTAACTTTTAGGCGCGAATTTTAAAACCACGAAAATTTGTAGAGGACAATTTATTTATATTATTATTTATTATAATCTTAATTTTTCGAATGACAAAATAATGTTTACATGAATATTATTAAATCTACATCGTTTACTGGTGACTCAAAATATACCATTTATGGAGTGTACACTATGATTCGTAATAAACAAGTGATTGTCGCCATTTGTTAAATATTTATAGATTTCTTTACATATTTTGTACATATTCGATCTATAAAATATAAGATATAGTAGCGGCTCACCCTCGCTTCGCTCGGGTTCGTCGCTAGGTACGTTTTAAATAGATATACATAGTTATTAGCCAGTGTTATTAGTCATATAAATATTTTTTTTTCGTTAATTTTTCTGACGTTTTAATACTTAGGTATTAACCTATTCCGGAATGAGAGAAATCCAAAAATTCAAATATCATAAAAATTGGTCCAGCCGTTCTTGAGTCTTGTATACGGGAACGCAGTCGAACAGGCTAAAAAGTATCCTATGTCCGTCTCCTGGTTCTAAGCTACCTCCCCACCAAGTTTCAGCCAAATCGGTTCAGCCGTTCTTGAATTATAAATAATGTAACTAACACGACTTTCTTTTATATATATATAGATTGTGTTTTTCATCGTTGAATAATTAGTATGATTTTATAAAACTACAATTTGTAATTTTCAGTATTTTTATTAGTATTATAAATTGTAATAGTTTCGCTTGCAGCTCTTGTCATTGTCTTGTATATCCGAGACATAAGTTTTGTCATTCCAAAATTCACTCAAATCTACTAAACCGTTATATCATCAAGACATAGTAAATGCATACACTCACTTAAAAACTCAAAATTTTTACATTTTTAATATTAGCGTGACAAGTATTGTATACTTACCTATGACTGTTTATTACAATACGAAAGGAGATTTCACCTACAGTTTCAGTATTTAAGTACGACCTGATTCAATAGCAATTAGGCAAATTAATACACCTTTGGCCCCATTCTAATCTTAAGGTAATGTTTTACTTTGCCGTATATGCTTAACCTAACTTCGTGGAACTCTTTAACCTACCAAGTTTGGAGGATAGAGGTCGCCACTTCCAACTGTTCGTTTAATCGGATTATGATTTGAGGTCGTGGAATTGTTGTTTTAAAACTTTTAAAGCTTACAAAAGGAGCTTATTCAGTGCTTTGAAGATTTATAATCTCTGAACTATTGTATTAACTTTACCAACGTAATGGAAGTTTTTATTTTGGTCCTCATTTACTTTCCCTTGCTGGAAAGACATACATTTTTCTCTAGGTACATCATAGTTTATTTTTAATTATATTACTTGTTAATAAACTTAGTTTCTCTTTACTCCATATATAGACATTATTTAATCTGTACATTTGCTAGCAGGCTTAGAATTTATTTATTAAATAAATAAAATTATATTTTATTCGTGGCATAGCTTCTATGGACATGCAATCAAATGTCATGAAATGTGTAATGAAAATGTGTCATTTCATTTCTTGAAAAATATTTACAATCTTATCTGGCGTGGTTAAATTTTATAGTTTCCAGGTATTTTTAAGTAATAATGAACAGATTCAAAGTACATCATCATATAAATATATGTCATAATCTTTTAAAGGGCTTTACTGTAAGGAATTATTCACCTTTCAGATTAGGGTTGTCATCGTTTTATTTTCATTTTTAATAAAGAATAAAAATGCCAAAGATATCATTGCTAATGTTTTCTGGTTGAACATTAAAAGAATAAAAGTAAGAGAAATTATAGACTATCGAAAAATATTTTTTACTTAACGTTTATATATTTTTTTAATATATAAAACACATTTACTACGTGAAAAAATAATTAGATATAAACTTCATATTAAATATAGGTATAATTTTATATTGTAACTATCGACTCACTCTCGCTTCGCTCGGGTTCGTCCCTAGCTTGCTTCCCAATACAAACTTTCATCCCCATTTTGACCCGATTAAAGGACGATTTCCGGGATAAAAATATCCTATGTCCTTCCCAGGGTCTCAAACTATCTTCTTACCAAATTTCATCTAAATCGGTTCAGTAGATTCAGAGATTACCCCCCTACAACGTCACAAACTTTACCTCTTTATAATATTAGTAATATAGATTAATGTTTTGAATGCGCAACCCTGTTGAGATGTTTAGCACTGAGATAGCTAGCGTCACGATCGCGAACTGGTTTTTGCCGAGCCAGTCGCAAGCCTTGCATTTTGCATTCGTTTTTTAATGTATGCTAACCGCATTTTATTTGATTTATTTCCATACTAAGATTTTATGTTTGAATAGCGAATGGTTAACTTGATCTTAAATAGTAAAGCTAAGTTTATTGTACTGTAAATACTTTTTATATTTGGCATTCATTTCTTATGTCATATTAATATTTTAAATATCATATCTATATATAAATTATGGCAAAACGACGTTAAGTTTTAAAAACTTGGAAGTCAATTAGAAGAGTTAACTAGAAATGCTGAAAATTTTAATACCATATACTATTAATTAAAGTAAATGTTATTTATGCTTATTCTTACTAATATTATAAATGTGAAAGTTTAGATGGATGTTTGGATGTTTGTTACTCAATCTCGCCAAAACGGCTGAACAGATCTGCATGAAATTTGGCACAGAGATAGATTATAGTCTGGAATAGGAAATAGGCTACTTTTATCTCGGAAAAATGTACGGTTCCCGTGGGATAGATTTGTTTTTGTCTTTCAAAAAATTAATAACATAATATTACCAGGAAGGCTATTAAATATTACACATTAATTCTACATTAAAACGTAAAGTTTAATTTTTCAATTAAATTATAACATAATTTTAATTATAAAGAAAAGAACATCAATAGAGACCATTTAACAGTTATTGTTATAATACGTACGTATTAATTCAGAACCTCCTTCTTTTTTAAGTTGGTTAATAAAAACAAAACAAGTTTTATCATAATGTGTTGTTTGAGAAGACAATGACATTAGTAACAATGAACTACAAATGATAAGTTTATTATTGGTACATAGTTCTTAATAAATACAATAAAAAAAGTAATAAATTTTACATTTTACTAAAAATATAACAACTTAGTGGAATCTCATTAGTACGAAAAGTGTGCCAACGATGCTTTAATACAGATGCCTCACATTTGGCCAAAAGTGAATTACTAATTATAAATGTTGGCCACCAGCGAGCTTTGTAAACATGTTCATAGCAAAAATTATATTAATAATCGAATACTTCGTTATGTAACATACAAAATATATAACTATGTACTAGAATATTGCATTCCTGCAAATATAAATATTAATATAGGTACATATATTTTATGTGTCTATAAAAGTCCGTAGTCCGTGTGCGTGCATTCAGAATTTTTGTACTCCAAAACGGCTTGACCGATTTTGGTGATTTTCTTGCAGGTATATAGGGTCACCTGATTTCATACCAAGTTTTTTTTTAATTTTCCGACTAAACAAGACAACGAGTTGAGAGTTAGGTTATTAAGGGACACACATTAAGGGGTTATTGGAAGATAGTAAAGTATGTATTGTTTTTTATAATTGAATTGTTATAGAATTCATTCTTTATTAGGATATTAGATGTTTTATAAGATCAAAAAACTAGATAGAATTCTGTCTTCAGACATTATATTTTTAACAGCGGACAGATTACTATTAAACACAAATTATTTATATTCCTATTCGTAAAAAATATATATATGACACGTGTGACGTAGAGACAAGTGAAAAATCTAAAAGCATTATCTTTAATCGGACATACAGTAGACCTATTCTACAAATATTCTTGCCGATGTTTTTTGTGTATTATCAAAAGAAAATATTAAAATTCTTTATTATTCATTAATTAGCACAAATAAACAATGTTATAATCATTTGATATTTACCTGCTCTCTGTATAATACGCTGAAATTATACAGATCATTTAATTAATTGAAAACTTCCGTTGCTAGCAACTTTATATGTAAAATGTATGATTACGAGAAAAATTATAATGAAACGATTACCGTTTCTAGTTAGAATATCCGAAGATTAACTAAAATTATACAAAATCAACGTAACACGACGTATTTAAAAACGTTTATAAAGGATATTTACACACGATTTCCAACCAACGTGGTACTTTATTGGCAGTTGTTTCACGTAATAACCAAATAATAGTTGTTAATTTATAACCATATGTGGTATTCGTATTGCGTATGCGCTGACCCTCTGGTAGACGCGCCGGCGCTCGCCTCCAGTTGTTTTGACGGCCCCGGCCGACGTGCGCGTGCGCCACTCATACGAATTTATATGTTACAATCCAAAAATTTCGCTTTCTCCGATACATCGCAAATCTAAATTGAAAAGTGCCAAGTAATCTAATACCTTGTAGATATTATTATATTTGGTGAAATTTCTTAGTCACTTTTACGGTTCGGCTTTTTTTTTGGCTATGCTAAAACTTGTGAAACTCGTATTAATACGGCCGTTTAGTGTTTTTTTTTTCTATACAAGTGTTTAGTTCGAATTCTTTAATTGGATTTAGTGTTTTTGTTGTTTTTATTATCTTCTCTCATAGAGCATTTGTTCTCTTATAGATTATTACCGACGTTATCAATGTATAATCTTGACTTTTATTACGCGCTATCTTAGTATCGCCTTTATTTTGGGGAAATTCCTTCGCCTATCTAATTTTATTGCATTTTAATCATGAAAAATGTTAATTTTAATATATATTTCATTTCAAACTGCAACTTTCCCTATTTAACATACATACCCTTTTCTATTTTATGTCACCTCAATATATCATACCATTAATATTTCAAATAACAAATAACTGTGCATGTTTAATAAATTCGCTACACGCATACGCTTAATTCGATATGACGCGAATTAATATTCCACCTGTAATAATCATAAATAATAAATATTAAATACTAGTATTATTTAAAACTAGCAATGCCCGCGGCTCCGTTCAGGTGACCAAAAACCAAATTCTTAGGATTTACATATTAGTATACTTACATTGCAGTTTTTGTACTTTTTCTCAGAAACGAGACATTTTCCCGCAGTAAAATGTATCCTATATGTTAACCCGGATAACCAGCTATCCCGGGGGAGAAGCCAACTCCTACCGGGCGCGTCCCCAGGTGGCGGATAGGGGAATGCCACCCGCTTAGGGCGGCGGGTGGTACCGGAGAAATCCGGCGCGGACCAAATGGCTTGGATGGGGCCGCTCGTCTAGGCCTCGAGCCGAAGACGTTGCGGCCACCGGTGGTGGGACCGCTTGGTCCCACAACCGGATGATGGGTGCCGGTTGCGGGACTGTGGTCGCAGGCCCGCATCCGGCGGAGGAGTAGGCCGCGGCGGGAGAGGAGTGCCGGTATTTCGGTGCGCCGTTCTCCCTACCTTCCGCGGCCTAGACGGGGCCGCCACCGTTCGATGGCGGACGCGGTGGGGCTGCAGGGGAAGAGGAGTGTCGGTGTTTCGTTGCCGCTCTCCCTGTCCTCTGCAGCCGATTGGAGGTGGCCCACTTCGGTGGGCGGTGGTTAGGTTTAATGGGGCTGCTCCGGGTACCTCTCTGGCGTAGCAGAGTTGACTGTGGAGCAGCCCCATTGGTTTGGTGGTCTGCCTTTTTAGGCAGACCTGCCGCCGGGGCGCCGTAGTAGTTATGCGCAAGCGATCCTGCGGCGTCCCATTAAGGCGGAGGGGAGGGGAATGTCGGGTTTTAGTGGGTAGTACCGGCTCTTCTAGCCGGTGAGCCCCACATCACCACCTGGGGGATCAGGTGGTATGCGTAAATGCATTTCCCGACATAAAAAAAAAAAAAAAATAACCAGCTATCACCATACCAAATTTCATCAAAATGCCTCCAGTGGTTTTTCTGTGATGCGGTAACAGACACATAAAAATTCTAAAAAATATCGATTCCACCTCTATATCGATAATAATGTTTATTTCAATAAGATTTTCCAAAAAATATTTAACGTACAGATTCGGCTTAGTTACAATTTTATTATATGTATAGATTAATAATAACTTCGAGATACTTTGGAATCAATAATTCAATATTAATCGATCGTTAAATAAAACTCGTATCTCGTGGAGAGTGGCAATAAAACCTTTATTGATTCGTCATTGAACGCTATATGCTTTAGAATAAGTCTTTAACTTATTTGTATTCAGTTACAATGTTTCGATTGTGCATTTTCTTTATTAGAATCATTTTCAAGTTAAAACTGCAAGTATCATTTATAGCTATTCAGATTTGTTTAACAAAGAAGTATAAACTTTTTACAATACATTTTGTGGGGCCTAATTAGCTTCGTGCTCATTTTAACGCACCGTTTAAGGCTTGATCAAGTTTACGTATTTGGGAAGTTGCGGTAGTCGATTACATGTTATTATTATAATGACGATTGACGATTTTATTTACATGCGAAGAAGTTTATTGTTATTATTTATTTGTTAAACAAGTTTCTCTAAGTTTTTCGCAACTAAGAGAACTTCTTCTGCTTTTCGCTCATTTTCTCTTTTCGCTCTGTTGCTACGTAATAGATAAAAAAACTAACAAACAATTTCCCCTTTATGTATAATATTCGTAAAATCACACAAAACTCATCCTGAGATTAAATTATGATGCCCGTCTTCATATCTTATCTGAAAGGTCGTTGCAAATTCTGTTGCACTCTTGTTTATCTGTAATTATTTATATTTTCCGTTCACAAGACCTCCTTGTCTCCGGTACAAACATGCTTCTATCTATAATATAAAATCTCCGTCATACATAATTTATTTATCGGCCATCAGCAAATTACATACTAGAGCTTTGTTCATTATAAAATTAATCGGCGTGAGGTCTGTGATCTCACCAAAAAATGTGTATAATGTACATATCATATGTATATTGATCACAGTATATTTTCACCATTCAAGGTTATATTAAGATGTTCGTTTGGCGCACCTTCAATATTTACTATGGTCGCATCATGAGTTATGCGTCATTTATAACAGCTACTAAGTCGATAGTGTGTACCAGCGATCTAGGATCAGTGCCTGAGTCACGGTCTCTCGTTGCCAGATAATAGTCACTGTTTGCGTTCGATTAGTCCGCGTTTGTCAACATCTCAATGCACTCGTATTATTGAGTCTTAAAAAAATCCTGTTATTTTTTCTTTATATTTGCTTTGGTGGAGTACAGTGGAAATAAACATATATGGATAACATATATAAAAATTTTTTTTAATCTTTAGTTACTGCGTAATGTAAACAATTAAACATCTGTGATACACAAGTGCAACAACAATTTATTGCTTTATTTTAAATGGATCACAATGTCTTACGTGTAGTGCTACAAATAAATATATTCTAGCCAGTGATGTGATTGGACTTAATCAATATGTTTTATGGAGTAATCGTCGTAATCGGTGCAGTTTTGTACCTTGTATGGAAGTTTTTGTTTGCAAATAAGTTACAACCCAGTTTGAAAGCAGCTGATCATTCTACGCGCGATAATGATTCAAACATAGAATGCAGTGCAGATATTATTGACCATAAGATTGATAAGGCCAAGATTCGTGACAAAGAATTAGATCTAAACTTACGTATTAGGCACATAGAAAGAAAAGATATTAAATCTACAAATTTTTTGTTATCCCAAATTGATAAGAATGAAAACACAGATAATTTGCATGAAGAAGACGTAACTTCAAGTAAATATCAGAATGTAGAGCATAGTAATATAATTGCTCCAAGTTTATTTTTAAAACACCAAAATAATAATAAATACGACAAATTATTGAAAAGGCACAGTCCACCTAAGGAACGATTTGCTGAATTTTTAGAAAAAACCGTTTTGAATGATGACAAATTACAATCTATTATACAAAATTTGTCACTCAACGAGTATTGTACAACAGAACTTACAAATAATGAAACAGAAGCAGATTTATATAAAAAAGAAAGTCCACTCAGTGAAAAGGCGGTCAGATTGCAAAAGTCAATAGATCAAATTGGAGATAGATTTAAAAGTCTCGACTCTATAATCTCAGAAAATTCATTAAAAATTAAAAATGATGACAACATAGTAGAGCACACCAAGCCTTTGTTATTAAAACGTCTTGAAAAACAATCAGGTATACCGACCGGGTTGAACTTCGGTTCTGTTATAGGAGAATTGAAAATAAAAACCAAAAACGCCAGCAATGGAAATCTTAAACCTGTCTTCAAGAAATTCGATATCGACACTGTGGATAATAATCAGGCACGTTTCTTGTATATAAAACAATGTTAAAAGTCTTACGTGCGTTCTAAATTACACGCACTCTCTTTATGTTATCTTATACAATATTTAGGCTGCGAATGTGAAATAATTGTCATTCACATAGGTCTACGTAATAATTTTCTTGCTGATGTTAGATAAAAATGATTAAAATCTTTCATACTTTCTTGTAGCGTAAATATACTCTTGTCAAGATACACATGCTTATGCCATAGATGATAGAAATATAATTGAAAGTGTTTATTTATAAAAATAAATCTTTGATTATATTTTATACTAGCGGCTCACCCTCGCATCGCTCGGGTTCGCCTCTAGAAAAACGAAAACAAATCTATCCCACGGCAACCGTACATTTCCGGGATAAAAAGTAGTTTGTTATTGTGATGTATGAGCTATATTATTGTAAAGTTTCATTAAAATCCATTCAGTAGTTTTTGCGTGAAAGAGCAACAAACATCCATATATATCTATACATACAGACATCCAACATCCTCACAAACTTTAGCATTTATAAGGATTTAGTACTTACGTATAATATTTTAATTCAACTTTTTTAAATTACTATGTGAGCTTTTAAAGCTTACTATATCATTACTTTATTGTTTATTATAAATAATATTAATATAAAACTTTGTTATAGGAATCCTTAAATGTTGCTGTTGATGACAAGAAAAAGGTGCATATTGATGAAAATGAACTAGGATCCAACATCTTAGCTGATAGAAGAAACAAATTGGAAACAGCGGCACAGGTATTATTTTTAGGCTATATTTAATTATAATATTAGCGACATTGTATAGTACGTACTTATATATGTACGAGTATATAATGAAGAAAGTAATGTAAAGATTTGTTAATATATGATATAATACGTTTGTTGAGATATTTAGCGCATTTAACATATATTTATTTGTAAACATTTAAAAACTCAACCACATATGTAAGACACGATTTTTCTTTTTAACCGACTCCAAAAAGGTGGAGATTCTCAATTTGTCGGAATCTTTTTTTTAATGTATGTTCACCGTATATGTATGATTACTCGAAGACACCTGAACCGATTTGGATTTTGTTTTCTTTTAATATAAAATATGCCCCATATAAATTTTATCGAAATCGGTCTAATTTTTTTTTAAATCAACAATCAATAATTTTGTAAAATAAATTGTTTAATCGAATATGTTATTAAAAAAATCTTTTTAAAATTTACCTGGTTATTACGTCTACACTTAATATGAAAAAATATAACTTAAAAAACCGACTTCCTTGCACTAAAATGTAAAATATAACTACGCGGGGTTTTCATTTAGAATAGATACCTAATCAGATATTTTCGAAGTCGGTGCCAATGTCAATATTTTAAGATATGAACATCTAATAGGAAAATATGAATTTTACGTATCGAAATATATTAGATTTGCTTTGCATCGGCTGGCACCGTGCAACCTGCGTAATCCACGATGTATGTATTAGCAATGAGTGGACAAGTTTCTTCAATTTGCATGAAACTTCCGACTGAGAAATCGGTCAGACGGTCACGCTCCAAAACTGCAAACATTGTGCACTTTGTAATATTCTAGTATCAGTGCCTCTACTCTATGATGTTATCGTGAAATAACGTTACTATAGCCGTTAGTGAGGTGATCCTATACTAACGATGGTGCTGTACCAAAGATTAATTAACACGCTCGCTAACGTACATCGATCTTGTTAAGTGAAGTAGTATTGTTGTTAAAACAGGCTACAATTGAAACAATTTGATTGATTATATTATGGGTGTTAGTGATACATCAATTTACGCTAATGGTCCAGTTTACACACGCCGACTCTTTGTAATTTGTGTTAGTATCCTAAATTACCTATTGTTTATCGATCGGTAAGAACAAGAATCGTAATAATTTGACGTAAACTTATTATCCATAAAAGATACATATATTTAACAATGTATTATACTCGTTTAATATATAAAATATGATAAATGATATTGGTAATGTAGAAGTGAATATTTGAAAGTCAATAAAAATGCGTAGTATAATACCAGCTCAGTACGACGAGTAATAATACCTTATAAAGGTAGAGAAGAGGTTCTCTCGTCTTGTTATATGAAACTTAAGTCAAAAGTTAAGGAAAAACAAAAATTTTAATAAAATCTTCTTTTATTTTATTGTATTCAATTTATTGGCTGATTTTTATGACCATAAAGAATTGAACATTCAGCTCAAACGTTCCGACGTTGAAATGTGCTAATAAATGTAAAGGATTTGTGGAAATATCAAGGCGCTTTTGCTTTGTATTGTTTCACTGATAATTGGTTCGACCTATATTGCCAATAATAACGTTTCCGTCTTTCGAAATCCTTAATAAAGTCGGTCAAGTCTACACCGATTCCGTACTCTCACTTCTTATACTTACTATGTAATAATTCACATTTTTTTGTATCCTTATGGTTATGCGCGTAAATGGCGAAGAAGGAAAATGTTAAGACAAAGGATTTTTAAACGAGGCTGGTGTTTACTGTAATATATATATATATATATATATATATATATATATATATATATATATATATATATATATATTGTATACATAAGTTAAAAGCTTTGTCAATGTTGAAACTCATTCGGAATTACCGTCTTTGATGTCCGACGAGTAAATTGATTTACTAATAAGTGGGTATTTAATGAATATGCCATTTATTATGTAGGTGTATTATTTATTTATGTATATCTTCTGGCTGCTACACATATTTCGTTATATAACCCATAAGATTTCGAATCGAAAGATTCACTTACAGATAAATTTAATAAGTTTTAGTTGAGAAACTTTGAACGGACTAATAAATCATTTATCAATAAAATTCTGTCAATATTGCCAAACGCATAGGCATTTTATGTTTGTATGAGTAATTTCAAACCTTAGCCATAATGAGTCATTGACCGCATACTGATATAATGCAATTCGCGTAATGGGCAACAACATTCCCTATATAAATATAGTTGTTGTGTATGTCAAGATTCTTTTTAATATATACCTATGTGAAATCCTATCAATATGTAAATGTCATACTTTGTGCAATTTCAACAGAAATAACTCAGTAGTACCTATAGAATATAGACAGATATTTTTATAAGCTAGTGTATACTTGCGAGTAGAGAGGCACTGAGTGTAGTTTGGTTAATTTTGTCCTATATAGTATATAACAAAAGAGATGTAAATAAGTCTAAACTTAATAATTAATCTAGATATTAGTTTTATTGACATGTTGTTAGGAAATATCCTATACATCATTATAACCGCCTCTGTGACTAGTAGATACTGTCTACTACACTTAACATAATCGTAGCATGTTCGATTTCCGCTTGATGCGAATATTTGTGATAAGACGTGGTTTTAAAAACCACCAACCAGTCTGTTTGGTTTTAAAATCAACTAAAATTAGTTACAATAAAACACTGTATTTTTCTTTTCTGTCCTATAAAGTATAAAGCGTGAAGGTTTATATTATTACTTAATATTAAAAATTAGAAACATATTTCATTTTAAATTGTTTTCTTAGGGATGGCGGAAACGCGTACCACAGAGCGATGCCTCCCTATTCACGGTCGCGGGGCGTTTAGAGCGCGACAAAGTGAACATCGCGACCCCCCCACTCACACCACCCCCCATAGCAACCCCGCCAGCTTTATCCCCCGCAGTCACGCCGGCTGTACCGCCACCTAACAGATTCAGGTAAGTCGAATTTGTGTATATGGGCTACGATTATGTTATGATATTATGTTAGAAGCTATAATAAACTGCATATGTATGTATAATGTAGGTATATAGAAATGACATACCACTCACTTATTAATCACGAAATCTTAGAAATTATAAATGCTACGAACATGGCCAGGTAGACTTCTTGAAAGTTTGTTATATGTATTTTATATTTAGGGCAGTACATCTTCTGGGGATGAAAAATTAGGGATGATGTGAATAACATTATATGTAAATATATAAGCAACCAAAAGTGATCCACGCAAAGCGAGGATGAAACGGTAATATAGTATATGATTTTTTTAAATTTTAGAATAATGTCATCAAACATTAATGCATATTCATATATTCTCTATTTTATTTATGGGGAAAGTCAATGACTTCATAAATCTAAAATCACATATTATGTTAGATAATAATTTGTCGTTACATGAAGCTTTCGACTAGTATGACTACTTACATCGACATGATAAAATTGATAGTTTAGACAGAGGCAATAATGTGTTTAGTCACAACATGACTTTACAAATGAATATTACCCAATCATATTTAAAAAAAGATAGCTATAAGTACGAAATGGTTGAGAGATATTTTAAAGGCTACATAATTTTCAATAATATTTTTAAAGCAGGCTCAAAAAAAATAGTGGAAAACTGGTCCAAAAGTATTTCTTTTGAGAGTAACTTTGTATCGATGTTATCCTTCACCACCGAGCAATTGATTAATTGAATTAAATTTCAAGGCAATTCGGTCTCGAAGTAATGCAGTACATCCGTTGACAATGCGACCACACGCAGCTTTAGTTTATATAACCAAATAAAGACCGTATTGCAGTCAATCTGATCAACCGCGCCATAAAAGGTTCTAGACCATTGCTGACATACGATTGTGCTCTAAATATTAAACAATGTCATCTAAATTTTTAGATTAGATATAACTAGTGACTTACCGTTGTTTTGCGCGAGTTCGACCATAGGTTGTTTTTGTATTTGTTATAATATATACAAATAGAGCCGCCTTTTGGCAAATTTTATAAGGCTGTTAGTTAAAGCTAAACTAAAGAAGAGTAAGTTCAATCTATCTGTGTTCTGAACTTCATTCAAATTTGTCCAGCCGTTTAAGCGTCAAGTAATAACAAACACACGCATATATAAACTTATTTAAAGAAGTGCTAAGATTCTGTTGTATTAAATTATATTTTTACGCGATGTGTGTATGGTAGGTAGGTCCTTACTAGTCTTTTATAGAGACTTTCTTTTTTTACATAAATATTAGCGACTCACCCTTGCTTCGCTCGGGTTGGTCCCTAGTTTGCTTTCCCATACAAATTTTCACCCCCTTAAGGGATCATTTCCGGGATAAAAACTATCCTATGTCCTTTCCAGGGTCTCAAACTATCTTCTTACTAAATTTCATCTAAATCGGTTCACTAGTTTCGGGGCCTATTCGATACAAACAGACAAAAAAAAACAAGTTTTCTTATTTATAATATTAGAATAGATATCGTTAACATGACGAAGATTGTCTTCTTGATTGACTCTTAATCGCACTTCTAAAATTTCATATACATAAAAAGTTAATAAAATATCAAAATGTATACGCTCAAAAAAACAAGTAAATGACCGAAATATTGCTTACATATGAATTGCACGGTGCTGATTAAATTAGATTTGCTTCTTGATTTCATGGTCAGTAGTTTGTTAATATAAAAAAAGTAAACAATTATTTTTATATATGGATGTGTATATGATGTAGAGACAACATAACACTGCTCTTAGATTTTTATCAATATAAAGGTTATTTGTTTAGCGATTTGATTTGTTTTGTAAAATCAAAGGATCATTAATTTTCTTAATAAATAATATTGTCCGGTAAAATGTATATACTTAATATATAAAGACCGTTTGGCGCAGTGGTCTATTTGTCCGACATCTATACCGAAGGTCACGGATTCGTTTTTCCTCGGAATAAACATGTATGTACATACCACTGTGTGCTGTGTATGTATGTTTTATGAACACTAAACACAGTGCAATAACTCTGTGTAAACGACGTGTTAGTTTTAAATTTTATTAATTTCGTAACCGTGGGACAGTGAATGAAAATCAGTATGAAAATTCCAATTCGCTCACAACTAATTTAGATTTGTATATGATATGAAGATTTTTTTACGATAATTCAGAGATCATATACTAAAAAAGGGTAATTCATAAAAAATAATAAACTTTTGTCGTCTCTAGATCTCGTAAAGCTCCAACATCCCCTACCAATGGCTTTGCATCGGGCCCACTACGGTCTGCGTCGTGCGCGGTAATGAGCGCAGTAGTGGACAAGCCAAAGGAAACACCCAAGATTGACCGCGAATCGTTCAAACGGAGCCATTCCGTCAGCGAAAGCATCAGTCGTGTTGATGAGAGTGAGTATATAGAACTTTTGTATTTACTTTAGTTTTAACTGCCTTGTTGATCTAGTGATTAGCATCCGGCTGTAGATCCGGAGGTCTTGGATTCGAATCCCAGGTCGGAATGAATCTAGTTATTGGATGTTTTTATAAGAAATTCTAAGTAACAACCCTTAGTTGGGATGTTGATGGTATTTCACCCCCGTGCCTTGGAGAGCACGTCAGTCCTGCGCCTGATCTTCCATATCTAGGGTAAAATTGTTTTCCCAACAGAGTATGAGAGTGACAAGAATAGAGTGCACTTGTGTTTGCTCGCATTTTTGTGTACTATAATATCTCCTGCGCAGTTGGCTAGTCTCAATGAGATAGACCACCGTGGCTGAAATCGCTTTAGGAGAGCGTTTTTATGTCCATAAATATGTTATGTATGTATGTATTTATGTAATAAAATCTTCCGAGTCGATTTTATCATCTGCGTTTCACCCTTTTCTTTAAATTGTGACTCATAATGAAATGTGTAAAGATAAAGAAAATTGAACTTTTTCAAATATATATACATATATTTATTTTTAAAGATGTACTTTTAAGTAAAATTATTACTCATTTTAGCTTTTAGTCATCTTTGTTAAATGATATTTGTCATTGGTGTCATCGGGTTTTGTGAGTCACTATAATAATTATGTATAAAGCTTGGTTGTCTTCCTCGATCTTATACAAAAACCTAAAAAAATACTTTAAAATTAACTGCTTATACAATTATTTTTTAACAACAATAATGTTGTAAAATATTCAAAAAATAATTTTTTGAATATTTTACTGTTATTATTACGGATAGTTATGAGAAAATGCTTTCTTTGTATCACTAACTGTATATATGTATGTAGTTTTATTTTACTGTAATTAAGTTACATAGAGTAAGACAAACAAATCTCCGCACAAAGGTCGTACGTCTGTGTATCTGTCGTGAATAAATTAAATCCGTTAGGTTTATGGGAAAGACAGTTTTTACAAAATTATATACTTCTAACTAATATATCTAGATTTATCTTAGATCTTTAAAAGTATTAATTGTTACGCTAATAATTACGTCCATAAAATATCTAGTATTTTCTTCTAGGGTTTCAATATTTAGATGTATTCTAAGCTGGTGAAATGAGTTTATATTTTAATTTTCATGTACCACTTAGCTTAAGAGATTCTTAATTAAGGTATCATATAGATTAAACTTTGTATAATTTAATAATAAATACGTAACCTGAACAGCAATTATCCTAATTGCTAAAATGAAATGAAACCAACATACAAACAAACCATACGAGTATAAACTAATAGTCTACAGTACAACACGCCTTTTTCTTTCTTTTTTATCGTTTTGATGAGGCGCCCAACTTTTCTATAAAAACTTGATAAAAGATAAACACCATATTTTATAAACTAGATTATAAATACTATAGAGTGGGTACTGCTTTATTTATATTAAACAGATAAATAACTAAAATCTATTTTAGAAGAAGAAATATCCGGTGCGGAGAAGACAGGGTGTCCCGTGAGAGTGCCTCGAGCTGATGATGAGACCTTCCAAGCGTTCTTCACTCCTGCCTTGCAACAAGAGAAGACTCAGTCTACTGACGTCGAAGTAGACTTGGATGCGATTGATAGCGGATCGAGGCAATTGTAAGGATATTTTCATTGTTTTTTTTTTTAATTTAATTGGGGGTTTCTAATTAAAACTATTTTTCGAATTGCTTTGAGATTTTATATTTGCTGTAAAGCAATCGAAGCGTCGCGTTGGTAGCCAGAATGTAAAATAAGTCCGCAAAAAAACTAGTTTTGTAAAAAAAAATCAAACATTTGCGTAAAAAATAAAAATAAACTTTAATATATTATGTTTATTTGTAACAGTAATTATATGTTTGTTTGTATTTTGCTAACATTAAGAATTTGTGTAGGTCTTTTGTGTTGTGTGTATTTCAAAATATATAAACTATATAAAGATCATGTCGTAGTAATCACTATGCCAAGTCGAAACACCTACTAAAAAAAACTTTAATTTATCTGTATTATAATGTGACTATTATTTGTACTGGCTGGTGAAGATGATGAGCCGATTTTAAGAAGACTTTTACTAGCAAATAGCGGAGTGACAAACTCATATAGCTTATATTTTTTTAAATTGTATCACGCTATAGAAATCGCGGACTAATACTAGTAAATAAAAATTTTAATTGAATGCTTATATTATATTTTTTATCTTTGAACACTTTACTTATTTATCGTCACAATGTTTATGGAATAATACCGTTAATCTTTTTTGATATAATTTTGCAGAAAAAACAATATTCGCATTAACAAAGAGGGAATATTGTACAAAATCAAATGATACCAAATATTAACGCAATAGCTGTATATAACCATGTACTTTTAATTTACATTGGACAGTGATAAATGTATCCGCTTTGCGCAAGTTCCCGTATTAGTTACACTCTTACTTGGAAACTTCGAGTAATATTTTTTTGTACTGAGTAATTATTGCTAATGTTTTATTTGAATATTTTAATTTACAATAAAGTTAAACTATTTTTTATAAATGCTCTAACTTAGTCGAGTTGAGTATATTATGAGGAATTTTTCTTTTTTTAAAATATACCGTACGTGTACGATTCTTGTCTAAATACACGAAAATTGTTGCAAAATATATAATAATAAAAATATGTTGGGACATTAACACACAGTACCATCTAGTTCCATGGTAAGCTGCGAGGCTTGTGTTATGAATACCAGATAGTTGATACACTACACATATATAACTTTAAATACATACATATTATAAATAGGTGCCTAGCAGTAACCTGCGTTATTCCAGATCTATTTATGTTCTAAATTTCATCCAAATCCGTGCAGCCGTTTAAATGTAAAGGAATAACAAATACTACATACATACATACATACATACATAGTACACAGAAACTTTCGCAATTACAATAGTAGGCCATTTTGGTTCCTCTCTTTAGTTCTTCTAGAAGAACTAAAGAGGGGTTGTTTTGGGTATTCTAGAAGAATCCATCACTACATAGTATAAAACAAAGTCGATTCCCGCGGTCTGTCTGTCCCTGTGTACGCTTAGATCTATAAACTATACAACGGATTTTGATGCGGTTTTTTTAATAGATAGAGTGATTTAAGAGGAAGGTTTATATGCATAATACATGCAAATTATAGTACAGAATAACCGAGAAATTCAAAGATTTCTATTTCATACCAACCGTTAAAACGTACCGTACGTACGTATTTAAAAAGAAGTCTAAACTAGATATAAATAATTATCATGTTACTATCAAACAGGTTAGCAAGTGATTGGGCTCGTAGGGCCAAGAGGGAGCGACGTCATGTCGCCTCAAGGAACCCTCTGAGGGCGCTCGCGGCTAGAACTGACCTCAGACAGGAGTACCTCGCACAGCCTCTCACTGTTCGCGACCAGATGCTAAAGGAGAAGAGTATGTATATTTTGTTATTACTGTGTGTTCATGATGTTTTGTTTTTTAACGATTGGTCAAAGTAATTGTTTGTTTTTTAATGAGAAGTGTGTGTCTTTTCTACATTCTACGTGAGATTGGAGTTGTCTGTATGTATGTATATTGTATAGTTTTCAGCTTTAAAAGTGTTTACGAAAAACAACTAATAATATTTGAAAATATTTCAATATCAATTTTAAAGATAATAATTTAAGTGCTCTTAGTTCATTTGTTTACGTGTGAGTATTATAGAATTTGTATATGGGGAATAAAGATTTATATTGTTTTCTCCTGGATATACTAAACAAATGACCGATGAACATTTTCATGCTATTTCTCCAGTCATATCCATTAATAAGCCTTACCAGACCAGTGAGGATTACTTCTCGACCGAATCGTGATTATCAAATAATATATGTAAATAATAATTTAAATTGTATAATAATGACACTACGGGACTTAAACGCGTATATTTCCGTCCCGGTTTGCCCGTGACCGCGGCTGGTGCAATCCAGTCGAAACGTCGGGAATGAGATATTTTGTTACTTAAGGGGACTTAAACACACGTGAGTCCCGTTATTATTATACAACTATCAGTACCTGCAGCTCCACCCGCGTTCAAACTTCCGATCGTTACCAAACTTCACAGGATCACTCACGGGGCTTAATCTGAAGATTGCCTGAAAATTTCATCGAAATCGTTCCAGCCGTTTTGGAATCCATTGGGAACGTACATACTCACACCAATTTTTATATATGTTTATAGATTATGAAAAAATATAATAATTTAAATTTACTTTCCAGTAACAGCAAACTGTGGTTTAGCAGCCGAAGCCCTAGCAGCCCTCGCTAGTAAAGAGGACTTCTCCAACGTGGCATTAAAAAGTGCAAACGTAACTGCGCCTGCGCAAGGCACTAAGTCCCTCATGTTGCTACAAGTTAAGGGACGAAGACGGGTTCAGGTGAGTTCATATTAGTATGTAGTATTCAGCCCTTCTCTTAACGTCCCACTGCTGTAATCAAGTTCATCCACATGAAAATATCAATATAAGTGCGAGTCCCGGGATTTGAACCCGCTTCACTTGGTCTCCCAAGCGAGCGCGTTACCACGAACCATATGACATATTTCGAAAGAAATATTTCTGACTTAAATCCAAAAGTTGTTAATAACAACTTATTTTTTAAAGAAAATATTTCATCCAAAATTTATACATGTAATAGAATTATATTAGATCGCAGTCTGTACAAGGAAGATATTTGAAGAAAACTACTATTGGGGGCCTTTATTAATGTAATAGAACTCTTTTAGACTTTTTATGTGTTTGTCTATGCGTTTGTTCGCGGTAATCTCGGAAACGGCATAACCGATTCGGGTGCGGTTTTCACTAATATATTTTGGTACGCATCACTTAACATTTAGTATTATGTTTTATTTTAATCGGTTCATAAATAAAAAAGTTATGTCAATTTAAAGAACCACCTAGGGATGAACCCGAGCGATGCGAGGGTGAGTTGCTAGTTAATGAATAAATTCTTTTCTTTTAATACTAGTAGGTGATTACTTTTGTCATATCTTTGAAGCTGCTTTTAAGAAATAGGGTAGTAAGAGTTCAAAAAGGAAGATCTAAAAAACAAAGATTACATGAATCAAGCTTAATTTAATAGTTATACTGCTGTGATATTTAATACTTTCATAAATACAAGGTTTTACGTGAATAAGTAAACAATAAATACAATAAAACATGAGGAAGTGTATGTTATTACAGAATGCCTATTATCTTACATTATTTACACGAGGGCGGTAATTAATTACAATATTTTATGACGCACTGGACATTCGTCAACAATCTATGTTTATAATAAAATGTAACTAAGTCGAATCTGTACATTAAATATTTTTTGGAAAATCTAGTCATTATCATCGATGCAAAAGCCAAATCTATAGTTTTTTAAAAATTTCTCTGTCTGTCTGTGGCCGCATCACGGAAAAACCACTAGAGGGATTTTGATAAAATTTAGTATGATGATAGCTGGTTATCCGGGTCAACATATAGGATACTTTTTACCGCAGGAAAATATCTCATCTCTGAAAGTTTACACTAAAAGTTAAAACGTTATTAATAAAGAGTTAATCGAAGTAAACATAAAAAGATTCATATTATTAAATATCAAATTTGAATTTCAGACGCGTCTCGTGGAGCCCGTACATACAAATGTGAACAGAGGTGACTGCTTCCTTTTAGTCACTCCCGACCAGCTGTTCCTGTATATAGGATTCTATGCCAATGTCATTGAAAGGTTCGAGTTTTTTTATTATGTATTTTTTTAATCAATATTTGCCCAAATATCTAGTTAAAGGACCACTTCATTTGCTATTAAGTATTATTCTAACGATTTTGCTACTTTATGACCATAAGTTAAAATAAAACGTTGGCAAGGCAAGTTATTAGAGGTCCAACACAAGCTGAAAATATAGAACATATTAAAGTTTTTGCATATTCCAATAATTAATTAGAAATACATAAGAAGAAATAATTAATTAGAATACATTAAAAATATAAACTTTCTTTATTCTAGAAACCGAAGCACAGACATCGCACAACATATACAAAACACAAAGGATCTCGGCTGCAAGAGCTCATCGGGTATCATCAAGATCGACGAACAAACTAGAAACTTCTCGAACAAGCACTGGAACCAATTCTGGTCACTCCTAGGCGTAACAGAAGGCATAGAAGAGTATAAACCGATAGAAACCGGTCCCGCAGATGAAGACGAAATATTCGAAACCTGCATCTTACAAACAAACATGTGCTACGAAGTTATTGACGATGAATTAGTGCCAATAAAAGAATATTGGGGTCAAGTACCGAAAATCGCCATGTTAAACCAATCGAAAGTCATTGTATTCGATTTTGGTTCGGAAATGTATATTTGGTATGGCAAGAATGTGCCCCTCGAGAGTCGAAGGCGGGCTGCCCAACTGGCCCAAGAGCTCTTTGATGAAGGATATAATTACGAAGAGTGTCATATAAATCCATTAAATGCCGCAGAATACCAAGGCGCAAGAGATGACTTAAACACAACAAATAAATCAGCCAAAAATCGACCAGAATGGGCTATTTTATCCAAAATCACACAGCACATGGAAACCATATTGTTTAAGGAGAAATTTCTCGATTGGCCCGATTATAGTAGAGTAATCAAGGTCAAACCTCAAGAAAACAAATCGAATTCGATGGAAATAAACCCTTGCGATGCTGAGGAGATGTGGTCCAATGAATACCAGGACCCAGATTTAGTTCTCGAAGGATCTCACATAGGTCGTGGAACTCATTACTACGACAAAGAATCAATGCGACACTACGATATCAAAACGAAATCAGTTTGCAAATGGGTGATACAAGAGTATGATTATCAAAAAGTAGAAAACGATGAGGAAATCGGGGAGTTTTTCTCCGGTGATAGTTATATTATACGTTGGGAATATCAGATCACAGTTAGTGGACGGGAATTGAACGGCAAGCCCTCGAAGCACAATCTCACTGGTCGAGACCGATGCGCCTATTTCTGTTGGCAAGGGAAAGATGCTTCCTCAAACGAGAAGGGTGCGGCCGCGTTATTAACAGTGGAATTGGATAAGGAGAAAGGTCCCCAAGTGAGAGTGGCTCAAGGCAACGAACCCCCCGCATTTTTAAACCTTTTTCAAGGAAAACTGGTCATACATCAAGGAAAAAAGGGGACGGATAAGAGCAGATACAAGCTATTCATAACTCGAGGGAATATATCGAATGAAGCGTATCTGCTACAAGTGCCCTGTTCTGTTCGACAATTGCGCAGTCGTGGCTCTCTAGTTCTAGTCGACACTGAGAAAGCTTGCCTATACATTTGGCACGGATCTCGTAGTTTGAAACACACGAAGCAAATAGCCATCGAGCTAGCAAACAAAATGGTAGCGAAAAAGCCTAATTATTTACTCGGATCCGATGTGAAGATACGTGAAATAAAAGAGGGGGACGAGTGCAAAGAGTTTTTGGACGGTTTAGGCGTGACAAATAAATATTACAACTCAGTTTTGAATGGTGGGAAAGACAGTGGCGATATGACGCCTAGATTGTTCCATTTCACGGACTTGGGCGGTCAGTTCGAGGCCAATGAGGTGTTGTCGCCGTTGAGACACGAACAACTGGTGACACCCTTTCCTTTTGAACAAAAGGAGTTGTATTCGGCTTCGCAACCCGGTGAGTTAACATTTTACTTGTTTTATTACAGTTAGTTTATAGACTCACAAAGATTTTTAGTAAATATTAAGATGTAGGTTTAAGTCTGTTTCCAATTTGTATTGTTTTATTTTTATCTACTACATTGTTTCTTCATTCTTTGGTCTTAATTCTGGTATATTTTTTGTATGTATGTTACGTATTATTACTTTATACATTGTAAACCAAAATTTATGTACATATATATATATATATATATATATATATATATATATATATATATATATATACATATATATATATATATATATATATATATATACATATATATATATATACAATCTAAAGCATTATAATATAATTATAAGGTAATATAATGAAATATATTTCTAACAGCACTGTTCCTACTGGACGACGGCAAGTGCGTGTGGGTGTGGCAGGGCTGGTGGCCGCGCGACACGCACGGGGACCTCGACCCCGCTGAGAGGAACGGTATGTATACTACATCGACATTGTAGTAATAGATATATTTTTCTAAATCGCACTAATATCACGCTCTACTGATCAAGGTTTTCAAGATATATTGAAGATAAAACATATCACCATTATTTTTAATTAACAAGATTTTATTAAAACTCACAACAATATAACAAACTTTACGATATTTGTATTCATTGTTTTTAAGGGCGCAACGAGGTAACGAAACGTAATTACGAAATAATTACGTTCGTTTGATCCCTTGCTGTATTGTTATTACTAAAACTTTAATTATGTAATTAATACGTAGGATATTTAAGGATTTATTCTATAAATCGTACACTTTAGAAACACGATTACTGGTAGTTTCCTTGATAAAAAAAACCAAAATGATCTCTAAAAAATAAAATAAAACCTTAGTGCAGCGTAAATAATTCAAGGAAGTTCATCAGTTTTCTATAACGTATATATTTTACATTTTCAACATATGTATTTGTTTTAATAATACGAAGGAAATACCTAAATTCGCACGCGTTCCGTCCATCCTAGCCACACTCCCCCCTGTCCGCATCCGTCCTACTAAAAACAATTAGCGCCAAAAGCTCGGTGCCCCTTCAACAATAAAAATATATTGTTTCTTTACTAACCCAATAAATCCCTCTATGAGTATAATCTTTTTAAATTATCATTTTACTAATAAAAATGGCAGGTGTAGGAGCATTTGCAGCGCGTTGGCAAGCAATGCGAGCTGCCGCACTACGCACAGCCGAAGCCTACTGGCGCGTCTCCAGGAATCTGGAGGGTGTTGGGGGTGCTGGAGGTGCTGGGGGCGCGTCCCCGGGGGGTGAGCCTGACGTACGCGTGGTGGCAGCCGGCTTGGAACCTCTGGCCTTCACACATTTGTTTGATGTGTGGCTCGAGCATGATGAAGCGGCTGACGCCAATATCGCTGTAAGTACATTTTGTTGATTAGTTTTGGTGTAATGTAAGAATTATTTATATATTCTATTATTATGTTAAGTTATGGTGAATAGGTAATGATAAGATTAAGCTTATTAAGATGACTTTCTTTTTTAATCTTATTAAAAATATTCACATGCAAAGGATAATTTCGTGGTATTTAATTCCTAGTTTATGATTAAAAATAATAAAAAAGTAAGAGTTTTTACATTATAATAATTGTTTTAAAAAATGATTATGTACTATTTATTTTAAAAGCTGGTGAAGGTTTACTGAATTGTATAGTAATATATTAAGTTATTTATAAAATCGTTTTGTAAATATACGATATGATTAAGTGATAATGAATATACGTAAAGCCTATTGGTGCAAGGAATTTTTCAAAGGTGCTTCGATACATTATAAAATATTGATTCCAAATAATTATGCTATGAAGCTTTGATTTTCAAATTAAAAAAATGTATACTGTATATGATATTTAAAGAAAAAATGAAATGATAAAATAAATATCGCGCACAATATATCTCATTACTATATTGGCATCTGCGAATGCAAGGAACAACATTGTAACTCCATAATTTATCCTCATACATTTCTAAATTTAAAATTGTAACACGATTTACAATATTGTTCCTCGCACATATTGCATATAATGTATATATAAAAAAAACAAACCACGCTTCCGCACGGGTAACAGTAGCACATACGTCACACACATATGTACATATGTACAGCACGGGTACAAAGCGGGTGAAGCGCTCGCGGGCGCTGTGGAGTTGTCGCGTCTAACGAGCTGTGACGCGGTGCTGCCGCTTGCAGCGCTGCAGCGCCGCCCGCTGCCCGACCACGTGGACCCGCACCACTTGGAGCGACACCTGTCCGCTTCTGATTTCCTGGTATATGCTTGATGATGCTTCTAACCATATTGATGAATATGGATATATATGAATATAGAATATTATTCATTTTAATTATTAAAAATTGACTTATCTAATTACAATCCAGAGTAAATTTTGACCGACTTCAAAAAATGAAGGATTTTAAGAAAGGCTGCCCAACGAATATTCATTTGTTTTATATGTATGTTTATCCATTTCTCAGAAACGGCTTGATGAATCCCGCAGCTTTAAATAGTACCATTTTTGAGACAAACTGAAAAAAAAATGTTTTTTTTTTTAATTTATTTATCGCTTCATGTTCGTCTCTAGACAAAAATAAATCTTTCTTACGTAAACCTTACATTTTCCCGGCATAAAAAGTAACCTATGTACTATTTCCAGACTATAATCTAACTCTGTGCCAAATTACATTCAAATCCGTTCAGCCGTTCTGGCGTGAAAGAGTAACAAACATCCATCCATCCATCCTCACAAACTTTCACAGTTATAATTAATCATAATTAGTAGGATTATTACAGGTTTTTTATTTAAATTTTTATTAAAATAATTAAATATTTATTACAGGAGGCATTCGGCATGACCAAAGAAGAGTTCGAAGTGCTACCTGCTTGGAAGCAAACCAATATGAAAAAGGACGTTGGCCTATTTTGACCCGTCGGCCATTTTTATATGGAACAAAACCTTACCGCGACCGCGGGTTAACATCCTTCGAGAGTATTCTAGAACATTCTAAAACCAAAAAGAAACTTTCTAAGGAGTGGACGAGATCGATTCGAAGATAGAAGGGCTTTTTGTACAACCATTTCATACTTTTTTACTGAATTCGAAGGATTTGATACAATTAATTAAGGGCACGCTTTAAATTTTATAGCAACGGAACGTTTTTGTATTAACGGAATGCGAAACTATGTATTCGTTATCGTGATATTTTTCATGTAACGTAGATTAGCTTGTTGAGGATTTGATATATGGAATTGTATTGCGTTGTGTTTGTCGCATCCATGGCATGTTGTTTTTTTTTTAATTTATTATTGTTTTTATATATTTTGTTATACATTTATTTATACGTATTCCCTTCATAACTATTTTAACTTAACTTTCTAATAATTTGTATCATATTGTACTAAATATTTTAGTTTTATTTATGTAATTTAAATTATTATTATTAACGCATGGATATGACAATAACAATGTGAAAGTGATATTTTTGTGTTGCGTTTCGGTGTTCTCTAAAAACGGTGATTTTTATTTAACACTACGCAACATGTAGGCGAAATGTATCTGGTCAAAATATGAATATCGTATGTAAATCGCTAGATATTCTAAAACTTGTACTATTATATACGCTTTAGAATAGGCTTTTATAATCTGTGACGATCGGAAATATGATGTTATTGTGATATCTTAAACTTTATAATACCCGGTATATATTTAAACCAATTTTTTCTGGACCGAATTTTATTGTAATTCCACTGTTATACAGCTTAGTTTGCCGATCACAAAAAGCTGTATAGCATGTGAGGAGGGTCGCGGGTTCATATTTCTACGTCACAGAACGTTCTATACATTTTAACACATCACATATCTAATCTACTCATTAGCTACTTTTATACTGAGTTAGGACCAAGTTACAAATGACTTGCACATAATACGATAGTATCTCGAATTATATACATTTCTAACGCCTCTAGTGAATTTATCTGGTGTTTTAATAATATATTTCAATGACTTTACTCATTTCTGACTAAATTTACGATCTTACGATTACATTGGCTGTCTGAATCGATTCATTTTGGTGCTCGATTCCGAATGATCGATTTTTCGCGTCAATAGCAATCGTGAGACCGATATTGACATATCGATTCACATTAACCGTCTCCGGTAACAACTAAAATCAGCTTGTTTATTTATTGTTGCTGTCTTAATTTAATTTAGTTTATTTTTGTAATTAAGCTTTAATATATATTGTAATCGCTTCGTTTGCATCGAGTCGGTGCCAGTATCGATAACTGCCAATGAGTAGAACTAACGAGTCATTCATTAGTTAACGTGAATCGATACTTGCAAGGAGCAACATTGTAACTCAGTATTGTAGCAATTTCGAATTTTGTCTTTAAAACATGTGAGAGAATGTACTTCTATTTTTAAATCATGTAAATACCGAGTTGCAGTGTTTTTCTTTGCAGGTGTCGATATATCCTATGCATTTACGGCCGCTCCTATACGGGCCTACCGTGACATGAACTTCTCTCAAATCCAATGTTAATGGTTTGCTTTGGTTGTGTTACTTATACTATAATTATTATTGTATTTGAGATTTATTTTGTATAATAATGATGTAATAAATTGCTAAAATTTGAAAATGTTTTTTTTTTCAATTACCTGAAATTTAAGTTTAGTATATATTCGTTTCTGCTGTTAATCGCGAAGTTAGTAATAGAATATAAAACATCATTTTAATGTATAGAGAAATTAAAGACAAGCTATATCTATGTACTTTCTAATCAAATAGAGAATTATTTACTAGCGACTCACCCTCGCTCTGCTCGGGTTCGTCTCTTTTACGTTTTAACGTTTAGTATAGATTTCTCAGAGATGAGATTTTGTCCCGCAGTAAAAATATCCTATACGTTGACTCGGATAACCTATCATCTAGCTATCATCATACCAAATTTTCTTTCGAATTTCTCGTAATGCGTTCTCAGACAGACAAAAATTCTAAAAATTATAGATTCGGCCTCTGTATGGACAATAATGACTATTTCAATAAGATTTTTCACAAACTAATATGCAGATTCGACTCAAAATTTAATTATATGTATAGATTGTCTATTACCTACTTACATATATTTTAATGGACAAAATGAGATATTTTGTACATTACTGTTTTCAATAATCTTGCCATTGCTAGAACTACTATAAGTGTCAATAAGAGAAATAACAGTAAAATTTCACAATCTATCTTAAATTGAATACTACGTCAATTATTATTTAATAAATTACAGTATTAAAATTCATTTAAAACTAAATAAATTATAAGTTATTCTTTCCTTAAACTAGAGAGTCGTCTCAGCGGAAAATATAGCATATTAGTTTGATCACTCTCATGCTCGGAACAGATCTCCCTCGGATATGATTGTAGAGATATGATAGGTACCAGTTTTCACTAAAACCAAAACGTTTTGCTATCTGCATTATGTACAAACGTAAACTTCAAAACACACGTTTGTAGTATGGCTTGTTTTTTTTATTATTTTAATAGAAAATTTTCTTGTTAAACGCTACTACAGCGTATGATTGTTGAATTTTTAATAATCAATAGAATTACATTTGGATTTATGAACGCATTGATTTGTTTTTCTTTAGAGTATATTTTAAAACCATAATATACCTATTTGAGAGATTTATTTTAATCTTTTGTTTATTTTACACAAACTTTAATAACAAATCGATACATACGAGTATGACGCCATCTATCGATATTTAATTACAATATTTTTTCCTTGTTGCTGTTAAGTTAAATCCCTACATTTTGATAAATCGGTTTAATAAAGTTTTTTTATAATGTTCTCCTAAAGACTGACTTCGGACACGGCGTCTATTCCTGGGGTGAAACACCACCAACTTCCCAATTCTGTGCTGTTACTGAGACTTTCTCTTCTTTGTCCACCTCTCTTCCCAGTTTAGCTGCGGTCAGTTCCCCTTGTATGATTGCGGCAGAGAATTTTACTCTGGCTTTTCTGTGTAATCAGTTTCTCTTGCTCTGATCTCTTTCTGCATATTTGACCACCAGGTGGCACGTGGTCGTCCTTTTCCTCGCGGGCGGTCATTGTTATTTAGTACTTTATGTATCGGATGGTTGTCCTTTCGTCTGAGGATATGGCCGTACCAGCGCATTCGGCTTTATTTTAGCGTTTCCTTGTTATCGAAACTTTCTAAACAGAAATATTCGATAAATAAACTTTGACCCGGGACTCGAACCCAGTATCTCCAAATTTGTAACCGTACATGCTAGCCACTTGACCACCGAGGTAGTTTTCTTATAATATAAGTGTCTCTACAAAACAAGGTTATGTTTAATATTTATGATAGTACCTGGAGTAAATCCAGAAGATAGTTATACTAAAATTAACAAAGAAACAAATAAATGTGGTAACTTTTTATTTATAACACACTCACGTCAGTATATTTACAAAATTGCACAAAGTGAAACAACAACTACTCTCAGCACTTACGTCTAGAAATTTAATTATTAGAGTATACTACTACATTTCAAGTGGGCACTCCTATGGGAGATACTTTTGAAATGAAAGGGCCAACGTCTTAAGCGAATATTCTAACTAGCCTCTGGAAAAATGTCCTTGCTTCTTCTGATTGATTTTCATCATCAACATCATTATCATCGTCGTCGTTATCTTCGTCATCATCATCTTCATTTTGTCTGCGTTTGCGTGATCGTGTAGCAATTTCATCATCATCATTATCTTCGTCATCATCCTTATCATCATCATCATTGCCTTCTTCTACTTCCTCCTGTCTTTTCTTCTTTTCTTCATCTATGTTATCGTCATCATCATCATTCTCATCATCTTCGTCGTCACCATCATCCTCCGCTTCCTCTTGTTCTTCTAGATCGTTGTCATCGTTATCATCATTTTCTTCTTTAACTTCCTCCTGGCTTCTCTTTATTTCTTCTTGTTCATCGTCATCATTCTCATCATCATCATTTTCGCCATAATCCTCATTTTGCCTGAGTGATCTGCGTAATCGCTTAGCAAGTTCGACTTCATCTTTATCATCATCATCAGTTTCTTCGTCATCGTCATCATCATCTACTTCTTCTTGCCTTTTTCGTTGTCTTTCTACTTCATCATTATCATCATCATCATTATCGTCGCCATCGTCATCATCATCATCATCATCACTGTCATCATTTTCGACTTCTTCCTGTCTTTTAGTGTCTTCATTGTCATCGCCATCGTTATCATCATCATCGCCATCATCTTCATCATCATCAGCGTCGTTTTCTTGTCTCAAAGTAGATCTACGTAATCTTCTCAAAATGTTGTCTTTACTACTCTTATATTCAAATTCTTCAAGTTCCTCTTCGGGTTCCTCCTCAAGTTCCTCTCCAAGTTCTTCTTGTTGTCTTAATCGATTTGCTTTAATAAATCCTACAACGCCATCTTCTTCAATGTCTTCTATGCCAGACCCATCAATTTCATCAATTTCATGACCATGACCATGATGACCATGACCATGATGATCATGATCATGATGATCATGATCATGATGATCATGTCCGTGATTACGTTGATTATTTAATAATGCTCTTCTCATATTGTTTTCAATTTCATTTTCTTCCTCGTCCTCCGATCCATCTTCATCATTTGACTCTTCGGGTTCCTCCTCAAGTTCCTCTCCAAGTTCTTCTTGTTGTCTTAATCGATTTGCTTTAATAAATCCTACAACGGCATCTTCTTCAATGTCTTCTATGCCAGACCCATCAATTTCATCAATTTCATGACCATGATCATGATGACCATGACCATGATGATCATGATCATGATGATCATGATCATGATCATGATGATCATGTCCGTGATTACGTTGATTATTTAATAATGCTCTTCTCATATTGTTTTCAATTTCATTTTCTTCCTCGTCATCCGATCCATCTTCATCATTTGACTCTTCTTCATTCTCATCCTCTTCTTCGCCGTTCAGGTCCTGTTCTTCACTTTCTTGTTCCTGTGTTTCACTTTCTGGTGATTCCACAGAAGCTTCTTCTATCACTTCTTCATCCTCTTCTTCTGGCTCCTGCTCTAGTTCTTCTTCGGATTCTTGTTCAGGTTCAGGTTCAGGTTCTGACTCAGGCTCTGGCTCAGACTCAGGCTCAGGCTCAGGATCAGGTTCAGCTACACAACCCTCTGGTGGAGATGATCGATCGCAAATCTGTAATAATAAAATCCATCAAAAACAGTAGGTGACTAATTGTTTACCCACGGCTCCGTGTATCGTTAAAGTTTTTTTGTTAATCCAGCCATCATCATATTGAATTTCACATCTATTGATATTATAATAAAAAATACACCTATGTCAGCAAATTGAAATTATAATTTAGAATTATAATACTAGTTTTTGTTTTTATTTTCTTTTGTGGAAAATAAACAGTATTTAAAATAATTACTAATAAACCCAACATTAATAAATATAAAACCATTTATACCAACTTTTCTACTGATACAATAATTGAACTAAAATTACACAAGATTATAAATTACTATTATTACTAAATTAACTGGCTTATCAATGCACACCATTCAGCATAATACGTATTCACAATTCTAGTTTCGTTTTGTGTTGCCACGTAAAAATTAGTTGCATAAAATTTAGTCTTGTTGAATAAATATATTATAATAGGTTATGAATTTACCAGCTTACACCGTACTGTTACAGCGAGTGTTATTGAGTTAAGTGAAATTTAGTTACTTTATTGAACTTAGTTTTTAACCTCCAACGCAAAAACAGGAGTGTTACAAGTTTGACGTCGATGTCTGTCTGTCAGTATGTGTGTGTGTCTGTCTGTGGCATCGTAGCTCTCAAACGGATGGACCGATTTCGATGCAGTTTTTTTCCAAAATGATGTAAGGCATTTTGGCGTATGATTACTCGATTAAGTGCTTCACGCGTGCCAGTGTAATCGTTAAATGACAATTTGCGTAGTGGTTCTTTTTATTTTTTATTTATAATATAGCATTAATTTCGAAAATAAAATATAGTGAATTCAAACTTAACAAAAAATTGTATGTTAAAGAAAATGAGATAAATGAGAATCCTGATACACACCTGAAGTAATGGTTAAATCGAATTTGCGCATATAAATGTGGATAAATAACTATTTATTATGAATGAAGATACATATATTATAAATAAAAATGTAACTAAATATATCCATCGGAATATAATATTCACTATAGTGTTTACTAATCATCCTATATTTGTTTAGAGGCATTTAGCTTTGGAAGGCGTGTGATTTGTATAAGTCCACATATGGACTTAGGCATCATTCAGTGCTCTCCAAACTAATTTACATTCAGCATCACGATCTATTCATTACAAACCCCTGTTTAACAAATTTTCGTACCTGTTCTTCTTCATTGAACCACGTGTCCATAGGACATTGCATGAGGTAGGATCGACCGGAGTAGCATTGGTAATAGTGCAGGCAGCTGTCGACGTTGGCGATACGTAGGAAGTTCTCTTGGCCAATACAAATAGTCTCCGCATTTTGTCTCAAGCTAATTGAGAGCGAGGAGGCGCAGGCCAGCGCCGCCGCTAAGAAAAGCAGCCGAGTGGTCACTGTAAACATAATTCACGTTCCTTTATATCTATCAAATTAAATTAAAACATAGCCACTTAATAAAGTATTTGAATACAAATAGACTTTTATAAATCTATCGTCAATTTCATAATACTTTTTTAGATAAACGCGAATATTAGAGATTTACTCATTAGCCTGTATGTAAGTAATTGATATCTCTCAACCCGTTGTTGGTTGCGACGAACATTCTATTTTAAATACGTCAGTTTCAATACATTCACTACAATTTGCGAGTATTGTTTTACCGACTCTACTATATACTATTAGTTTCTTACTACCAACTTATTGCTGATTGAATAGAAATATATACCTATAAAAATATATAGAAGCTTTACATAACACAAGTTTATTCTCTATGATAAATTTATTTTTAATAAGTATTGAATTTCCAATCTATATCTAATGCTAACTTAAAAATGTCAGATGTCTGTCGAGCACGAGTCTTAAGTGTTCTGTAGATAAATTTCAAATGTTATCTTTAATCTAAAACTATAGGTAACGCAATTCTAATAATTTTCCACCAATCCATCAATGCTCAGTAATTTATCAAGAATTTTTTTGAAGATAGAGTCATGCACTTAGAATTTTTCGAATATTATCATGATATAATCTTATTGTAGTATAGATAATATTCTTTAGAGGATATATGATGAAAAGACGAAAAATTTATTTCAAAGTCAAAGAAGCATTGAATTAAAAAATAAAATTTCGTTTTCCTTTCCAACGTCTATTGATAACCGTCACTTAACGTATGGAAATGCTATATTAAATAAATAGAAATGCAGTAGCTTAATTTCAATAACTACTAAAATTGTTTAATAGTTATTTGAAATTAAGCTATTAAATAGGTACATGCAAACTGTAAAATTACTTCTCAAAACTTTAATCAACTTGGTAACATCTCTCTAAAATGAAGCACAAAAACACATTTCTATATTTTAAATACTCGGTCTAAATATATATAATACTTTAACTAATACTTTAGAATAAAAGAATACTTTAATACCATTATTACTATATGTAATGTATACATTGATATTTATAATAAATATTTATCTAGCATATTAACAGTTTATATATAATGTAAAATAATACCTAATGCAAATTTATTTTAATACGAAATAAATTTAATTTCTGATTGATTTTAATTAATAAATTATTATTATTAAATAAACTCTAACTCTCTCTAACCAAGAATAAATGAAAAATAAATAAACACAGAGTAGAAATGTACATGAGGCGGCCTTATAGCGATAAGGATAGAAAAGTCTTTGCAATTTTAAATGTTGGAAGAGTACTTACCACCCATTTTGACCGCAACAGAGTTCGTCTCGAGATGCGATCTGAGACCAAAGTAATTTTTTTTCTAGTAAGACATCAATTTTATCTGGACCATTGTATCTAGAGGATCGGTGATAATGTCAGCTACAGTGAGATACTGAAGGTGTCGATCGACAGCTCCTTATCTTAGGGTTATCCTTTATCTTACAACTCAATCACAGTAACCACACTTTGACACGACTTAATTGTCGCGTTTAATTTTTAACAATATGATTATTATAAAAATAATTTTAAACGTTAACGTCGTTAACTGTAAGAAACTATTATATACTTAACATAATAAAATCATTCCGTATTTTATTATGAACCCCTTTTTTTGCGGTCCTCAGTTATATTTTATTAATAAAAACGTTTAAATTACTGAAGAACCTTGTAAGTAAAATTACCATATTAATGTTATGTTCACGATATGACTGTACCTTCTAATTTAAGTGTAAAACTTAAGATAGTTTATAATAGATAATTATTACTTAAACGTCCCTAATTATTAGATAATTAGGGATGTTTATTTAATCGTCTTTAATAACCATAAATTAAAATTTCGTCATGAAATTATAATCATTTTTTAATTTTAATTTATTTTAGTAAAAGTATTTTAAAAAATAACCTAAAAGTGCTAAAATAAAATTTTACGCATACGTTTTAAATTCAAAATAGATATAATTTATTCAAATAGATCTACACAAGATCTTCAGAGTCGTCAAATCGTAGATAGTATACAAAGCAATATGACGCGGCTTTACATTAGTTTGACCAACGGAACGCCATGCTGCATTCTTTTATCCCCCACGTGACCTTGTGCTTCGAGATTTATCATCGGAATACTTATCTAATGAAACAGTTAAATGGATTATGGTATTAATCTATACATATAATAAAATTGCAACTAAACCGAATCTACATTAAATATTTTTTGGAAAATCTTATTGAAATAATCATTATTATCGATACAGAGGCCGATTCTATAGTTTTTAGAATTTTTGTCTATCTGTCTGTCTGTCTGTGACCGCATCACGAAAAAACATCTGGACAGATTTTGATGGGTATGATGATAGCTGGTTATCCGGGTCAACATATAGGATATTTTTTACTGTGGGAAAATATATCATCTTTGAGCTAAATGTTAAAACGTTACTAGGGACGCACCAGAGCGGAACGAAGGCAAGTAGCTAGTAACGTATAAAGAATAAGATTTTATTTGAGTAACGAAAACGTAAATTATAAATTTAAAAAAACCCCTACGCTAATTGTCATTTAACGCAAGAAGCACTTAATTGAGTAATCAGAGCCAAAACGCCTTACATTATTTTGGAAGAGAGCTGATACTCTTACACTGCTGGACCGATATTAACCATACATAGTTAAGAACCACCGCAAGGAAACTGGCTTTCAAATGAAAAAAACCGCATTGAAATCGGTCCATCCCTTTGAGAGCTACGATGCCACAGACAGACACATACATACGTCAAACTGACGTCAAACTGATAACACCCCTCTTTTTGCGTCGGGGGTTAAAAATAATCCATTTTAACGCGATTTGTTCACAGACTTACCTATATTTTATAATAAAACTAATAAAGTATTTATTTATATAATTAGTTCTAAATTCATTTTCACCAAAATTTAAATGTTTATAAATTTTTATAAAAATTTCAAAACCTTTCATCTCCAACTTCTTTTAAACGTTTTATTAGTGTTTACCTATTAAAAATAAAAACGCATTCAATCATGTATTGTACTGCTTTTAATTTACTTCACTGTGTAGCATTATTTGAAATTCGAATAGATAACAATGTGTATAAGTTATTTTATTTTAATATTAATAATACTCTTTATGAGCTCTGAGTACGTCAGAAGCAGCAACTTACGACGCATATAGACCACATTTACATAAACTCCATACATTTTTATCATAATTTTACACATACATACTTATTATTTACTTCCTTATTTCTCTTATAAATGCTGAAAGTGTTCTTGTGGTCGGTAATGTGCTAAAAATACCGCAATTTGATTCGGACGAACCGGTGCAGATGACAAAATTATTTCATACTGTTTAGTTACTATGGAAATTAATTATTTTTGGGTTTATTTTCATTTTATTATACTAGCGACTCACTCTCGCTCTACTTAGTTTCGTCCCTATGTAGTTACGTTTTAATGTTTAGTATAGATTTCTCAGACATGAGATATTTTCCTGCAGTAAAAAGTATCCTATAATATGTTGATATCATACCAAATTTCCAAAATTAACACGTACAAAGTTTTCTCCTCACATATTAATTTTTTAACTGCCCCGGTGGTCTAGCTAGCTATGTAAGTACGGCTGCAGATCCGGAGGTCCTGAGTTCGAGCCCCGGGTCGGGCCAAGTTTAATATATTCTCAATAACAGCCCGGAATTCGGAAATTGGCGGTTTTTCACCCCCGTGCCTCGGGAAGCACATAAAGCCGTCGGACCTGCGCCTTAACTCTTGCTGGTCGTGTCGAAGTATCACCCATCGTACTTTGAGAGTAAAAGGAGTAGAGAGTGCAATTGTCTCTACGTGTACATTTCTGCACGTGGACACAATATATTAGGTAATATAAACAGGAAGACATTATATTTTAAATGTAAAAAAATAACTTATGTATCAATATTGAATTTAGGTCTTAAATAAACTTAGTACAATTTAATTTATATTTTTAAATCATTAAATATGGAGTCACAATGTTGATCTACGCAGATGTTGACGTATATTGACGTATGCACACATAACTAAACCTAGCAACACAGGCCACGCTCATCACTCATACTCATAATAATCGAAACTACTTTAAACGTATTATTCTAAGTGGCTAAATCAAAAGATAAGGATTTTTTAAGTCAGATGTACATCTTTGTGGCTGACTTCAAGAAAAAGGCGGTACTTACTCAATTCTGTCTATATTTTTTTGTTAGTTATTGTTACTCAATATCTTCTTCAATTGTCGATCGATTTAAATATTTGATCTTGAGAGTGTGAGAGTCAATTGTCACGCTATTTAACATTATACTCGTGTGTATCTCAAGTCCATGGGTTGACTGGAAATTGGAAGTTATCTCTTTTAGGGATAAGTCCACCTTTGCCTATGTCATTTAATATGTAATATCGGTATTATTTTTCATATGTGCAATAAAGAATATCTATACATATAATAAAGTTGTAACTAAGCCGAATCTGTACCTGCATTAAATATTTTTTGGAAAATCTTATTGAAATAAACATTGTTATCGATACAGAAGTCGAATCGATAGTTTTTAGATTTTTTGTCTGTCTGTCTGTTGGTCTGTCTGTTACTTTTTACCGCAGGAAAACGTCTCATTTCTGGGAAAAAATACAAAAACTGCAATATAAGAGTATACTGATATGTAAAACCTAAGATTTGGGTTTTGGTCATCTAAACGCGGGCGGAGTCGCGGGCAATGCTAGTATTTTATAAAATTAATTGTAATATTTAATGTAATAACATTAATTCTTTGAAAGACCGGTAAAATAAGTAAAGTTGCCTTATATATTGTATATTTTCAAGGTTTAAGTAACTTATAAGATCGGAATAATAAAAAAAAACATCAAATATGTGTTTAAAATTTATTCCTCAGTATTTAAAAATCATATATGTATGTATATACAACGCAGTAACCTTCATATTTTATTTTGTTCTAGAAATTTTGCACTCGTGTCATCTTTGTTGATAAGAGATAACTACCTATGTCCTAAACGATATTTGTATCTTGTATACATTGAAATTTAACTTACTTATAGTTTTACTGTTATTACACGGCTCGTTTTATCAAATCGTGAATTTAACGAATAAAAGTGCGAAATAAACATTCAACCCACTGTACCAGAATGTTTCCAAAATTTTAACGTCAAGAGTAGGTGAGTTGCACGATATGTACCATGCCGACGGCGAGTGCCTCAGGACAAAATAAAGCTATGAAAGATACCTTTTTAGTATATAGATATCGTTCTTTCTTTTCCCTTCATCCAACCGTGCGTAAGAGTAATAAATAAATTTGAAACTAATAAAAAGGTTGGATAATAAAAGACAATTTATTATCCGCTCCACTTCAAAATCTATTTTTTTTACATTATCTAGTGTTTCCGAAATACAATTATTGTATTTAATAAATTCTATTAGGAAAAAATAATTGAATCCCAGGAGCTATCGAAACAGAATAAGAAAACTACTACATTACTTAGTATTAATTTAGAACTACCTATTATAATATTTTTTATCCATATTATTTACCATAAAATTACATGCAGTCTTCTTTAAAAATTGTGTTCGTTAAAAACAAGTGTAAAATGAATATTAACATAAATTGTCCAAAATCATTTATTCATACGTAATAAACTGATTGGCGCCACGCAGTTTTTCACGTGAATTGCGATCTTTTATCTTACTGTTATCACAAGATAACGTTTTTAAGTGCACCTTCACACTTCGAATATCCATAAGAAAATGTAAATATTAAAAACTTTAAATCTATATTTTCGTATCGTATAGTGCATCCCTTGAAAGTTTTGATTTTAAACATCATCGACCCATCCTTGGTCCGCCCAATCACATGATGGCACATGCTTGTATATGTATGTATTAACTAGAGTTACTGATTCTATTCAGACTAATTAATCACTAATTATATATAATCACTTCAATAAATACAAGAAATAGAAATAAGCTGGTTACGCCCAGATTTCGACTCCAAAAAGCGAATGAATCCTTGATAGGCCCGACGCATAATATAATAAGATTCCGCAATCTGTCCTAGATTTACCTTTGCAACAATCTATACATATAATGAAATTCTAACTGTCTGTCTGTTACCGCATCACTGAAAAACCACAGGTAAGATTTTGATGAAATTTGGTATGATGATAGCTGGTTATGCGGTTCAACATATAGGATACTTTTTACCGCAGGAGATTATCTAACTTCCACGAGGAAACACGTTATAATACGAAACAAATAAAATATTTATGATCAGAATTACTTGAAACTTGGTATTAATGCTCTTCAATAAAATTAAATAAATACGTGTTTTAGCATTTTTCGAAATTCATGCTATAAGGGGGTAAAATAGGGGATGAAAGTTTGTATACACTACCTAAACTACACTAAACAAAACTACTTTTTAGAGATTTTTTTTGTAGTTTTAGCGCGAGCGAAGCCGCGGGTTCTGCTAGTTATATTATAAATCCAAAGGGCATGTCGCTAGTCAAACAATTATTCTAAAAAAAGAAATTATTGTTCATATCTTTATTTCTATTTTAGTAATTGGCAAACATTCTTTCAATAATTTCCAGCAGAAACGGGGTTAAAAACTATTTTCATCACTTTTTAGGATTCTTAATATTGCATGACGAGGTTTTAATTACAGCAATCGTAAGATAAAGTTGGTCTCGGCATTTGCAGCTACTTGCACAGGTTTCACTAAGAAAAATCGTAGTAATTACCCAATAAAGTGTTATTAGCTGGCTATAAATAACTAATGTTTTTTATTAAGCATAAGATGAAGGCTATTTTGAAGTCTAACAATATTATTTGAACTAAATGTACCATACACCTAATTTTAATGTGAAAGTTTGGGAGATGTCGGAAGTTTTGTTTGGGATTTGATGAAACTTGGCAAAATTATAGTTTTGGGCTATCATATAGTACATTTAATATAAGCAATACATTTCTGTAGCACAATAATTCAATTTCAATGTTATTACAATTCCAAAATTTTCAGTGCTGCCCAAAAAAGCCTTGTTAATATTTTGCCATATTAAGTTTCGGTTTGCGCATTAGATCGCCCGGGTGTTATTTTAATCGCTATGGTTTTAATTATTTCCAATCTTAATACTGGCTTCGTCCCTCGGCATCGTCCAACAGTTTTAATTTTTTTTATAATATCGGTAACAAAATCCCGTTCTACAAACAACGTCCCTCTCTTATACATAAGAAGCCTGAAAATCTACCAGCCACGATGCAACAGAAATACCATTTATTACATGTACACCTGCAATTCTAATCAAGACTGTGCATTAGTTAGAGGAAAAGATACCAGGAAAGCCAGAAAGAGTTACCTCTTCACCATATGACACACAAATATGTACATATCTTACATGCGTTCCGAATGAATGAGTTTTTTTCTAATATTTATGTCGTATATTCCTAAAGTTTTTGTAAAAAATATAATTATTTTCATTATGGAAAAGTATATTAAAAGCACCAATCGATTTCTATTATTTTGGGAAATTACATGGGAAAATTCATGTCACAGACAGCAGATACTTGTTTGATAATTTTAAAATGGTCGTCAAAAAACTTATAATGGTTATGCATGAAGTTAACCGAAAATATGCCAGCAAATAATTTAAAAGAGTTTTCAAACATCAATTTGGTGATTTTTATCTTAAGAAACGTAAATTTTCGTATTACTCATACTAGTACCTACTTAGATAAAATAATACGACGACGTTATGAAAAAACCCAAACAATAATATAATTCATTTTGAAATCATCATCGAGATGCGTGTTCGAAGAGTTAGCTGCTTATCTCATGATACGGTTTCTGTCAATCCAATATGGCTTTAAAGAAAGTAAATGTTATGATTAACGTAGCAAAGTCAGTTGAAAGTAGTCGTGTTTAAAAATGTACTTAGGTTAGGTTAGGTATAGGATATAAATGTATTTTCCATACGAACTTGTTACAGTGTGTTTAATTATAAAGATAGTGGAAAAATAAATATTTTGAAACAAATGTTGATGCTAACTGCTTGTCGATTACTTTAATCTACGTTTTGTGACAGAAAGCTAAGCTTCTCTTAATAAGTGAGAAAAATAAAATATACTTCTATTTCATATCAGAATTTTGAACTCTAAATATATGTTAATAAAAAAACTTTGTCTTTTTTAATATATTAGATACAAAAACACTTAAAAAATAAATATTCCAAAACAATGATAAAAAAATTATTTTGTGAAATGAATATTGAACCCTTGAGACATAATGTTTTATTATTTGGCGTGCTAACACTTCACGCTTACAATCAGATTACAAAAATGGAGTACATATCAATTTTTGTCCGATTTTAAGACGAAGGAGGTTCACAACTCGCGTGCATTTTTTTTTTAAATAAGTAATACTGGCCAAAAAGCCACCAGGTTATAACTTGCGCCTAATATCTCTTAATCACTTAATATCCTACGAAAAAGATAGGTAAATTAAAAATGTTTATTACAATACACAACCCTTTGAAAAACTTGATTTTAATGTTCAACATAGCCCATACATACTAATATTTTAAATATACATATACAATTTTATGCGATTTCTCACTTAATCGTACTTATTTTATAGGGATATAACTAAAAAAAACGTGTGTGTATACTTATGTACGCACGTAAGAAGTTATGCTCCTTGGGCGTAACAGAACAAAAATAGCTAAAGATTTCGACCCGTATGTCACAACTCTCTGTTGGTAAAAAGATGTAATGGATTTAAAAATGCAGCTAACTTCATCGTGTCGCTTTTTGGCTGTCGGTGTGCGTGGGCATTATAAAAATGTTACTTTCATATATTTTTCCAAACGTGCCAAAAGATGTATAACTTCAAAAGATATTCCTAGAACGACACAAATTATAACAATACTAATTAACATCAAGAGTAACTTCAGTTAATTCGAAAACAATTTCCATAGCTGTTCTAATGCTCAATGAATGTGGGCGAGTCAAGACTGGCCAGGATTATAGTACGCAGTAAACGAACAGTAAATACTTTACAAATGAGCCCAATGAAATTTCCTCGGCGCCACTTTACGCTTTAAACTTATTAGACTAATTGAATTGTGGTGGTTTTATAAGCAAGTTGGAACCAATTTTATAAACCTGTTTAATCTTTATGAGCGAAATTGAAAGGATTGTTTTGTATTTAGCTATTGTTTTGTTCGTTTAATTTGATATTTAATAAAATTTTAACATTCATTATATAATTTACATCTGGTTCCTATTTATGTTTTGTCCTTTGAAATTTAGATGCTTCATTGCTTTGCTTATTTTAATTAAGTAAATTGGCGTTAAAACAACTCTTTGCCACCCATTATTATTATGTAAAAAATTTGAATGAAATAATTCATTTTTACTGTAAACAATATACGTAACACAACATACTATATCAATCGCTTGTAAAAATAAAATGTCGTTAAAATAAAAAAATGCATTGAAATGACAAACAACTTTTGTCACAGAATCATAATATGTATATATATATATATATATATAATATATCATCCACATATAGCTTTTTAGACTTTTCTTCAAAGATTGTAGCCAAAGTGATAGATTATAACGTAAGATTAAAAAAACCCACACTAATATTTTGAACATACATATAAAATTTCGTCTCATTTGTACGTACGCACGTATTAATTAAAATTATTCGAATTTAACTGGTTGTAATAAAACTATCTTTTCGGATTTTTTCGCGAATTTATTTTGATTCTTGGTTCCCGACGTTTCATTCGAAACGTCGCTTTACAGCAATCATGGTCACGGGAGAGACTGAGGTGTTACATGTCTTGAAGGTATAGTTGTTACAGACAGCCTACCCACAATTAACAAAATGAAAATTGCACCAATTACATTACAATATTTTTTAACTTTAAAACATTTTTATAATTTTGATTATAATTGAATATGGAATATTATTTATTTAATTTTTGCTATTATTTTTATAATTATTACAATTTTAAAAATATTAATTAGTAATCTATATTTAGTGTTGCCATTATTATATTTATAACCATAAAGAAAAATATAAAATATAGTATTAATTATTTAAAATTGTTCTATGTGTAATTTAAAAAAGTTAAAATTAATTAAGGATAATAATTTTAATATAGTTTGCTATTATTTAAAAACAACTTACTAAGCAACACTATTACTATATACTTTTACAAATGAAAAATGAAAAATATTAATCTGATAAGCTGTCATTTTGATCTACACAGTAAGAACTTACTACATCTACCTGTGTGTTATGTTTATATTTATTATTTGATTTTATTATATTAATAACAGGATCCCATGACGATGGTAGTACCCAGCAATCTTCCCTATTCGACGACGACGACGACGAAATTTATATATAGAGAGCTTATATATAGTACATGTATATAATATATTTTAATGCAACATTTAATTAATAACTGTATTATATAAAACTAGCGACTCACCCTCGCTCCGCTCGCCGCTGGTGTTCGTCCCTACTTACGTTTTAACGTTTAGTATAGATTTCTCATAGATGAGATATTTTCCCGCAGTTAAGAGTATCCTATAATATGTTGACCCACCTCACCAAAATCCCTCCAGTGGTTTTTCCGTGATGCGGTAACAAACAGACAGACAGACAAACAAAAATTCTAAAAACTATAGATTCGGACTCTGTATTGATAATAATGTTTATTTCAATAAGATTTTCCAAAAAAATATTTAATGTACAGATTCAACTTAGTTACAATTTTATTATATGTGACTTACCTACCTTTACACGCCACGGATTACTTCCTTTTATTAACATTAGGTATACATAAATAGGAAAGTTTATATACAGCCAAAAGCTATATAATCTATCACAAGGTGTCAGACACAGGTGTTAATTCATCAAAGTCTCCAACACATACTGAGATTGTTTTCTTTTAATGTTACTTAAAATGTAAGAGAGATTGTTATACACAACTGTTTGAGAAATATTATATATATATATATATATATATATATATAATATGTATATTATAAACACTCATGACTGGAGTATAAACATTCGTAATCACCAAACAAACAAATGCCCCCAGCGGGACTGGAACCCGCGACCACTGGCCCAGCAAGTAGGGTCACTACAAACTGAGGCAAACGTGTCGTCAGTACAGGTTAGTAGAATATATTCTATAATAGATGATGCTGTTCTTTAAAATAATGTAGTAGGTACTTTACAACATTATTGAGTCATACTAAAAGTGCTGGCACCAAAATGTTGGCTTAGACTGAACCATTTAGTAGATAAGAGATAATAGATTAAAGAACTTGATGTAATAAATATTTACTTAATGAAAGTGTGACACGATATTCTTGATAAAAATGGTAAATCCTCAAAAGGAGGTTTCTTAACAATTTGCATTCAAATCAGAAAGAAAAATGTTCATGAACGCGAGACAGACTTGTATCTGCATATTTAAGCCATCCTATAGCTTGAGGCTTTTAGTAAATTGACTTGATGACAATTCGCGCTATAAAAGGTAAACATTGGACTGTTAATTTTAAATGTTATTTATAACTAGCGATTTACCCTCGCTTCGCTCGGGTGCGCCCCTAGGTACGATTTGGTTCACAATTTCATAGAATTTATTTTTTTCGTTCAGAACCCTGATTTTTTTCTAAAATCAAAGTAACTTAAGTTACATATATAATAGCAGCTATCTGCCAGTGAAAGTCCTGTTAAAATCGATCCAGTTGTTTCCGAGATTAGCCGGGACGGGAAAATGTTTAAATTTTTTTTCTTATTAGTGCCGTATATACCTTTCATATGCATTTAGTAAAAAACTGTTCCTTTGACACTTCAATTTTATATATCTCTTTTTGCTTGTGCTCCAGGTCATAATTTATCTATGTACTAAATTTCATCTCAATGCGTCCATTATAAAATCTACACTCTTGAATGAAATAGACTTAACAATTGTTGTATTAGTTAATTGAACCCTACTTTATCTGTAGTCCATAATATTTTTTTGTTATAAGTACAACACTATTTTTGTCTATGTCACTTCTCTTTTGAATCTCTCATAATAAAACTACGTACAACTCTGTATCCAATTATATTTCTTTCGTATATTTTTATTAATTACATTACCACTGAATGCCACATACTATATAGTTATAATGTGGCATTCATTTACTTAATTAATTTAAAAAAAATCATGTGTAATGCATATAAAGTAATGCAAGAAAAATAAGGAATAATAAGTACGTACAATTGTTAATTTAATTACAATAATAAAAAATATATTGCATATTGAGAGATAATAATTATTGATTTTAGTGATTCAAAAAAGTTATACATAATTATAGTTAATAAAGATATGCAAATGAAAAATAATAACATCCCCATAAACATACCTACTGATTTGGAAAAAGGTGTCGATTTCGCAAATTGTAGAAAGCTGAGTTTAACTTCACTGCTACTAACAAGTATATAAATATGTGACATTCTTTAGAACATTTTTTTTTAATTTAATCATTTATTTCAGGCAATATTTACAAAAGGATCTTAAATATTTAAACAGATTCCCATAACATACATACCTTAAAACTAACATATATATTAATTTTAAAACTTAAAATACATTTAGTTTTCTAGACATATGTATATAGAAACTAACAAAACTCTCACATATTCCCTTTAAATTTATAAAGTTAGTACTTCATTGGATTTGCAATAATCTTAAGGATAAGTCTATATTGGAATAGTTGGTCTAAAATCTAAATACAGCAGTATACTTAATGAACATGGATTTACCAGCGTTGCATGTTCGATCTATCCTAACTCAGTTATGATTAAGACAGCTAATTACATAAATAGTATCTATATTATATCTATCTGACTCGCTAAACCCGGCCACGCTTCGCTGTGGCTTTTCTTAAATTATTAGGAAAATAAATAGCAGATTTGTGATTTTGAACAAACGAACATTAAATTTTTATGTCCTTTTATTTTTTGAAAGTAGCATATTCAGTTTTAACATATATTAAATAATCTTTATGTTCTAGCATTGCCCGCGGCTCCGCCCGCGTACAGATGACCAAAAACCAAATTCTTAGGTTTTACATATTAATATGTATTTTCTTACATTGCAGTTTTTGTATTTTTTATATATGTTGACCCGGATAACCAACTATCACCATACCAAATTTCATCAAAATCGCTCCATTGGTTTTTCTGTGATGCGGTGCAGATAGACAGACAGACAGACAAGAATTCTAAAAACTATAGATTCGACCTCTTTATCGGTAATAATGTTTATTTTGATAATATGTTCCAAAAAATATTTAATGTGCAGATTCGGCTTAGTTACAATTTTATTATATGTATGTATAGATTACACATAAATCATCTTGACACAGTGACACTTTTCTAACCAAGTTCCAAAAAGGAGGAGGTTCTCAATTCGTCGGAGTCTTTTTTTATGTATGTTCACCGATTACTCGAAGACACCTGAACCGATTTGTATTTGATTTGATTTTTTTTGTTTCAAAGAGTTCCCAGGTGGTTCCATATAAATTTAATCGAAATCGGTCGAGCGGTTTTAAAAGAAATCAAGGATAAATTATGGACTTAGATCCCGCTGCAAGATTGCTACGTTCATAGCGTATTTAATCAAAATCAATTTTTTATATACAATAATAAAAGGGACAATATGTTTTGACCGGGGTGCCTATTCAAATGTGCCCGCTAGTATGTTTAATTAACTAAATAATAGTTGACTTTTTGGAATAAAAACGATGCATTTGTTATGAAAATGAATTATACTCCACTTCACAGAAATATAGGTGGAGATCTTGAAAAGTGATAGCTGCTGTTGCGCACTTGGCCGCAACCTCTTCGCAGCCAGGTGTAAGCAGGTCATATTTTGTTACGTTTATACGTTCATGGCATATATTTATCATTTATATATTAAATTAAAGCTATTTTTTTCTGTACCTGATAAACTACGTCTGCCTATGTAAAAGTGGCCGCAAAAGTGGTTGCGAGTCATTAAAGATTTTTTTTTGTTACAGTTATATGTGTTCATGGCGTATATTCATCATTCATATATCAAATTTAAGCTAATTTTTTTCTGTGCATGATAAAATACCTCTACTTATGTAAAAGTGGCCGCAATGGAAAGAAAAGAAGGAAAGAATATAATATAATGTATCATTTGTCAGACAATAACAACGGTTCTCATAGTCTACTCTGCTTTCAGAAAAGTACCTGGAGCAACTCGCATGGCATACCGCAAAACGAGGCGTACCAGTACGTTTCTTGAGTTCGCGTCCGGCTAGATTGTCGGACGCTAATGAAGTCGAAACTTATATAGGCAGGTTTGGATGGGGAGTAAATTCATGCAAGTCTTCATCGACATGGTCACGTGACGTGTTAACACTAACACTCACACTCAGAGTGCCGATAGATGTCAAAACGAGATAAATATAAACAATTTTAATATACACATTTTAATTTAAGATTAAACAAATAATTTGAATATCCAAAAATATCAACTGTTTGTTTATAGTTTTAAGTTTTCACTTCTGTCGGCAGTTCTCATGACTGCTTTTTTATGAAGAATTTAGGTGAGTAAGATTCTTCTAAACTTTGTACATGACCGTTAGAAGGTATTTTTCATATAGATTTCGACCTTTTTATGGTTCCGTAGTTTACTATTACAGTTTAGCCTTTGAATAGTGCAACCCGTTTTAAACGTGGTTTTTAATAATATGAGGTTCTATATCAGAAGAGCGGAGCAGTATGTTAGTTTGGTGCCTTACAACGGAGGATAAAAATATACATATACATCCTTATATGTACATACAAAATTATTATAATAAAAAATCTTTTTAAAAGTGCTTTTGTTTATTTGTTTGTCACAGCAATATTGCAACAAAAATATACATATATTATTTGTCACATTTGATAAATATACATACATCATATACATATCCTTCTTTTACTCCAAAATATTGGACAAACTGACAAAAATAATTTCTAAATATTTATAATATTAGAAAGCAAAAAATATTCATCAATTTTAAAAGTAGTAAGTTTGTTTTAAGAACAGATTTATGCTATTCTGGCTAAAAGGAAAGATTTAATTAAAACCTTTTCTTTAGGGAAGAATAATATTATTATCATAGAGTTTATCTTTATTGACGCAAACGAGATATAAACTAATCAAGCTTACTTTAATATACAGGGTCATTTTTAATTTACTGAAAACCTTTTGGGAATAAACTGTTTACATCATAACAACAACATGTGTAAGAAAAAAAAATATTTCTTCAATTTTACAAAAATAAAAGTATTTTTATTGCTCCTTCTAAACGGTAATAGTCCAGCAATTAGCAAAAGAAAGCGCGTGACCGGTGAAGGGCGAGGGGTGGAGGGGGTGTAGGAAGTGGCCCTTACTCATTTAAACTTGGCCAAATGCTAGAACTTTACCGTTTAGCAGGTGCAATAAGAACATTTTTATTTTTGTATGAAAATAAAAATTTAAGAAATATGATTTTTTCTTGTTACAGATGTTGTTGTTATGATGTAAATAGTATATTCCCAAAAGGTTTTCAGTAAATTAAAAATGAGGACCTGTATAATAAGGACGTTCATAGACTAAAGATTTTCTACAAGCTTTTTAATCAGTGTGAAAATATAGAACCAAATTCCTTTTCATCAAACATAATGTGCGCACTGTACTCGCATCCTTATACCAATTAAGGGCCCAATTATCGGCTGATAGAATATCTGCAGTGTGCGTGGGCCCTTTTTTTACCTTATCCATACTAGAGATTATTTTTAATCGGGGGGCACGGAGTGCCCCCGCCAAGTCGAGCAAAAAAGGGCACGACAGTACCTTCCTTTTCTCGAAGCGATTCAGAGCATTTTCCACTCCCCCATAACTTCGTTATGGATAAAGATAGAAGCCTGAATTTTCAGGGACTAAAAGAACATAATAAAACTAGGCATATTTCCAAATTACATTCAATTTGAACCTGTAGTTTAAGAACTGTTGCAGATCAAAATTCGTTAATATCGTCACTCACACACTCACTCACTCACTCACCGATCATCAAAATTCTAAGGTACTTCTAGCAGACATAGGAGCTTCAAATTTTGAACACAATTAGTATTTAGCCTATAACAGAAGGAAAAACTCAAACATCACGAAATTTCAATGCTGTTTTCAAGATATACAAACTGCATAAGTAACTTTGTAATCCTATACAAATAGATATCCGATATATGGGATTACAAAGTTATTTTTGCAGTTCATACACATCATTTTTCGTCACTTAAACTAAAATATTTTAATTAAATTTACACTATTTTTTCCTTCTATTATTTAAATTAAATATTATTTTTTTAATACCCGATATCTTACTTTTATTTTTTTCACCTCATTCATATATTCTAATATAATTTATAATTAACTAGCTGTACCCGCGGCTTCGCCCGCGATCAAACTACTAAAAAAAACAAACCCTTTGTCACACCGACACCAGCGCCACCTACCATGTACAATTGTGAATCTAAACCATTCCCAGATCCCCTTGAACACACACAAAAAATTTCATCAAAATCGGTCCAGTCGTTTGAGAGAAGTTCAGTGACATACACATTCACAGAAGAATTATATATATAAAGATAGTAAATTAATTAATTATACAATAGTTGCACTGTAAAAGGAAGTTAGGTTAATGTTTTACCTGTAGGTTTGTATGTCCGATCCTATGTTCCCCCGTAATTACTAACCTAATTTCGATTCGTCTATTTATTAATGTTTATATTTGCAACTATAAGTATTAGAAAAGTATTTTTTAAATGCGAAAATAATATTTTAAGCTTTTTTAGTAGCTGTATACATTTTTATGCATATACAAATGGGTACATAAATGTAATGTGAAGCGTGTATAGTTTATACCTACTAATATTCGATTACTGTTATTTATAATGAATTGATTAAAATATATACTTAATTAAGAAACAACTAGACGATTACTTAATTTTGAAACAAAGCTCGTACATTTTCTTTTACAAAGTATGATGTTGATATGATTTAGAAAACCTTGTCAACATTGCTCGTAACTGTACCCACCTATAAGAACATGGAATATAGAGGTCATGAAATATCAATCTATTCGAAAATTACTTTTAAAATGGAAGGAATACAACTTTCGGGATTTAACTACGATTAACGTACGATTTACGTCTTATTAAACTTATGTAAGTCGAATATCAGTATCGGGGTAGGTATTTAGTTAGGGTCAACCATTAAATTAAAATATTCGTTAAATTAACTATACATATTTATACTTAATGCATAAGATAGTAGTATTAAAGTCTAGGAATCCGCAATTTCCCAATACAATAGACTTAGATATTTTATCATCCAGACTTGTCAAAATTTGTTATATCAAAGCCTCTGAAAAAAGCTCACAGAGACAAGGAGTGGGCTTTTAAAAAAATCCTTAGCTGACACACAAGAAATAGTACAAGAAAAGAGAAAAAGAAGAAATATTTACAAAAAGAAATGAGATCCCATCAAAAACATTCTGTAAAAATATTGCAAGTCTCGCAACGCATTTCTTCTACCGCAAAAAGCTATGAGATATAATGTAAAACCAAGTCGGTTAATTTATTCATTACCTATCTATGGCAGCATCTATCCGACAACTTTGTCATAAATCGTTACCGAATTAGTTAAGTTACAACATTTTATAGTGACCGTAATAATATTAGATATATTTATTTCTTTAATTAATAGAATGACTTGGCCATCGCACATGATAATAGAACCTACAAATAACAAAATTTACCTCATACTAGCGTTCTGAGTACATTATTTATGTTAGTGCATGCATAAATTTGACCCGCTAGTGCTATGTTCAGTTCATCTCAGCCCAAACACGTCCACAGCTGGACATAGGCCTCCCCCAAAAATTTCCACGACAACCAGTCTTGTGCCATCCGCATCCAGTGGGCTCCAGCGACTTTGACCAACTCGTCCGTCCACCTTGGTCATCGTATGTTTAATTAGGACTATTTAATTAAAGTAGTAGACTCTTATGTGATTATGTTTCCGTGCGATGGCCAAGTCATTTTATTAATTAAAGAAATAAATATATCTAATATTATTACGGTCACTATAAAATGTTGTAACTTAACTAATTCGGTAACGATTTATGACAAAGTTGTCGGATAGATGCTGCCATAGATAGGTAATGAATAAATTAACCGACTTGGTTTTACATTATATCTCATAGCTTTTTGCGGTAGAAGAAATGCGTTGCGAGACTTGCAATATTTTTACAGAATGTTTTTGATGGGATTTATAAAAAATACCGGAACAACGTTTGATGTTATATTAAACACGTTCTAACCAATGTAACAATTTTTCTTTTTAATATTTATGAGCAGGTAAAAATATTCTTCTATTTTCATTGAATATTATTTCAATCGAACCTTTTGTTGAAGTTAATTTATATTTTTCATTTATTGTGTTGAATCTCTAAAAGTGGGGAACGATGTGCGTATATCTCTTAAATTTTACCCGACATACTGAAATCGAAAAATTGCGCTGTGTTATTAATTATTCTATTGTTAATAGCGCATTATATTATTTATAAATTATTACAAAATAAAAAAGATGTATTGTAATTATTTCAACTGTTGTCGCGTAATTTACGAATACTATATAATACTAGCGACATACTTGCTCACCTAAGTTTGAATGGTTTAAGAACGTATAGAAGACAAACGTCCAACGAAACAAGCTAAGCTAGCTTAAGCGCTAGGAACCTCCGCAGGTACTTATATACAGAATAGCCCACCAGAGTTTCATCACATGTACAATCGTTTAGAGCAAAGAGGACAAACAGACGAACATTCATTTTTATTTATACAAAAAATAGGTAGTTAAACACTAAAACTGTTCGTTCACTAAGATTTTACTCTTAAAACATTCCCCAAACACAATTTTTGACAATAAAAATTTAATGTACATTGTACAACTCTAACGCTGTTTAGATTTTATTATAATATGTAACCTATATTATTACATCGTTGATCAATCTCATAAAGTTCATAAGAAATATAACCTTTACTGTATGTCTACAAAATACAAACAAATATCTTAATGGATAGGTCGAATGTTGTAGCGACGCCAAATTCTGCTCACTTTGCATTATTATTTTGGATATTTACACATATCTAACATGAATTCTAACAAAATGTAGGAGTATAACATATTTGCCCTTTATGATCGATCTTAGTTTATATACTGTTACTTGTTAGACAATATAATTATAACGTGAAAAAATACAGATGAACATAGAACCTCCTCTTTTGTGGAAATCAGAAAAAATAAACGGACTATGGATATAGTTGTGCAGTTTCCGAGAATTCTCTCGCGTTGTCTCAGTAGCTGAGGATGACTTTGTAAAATGAGTCGCTTTGAGATTGGACACCATAGTTTTTATTTACTCTTATTGTGGAGTAATACGAACTATAAATTGGTGCTTTAAAAGCATTTTTTCTTAGATTTTTTTGCTTGGAAGCTATACTTACAAGTGATATTTGAATCTTATTACAGAGATAATAGATTCAAGTATTTTATTATACAAAATATTTTTATTTTATTACCACGCTTTTATTAGTTTCATTTGTAGCTAACCATGTACTCAATCAATCTTTGAAGTCGATTTCAACTTATGTACATATGTATATATACTTGTAATTAATGTATTAATATGAAACTTTATAAGTAAATGTAATCTGAATCATAATACAATAATTTATTACCATAAAGCTGATCTGACGGTGAAGCCACATAACAGGTAATAATACTAAAAACCTTCCAGTTTGATCTTTCATTAGCTTTCATGAGTTCCATCGACAGGCTAATAACTAGGTATAATATATCAAATTGTATAATATTATTTAGAAATAAATATATTTTATTGATTATATGCTGATTAATTTACTTAAAATATTTATTTGTTAATTTTTGAATGGATAGCCTGTTACTATTTTATAAAAAAAGTAAACATCACGTATTCCTCTAGATTATAAGTAGGTACTCTTTTCTCTCATTTTATGTAAATATGAGAAAAACAATTATAAATTTTATAATCTATACTTATATATAAAGCTGAATAGTTTTAGTTGTTTGTTTATATGTTTAATTATTAGTTTGAATGTACTTTTTCACTAGAACTATCATTCTCTTTGCATAATATAATCATTTATTCAGGAATATTATAATATAGGCTATCTATTGTTTATATGTTACAGGCCTTAGGAGCAACAATACGGGAAAGATGTGGACAGCAAAATCACTCATTCGGAAGGCAGTAGGCACAATCACTGTACCGTTATAGTTACATGGACTTGACGTTCTATCCTTCCTGCCATTGAAAAAACTATGCGTACTGCTCAATTTATATTACTATGAAATATATTATTTTAATATATAAAATTCTCGTGACACAGTGTTTGTAACAAAACTCCTCCGAAACGGCTTGACCGATTCTTATGAAATTTTGTGTGTATATATATTATGTAGGTCTGAGAATAGGACGTTTTCTACTATTTTCAAACCCCATAGTGATAAAGATGGTCCACCCCAAAAAAAATATATTTTTTGAACAATTTTTTTTTATGATTTGGCATTAAAAATACATACAAACCTGAATTTTCACGATGGACGAACCCGAGCGGAGAGAGGGTGAGTCGCTAGTCTTTGTCTATAATAATTAATAATACAGAATATAGGTACATTTCTGTAATTCTCTAATCTAAAAAACGCTAAGTTATATTATAACTATTATTAATGAGGGATTTTCTCGCACTTTCTGCGGAGTTTCTGTATTTACAGAACAAGGGACGTTATCTCACTCCACAGAACTGCGGGCATTAAAAATTATTAACGAATAGATAAATTAACACGTGTAGCGTTAAATATCAAGGATAAAAATATTTTAATTACGTTACTTAAAAATCTTGAAACCTTAAACCTCTTTTTAAAATAATAGTTTCGATAAAAAATAAAATTTAGACTCCTTTCATTAATTAATTTTTTTATCACACAACTTAATTATTACCTAAAAAAACGATAAAGGTTGTATATCACCTAGGCTATATTATCAGACTCATGTCACCAAGTGTAGTATTTATAAAATATATTTCAAGTTGCCATTAAGGAAATAGCACCAAAAGTCTAATAATTATTAAATTAATATTATATAACCTTGTAGTCAAAATTATATACGAGCATACCCAATTACAAAATTCTAACTTGTTACGACTATGATTGGTAACAAGTATAATTTACTTTTATTTATAAGTAAAATTTAATTTATTTTTATTTACATTCGTTTACAGAATATTCGAGTTACGCATAAAAACGAGGTAGAGCCATTGGTTTACTAACAGTCAAGATACATAATTAGCGTCTCAAAAGTGTCCTCAAAAAGCAGTGCACAATTCAAAATTGAATTGGGCTTTTTTCAAATGTCTTTTGTTCATTGCTTTTCGGATGACAAATTTAAAATTCACCTTTTTTCGTACAGAAAAGTACTTTATATGGTGTGCGTAAGTTCGATTTTGTGTTTAGACAATTAAAACTTTTAATTTTTGTATTTTATCCTTTGGTTTGACTTAACGTCCCATATCGACGCTACTTTTTGGAGAGATATTTGTTAGAAAATGTGTATCTATGTTTTTATATATCAACTAGCGTCTAACCACTCCGCTCGTGTTCATCCCTAGTTACGTTTTATCGTTTAGTATATTTCTTAGAGATAAATATGTCAATCCCGCAATAAATAGTATCCTATATGTTGACCCGGATAACCAGCTATCATTATACAAAATTTCATCAAAATCTGTACAGAGGTTTGTTGTGATGCGGTCACAGACAGACAGACAGACAGATAAAAATTTTAAAAACTATAGATTCGGCTATTGTATCGATAATTAATAATGACTATTTCAATAAGATTTACCAAAAAATATTTAATGTACAGATTCGACTTAATTAGAATTTTATTATAGGTATAGATAGATGGGTAGAGCTAATAAAAGTGTTTTAAGTATAAATCAAATTACATTATACGACCTTCATCAAAGTCAAAGACAGAATACAGATAATAATAGTTATATTTTTAAACGTCAGTATATAAAAGAAGTATGAAAAGACGCAAAGTGAAAGACTGACCAGTGGCTAATACGCAACAAATGACAGTGTAATGGACGCCATCTATTGTTGTTAGACAATAACTTGTACTCTTTGTTCATAACTTCTCTTATCTCGTATGGAACCTAACTTCGTATTTATAGACTTTAAATTAGGTTAATGTGTTATTAAGTTTCTATTGTTTTTCTGCATATCACTTTTATGTGTATCGAGTTTGTTGTCTTTATCTGTATGTTCGATTGTTAACTGCTGGCTGGTGGCATATTGTTATATACCTACTACATCTATACTAATATTAAAAACCTAAAGATTTGTTTATTTGCGTGCGCGAATTTCTGTTATTACCCGTAAAATAAAAAAAATAGCAAAGTTAAAAAATAGGTTTTATTCTTACTTTCCTCTTGCTTCATTGGTAACTTACTGTGGGTGTTCCGTGGTCATTCGGGTCTACAGAATTCTTTCTAAAGTATGAAAGTACTTTACTAAATGCAAATTGTTACTAAATATTATCTTTTATTTAGCTAAAAGCCCTATTTAACAGTTTTTATATTTTTTAAACCCAAAAATAGCAATCATTTGAAAAAATCTTTCTCCATTTACGTAGTATTAATTAGCCTGGATACACAACATGACATCACGTACATGTCATCACAATACGTGGAAGTTATAATACAATGTTTTACAAATAAAATATAAATGTGTACTTTAATTTGTAATCGCGTACATATACATAGGTACTATATAATAATACAAGTACATAACAGTTCAGTACCGTTTTCTTCTCTGTTTGTCAACCGATTCCCTTTTTTTTTACAGTGAAACTTCGTTAACAACGATGTGATTTGAAACTCGATGAAATGAAAATGCGAGACTAAAAAGAGACAAGCACATATATTTATAGGATTAAACTGGCGAGAGAATGAGATACATTGCTATGTAGCCATGGTAATCGTTGTTATTACCTGACAAATATATACCTAATATTATATTCTTTCCGTATATGATATTCTATAAATATATGATTGTAATATGCCTAATATGTCATATTTAATTATTGATTTGCTTAAGTTTTACTTCCACCGCGCGTAAAGGTTACACGCACCTATTTTTCCTAGTTTTGTTTAGTTGTGTACGATCTATCATCAAGCTTTAGTGTTTGTTATCAATAAAAAAAAGTTGAATAAATAAATTTATTTATTTTACACAGTTTTATACAGTTTTTTTATATTGATAGATAAATGCTATTCATACGAGTATATATCTTTCTTAAATTATTATCAATTACGATGATGGTCCAACTTCTAGAAATAGGTGAACACTACTTCTAATAAATGGGCGTAGACAAGATGCCGTTCTTTAACAATTGTATTGAAATGACAAATTGATTCTAACGATTCGTTATGGAATCATAATAATATGACCTCTTGTCGATAGGAACCGCGTAAAATACTTGTGTATGCATATAAAGCCAATTTTGCATGTAAAGCTTTATTTTCTAACCCCCGATACAGAAAGAGTGGTACTATAAGCTTAACATGTGTTTCTGTCTGTGACATTGTAGCGCCCAAACGTATGAACCTATTTTAATATAGTTTTTTTATGTGAAAAGTGACTTGATCAGGAGAGTTCTTAGCTACGAGTACAAATCAAGAAAATCCATTTAGCTGTTTTGTTGCAACCAGATCTTTTTTGACGGTAAAAGAATATGAGCAACTTTCACAGATCTGATCGATTTGAAACTTTATATCCCATTACTTCTTTAACATTTCAACGATATGGTAACCTTGGCTTATTAATAAAATATAAATATATTATATTTAATATTAACATGTTATATTTAAAAAAAAAAACTTTTTTTTATAGAAGCTAAATAGTTTGTGACTAATATGGAGTATAGACTAATTTTATCACAAGTGAAGCCGCAAGCAAAAGCTAACATATTTCTAAAGAAAAAAGCATAAACACTGCATATATTATTTATTATTCCATTAGAACTAGTGGTATTACGAGCGCACAAAGAGTCGTAAATATCATACATGTATGTAATATCGATGTTTAAATCATACAAATGGTTTAATTCCAGCAAATATTCGCTTTCTAGTAGGATATTTCTCATCTATAAATCAGTAAAGTTAAAAGTGATTCGTTGGCAGTTGGCTATCGTATTTTATTAAATTAAAATTCGATAGTATATTAAATATTATTTTTATAATGCTTTACATTATTTTCAATAGTTCATTGCTATGTACAAAACATGCGAATGCACTAAATATCGAGTATGTTAAAATAAATTTAAAAAAAGAGTGCGTGTAACCTTTACGCGCGGTTGAAGTAAAACTTCTTGAGCGGTATAAAAATACCGTAATTAAATTAAAACAAATCAAAATATAAATATAGTATCTTTATACTCGTATATAAGTAATAAATATTCAATTTTATAGGTAATAATATAAAAAAATATTAATAATAAATATGTATTTTTATAAATAATTATTATTATAAAAATATAAAGTATAATTTTTTTTAATTTTGACTCTCACTTCCGCGACACTCACTTCCGTGACTATTATTTTTCCAATGTATTGATTGACTTACCCCTCAGTCAACCCTAAAGAAATTTTACTTCAATAATCCAAATAGTAGGGAATAATGCACAATCACTATCATGACAACAATTTCTCAGTAAGAGTTTGAAGATTATATTATTGTTGAGATGGACTCTTTTAATCATTTATTACAATATGCAAAGATGTACTGTTGTTTTAATTAAAATAAATTTAATATTTAAAAGATATGTAAGAATTAAATATAGATATACATTAACAAAGTACTTTCAAAATGAAGCTCTTATTTACAAACAACGATATTTAAATGAAGAGTAATAGTTAGGACATCTTTTTGTGATATTATTGTATTGTCACCAAAATTAGAAAAGTACCTTAAATTTCGAGGAATAATTTCGGTATTGAGGAAATTTAAAGAAAGAAAGTATTTATCTCTTTTGTCTGATTTCTAAATTGGTATAAATATAAATTACATTGTTGTTCGTTGCTAAATAAGTTTATCACAAAAGCTATAAAAAGTCTATTTAAGTGATATTTGAGAGACACGATATTATTTATTATACTAGAGGCTCACCCTCGCTTCACTCGGGTTCGCCTCTAGGAAGACAAAAACAAACCTATCCCACGGTAACCGATTTTTTTCCGGATAAAAAGCAGCCTATGTGTCATTCCAGACTATAATCTATTTCTGTGCCAAATTTCATCCAGATCCGTTTAGCCGTTCTGGCGTAAAAGAGTAACAAACATACAGCCATACATCCGTACTCACAAACTTTCACATTTATAATATTAGTATAGATTATTGTATCATGTCAATTAGATTCCATTAATGTATTTATGTATTCAGCCCTTTTTAACGTCCTACTGCTGAACACGGGCTTCCCTTCAATACGAAGGGGATCAGGCCATCGTCCACCACGCTGGCCAAGTGCCGTTTGGCGGACTTCACACGTCTTTCGAAAACTTGCTAGGTTCTGTCAGACATACAGGTTTCCTCACGATGTTTCCCTTTCAGGAAAACATATATTACTAAAATTTACCTATCTATTTATATTAAAAAAGTTTTTTATTCGTACATAAAAGCTCGTCAACAGCTAAACGAATAAAGGAACATCGGTTTACAAACAGAGGAGAAAAAAGTACTAAACTGTTCTGTCTTTGCCTGTTTAAATAAAGATAAAAAGTGCAAATTACAAAATCTATAGGTACATATAATAAAATTGTAACTAAGTCGAATCTGTACATTAAATATTTTTTGGAAAATCTAATTGAAATAGACATTATTATCGATACAGAGTCCGAGTCTATAGTTTTTAGAATTTTTGTCTGTCTGTCTGTTACCGCATCACGAGAAAACCACTGGACAGATTTTGATGAAATTTGGTATGATGATAGCTGGTTATCCGGGTCAACATATAGGATACCTTTTAACGCGGGAAAATATCTCATTTTTGAGAAAAAATACAAAAACTCCAATATAAGAGTATATACTAATATGTAAAACCTAAGAATTTGGTGTTTGGTCATCTGAACACGGGCGGAGCCGCGGGCAATGCTAGTATAACATATAAGTAAAAAATAGCAATCATCAAAAAGCAAGCAACAATCAAACATTTTCATTATACGCTATATTAGTACGAACTAATTATGATTGTTACACATTGTTTTTGTTATGCATTGTAATGTTTTAAAAAATTTAGACTTTCATTTACAATATTGTAATTAAACGTAAGCTTTGCGTTCGTAAAATGCCTTTCTCAATAGACTCGCTGAATTTGCTAATTAACTAAAATCATGAACCTTTGAAAACTTGACTTATTTATAGATCTTATTATACTCTTATAATTAACCCTTTTCCCCATATTCGACTGTTTTTGCGAGTCAAAATACAAGTACTTACGGTTAAGTTGATCCCTTGTGCACAAGTATTTATTGTCATCATCTCTGAGGTTGTTAGAGTTTATTTAATGTTTCATATCTAATTAATTGGCTAATATAGGGTACGATATTACACGTAAAAATCTTTGATGTCAGGCTTTAGTAGAAGCAAAAACAACAATTTATAGAGTTTCTGTTACGCCGCCATCTGCAAAAACAATTAGATGTATTTCAATATTCTTTAATTTGCTGTGAAACCTATTTTCTAAATATAGAAATATTATTTTAAGTTTTTCTGTATTGCAAAGAGTCTCTAGGGACTGTCCATGATGCAAGACATGTCCGATATTGATGCATTTAAGAGGTGTCAGACATTTTTGAAGCCGATGTGGCATCCTATATATTTGCATAGCGTGTGTAGTTAGATAGTTTTTAATTGTTGTTGATATTTTTGCTGACAGACATGCAATCAAATATTTTTGCTCGTAACTGTACATAGTGCAAAACTTTGTACCACAATTTACGAAAATTGCGCAGACGGAGGAGTATGAAATTTCCCACACTTATAGTTAATCTATAGGAGTGCAGATTGCTAATTTTTTTTTAATTATGCATAATTAAATCAATTAAAAAACATTACACACACTACCATATATTTGACACATACGCATATATACTATTTTGTTTATTGTTAAAGTCTGTGGTCAAATTGAGAATTATGTGATATATTAATATGTGAAGCAAAAACTTTGTCTCCCTTTTTAAGAAAATTACGCGGACGGGAGAATGTGAAATGTGTGTTTGACGAGCTTTGGTTGTATAAATAAAAAAAAATCTATAATAATCATAGTCGAAGTTCGACCACTCGGCGAACTCTAGTTTTTAGAATTATGAATTAAACGAAATCATGTACTTGTAAACCACCATCACCACGTTACCACGAGAGTAAGTACGGTACTTCTAGTTTTTAATATAAACTAGTGACTTATCGAAAAAATCACTAAACATTTTTCCTTTATAATATTACATACCACACCCTCCACCCTCTTGACGACCAGATAACAAAATATCTTCTCTTTCTGAAGAAATTCTCTTAAAGGTAATGAAAACTGTTATTTTGCTTGAGATTACCTCAAGGTATTTTAAAAATTGGAACTAGAATTACAAATAAACATCTTAAGTGCTTCCATCTTTTTACGTCGATCATATATATTTAAAGTTAATATGCTTATAAGTAAAGCAAGGATCAAATTCATTTGGACGATTTCTAAGCTTATGTACAAAATGCATCCACGAACGAAAATTCACGCTTAAATGACTAAATGGTCGCTTATATTCCCTAATATGATTTAACCAGCTCTAACGTAAAGAGCTCTTACTTTGACATTCTTAGAGTTCAAGCTTTCATATCATTTTGTAGAAATTCCTGAAGCTTAGTCGATGTTCGCAATATAAGGAATTTGATCCTTTAGCTTTTTAATGAAAATTATAATCAGTAATGTATTTTTCCAAAAAAAAGTGAGCTATGACAGATCATAAGATACCTGAATGATTTCGGAAATAATTAAACGATAGATATATAGTGTAAGGACTGAGAATGCGAGAGGCAAAAAATTAGAAGAGAGGAAAATCTATACATGTAATAAAATTGTAACTAAGCCGAATCTGTACATTAAATATTTTTTGGAAAATCTTATTGAAACAAACAATATTATCGATACAGAGGTCGAATCTATAGTTTTTATAATTTTTGTCTGTCTATCTGTCTGTTTGTTACTGCATCACAGAAAAATCACTACAGGGATTTTGATGAAATTTGGTATTGTGATAGCTGATTATCCTAGTCAACATATAAGATACTGTTTAGCCCGGGAAAATGTTTCATTTCTGAGAAAAAATACAAAAACTACAATGTAAGAGTATACTAATATGTAAAACCTAAGAATTTGGTTTTTGGTCATCTGCAATGCTTTATTATTGCTGGTTATTTTATAAATATTAAGAAAGTTAATATCAAGAAAAAATTTAAAACAATGGATTAATATCTTTCTGATACTTTCACACAGCAGTTAAAAATGTTAGATAACATTACGTAAAATTTTTTTTACATGAAAACTTTTTTAACATTCAGTAACATGTTATCTATTGTTCAATGCTAAAAGCTTCTACACTGATAAAACGTTGTAGAATATTTCTTAACATTTTGTAACCATTTTCTAAGAAAAGTTACAAATTGCTTCAAATTATTTTGTTACCAAATGATAGAAAAAATTTGATAAAAAGAAAATATTTAATAACATTTGTTATAAAATGTTTTGTTTTTGCCATAAAATGTTCAGTAACAAATGTTTACTAACATTTTTTAATTCCTGGGTGGAAGCACTTTCCTTAATTATTAGAATCGTGCTTTATAATATAGTGCACTATTTGTAACGTAACAAAACAGATTATAGAGTGTAATCAAGTTAGAGTGATTTGAGAAGTAGAGTTGTAATATAAAACATTTATGTTTAAAAATACTTAAAATAAGGTGAATATATTTTTTAAAACACCTAATGTAATTAGAAAATAATAATTTAAATAAAAATAAAACGTACATTTCTAAGAACCGCATTGATATGTCATTAATTTTTACACTAATTTTAGTTTATCTTTTTCTAATTAAAAATATAAAACAAACTGATGCGCACTTTCTACTTTATATAAAGTTTTAAAACAATACACATTTTCCCAGCAAACATTTTGTCGAAGTTTTCATAAATCGCAGTCAGCAAATACATCCCACGTTCCACGTTTGTTCTGAACGCAGGCTTTGTGTTGTCTCTATTGCAAATGTTCATTTATACCTTCTTTACCTTTGTACCTTGCTTCAGGGCATTTCAACATGTACGCTTTCTAAGGCCCTGATTAGACCACTTATTTCACCAATTTTTAACCGACTTCCAAAAACGAGGAGGTTCTCAATTCGTCGGAATCTTTTTTTTAATGCATGTTCACCTATTACTCGAAGGCGCCTGAACCGATTTGGAAATTTTTGGTTTTGTTTGAAAGGGTATACAGCTGGTCCCCTTTATTACTTTATCGAAATCGGTCCAGCGGTTTTTAAAAAAATCAACAATAAATATATTTTTTAAGCAAATTGCTTAATCGAATATGTTATTAAAAACTTTCTTCCTACAAATTACCTGTTTATTACGTCTACACTAAAAATTTTAAAATAAAAACTTTTTAACAAAAAATAAAACCGACTTCCAGGCACTAAAATGTAACCTTCTTCTTGATTCTTAATGCTTTATAGCAATCATAGTCACTGGACTCTCCCGCTGATTGCTGTAAAGCATTCGAAACATCGGGAACCAAAAATCTAAATAAACCCGCGAAAAAATCCGAAAAGTTAGTTTTATATAAAAAGTCTTATATGAAAAAGGATAATAACTTTTCCCCGATCTTCTTATTTTCTGGACCGTTTCCATTTTTTTCCAAAAATTACGGATGGTTCCAGCTGTTATCAAGCTATGAGCATATCAACGAACAGCATTTATTTTTTATTTATAGACACATATATAGTAAAAAATCCTATTATGTTAGTACCTTTTTAGTACTTTAGTTACGTTATGATATTTTAGTTTTCTATACGACTCCGTTATTTAAAATTACTGAATTTGCCTCAGAAAAAGCTTGAAAAAATGAATATAAAAAATGTAAAGGACCTTTCTTTATAAAAATTATAATAAAATTAAAATAATTTTCTTATAACAGAGTAACTAACTACATTAGAAAAAATATTCACTCTTCGAGAGCTAATTATGTAACATAAACTACAGTAATAACAAGGAAGTCTGCAGTCAGGATCGCTTGTAATAATAGTTAATGAGTTCATGGAAGGAGCTGTTTGAAATAAAAGTCAAAAGGGAAGGAAATACATAATTTGTTAAAATCATATTAAATATACCTTGAAAGTGTACTCGTCATATAAAAACAGCACTAATGTTCGTGTGTGAGATTTCAATATTTTTATAATTCTATAATATGTCTAAGCTCTAGGCGACTTGATACTCGTAAGTTTAATCTTTTGTTATCTGTAGAAGAACGTCATTGTATGGAAAGATTTATAATGGAATAAAACATCGTTGTATTTTTGTTTCATAAATAGTAAGTATAAATGTTATTTGAAAAAAATAACATTTTAAAAAAATTACTATTTATTTCTTTGTTCAAATATGAAAGGTGAATAACTAGGCAAGCCTTTAGGGGACTTTGAATTAAAACCGCATATAAAATTTCTTTTAATCATATACATTGCACATATTGGTAATATTGAGAGAATAACTGAAAATATCGTAACATTTACCAGTATCGTGATATATATTTTTTTTTAAATACAAATTTATTTGAAAAAGAACTTTAATAATACTTAATAGGATGCGCAGGAGATAATTTGACAAACTAGCGCTCTTAAATCTAATAATCATTGAAACAAAATTTACGAAATAATATGAAACCTACACAAACTCTACTTATACCTATATACATTTTTATACTTATTTAAATACAATAATACAAATAAAATAAAAGTTCAATAATACGAAAGAACGATACGTAAAAGAACAAAAGAAAGATGGAGTTATCTTTATTCAGGAAAATACATAGGTAATATACATGAGTAACAAATTCAATTATTTCACCGCGGAAAAGTTAGATTTTCCATGTAAAATATAGCAGTCGTATAAAAACGTAAATTATGTAATACATCAGGCTTGCCCTTGCGGCCAGACAACGATATAACATGCCACTTGTTAAGTTGACACAGGGAGCTACTTCATTTCTACATTAAAGTTTATATAATAGTTTGTGTTTTTATAATCTCAGATTTTTAAATATGAGAAAATCAACAATATTTTTGTTTAAAATTTCTCATTCTCATTAAAAAGTACAAAATGTATAGACATAGAATTGATGTTTTTTAATTTGTAATTTATTAACGATTTGCACTATAATGTTGAATTATTTTTTTTAATTATTTTTTTTTAAAACTATAGAACAACATTATAAAAATTCAGCCCTTTCAACGTCTCACTCCTGGACACAGGTCTGCCTTCAATACGATCGGGTTTAGACCACAGTCCACCACGCTGACCAAGTTCACATGTCTTAGAAAACTTTCTAGATTTTCTCAGACACGCAGGTTGGATATAATTTGCACATGAAAATGTCAGAGGTGCGAGGTTCGCGATTTGAACCCGCGTCACTCACTTTTCTAAGCGAACACGTTACCACTGAGCTACCAATGCCGTTTTATTATTATTCTTATTTGCTCAGTGTAATTTGTTATGCACACAACAGAAAAGCAATTTAATTTACGCATATCGTGCACACGTCCTTTTACTCATTGTTCTCTTGAATGTATGTGAATTAAAAATCTTGGCTACTAAATGTTTTTTTCTTAAAGTATTTCTCGCGTTTCTATAACGTAGGTGTCTTTTACAACCAAAGACTATGCTGTGATCAGTAAAAAAAATTTTTAAACTGAAATTTTAAATGCAGATTCAAGCAGAAAACAAGTAGACGTAAAGAATTATGTACACAGCCATATTTTATTCTTCCCACAATGGCAGGTGCGCCATATATCGTTTTTCTATTACTTGTATTATAATAGAAAAATATCTGAATGCTTTTATATCAAGATTTGATTCTAGTTTCTTTATTTTCTTATTTTGCGGCAATATTTGAACTTTGATACAACTATTCAATATTAGCGGCTCACCCTTTCTTCGCTCGGGTTCGCCTCTAGAAACACAAAAACAAATCTATCTCACGGGAACCTGGAAATAAAAAGTAGCCTATGTGTTGCTCCAGACTATAATCTATTTATGTGCCAAATTTCATCCAGATCCGTTCAGCTGTTCTGGCGTGAAAGAGTAGCAAACATCCATGCTCACAAACTTTCACATTTATAATATTAATATGGACTAATTTTATACTTATCTACTCATTTACTAAATTCTTCATCTGCCTTATTGTTTGTTTGTTACTTCTCAATACCGAACGATTGATCTGATTTAGATAAAATTTAGTATATAGAACACTTTTATTCTAGAAACGAACACATATTTTTCATTGGAAAAGATTAGATAGCTGACGCTGATTGATGAACTGTGGTATAACACCGGTTGATTATTTTCTAATATATAGTTTGGGATAGCTTAATTTGTAGGAAACTGTAAAGCAAGGATTTCCCACGAGATGGAAGTCTGTACGAAAATAGTAATATAAATTTTGATGTTGCTAAAATTACTTACTACTCTTAGTACCTAAAGGCATAGCGCTTAAAGCATCTCCATAAGTCCATACGATAGATTGAATCCCACTCAGGAGCAAATTTTCATATTGGTCATTGACATAAGTATTTATAATAATAATAAAACTTTATTAGCATTAACTTATATTGTGACTATAATAATACAGCACAAAATAAGCGAATTACAATTTAAGTTACTTGGTTTGCTACTCCCGACTGTACTAGGCCGAGTCTGTATTACAGACGACAGTTCCTTCCTCTATGACACAAAAGAATTTACACTAAATTATCTACACAGTAATAACAATGACATTAGAAAGTCAGTTTTATACTAAAGTAATTACTACAGAAATTAAATTGAATCTATATTTATTCGATATCGAAGTGATATTGAATCAAAATTGCATTGAAATTGATCGAATTGGAATCGAAATTGAATCGATATTGAATTGAAATTGAATCGATATTGAATCGAAATTAAACATTGATATTCAACTTTTTTTTACAAGCACCGCCATAAAAGGAAAGTTAAAAAGGATTATTATTTTGAAGATAATATATTTGTAGCAAATGAATTTTCCAGCTCGCTGAAAACTAAACAACATGTGACATAGTATTTGTAATCTATGCAAATTGGGTTCCAGTGGCCAATTGATAGTGCCACAAAGTTGATTTTATTCTGTGTACTGTTCAATTTTTATTTTCAATTGACATTCGTAATTCGGTTTTCGTTCTGCACAGTGTTATCTGACCTATAACTGATTTTTTTTAAATAATAATAGGTTTTACGTGAACCTATACAGATTTCCTCTTACTATTTTACTTTTAAAATAGATATTGATGATTAAATAAGCACGTAAATTGTTCTTAAACAGTTAGTAAACTCGCTTAATCATATAAGGTCTAGCTACCAATAAAAAGAAGTAAGATCGCTTCAAAAGCATAAAATGTAAAAAAACGTTGCCAAGTCTCCCACCAAGATAATCGTAAAAGTTGTAAAATCGCATCGCAGAGTCTTTATCAGTTTCTTATAACTAAATAATTAATTCAGTAATGTTGTCATGAAATTAAATATAATTTTATATTTTGTGATTATTTTTATTAATATTATGCATCTGTATTTTATATAAACATGTCAATCGCACAGCCCTTGTAAACATAACAATACTACTATTTACTGATAGCAGTTTATCAAAACGAAACAAAAATCTCGACGTAGTGATTAGATTTTAGTTTTGCTGTTGCCAAGTCTTTGTACGAGATGTTTAGAATTTGGTATGGAGTTCTAATATTACATTTTATTTTTCGTAATTTAACTACAGCGATTCTCAGCTATTCATATGTATGCGATACTAACAAATTATGCAGGCTATTGACAAAATAGCTGTTCATACGAACAGATGAACATGACGAATTTATAAGGTTTCCGTTTTGACCTTTTGGCTACGGAACCTTAAGAATGATAAAGATTTCATTTTTTATTAAATTTAATATACAAATTCTACTCAGTTAGAATTTTATTATATGTAATATATAGATTAGAGTGTGTTCCTACAAACTCGTTGGATTTAAGACATAATATAATATGCACTTTAAAATAAAACGTAAGAACTTCTTAATTAATTGGAAAAATAAATGAGTCAAACTTTGAATTTAAGTTAGGTAATAACAAATTTACTGCTACATTTGATCTGCAATGGCATCGACAATTTTTTTGCTGACACTACTTATACTTCAACAACTAAAACTATTTACTTTTCTATTTTATTTCTATTGCATTGAATAGAATTAAATATTTGATTTTCTTTTAAATAACATGGTTTTGTTCCCACGTGAATATACATATATACCTATAGGTGTGACAATAAATTCTCTATCAACACGACAAAATGTAATATTTCAGGCCTCGTGTGATTAGGGATGACGAATCTAACGCACGGCATATTCGATTATATCCCAAAGGACCCAATGTCCAAAATATTTACCACGAATTTACCTTTCCATTCCATATAACTTATTTAATAAGAGTAAATGATACTAATGTTGGGTTAAGGCACATCTTCTACTGTAATTAAGCTATGCGACCTATAATATTTATATTTTATTGCAATTGCTGTTCTAAAAATATACTTATAGTATATTTAAAATAATAAAAAAAAATAATAGTTATTAAAATATATGTATATCGGTAATAAATAATATAAAACCTTTTAGTTATTAAACTTCCAAACTAGTACTGTCTAGAGACGGAAAATTTCACAACTACCCTTAAGTCCGATTTAGAAAGAAAATGCTATATTCAACGCATAGAGTATTGATGTTTTTTTTATTAATGTCATATTATAATAATATTTTCTCAATATGTATTCTCAATATATATGTACCTATATCATATACGAAAAGATAGAGCATTGACAAACTCTGCCTTTTTGTGTATACATATATTATATAAAGTGATAGAGATATCGTTATGTAGAAATAACTATTTTAAGCTCTTATACGAATACCATCAAGATATTTAGAGTAAGTGAAGTTATCATAAATAAAATATAAAGCCGTACCCAAGGGTTTGGATACTCCTTAATGGTATCATATACTTGTACTAAACAACTTACATAGAGACAGGTGTTAGCTTTAAACTACTTTACTAAGTACATATCAATACATAATTAATAAATAATAAGACGATCCTCCCTAATATTATAAATGCAAAATTTTATTTGTTGGGCAGTCCTCTTACTCTATCCACATCGAAAGGAACAAATTGACATCATTTTTTGGATAGTACCTAGTTTTTGGGCAAAAAATTACATTACAGTTAGTGTTTTAATAAAAAGGCGTTGTACCCGCCATCTTATAAAATAAACCTAGATATTGTATATATAGTTTTTTTTATATTGTTAAACTATTTACAATAAATAAATATGTAAATGAACGAATGATTGAACGAACAAACAAACAATAAACAAATAAATTAATAAGTTTACCTTCACTTCACTTGGGTGTATTTCTAAGTGCCTAACAGTGTTACTCCAGTTCATCTTAGGAAATCTCATCCAAATCTGTTAAGCCGTTTCAGCGTAAAGGAGTAACTAATATTCTAAATTATACACATATATAAGTTTCAGAATTTATAATTGTATTTCTATTGTAGGTGCAATATTTTGTTTGTCATTATACATTTTCTCGTGAGGTAATAACAGATCTGCTAAAAATCACTAAAGACAGGTGAAATTGGGGCCTTAGTGAAGCGGAGGCGGGTTGTTAGTTCACAATAATGCTGAATCAATAATATTTCAATATCAACAGTATTTCTCTAAATTGCCTATTAAAATAAGCAATTACTTAAGAACGTGGTTCAATAAAAATTCAAAGAATTGTATTTGCTTGGAATGTTGACTTTTAATCGTCTAAATTTTTCTGTAAATATTCGGTAATTACTTTAAAAAAAAAATTGACATAGGTTTCCTAGTTTTGTGCTTGTAGAATATATAAAAATATACACACAGCTAAAGCTACATAGCATATAATAAGAAATAATACAAGACCTAGATAGATAATTGTTAAGTACGTATTTTTTATATTTCTTTTTTGGTGCCTTTTATACCAATTTATTTATTACCCGACTGCAATGAAAGGGTTATGTTTTTCGAGCCTATCTTTGTATGTTTTTTTGTAATATTATTTATTTTTAATATTCTTTAATTAAGGTATCGTTAGATTTGTCTCATTAGTCCAAGTGTTCGTAGATAGGTTACATAAAAAAATTAAATATGGGGGCTGCTAGATTCCATAATGTGAAAAAGAAAAAAAAATCGGTGAACAATGTCAAGTGCGGTATCCTTGAATAGGTATTTAAAAATCATTTTTAGATTTCTTTCATCGTTTTTCATTTTAACTAACAATTTAAGATATACTTATAATAATTTAAAATTGGTTAACAACCATTCTCGCTAATTTTCCTACTTACAAATACTGCTGTAAATAAATAAATATATTATAAAAATAAAAAAAACCCGAGTGCATAAAAGCTAACTAAAAAGATAAAAAAGTTTACGATAGTATATAGTATTATGCAGTCAGAAACATACATAATAATGTACACACTAGTATGTTTTGTACAATTTTTTTTTAACGTTGGGAAATGCATTTACGCACGAGGTGTGGGACTCACCGGCGTAATAAAGCCAGTACTACCCACTAAAACCCAACAAAACCTTCCTCCGTTTTAATGGGGCGTCGCAGGATCGCTTACGCATTCTAATAAAATATTTTTCTAATTTAACTCGATGATGGCAACTAGCTTTGTTCGTTATTATTGAGATAAAAGCTAACATCGTTGAAACAAAAATCTAATTCTGACGGAACGACCGTCGCACACACGTTACGCTATACATAATGGCGCTTATATATAAAAACTTTTTCGATACAAAATAAAACGGTACGAGAAAATGTTTAAACAGCGCCATTTAAACACTTCAGTGCGATTCCCCTTCTAGTACTCACGAACAACAAAATTATGAAGAGCAAACAGAATCGTGCCTAATAACATATATAATCTTTTGACACCATAAAGATGGCCATAACTGAGAATATTACACACCTTATGAGATCATAAAGGTGCCAACTTATAAATTTTGGGTCCTTCATGAAAAATCTTTATTAATTATAATAAAATATGCCATTAACTTTTTATAATAAATATTTTAATTCGATTTACGTCTCTTTTATAAATAGTTAAGGAAAGGTATACTTGCATGCAATTTAATATTACGGAAATTGAAGTCCTTAAAAATAATTTTATTATGCATTTTAATTACAAATGCACAAAACAAATATCTTTTTAGGGTTCCGTAGCGAAGAGGCTTTTTTGGCTGCACATAAATGTGTTGAGCATTTTTGGATAGGTGTTTAAAAATGAGATTAATGTTAAACTATTATAATTCTATTTAAGCCAATATTTACCCCAATTCGTAATTGTCCAATTTTCCAAGTAATACCACAAAATTATTGCTCTTCATAGTGCGTTATTTATTCATATAAACATTATTATCGATACAGAGGCCGAATCTATAGTTTTTAGAATTTTTGTCTGTCTGTCTGTTACCGCATCACAGAAAAACCACTGGAGGGATTTTGATGAAATTTGCTATGGTGATAGCAGGTTATCCGGGTCAACATATAGGATACTTTTTACTGCGGGAAGATGTCTTATTTCTGAGAAAAAATACAAAAACTGCAATGTAAGAGTATACTAATACGTAAAACCGAAGAATTTGGTTTTTGGTCATCTAAACGCGGGTGGAGCCGCGGGCAATGCTAGTGTTATATATAACTAGCGTTTTCCTGCGGTTCCGCTCGCATAGTACATTAATCACCAAATACGTCATTTTCAAAATAATAATTTTATTATTTCATAATAACAAATATTATTTTGAAAATGACGTTATGCATAAACAATATTTAGTTTTTTGTATGTATAATATCAAATTCAAAGCACCTTGTCAGTCTCTCTTGAACTGCCTTGACTTCATTGTCAATGGCTATAAAAAGTGACCTCTTTTAAAGTGGACGCGCTACACGGTAACTTATAAAAATAGTCTAGATGTATATATACATACATACTTTACATATCGTCACACAATTTATGTGATAAAGTAAATAATATCGTTTAAAATATCACACTTTGTACTATACACTATAATATATACATTAAACATACTTTTAAAAACGCGAAACTTTGTCACATACGATGTCTGTATGTTACTTCTTGATTTAGTGAACAAACAGACTATAACGTGGAATGAAACATTAGTTATTGTCAGTTAAAATATTTAATGGCGCTGAGACTTATAAAATATATAGAGAGTACTAGTATAGAATAATTTATTAACTTTAATATGTATCCATATTATATATGGGTTTTGCCATATATTTTGTTTTTCTGAATGTTTAATGGCTTGAGAACTGCTGGACAAATGCTAATTGGACTTTATAATTCAAGGCCAACATTTAAAACTTGGATAACATTTCGTTCAGTTGAGTTAATCTACAGATAGAACTTGAGTCCTTTTCATATAATATTGATTAAATAAATAATTATTTTTTTTAATTTTTTTAATATTCTTTATCGTTAAATATAATATAACAATAGCAACACTAAATAATATTAGTAATTAATAAAGTTTTTTTTTTAAATTGTAATATTTATAATAATAAAAGCTAAAATTAAATAAAAAATATTGCTATATTTAATTATAATACTTATTAATTAAATTTTCCAAATGCTTAGAAATAAATATCAACAAATATTATATACTTTGGAGCCATTTTTAAATTTTTGAAATCATTTTTGTAAAATAGTGGGTAGGCACTGTCTGTAACAAGTTTAAAACGCCTTTGAGACGTCTATACCTTAACTTAGTCTCTCCTGTGACCATGATTGCTGTAAAGCATTCGAAACGTCGGGAACCAAAAATCAAAATAAATCCGCGAAATAATCCGAAATGATAATTTTATTTAAAACACAAGTAAGTTTTCATTTAAAAAATATCATGCACATATGGTCATATCATACACATATATAATTAATTTGAAAGCTATTTTGTACGAAGATGCAATTCATTCCAAGAAAATAAAGATTAAAAAATCTGGATCCCATAGCAAATAAGAAATAAGCAATAAGAAAAGGAACTAACGCTCTCTATTTCTTAACGTCCGTTTATTGTAGAGTTTTCAACATACGAGTATATTGTTTTATTTCGTTAGCTGTGTTAGTCTTGTTTTATTTTAATTAAACTTTCTTCGAGCCACTTAAAATAATGATTTAATAAACTTAATTTTTGTTTAAGTTTACTAAGTTTATATTTACAGGTGACTAAATACAGGTGCTTATGTGTCGACTAATTGGATAGAAAAGCTAGTACTCTCTAAAACCTAAGAAAAACCTTCACCGTTTGAATAGGGGCGACGTAGGATAGTTTACGCACTCAACCACGATACACCGACGGCTCATTTACTAAGGTAGACCAAAACAACCAGGGCAAATTACCAGGGAGTTGCTGTCATGGTTCATTCTGCTATCAGAGGAGCACCAAGAGGAAACCACATGGTACACCTTCTCAGACCCACCGAGATGGGCCGCCTTCCAAAATCGTCATTACACAAACAGTGCCGTCTGTTTGTTAAAATACCGAAGGCGAATCAGAAAGCGCTTCTGAGCTTAATTTATCTTGCCAAAATATGTAAACATGATTTAAAAGTAAACAAAAATACACTATACCGCCTAGCTTTCTCTTCATAATTATTATAAATAAACTGATTAGAACTAAACAAGTTATCAGATGAATTTATTTTCATACGAATTCCACTTACAGAGTTTCAACTCGAAATTGTGATTAAGAGTAGGTTAAAATTGATAAGCTTTGATTTTAGTTAAAAGTGAAACTAATAAAAACTCCTTAAGAATTTCTTCTATACATGTAATAAAATTGTATTTGGAAACTCTAATAGAAATAGACATTACTATCGATACAGAGTCCGAATCTATAGTTTTTAGAATTTTTGTCTGTCTGTCTGTCTGTTACCACATCATGAGAGAACCCCTGGACAGATTTTAATGAAATTTGGTATGATGATAGCTGGTTATCCGGGTCAACATATAAGATACTTTTTATGATCATTATATGAATTTATCTCATTTCTGAGAGAAAATACAAAAACTGCATTGTAAGAGTATACTAATATGTGAAACCTAAGAATTTGGGTTATAGTCATCTGAACGCGGGCGGAGCCGCGGGCAATGCTAGTCTACTATAAATAGAAGCTATATTACCCTATACCGTATTAATTAAAGCAATAAGTCAATTTTATGACAAAATGGGAATAAATATTAAATGAAAGGAGTCTTTAACCTTTTCTTTCTTAAGTTAAATAAAGTATCTAAAGAAACATTAAGTCTTTTATTTAAGTTTAGGACACCTGAAACATTATTTGAACTGTACGAAAATTATTTAACTGTAATGTTACAGCCATTCATTCATTAAGCTTTGAAGAAATTTGTTTAAATTTTTAACTTTAATATATATAATATATATTTATAAAGTGGTATTTCTTTTCATAAAATCAAAGTTTAAAGTAAATATGATAGATATTTTATAGCTACTGTCTTAGTACCTGAAAGTAACCTAAAAACGTCGAAAAAAAAGCTTATGGGAATTTTTAACATATTAATTATATTTCCAGTACCTGACCAGTATTAAATATTGATTGTATGTTAAAGTCAAAAGTTTGAGGACCAACGAGAATGTATGAAGAGAATGAAAACTATAGAAAAAGCGAAAGCAGTATGTAGAGATTATAGCGTTTTAGATAGAACCCCAAACACGAAAAATAAGTTTTATTTAACTTAAATGTAATAACAAGTCTATTTGATTTAAATTTAAAACGATGTTAGATTGATAATTATATAATTATTGACAAGTACTGCGTTGGAATATTTAAATATCTACTAAAAGGATCAGAGAGCGAATCTAAACTGGAACACAAACGATGGAACAATATTGAGATTCAAGACATTCCTTTGCCGTATAAATTATACAAAGCAATATTTAAAATGATTTCGTGACTCTCTAATATTTTCGACTGAAGGTTCAGATTATTCATCTTTTTCACATTTATATACTACTAGCGACTCACACTCGCTTCGCTCGGTTTCGTTCCTAGCTTGATTTCTCTATATAAACTTTCATCCCCTTTTTTACCCTCTTAAGGGATGATTTCCTGGATAAAAAATATTATATGTCCTTTCCAGGGTTTCTAACTACCTTCTTACCAAATTTTATCTAAATCGGTTCTGTAGATCCAGAGATTACCCCCTACAACGTCACAAACTCACAAACTTTACCTCTTTATAATATTATGAAACGTATACCTCTTCTTCTTCGTCTTCAAATCTTTGGATGATGATAATATTTTGCAAATGCGGTACTTATTAATATAATATCTATATTGGCCTTTTTAAGGTAATAAGAAATCAGATCATAACCACTTCTTTGAACCATACTTAATTTTTAAAAAAATATCTAAATATTTGATAGATATAGCCGTTATTAGAACTATTAATATTAATAGAAATATGAATTTTCATAAAAAAACTAATGAATTTACAAATGAATGTACATGTTATATGTACATATTGTTATTCTGTTCCGATTAACATTGACTTACTATACTTACTTGCCCGTTTTTCCCCATCGGCTTCTCAAGATTTCTCAGAAGTCAACTTCCAAATATTTTTGCGTGCATTTAGGGGATGAATTTACAAAAATATTCCCGTCTCGCTCACATCTATACTAATATTATAAAGCTGAAGAGTTTGTTTGTTTGTTTGGTATGTATGTTGAGCTACTAATCCGATTAGATTATTTTTTTTGCATTAGATAGCCCGTAAACTAAGGCTATGGGCTATATGTCATTCCGGAAAAATGTACGGTTCCCGTGGGATAGATTTGTTTTTGACATTTGTTCATTATATATGAAAATATATAAAATTTCATGTTTCTAGGCTTCTTTCTAGGGTTTCTAGGGTTTAGACTGTACGCTGTTTATCAAAGAATAAATTTAAGATTGCTTATTTTGTAAACCAGCATTGTAACTAGTAAAAATCATTTAACGAATAGTTTTGGTAGTGAATCAAATAGTATAACAATTAGTTTAACAGTATAAGGTTTTTTTTACTTGAATTCAGGTAAAAAAGCTAACGATGTTTATAATAATTTTCTACATTTTCTCTATTTCCCTTGTGCAGGAAATAGACTATTTCGAGTTTCCACGTAAATGTATTGACTTGGAGTCGCTAATGCCATCTATAATAATTATATCGTAATCGATGAGTTAAATATTTTTTAATATTAATTTAGAATTTATATTAACTACTGGCGATTTACCCTCGCTTCGCTCGGTTTCGTCACTAGGTGGTTCTTTAAATTGACATAACTTATTTATTTATGAACCAATTGTAATAAAACAAATACTAAATGATAAGTAGTTTACCACAATACATTAGTGAAACCCGCACCCAAATCGGTTAAGCCGTTTCTGAGATTAGCGCTCAACAACGCTCACAAACGCACAGACAAACAAACAAACGTTGTTAAAGTCATCGTTTTGGGTTCTATTGCGTTAATAAAGACCCCCAATAAATTATTTGAAAAATGTGAATGTGTCTTTGGTTGAATTCATATAATATTAAGTAATACAGATGTTGTATAACTCAAAATGAATTAATTGCAGCAAATTTTGTATCTTCATTTTTGGTATAGAACGAGGGACACTTTAACTAGAGAAATAATATCCGTAAATAGGAAAAATTCCTAACACTCGTTTGAATATCAAACAGTGAGCAACTGAGCATAATCTTTGTTCTAAAAAGCCATCTTTGTGGTGTAACCAACATGGGTTCATAAAGTGCTTGAAGTTTTCAAGCGAAATTCTGAAATACATTTAACTTTACGTGAATCGAGATGAAAGTAGGTGTGAAATATGTGTACCATATTTTCATGTACGTGGCAATTGTTACCAAGAAATTTGTACATTTTTATTTATAATCTACTATTATTTTTATTTTATGTAGTCTATTTTGATAAGGAAATTTGCTATTCTGTGATATTGTAAGTAAAACTATCTTTTTATTTATTTTGGTTTTTGGTTTCCGACGTATCGAATGCTTTACAGCAATCATGCTCACGGGAGAGGTTGGGGTGTTAGATGTCTCAAAGGTTATTTATTATATAGTTGTTACAGATATCACATACCTACTAAATTATACAATAATTAAAAAAAATCATAGCGACGGGAACCAAAAATCAAAATAAATCAGTACATTTTTTTTAAAGATATACTTATTTAAAATGTCATAGATTCGCATAAATCTAACAAAGTATTATCTTTTTGGATAACTACTTTAGAATTAATGGCTTGTATTAATTTTTTTTTAAATGAAACCTCATCATTTAATTTTGCCACTTAGACAAACTAAAGTAATCCTTATTTGAAACTTTACTTCTACATTATTGAAATTGAGTTCATAATACCATTTTATAATATATTATTTAAAACCATTAACTAGTATAAAAACACTATTTTACTATCCATAGGTATATCTATAATCACTATTTTATTTTAAGATTTTCAAAAGGAGGATAAAATAAAAAAAAAACATATGTGATACCCAATTTATTGAATCGTTTAATAACTCTGATACGATATATAACAACGAACTATTTATAAGGGGTACCTTCATACATTCAGTATATGAATATTTCACAAACTTCCTATCGTAGACATAAATATATGTATGTATGTATGTAGAGTTTTACGTGAATCTATTATAATAGCCAATTGACTCAAAATTTTAAACCCAGCCTATAATAAAATAAAATATTTAATTATAAAAGCCTTTCCCCTTTCAAACAAAGTGTGTTGACAAATATTATAGCGAATTAAAAAAAATAAAGATAATAAATAAATAATTAATAAATAAATATGTTGGGACATATTTATAAATATAGATAAGTAACGTTAATTAAGTCTTTAATCTCATATTTGATTTGATACTTAATAGGTTTAGAACAATTAATACTACAGAGGAAAATATTTTTATGATAAATACATTTAAGAAGTAACAAGTACTAGTCTACATATATTAGAAATACAGTTATTTTCTATGGACAAATATAATGATGCGGCTACACTCGATAAGACCTCATAATGTTTAAGGAAAGCTAAATGGCATGTAAAGAAAGTATTTCGGAGCTAGAAAGTCTTGGCGAGGCTTCACCGCACCATACATTGACATCGTTTAATTTCATTTTTATTTACAAGGATTTCCATTTTTTCCATAAATAATACAACGATACAACAAATAATTATTGTTTATTTTCCAAGAAAGAAGATAATATTAAATGTCATATCACAGTACCGTAAATAAATAATCTATATAAAAATATTCGTACAGTAAAACCATTTGAAACATTCGTGTATTAACTAGTTAAACTAACATTTTAGACGTTCCTAAGAAGTTCCTCAGATGATAGCATGCCGTCCTGTAAAAAAATTTTTTTTTAGATATAAGTTCTTAATTTTTTTAACACATCAAATAACTATTATAAATAATACTGTTCATCTTTATACTTAATTTATTCATGTAAAGTTGGTGAGAAGTAATTAAAATGATTTTACAGTATGAATACGGGATGTTGGGAAGTTTATAACTACAATAGGGCTAAAGCAACACACGCTTAGAAAGTTCAAGAGAAATGAATATAAAAGTTAGAGTTAATAATTACTATTTTATTTACAAATTTAAATAAAACTATTCAAATTTTTTACAGTAAAGTAAAAATTATCATTGGAGAGACAAAAATTTAAAAAAAAACCGCGTAAATGCCAAAAAAATAGTTATAAATTTTAAATGTCCGATATTCGCCTAACTCTCGGAAAATCTTATATGTAGGTATACTAAATAAAATAAAATTCAATGTTTTATTACTACAAATGCATTTCTCTATACTAAAAGAGTTTTAAAATTTCTTTTCTTCAATGAGTAGAATGACATCTTGTCTAAGCCTGCTATTGTGAAAATTCTAAAAAAAAAATTTGACAGCTTCATATTACCTGGTTAAGGTCGATGAACTTGCGAACTACGGAGCGGGCGAAATCGGGGTTGTTAATCATTTCGTTGACAAACCAATCCAAGGGAATGCTAGTTAAGATAAATTATGAATATTATTTTAAAAGTCTTATTTTATAACAAAATACGTAAATACTAATTTCATTTGCATGGGTAATACAGATAGATACACTAGGGAATCGAACCCGTAACATTCGATATAGTAGTTTGGACCATGTAAATAAGTTCTAAAGACTAAAGTAATAAGACTAAAGGAGGAGGAGTAGGTCTTCAATATTATTATTTTATTATTTTTTCATGCAGATTGAAGAAAAGAAGAGAAAGAAAAGAAAGGAGTTTTAAAAAATTGTTATACCAGAAAAATGCGCAAATTTATCTAATATTAAAAATGCATTATGAGTGACCACTGACCACGTGGGTTTGTTACTTCGTCACTATAACGGCTAAGTGGATTTAAAAGAAAGTCTTAATGGAAATAGTTTATATCTTAGATTGGTACATATGCATATTTCTCAATGTACCGTACAAGTGGATCCATGGACTTAAATAATCACTAAAGTATAAAATTCTACAGATTTGAGAGAGAGGCGGGCTAATGCGTGCTTAGAAGGATCCTACTAAATTTCTATCTTAAGGATTTTATCTTTATGATGAAAAGGTAGTAATATTAAAATATTTTAAACATCTTAAAAATATTTACTTATCACCTATAGTATAAAGCGACATACATATTGTTGATAGTGGACGAAAAAATATGTCATATGAAGTGTTAAAAGTATAAAATAAAGTAGCTAAATCATTTATGTAAGTAAAAATAGACTTGAATCACTATTTTGTCTTCTAATATAACCAACAAATTGTACGAAAATAGAGGGCGAAAATGAATTCTGTGACTTATCTAAATCTAATTCCTTATATCAAATTATTATTTGGCTTGTTACAATTTTCCCATTATAATAGTTTTAACTTCAAATGAAAGAAATGACTACGCTTTATAACGATATAGTAAACTTGACAAACAAAAAGTTATGTCCATCTAACTTTGAAAATTTCGTGCTTTAAAGTATTTTAGTTAAGGTTAAGGTTATCATTTACAATAAAAAATATGTAATTTTTTCATATTTGTAAATAATTTTTAAATTAGCAAATATATTTATTCATTGTTATCAGTTATATTTTTTTAGTTATTATTAAACGAGTATGAAAAGTTTTACAAATTCATTAATAATTTAATCTATTATCACTTTTTAAAGTCAAAGATTTTGGGTTAAAAGTGTATTTTAAGATATAGTGGGCCTTCCTAAATAATCAAATATTCTGTATGTTCTTTAATAACTTTGATCTTGTTTGAAGCTTTTATCAAATACAATACTATTTTAGTGTGGAAATGAATTTTTGTTTCCTGAACTAAAAGCTCTTATTTCGATAAGTATAACTGCTATTATTATCCGTTTTGTTATACAAATAGATCATCAAAAACTGGATATTTCTGCATTCATGATTTATCTTTTTCATAGCTTGATCATTATTCATTTTAAGATATGAGCTTAATTAATAATATATGAGCTCTATCTTCAGAAAGGTTGCCAAATGTAATATTAAGAATTATAATTATGTAAGGTTCTCGTTTTGTTTAAGGACCTATTGATAAATTATATAATTTTAGATATATAGGAGACAAGATTTTTATAATATGTATGTATTTAAAGTTATATATGTGTAGTGTATCAAGTATTTGTTATCCATAACACAGGCCTCGTAGCTTATCATGGAACTAGATGGTGCTGTGTGCTAATGTCCCAACAACATATTTACATCTATACATATAATAAAATTGTAACTAAGCCGAATCTGTACATTAAATATTCTTAAAAATCTTATTGAAATAAACATTAGTTATATAGTTTTTAGAATTTTTGTCTGTCTGTCTGTTACCGCATCACAGAAAAACCACTGGAGGGATTGGTACATATGGGATACTTTTTACCACGAGTAAATGTCTCATTTCTGAGAAAAAATAGAAAAACTGCAATATAAGAGTATACTAATATGTAAAACCTAAGAATTTGGTTTTTGGTCATCTGAACGCGGGCGGAGCCGTGGGCAATGCTAGTATTTACATATAGCTAAAATGTTTTGCAGTTACGCTAAAACTTACATCATACATCACTAAAGTTTATTTTGACACTTGTTTAACATTTCTATCAAGCATGTACAATTGTACACGTATGTATACGTCATGAGTATCATACGTTTACATAATTTATCACTATAAAACACCTCTTGAAATGCAATATGGTTCAAAATTTACATTTTCTTCTTACATGTCCTTATACTTTTGAACAAATTGTTTTATAAATATAACATTGAAAATACAACGGTAAATTTTACATTTTACCTTTCCAGCGTCTTTTCATCGTTCCCGTCTAGACCATCCTTTTCTTGCGAGGCCTCGAGGTTCTCCCAGAAATTATCCAAGCCGTAAACTGTAAAAAATATCATAGTCAAGCGTGGGAAATGACTGCCTTTGTGAGCCGTAAAGTGTTGTAATACTTTAGAATTAGCATATGAAAGTACACTTGCGTCTTCGTTAAAATATAAAAGAGTATTTATATACAATATTACAGTATATTTTCAAGTAAAAAATAATAAAAATACTTCTCATCATGAACCAAGTACTTTGAACTTCAACTTTATGAAACAAGTAACCATAATTTTTCGGTTTAATTAATATAAAATTACTCTAGGCATGAATGCAATATTCATAATTGTTGAAAGCTCTGAAGTTCAGCAACATAATAGAGAAATATAGAGAGCTCAAAATATTCAGAAAAAGTAGAGCTAAAACAAAACTATACTAATTAAGCGTAACATTCAACGTAGAGAGTGTAAAATAGAAGGATCACTTAAACCAAATTTATTCAATAGACATACATCTAAAATATATACATATTATATTAAAATTAAGTTCAAAGTTATAAAAATAACTAAAAAAAATTTATAGTATTGCTTTCCTAATATTTCAAGGAATAATGAAAGAAAGATTATATATATTTTGTTTGTAAATTATAGATTGCAATATTTAACAAACAAAAGATTCAAATATTTAACAAATAATTTATATCCTAATTTATGTTATAATTTAAGCTGTAATCTTGCAATAAAAGCATTCATAAGCAATAGTTTCAATAATAAATATACGTTCTATGGGAATAAAGCATTAAGGGCTTTATACTAAAATATTACAACACTTTATTTTCATATCTGGCCGTTGATCTGAAATACATAACAGACAATAATAAAATTATTACATCAACCACAGTAATTTAATAACATTTAACCTCATCCAGTGACAATGGAGGCCACATTTCAGCGGCAGTATGACGTAATGTCTTTGTTAAAGCTTTACTTTTACATTTAGTAAGTTTAAATGACATTGATAAAGCCCACTAAGCGGTTAACTCATAATTATTTTAACAATTTTGATAAATATTTAAAAACACGTCAAGAGGACAGCATAAGCTTACATAAAGGGCTGATATTTTCAATTTTTATCTCATAGGGTAGAAGGTGAGAAATCAGCCTTAAAGCAACTATACTTAATATTGTTGTCATATTAAACATTCGTGTATAAGTGTATTATGTCCGCTGCCAAGACGATGCAGTAGGAACATTTATTAATATATATTTTTAAGGCCTTCTGTGAAGTATGTCAATATTAGATGTCCAATATATTGTTATTGGATGTTGTTTGAAGCGTGTTATGATGACACTGCTTATACCTCCGTTGTTTTCCTGCCTCTTTCCAAAGGCCCTGGCGATAAGTATGTTAGAGTTGGGCTTGAATACTCCTTTTGCCATCCTAACTTCACGTTGTGGGAATTCTGGGTTATAGCATAAATATTTATTTACACTAATATAATAACTCTCTTTTTTATATTGTTGGTATTTTATAAATGAAGCTTTTTTTTCATATAAAGTATAATAGGTACTTATGAAATATCTAATCACATATTGTGTATTTTAACATTTATTTTCATGAAGAAGCAAATATAAATAGATCGTCCGTCAACTTTTCGACCCATTAATGGTTTTGAACGAAAATACTTTTGTTTTTTTACCTTCGCTCGCAATTCTTTTCCCATATCCCCTAGCGATAAGTACATTAGATTTGGGCTTGAAAGTTCCCCTGGTCACCCTTATTTCCTCCTCTGTTAGAATATCAATCCAATTATTGAAAAAACATTAAAACTAATAGACGAAATCTTAAGACGACTTTAGGCATCCGTAATAGACGTACATTTTTATTCTAGACTACTAAAAGATACAATTTTAAGAAAGCATCACTCATAGAAAATAACATATAAATAAATATTATTTTCATACTGTATAAATAACTATAGATTTTGACTTTTCATTAAACTGTAAGCCTGGAAGCATTTGAAGCACAAAGTATCTTCATCTATAATGTTACCTTCTTCGTTTACTTCATCATTACCACTCCTTTTTCCAAATTCGTAAGCCACCATCAATGGGCATTTAGGGCTAAACTTCCTGCGGATTTGTTCATCTGTTGGAAATTGTAAGTGATGTGTGTACTAATTGTATAGGAGTGTTTAAAAACGTGATGATTTTTAGCTATTATCATTACAATAATCATTAAATTTTTGCTTTTATATTTAACATAATCAAATATTTTAGGATATTTTACATATTACTTTAAAATATTAGAAATGTTATCATAAATGATAAGCTATTTGAGTGATAGTCAAATAATTATTGTGGATAAAACAAATGTTGATAATAAGTATGTTTTATGTAAGAGAAATTGTGTACTGCTTGCATAAATGTTACTGTCGGTACACCGTATCAGGCAAGTTAGTAATGTTTTATAAAACTTTAAAATAAGCTTTGTTATAGATAAAATATACAATTTTATGTACTTTTCATAACTAAAACATAACCAAGTTATAAACAAGGCATTAAAATAATAAAAAACTTTATCTAACACCACACAAAGCTTTAGATCCTAATATATTTAAGTTGAAACTTTCTTCGTTGGCTTGAAAAGCTTCATTTTATAACTTAAAAAATACATGAAGCAGATCAGTGCCTGGAAAAAACTTTCAATTTAGGTCTTATCTCGTAGTAAATTACATTTTATTGGACCTATAGACATACAAGCGCACACAAAGACCTCATCACGAGGTTCTTTAACCAGTCCAAATGGATTTTCTTTCGAAGCGTCGAGTACTGTCGTGCGTAGGTTGCCGCAGTACTTATATATATTTATTGCAATTTGTCATCATTCAGTGACCGGAATACCGATTAGATTCTTTATGGTACCTTCCGACTCCAATTCAGGTGTCCTTTTGCCAAAGTCTCTAGCGATTCCGACGGAAGGACTCTTAAAGGTGGGAATACCTCGATTTGTACGTTCAGACCGCGATTGTTGTTCGACGTCGCCTTATGACAAAATACCTTTTTCATTTCTATGTAAGATGTATTGGTTTATGTTGTATAAGAATTTACATGTTATTATTTTTAGTAACGTATTCTTATTGATGTAAGTCTTTTTAAATAAAACTATTATATTTTTGGTAGATTAATTAGTTTTTTGAACTTAACTAAAAAAATATATATAATCGGGAAACATCCCCAAAAACTATTTTATTTAAAATGTAAAAGAATATTAAAAATTGCTGTATCATTACTTTTTTTATATAAGAACAATATTACTCTTAAGCTCTTACTTTTTTAGTTTTTGCACCATAATTGTTTATTTAGTAAAGTTAGAATGGCTAAGATCTGTAGCGGTACGTTCATATTATAACTGCATTACAAGAGAAATGAATAAATTAATTTACAATTTGTATAAGAAAACAAATAGCTTTAAAACTTAATTCATCTTAACGTTGTACAATATCAAATATTTTAGATTACTTACGCCAACAATTTCTTTGAAGCAGTTATATTCCTTAGGCTTTTCTTTGTTACCATTTCCTAAACGAATTATGTAATATAAAAAAATAACTGCTTATAATGTCACTTTATTTAGCTGCAAAATGATCAACTTTTAATTAAATATAATAGGTCTCTAACGTATGTGTTACCTCCAGTCGAAGTCTATCTGTGTACAAAATTTTATTAAAATCCGTTCAGCGTGTAGAAATAACAAACATACACACATACCTACACATTTTGGCATATAAATATATGTATGTATGTATACTCTTGTAATTTACTAGAAATATGCACTTACGTTCAGTACGGGCACGTTTTCCGAAACCTCTTGCAGTCATCATCTCAACGTTCTTGAAACCGCGAGTGGGACGTTGTTGCTTCCTCGTGAGCCGGCCGTCCGGGGCGCCGTCGGTGACGCACAGGCACACCGCTACTACGACCGCTAGCACTGTGATATTCATGGCTGGGAAAGACGTTTTAAGTTAATATTATGGAATTATACACTCAAATTACAATAGGATATCAGTTGTAATAGGATCTATCAAATACACATGGCTAATGTATAGAGAAGCGAGAGTAGAATGCATGTCTGTCCATGTAAAATTATAAGAATATGGTCACTTCTCTATATACATTGTTATATACATATATATATATATATATATATATATATATATATGGATAATTACGTGTTAAATAGTACAAAGACTTTCAACGCGGTTAAGTTGAAGGGTTTTGTGGAACTGGCATACTTATAAAAGTGTACTCTAAAAAAGAATATTTTAAATTTCTCAAGTATAAAGCCTGATTTCTGTTTTGTATGGGATTATCTAGTAAGGAAGTTTAATTGCTATATCAGTACCAAAATTAATAAAATATCTTTCGATTGATTGACATTTTGATACAATTACAAAGGCTTCTATTACTGTAACTTGTTAAGTTTACTAATGATATTACAACCTTATTATAATGGCTATTGTGATGAGAAAATAAATATATTATTATTAATTTTCATAGTAGATACATAATATGTCAAATATTTATCAGTGGACTGTGGTAGTTTAAACCACTCTAAGATACTATACAAATTTTAACCGTAAAATAAAGCTTGTAATGTTAAGAGTAAGATCGAATCAGTAAATCAAATAAGACACAAAAGAAAATATGTTAATTGAAATTTATCCCACCTTCGAGACCCGCGCGTATATAATCAAGATACGTGGACAAACGTTTACAAATTGTTTTAGTTTCTTACTCATTCTAAATAAGCACGATAGTACATTTTAGAAAAAACGTTCATGACTTTTTTTATTACTAGTTCAATTAAAGGATAAGCAAATATTAGCTTATAATAAATAAATAAATGTATGTGTAAATGTTAGGACATTAACACACAGCACCGTCTAGGTCTATGGTAAGCTACGAGGCCTGTGTTATAGATACCAGATAGTTGATACACTACACATATATACCTTTAAATACATACATATTATAAATATTCTTACAATCTTTTCCGTGTGTACATATAAGTCGAGTAACTTAAGTCGAGTAAGGGTTAGTTCTAGCTAGCTAGCTTCTGTTATCTATTTACGGAAATTCAAAGTAATTACTTACAGAAGTAATTCAACGATATCGTCTAATGTAAACATTTTTGTTTAGTTACACTAAGCCCCGCATTGTACTATATGTAGTAAGTACATATATTATATATAGATATAAATTTCTAAGCAAATAAGGCTTAGTTCTTGTTATAAATAACGAATTATACGAATATATATCACTTAAAATATAAATGTCTGATGAAAACCGTATTAATTTTTTTGATTATGATATTTTTTCCATACATGAAAATTAATAGTGTAATTTTATGAAACTATAAATAAACATTAACTCTTAGCGAGATCTCGAGACATTTTGATAACAAATTGTAGAGTTTCATCAGCGAACGTGTCTGGTGAATTTCACACGACTTTGCACTTAGTCAAGAAAACAAAACATAATGGATCCACTCGGACACCATTTACGTGGCTTACCTTAAGCTAAACTAATGTACTATAGGAGTTCACTTGAAAAGAAACAAAATAAATGACGATCAAATTTATATGAAAGCTCTCTAAATATACTTTAAGAAAACTTAATAAAATCAAGTATCACTCACGTCGAGTGATGTCTGGCTGTATCAAGATAATGCGTGTGAAGTATAAGTATTAAGCCCTGCATTTTCTATGGACTAGTTTGGGAAAAATATCTGTGAGATCAATATAAATATTCGCTTTCGAAAATCTTGAAATGATACAATGAATTTTACGATTATATTTAATGAAAAAAAATTATAAATCCCATCGATTTCCATAACGGTCACAAAAATTTCGATTAGAAAAAAAACTACATTTTTGTTTTGGCTTGCTACTAGCGTACTGAGTTTTTTCAACATACAATGTACGAACTCAGTGTTGCAATAATATTTTTTGTTTATACGGTTACGGTTTTCATATTATTTTCCTTTATTTTGGGCTGAATTTCAAAATTCATATTTTCCAATTCTATGTAATCTCATAATATGTCTTTATATTTCAAAGTATTTGTAAAACTTTCTGCACTTTACACGTGTTGTATATTTAGCTAACAAGACGTGGTAGGGTTTATGGGTCATTATAGTAGCACTAACTCTACACTCAGACTTTTGTAGACACCGCATAGAAAGCACCTGTTAGTAGGCTTTTATGCGGACAGATTTCACATGTTATGCCCATAATATGACTGGACGTAAAATATGATGACCATATCTTGAAGAAGACGTATGAACTACCTAGTAGAGTGGTTGAGAATTTGATTCTTTGCACATGAACATTTTGCTGTATATTACGTAAAGATAAGAGTTTAAGACCCAATTGAGCTAACCCAATGCGTATAATATTATGTAAAACTATTTATTAATATTTACTTTTAATATATTTAGCCCTTTTTAACGTCCCACTGCTGGGCACAGGCCTCCTTCAGTACGAGGGAAATCAGGCTGAATGCGGATTGGCGGCCTTCACATGTCTTTTGAAAGCTTGCTAGGTTCTCTGAGACATGCAGGTTTCTTCACGATGTTTTCCTTCACCGTTAAGACAAGTGGTAATCAATCACATGAAAATATCAGAGCTGCGAGACCCGGGATTTGAACTCACTTCACTCGGTTTCCCAAGCGAGCGCGTTACCACTGGGCTACCAATGCCTTTTCATATATGAAAGAAAAAGATGGTGAAACATTTACTATATCAATAAATCGTCTGTATCTTGGTGATCTGCGATAAACTTTTATATTTCATTTGGTGTAGATATTAACATTGTTTGTTAAGCCCAGTTATATAGGCGGGAAGCCTTATAACTAAGTCGTCTAATCCATTCCGATATCCGACTGTCATCAGTTTTGTGCTATTATTATCCTACTATAAATTACAATTCTAGAATTCTATTTAAAAGACGGCATTAATAGCTTATGAGTTACATATCATCGTATACTAGAAAACGACCCTTACTTCACTCTAGCCATACAATATACTCATTTCCCATGTATCGGGCTAAATATTATTCTAGTCACTTTCATGCCTGATTTAAGCCCATATTTCGAGCACTTAAATTTAGGGGGCCTTTTAATATTTAGGTAACCCCTAACTGTCGGTAAAACAGAGACTGTTCCCTAACAGCCCCCTAACCATGCTTAGGGGACCCTTAAACTTAGGTGAAGTTGGTGAAATCGGGCATCAGACCCGTAAAGTTGTAGCTCTTTTAAAGAAGCGTCAACCAATAAAATGTCACACATTTTCGTAATTATATTTTTTATTCAATTCTCTTGTTAATGGTTTCAAAGCGTGCCAGCTGAACCCTTAAACCTAAATTATTAATGCACTGTAATTGACACCGATAAAATATTATTTCATTTACAATAAAGAAAATAAATATATTGATCACAATTATACTTAATTTTATTTGTTTGTATGTTATATATGTGTTAATGTACAATTCATTTTTTTCATTAAAAGTTCAAAGGAGAGTATGGTTTACATTCCTGTTGTTTGTATCGTAAATATTAATGAGCAACAAATATTTAACATTTATGTTAACTTGTTCTCAAACTATGTTTGCTAACTAAATTTCGATACTTTTCAAACGTACTTCGATACTAACTTTAATTATTGAGTTTCAAACAACATCTTGGCCAAATCTTTACCTGATTATATATAATCAAATTAATATCAATTTACTTGAAAGCTATTTCAAGCTTCTAAGTCTTGAAACTTTATACTATAAAGTTAGAGAAAACGTCTTTATATTATAAAGGTATTTATGATAGCATCATCAATTACTGTAGATATGAGTTTGTTGTATTTACCCTTTATTAAATCTACTGTTATACTCTCCTTAAGTACAGATAAAAGGGAGTTTTGTTAACAAATATGTCTATAATTAATTAACTAAAATAGTTTCTGTGATGTCTAAGACAAGTATTTAATCAGTTTTGTTTTATGTTAAATAATTTAAAACAAATATTTAAAAAAGTCAAATGAGTGATTTGCCTACGCCGTCTACGCCGTAACCGGCAGTCATCACATGCCTCATTTCGCTATTAGGGTGCTGATGATAACAAATATGATTTTTAAAAACTTTTCAAATTGTAGTCTACCACGCTCGTGAAGTGCGTACAGAAAAATATAAAAGGCACGAGACCTGGGATTAACCCGCTTCACTTGGTTTTCAAAGTAAAGGCCTTACCAATGAGCTATCACTTGCTTAAAGCATATGTTTTACGTATTTCGTATTATAATAAAGTAAATAGATTTAATTTTAAATAACGCGGCCTAATCTATACATATAATAAAATTGTAACTAAGCCGAATCTGTACATTAAATATTTTTAGGAAAATCTTATTGAAATAAACATTATTACCGATACAGAGGCCGAATCTATAGTTTTTAGAATTTTTGTCTGTCTGTCTGTTACCGCATCACAGAAAAACCACTGGAAGGATTTTTATGAAATTTGGTATGGCAATAGCTGGTGGTCTACATATCTCATTTTTGAGAAAAAATACAAATGTAAGACTATACAACTATGTAAAAGCTAAGAATTTGGTTTTTGGTCATCTGAACGCGGGCGGAGTCGCGGGCTAGTCTTATCTATTATTAAGATTTCCGATACAGCAGCAAATTATTAGTCAGCATGAGACGAGACTGAACTTTATTATCAGTTCTTTTCTAGATTTCTCAGTAACTAATAAAAACTTAGAATTAAAACAATTACAATGTGATCCACATTTATTGAAACTTCAGTACATCGTATCCTAATTATACACGAACTTCAATACGTGTGTTTGACATGCATTCTGTCCTGACAGTACCCATGGGGGTATATCAGTACGGTTCGTAAATATTGTGGATTTACGCAAGTTAACTTTCACTACGATAGTATACTACTTATATATATATATATATATATATATATATATATATATATATATATGCAGAAAATTACACTATGTTGATTAAATTTACATTAATTGTTGCAGTATAAGTAAAAGGGAAAATATAACTTAATTTCTTAGTGTCTGGCAAATATAGGTATAATACTTAATAATACTTTTTTTAATTCAGCACTTTTTTTCTAATGAAGCAACCTATTATTTTATTATTAATCAAATATGTTGATTATCGAACTCGCTACGAGAGATCACAATAAGTAGTGCCAAATACGGCTGCTATTGTAAAGGCTTATGAAATGGCTATACGAATATTATAAATTTTTTTTAAGTCAATATCAGATATATGCATTTTACTCGAATGCATACTTAATTGTGTCCGGTAAATTCTTATCAATTAAACCAGTTTTCATTGTACAACTTTGTCACACGTACTATTCATTCAATTTATTTATTTCTTCTAGTTATTTTTTATTAAAAAACAAGTTGTCATTACCATCTTATTATCTCAACTTATGTCGTCCCTAAATTTTATATTACTATTGTTTACGCGAATATTAAAGAAAATTAAGAGATCTTTTTGGATATTTTAGCTGTGGGTTGTTCTGAATAATTCAATGAAATAAAAGAAAAGCATAAAATAAGTTATAAATATTTTATTTTCTCATAAACTTAAAGAGGAAAACGGCGAAATCAAATAAAAATTGAATTAGATGAACATTTATTATTAATTCGCATATTTAGTAGCTTCAGGAAGATCTATGTGTTTATTATAATTTTATAACTTCTATATACATAATAAAATTTCTGTATCTTATATAGCGCATTGTTATATTTGTATTTACTTATACGAATATAAGTATCTAAGACAACAATAAAAGAAGCGTAATTACATGTATAGAATAGCAATTACTGTGTAAATATTCATTGTGCTGTCATTTAACATCACATTCAAGCCGCCGGCAATTCTAAGCTTATGATACTCAATTTGAGTTAACAACCATATAATATAACCAATTTATGGAAATAAGGAAAAACAGAAGAAACGTTTTGATAAGTATTAATTTTTTGTATTGTTAAATTCACTCTAATATTATAAATCCATACTTAATATTATAAATGTGAATGTATGTTTGTTTATTTATTTATTTGTTTGTCTTTCTTTCACGTCGAAACGGTGTGTAGATAGTTGGAGAGCTGGAGAGTGACATAGGCTACTTTTTACTGCGGGAAATTATCTAATTCCCACGGGAAAACACGTTATAGTACAATCCAAAAAAATATTTATGATCAGAATTATTTGAAACTCGGTATTGAAGTTCTTTAATAAAATTAAATAAACACGTGTTTTAGCATTTTTGAAATTCATCGTATAAGGGGATGAAATATAAATAAGGAATAAATGATAAAATAGGGGATGAAATTATTTGTATGAAACTAACTTTTTAGAGATTTTTTTGTGGTTTTGCGCGAGCGAAGCCGCGGGTTCTGCTATTATGTCTATAAAAATATAAAACATACATTTGTTCTTAATACTACATTGATTGATACACATTACTTCTACTCAGTATTCTAAAACACAACGTCTCTCTGTCTGTGATTTGGTATGCTGATAACCCTAGAACCCTAGTCAGATTTAAAAGTTCTTTGTAAATAGAAAAAAAATATCTAAGTTTTAGTATATTATGTGATTATGATAGGTAAAGGTCGGTCTTTAATATAGTTTTTTCGCCAATTTAGAATTTACTGAAGCGTTTTCATTCCAAACTGGTGGTAGGTGCGAGCTGTTGACTAACCATCGTAATGGCAATCGTGCTATGCAATAATATGATCGATGCAGGAATGCCACATAAGTTGGCGCGAGATGACATCGATCTATATCAATAAGTCTGCTTTTTCAATTTATTTGAATATACATTAAAAACTCCATTTTTTATAACATATAGGTACCTAATGTTCTTTTTTAAAAAAAATTCTATTGGTATTTTATGTATAGAAATTCTCAATATAGCCCAGAGTTTACACCCCCGTGTCTTGGAAATTACAAAAAAACGTCCATTTTGTCCTGTGCCTGATATTGTGCCAAGCCTGTCTTATTATTATCTTCCCACTAGACCGTGAGGGTAAAAGGAATAGAAAGTGGCAAGAGGTCTTTGTACTTTTATATGTTAAATTTCATAATTTTGAGTTATAAGCTTGATCATTAATATTATTGGATAAGTTTAATATACTTACATAAATATTTTCACCTCAGAATAGCTTGTTAATTGACAATTTGCACCAAATTTCACTTAGTAATTTTACGATTTATAATAACATAGTGAGAGCGTACCCAGTTGAAGTTAGTTTTATTACAAATTAATTAAATTACCGATCCCCAGCGGAAATGTCTAAAGTGGTTTGAAGGTAATTAAAATGGCCGCGAAGTACAGGCACGCCTACAAAGTAGGGACATGACAATTTACAGTTAAATTAAATGTTTTTACCAAGTGGTAATATTTAACAAGTTTTGAGGTAAATATAATTGTATTTAATACATTAAATTTACTCTGAATATTATATTACTTAAAAATCAGTACATAGTATAAAACAAAGTCGCGTCCCGCTGTCTGTCTGTCCCTATGTATGCTTAGATCTTTAAATCTACGCAATGGATTTTAATGCGGATTTATTTTAATTGATAGAGTGATTCAAGAGGAAAGTTTTAGTATATAATTTGTTAAGTTTTTGTATACATTGGCTAAAATATAACGATATTTGTTGGAGGTGTCGGAAAAAAATAAGCCGTCTGGGAGCTTTCAACCCAAAACGTTACCTAAACCCTTTCAGATATAACAAAATAATGTATTTTGGAATTGTGTATCTTATAATATAGGTGTACAGAAAAGTCCACGATGGTACATGTATATCTCTTAAGTATAACATACTATATCCATTTTAAAGTAAAACATACCTAGGGACGAACCCAAGTGAAGCGAGGGTGAGTCGCTAGTAATTAATATATTTTTTTACAATAATTTACATGTGTTTCATAGTAATCTTAAAACAAAAATATAGGTAAGGATATGTGCTTTTAAAGATGCAAATAACAGCCCCATAAATCCCGCCTGTTTAGAATTTACACATCTTTTCTAAGCCGTTGTAGGCAAGAGACATTTTCACAAATTCTGTCATTTATAATACGATTAATATGAGATTATTTTTGAGGTTTTTTATATTTTAGATTTATTGGCCGCCTGTTATATCCGGCAATATTCGAGTATGGCTCGACGGATTATTTTAAAAATGATTATCTATATTAAAAAATAACTAAATCTAACATTAATCGGCCCAGTAGATTCATAGAAAAAGGTTTGAAACTTCAGTGCATCTACTATATAAATATCTCGTGTCACGGTGTTTGTGGCTGCACAAAATTCCGAAACAACTCCACCGATTTTAGTGATTTTTTTTGTATATATCTTAGAGTATTTTTCAACCACCTACCCACACCCCTCATATTTTAATCGCGATTTAACTATTTTTGTATCTTACGTTAGACTCCTTTGATTATTTATATAGCAGAACAACGTTTGCCGGGTCAGCTCATATAAAATAAAAATCATGTTAAGTGCTTGTTGTGTAACATAGAAATATATATCTATTAAAGATACATTTGCTAAAAAATGTGCATGTAGTTACTAACTTAATAGTAATACAATAGAATATAATTTTACATTCTTCTATAATTTAATGCTATAGGTAGCAGGAATATCTTAAACGCTTCGGTTTTGACTTGGCGCTTGACTTGGCCAAATCATTGCTATTTGCTACGGAGACGAGTTCTACTCTAACATCATCATATTACGTTTAACTTGTTATGAGGCACAAGATTCTAAATATCAGTGTATAATAGAAAGATATTAGTAACTCTATTTCTGTCTGTGGCAACGAAATTATTTATATTAAAGTCATAAAAATTTATTTGGTTTTCACTATATAACTATGAATAAGAGAAATTTAAAACTAAAATATATGCTGTTAGTTGGGGTATATATATATATATATATATATATATATATAAACTGAAATGATGAATAACTGAAAACTATCTAATAATATTTAGTATACATTTCGTATTCTCACTGGTCCTAAAGAAATTTGTTGTAATGCAATAGTTGATTGTCTTTTAGAAATTGAATTTCCTTTGAGTAATTAAGGTGAAGCTTTAGTGGGTTTAATTGTTCAGTTCACCAATTTACTTTTGCCTTGAGTTTGTTTTATTAAGAGATAATTTTAGGCTAACAATTTATTTGCCACAAATTATAATAATAACACTGATGCTAACTCTATTATTCTATACTAGATACAAATTTTTTTAGGTATATTTTCTATCAAATATACGTCATAAATTAATACGTCCACCTTGTGCCGACAACGTATTCTTTCGTATTTAGGCCACACAATGCTCATAGGCGACGAAAGTTTGGACAAACTTATTGTGGTTGGAAATACCGAAGGCAAAAGATCGCGTGGTCGTGCTTCAATAAGATGGACCGACCAAATTAAAAACTCGTCATCGAAATTCTACACGGTGGTAAGAGACGCGCTGGAAAGAAACCGGTGGAGGCAGATCATCCGCTCTAGCTGCAATCCTAATGTATTAATATACCATTTAAATTTTATCATACGTAGTATTTTCGTCACTTATGCGAAATGTTATATTTCGCTATCATAAAAATCTAATATATCAATGAAGAAAATACTATATCTTTCACATTTTATTATAAACTAGCTCACTCACTAATTCACTAACTAACTATACTAACTCACTAATTCACCTCGCTAAGTAATGAATATTTTCTATTTTTACATACTTATACGTAAAGTTAGAAATTATTAGAATTCGTACAACAAAATATGAATATAAACCAATAAAGAAACTGATTTTAAAATATTAAACTACAACCTAATTAGCTAAATTTAAAGTTTGAAATGATACTCTGTGTATTAAATAGGTATAATAATTACATAGCAATCAAGACTAAAAGTGTATACATTCTAGTGTTTTTTTTTACTTAATAGGTTTCATGGTTTTCTACGTTTAAATAAACAAAGACAAAACGAGTACCTTCTATCTAGTATTTGGCGACCGATTTTATTTTTTTTAAATAGTCATTGACAAGCTGTAATGTTATCAATAAAAAATTTTTGGAAACAGGTTTATATACAGATATGTACGTATTCATATATGTGTTCGTAAGATTTTTAAAATTTATTTATTATTAAAATTATTTATATATTTATATTTAAAGTTTATAAAATATGAAATATTCTCTATGATAGTCAAAAGGAGGTGTTTTATACATTAACTTAAAAGGGTATTTAGTGATTTCTTAAAGTCCTATACAAAGAGTACTATAACTTAAGCCTTGTACACACAATATAATAATTGTTCCAAAACTTGTGAACGATACTACTTTCATAAGTATTAATCGATGTTATTAATCCTACCCTACATTATTTACAATTGATAATTTATAAACGATAAGTTGACCAAGAATTAATTCATACTTACAACAATCTCCTATAAACAATACATAACTTTCAATTAAACATATGTTTAGGACTTTAGCGTTCTATTTGTGTTAGTTAATCTTTGATATATTGTGTACTAGCGGCTCACCCTCGCTTCAAACAAGAAAAAAACAAGAACAAACGTATCCCACGGGAACCGTACGTTTTTTCGGGATAAAAAAGCCTATGTGTTATTCCAGACTATAATCTATCTCTGTGCCAAATTTCATCCAGATCCGTTCAGTCGTTCTGGCGTGAAACAGTAACAAACTTCCATACTCACACTTTGACATTTATAATATTTATACAGATATATAAAATAGTAAATAAAACTTCGTATTAGCAACAACAATATGAGAAATGAAAGAATTAGCAAGTTACGGAGTTACAAATGAAACAACAAAAAAATCTTTATAGAATCTTAAATTCTATTACTCGATGAAGGGATAAGATTTTCCTAGGCGACTTTCAGAACAGCAATTTTGCAACAACTATTCTTTTAACGGTAAAAATTCTAATTACCATATTGTCCGTGAATACTTTAAGTAAAAATCAATAATGACTCGATCGAACTTAACTATACATATTATATATTCAGCAATTTCATTATATTTTACTATGTTCAAGGCATTTTAAATTATTATTTTGAAATCTTTAATTTTAAAAAGGAAATAACATTTATGTAAGTAACATGAATAAGCAGTAACCGGAATAGAGAAAGCGCTGCAAAAATTTTAAGAATTGATGAGAACAAAGTTGTGTCAGAATATCAATTTTTCAACATCAAACATCATGCATTTATCATATTTTTATATTTTAAAAAATTTATGACATTCTTGTAAAACTCATTATTTATAACTACATTAAAATTTTATTTATATATTGTAAGGTTTTAGCGTCCTAAGCATTTATTTTGACGATTTAGTGATTCTAATTTGTCTTTCTTCCTTCTTTACAAAAAACTTTTGATAATATTGTGTTGAATGTAAATCAATCAGATCATAATATTGAGTTCCAAATGAATTATTCGAAAAAGATTGGTCTTCTTGTATGAACAAGTTAAAAAAGCTGTTACAGTGTTATTAAGTTCTTCAGATTGACATTATATTAACTTGTTTATAACTAAAGGTAGTGGTAGCCCAGTGATAGCCTGCTCGTTTAGGAAACAGAGTAAAACGAGTTCAAATCCCAAGTCTCGAACCACTGATATTTTCATATATGAATTATTTCTAACATGAATACCACTTGTTTTACCGTGAAGAAAAATATCGCGAGGAAACCAGCATGTCAGAGAAAACCTAACAAGTTTTCGGAAGACATGTAAAGTCCGCCAACCCGCACTTGGCCAGTGTGGTAGACTATAGCCTGATCCCCCTGGTACTGAAGGGAATCCCATGTTCAGTCTTGAAAAGTTAAAAATGGCTAAATAAATTTTATTAACTCACTGATATAATCAACACATTCCTAATTCAAAATTCCTATACAAGCGGGATAACAGCAAATATTATATGCAAGAATAATGCATAAGTCAATGTCAAAATTGTATTAAAGCAGAACGAAGTGCTCTTGGTGTACACGGAACTGAAGCTAGAGTTGCCATACATACAAAATATTTCTAATTTTATTTTAAATTGTAATATGAGTGAATCGATTGAAAATAAATGTACTTAATAAATCAACTAATTTTTAAAGGGTACCTTTTTCGTATTTTTAAACTTAAAATATTTTCTGGGACAAATCATGTGCTTATTTAAAGCCATAAGTATAAAATAATAAGACGAGTTAATATTAAGACCATACAAGTACCTAATTATGTTTGAAAAAGAATTTCTGGTCTATTTTCTTGTTCTTTCCTTGTCTTCGAAAACGAATGTCTTCCGAAGAAACCTCAACAAATACTTCTAACATAACAATAAAAATGAAGATAAAAGTTCGATACGTCGTAAACTCTATTAGAAAGCGGCTATTTTAAACCATGCGAACATATCTATATTTTCATGTAAGGCAGACAGACTACAATGAAATTGCATAGACAAGCAGTAGAGACACCCACTCAACATGTTTGAATTGCTAAGGCTAAATAAACGAACAGATATGATTACTATCAACCCAGCTAATTCAAAATCTAGATCGTTGATACAGTGTTATGATACATACAGAGTTACAGCTATCGATTGAAACTGAATTCGTTTAGTGACAATCAATGATGTTGCATAGGAAACAAAAGTACATATACAGCTTATATATATATATATATATATATATATATATATATATAATATATAATATATATATATACATAAAAACATATACGATAGCCGTATTACCTACAGATGATTCGTTTTACATTTATATGTATACTAGCAGAACCCGCGGCTTCGCTTGCTCTAAAACTACATAAAAATCTCTAAAAAGGTAGCTTCATACAATCTTTTATCCCCTATTTTAAACCCTCATAGGAAGAATTTCGAAAAATGCTAAAACACGTATTTATTTAATTTTATTGAAGAGCATTAATACTAAGTTGCAAGTAATTCGGATCATAAATAGTTTTTTTGGATTGTATTATAATGTGTTTACCCGTGGGAATTAGATAATCTCCCGCGGTAAAAAGTAGCCTATGTCACTCTCCAGCCTTCCAACTATATCCACACAAAAAATCACGCAAATCCTTCACTCCGTTTTAACGTGAAAGAAAGACACACATTTATAATATCATATTAGTATGGATACATACGAGTATATAAAACACAATATATGTTTTTCTATATTTTGGACTATCCATTAAATATATGCGGCACCAAAAACTAATTAAATTTTCATTTTTTTTTTAGTTTTATGTAAAACTAGCGTCATATCCTCAATTCACTTGGGTACGGAGATGAAGGTGCCTGGAAGAGATCACTTTAAGTGATAAACTATATATATATTTGTTGACACTAAAATATATATTTGTTAATTTATATATTCTTTTAAATTGTATATTTATTTTGGTGTAATAAAGGATTAATAAATAAAATAAATAAGCTGCATATATGTTATTCTAAATCATAGTTGATAGACTACAACACTACTAACACTAGGTACACTAAATATTATCTAATTCCGGTCAGCTATTTCAACGTGAAGCAATTATAAAAAAAACCGATCTTCACAGCCTTATGTGGTGATAGTTTTATTTAGTTTGTTAAATATAATGTTTTCTTTCGACATTTTACTAAGCCAGAGTTCATAATTAAGGTCAACATTATACGTTTTCATAATTTATCGCATTATCCCGTAAGTTTCATTAAAAATACATAGTTAAGTTTACAAAGTAATAAGATTTCTTGGGTCAAAATTATTTCTGCTAGAGAAAATAAAAGTCTAATGCTTATTTAAGTAGTCGTAAGAGTGCCACCGTTAACGTTTTTTAAAATAACTGTTGCATATATATATAAATAATTTACAATTTTGTTATATTTTATACTAGCGGCTTACACTCGCTTCGCTCGGGTTCACCTCTAGACAAACAAAAACAAATTTATCCGGGATATAAAGTAGCCTTGTAGCTTCATTAAAATCCAATCAATAGTTTTTGTGTACTAAGCTGTATAAGTTACTATAGTTTTTTAACTATCCCACGGGAACTCTTTAATTTTCCGGGATGAAAAGTATCTAAGATGTTGACCGGAGATATAAAATACCACCATACAAAATTTCATTTAAATCGATCCAATAGTTTCGGAGATTAGCCCGTACAAATAGACAAACAGACAGAGAAACAAAAAATCTGGTTGTGTTCTATTTCTCTTCTTACATCCCCCTTGACTCGGTTTTTAGCATTTTTTTTTCTATGTACAGACATTCGACCGCAACAGTTTTATTATAGTATAGTTATTATTACTTAAATTATAAGTATAAGTAATATTTTGCATAGAGTATTTTTATGGTACATTTTTACCGATTTTTTTTAGAGCAATTAAGTATGCTTTAAATATTTAAAAACGAAATTAATCTCAAATATTTTTATCTTATTCTTAATTTACATTAATAATAGTCATTTTAAAACTAATTTGAATGAACTTTGCAGCGTAGTCAAATTATTTGTACGTAACGTAATGGCGGAGCCTTCATTTATTACCTTTTCATGCCAACGCTGTATCATTCCGTTGTTAATTGAAACACTTCAGCATCCATTATGAATTTAGACTAAAGACTTTATAATAATCTGTTTACATAACTAACTCTAACATCCGGCGTTACTGATTCAAATATTTGCTTTTTACAATTTTTCAATATCAATTTTATAAAAAGTTTATTTGGTTTGTTAGTTTTTTTACAGAATTTGTTTATTTTTGTATTTTATTCGCTCTCTAAATTTAATTAAGTCCCGGAAGCACCGAAAAGGATATTTATCAGAGGGATAATCTTTGTTAAGTTAGATAACCTGTTATTCCTCAGTAAAATTAGGTACATAATGCTTCTTGTATAATTATAAATTTGATTAATTTACGGTCATCTCACATTAGTCTAGTGAGTCTCTAAGTCTATGCCGTGGATAACGTGTTCGATTTTCGTTCGAGACAAATATTTGCAATAACCGTAAAATTATATATGTATACATATATGTAGTATTTTAGTATTTAGTATTTTCTAACCTAACCTACATATATGTAAATATATGTAGGGTAACATTTTATAGACTCAGACAAAGAATACCTAAATATGGTAGGTCTCTAAATAAATTTAAAATACTTTTTAGGAAAATTCCAATAAAAAGCTATGTTATGAAACCAGAAACCGGTTATATTTTGACATGGAAATAAAAAAAAGCTGGTATGGCGAACTTTGAATTTTGATGACTCCTTTGTCATGTATATGACTTGGAATCGAACAGATTGGAACAAGTGTTATATATGCTTTTGGTGTTTCCAAAAAGCAACACTAGTAAAATCTTTTTTGTGCTCTAATAAAAGCCTATGATAAATACATCAGTATATGTACGTAATATATTTAGTATGAAATATTATTCAAAAAATTTTTAAGTTTTTGTTAGGCAACATATAAAAGTCTTTAAAATATCGCAAATCCGCTTATATTTTATTGATTCCCACAGGATTTCCCATACTAATATTATAAATGTGATAGATTGTTTGTTTGTACTTCTTTCACGTCAAAACAGAGCGACGTATTGGCGTGATTTTTCTGTGTGGAGATAATTGGAAGATTAGAGAGTGACATAGGCTACTTTTTACCGTAGGAGATTATCTCATTCCCACGAAAAACACGTTATAATACAACCCAAAAAATAATTTATCAGAATTACTTGAAACTTGGTATTAATGATTTTCAATAAAATTAAATAAATACATGTTTTAGCATTTTTAAAAATTCATCCCATAAGGGGGTAAAAAGGGGATGAAAGTTTGTATGAAACCTAACTTTTTAGAGTTTTTTTGTAGTTTTAGCGCGAGCGAAGCCGCGGGTTCTGCTCGTTAATTTATAAATATTTTAGGTATAAGTTTTAAACATGCAATTTTTTGTTATATAGCTTATTAACTTTTATATTGCTATGTTTTATTATGATCATTTTTTCAGGATTGTATAAAAATACACGCAAATGAAACAGCAAACTACGTATAATAAGTCAAATAAATTTTTTCGTTTACAAATTTTTTATATTATTTATAATTCGTGTACAAATATTTGTATTAAATTAAGATAGACGGATACTATTTAGTTTGGAGAATTAAGTATGTATGGAAATCATACTGAATTGTATAATCTAAGTTTAAACAATCAAATATATTGGGAGAGTATTTGATAATGTTTTATATATATTTTTTCAAGATTTAGATATCATCTCAAAAAATAAATACCTAATTATTAAATATCTTTCAATTTACAGCCACAGTCTACACTATTCTAGAGTCATAACTATAGCTTCTTAAAGATAATAGGTGAAGTAAAATTTGTATCTCTGAATTTAACAAACCGAATTTAAAGTATGAAATATTTAATTTTGACAAAAAAATGTATTTTTATTAGTCCCATACGATATTTTTTTGCAACTGTATAATGTGTATGTATAAAGATATCTTATCGCACAGTAAACATAAAATGAAATATAAGATTATTTTCTAAGTTTTAGTTTTTTAAAGTACTCAGCAGTATTTTAGGAATGCAGGTACTGCTGCATACTTTAAAAATTATAACTGCAATCCGTTTAGAAAACTTCCAGATAATTCAGAGGAAAAGTTTTGATAGTTGCTTCACATTCACTTTGTGAGCGAATAAAACCTTTATACGATTACTTCTGTTTACTGGGCTTTTGAACTTTCTTTTATTAAAATAAAATTTTCCTAGCCATTAAGGCAGCAAACTTTGCAAGCTCGGCTACCCTTTATATTGCGATTAAGCGTACTAGTAATTTAATACTTCAATAATTTCATAAGCGTTAAATCTTAAAATTTCTATATAATTTTGAACTTTCTTTGTTAATTTTCTACCAATGGAGCTTAGACCAGATGTCATTCTCCAATCGTTGAACAATAGATATATATATAAAATGGAACGAAGTGTTACAGTTTGATGACACAACGATTAAATTTGTAATTTCAATACTTAATATATTCGATACATAATTTTCGACTATTGTAGAGAGACATCGTCACTAAGCTCCATGATCCTGCTACCTGGAAAATGCAAAGCTTGGTAGCTTATGCCGATATCGAACTTTCATATTTATTTATATGATTGATATAAATATTTGTGTAGTCATAAGAGATTTATTTCTCTTGATGCAACAATGTAACAAAGAGTTTATTCATATTCAAATTTTACCTGCTTGACTCACATTAACTGACAAAAAATAAACTCAAACTGTTCTTTAAAACAAGAATTTGATGCGTAAATATTTTTTAAAGGGAAATGTTATAAATTGTATTAAAAGTTACTCTGTCTAATACTGACTTAGTATTTTTTTTAACTTTTGACTTAATCTCTTAGATAAAAGAGGATTTTGCTGCTTATAGCTTATCCTATTTTAATGTCAACTTTATTTTATATTGTCATCCGGCAACGGCTTTTGTTTTAAGAAATTAAAAAATTCTTAATCTTTGTTGCCATAAAAAAGTTGCTTAAGAGTTCAAAAGGGGACTTTTGATCAACGTTAATAAGAATATTCAATAATCTACTATGCTACAAATATATTAGTATATATTGTATAACAATATTAAAACATTTTTTAGTTTTTTCTATCTTCTTTAAAAATTGTGGGCAATATCTAATTTTTATTAAAAAAAACTCAAAATAAAAATTACAATGCAGTTTTACCATTAAACATACAATAACCTGTACAATCGATCTTATCTTATAACTTGAATGCATAAGAGCATATTTTATGCAATCTAATGTATAGCAAATTGAAGCGAAACATCATAAAGGGGTTATTAATAGCAGTGTGCTACACAAAGGCGTAGCATCCATTTGGAAAACAAGATTAACCATGCGATTTCTTTGTAAATTCAATAAATAAGTAAAAGTTCTATTCAACGCATAAAATATATATAATACAATATGCTGCATGCGTTATTTTAAATAACTGCTATACAGCGTAAATACTTGAATTGGACGCGGAACGCGACGTTGTAAGTTATAAAAAAAACTATAAGAATCAAATCTTTGAAAATATCTATCTTCCTTTAAATTATGATAATACTATCAGAACCCGCGGCTTCGCTCGCGCTAAAGCTACAGAAAAGCTCTACAAAAAGTAGGTGTCATGCAAACTTTCATCCCCTATTTTGCCCTCTTATGGGATGAATTTCGAAACATGCTAAAAAACATATTTAATTGTATTGAAGAGCATTAATACCAAGTTTCAAGTATTTCTGATCATATATTTTTTTGGATTGTATTATAACGTGTTTTCCCGTGGGAATTAGATAATCTCCCGCGGTAAAAAGTAGCCTATGTTACTCTCTAGCCCTCCAACTATCTCCACATAAAAAATCACACGAATCCGTCACTCCGTTTTGACGTGAAAGAAGGACAAATAAACAAACAAACTCACTTTCACATTTATAATAAATATTAGTATGGATTAGTTTTTACTAAAATCTAACCTTAATATTGTTGATTTAAAAATAATATTATTTATTCTTACAATGCAAAATATTAGAGAACATTTTTAGGCTTGTTTCAATACCTTCAAGTTAAGTAACTTTAAATGAATATTGTTCTTTACACCCACTATGAGTTTCAGTCGCATTATATAAGCTACGTCACGGCAAAACGTTGATTTTATTGGACCTATGAAAGGCATTTGTGTATATATGGACGTACATCATATAGCTTTGATTCCTATTTTAAATTAAAATTATTTTCAATTAATCTATATACATTTGTACAGATAAATAAAAATTGAAGTGTCTGTTCGTAATATCATAAAAAACAGCTTTTTACTAAATGCTAATTTGAAAGTATATACGGTATTAATAAGAAATAAACAATTTGTAAAATTCATTTGTCTTTCTGTATATTTGTTCCGGCTAATCTCCGAAACGGCTTTACCGATATTGACAGGACTTGATAGCTGAGTAACTTAGGTTTAAAGACTTGGCTTCTTTTATTTTAGAAAAAGACTCAGTTCCGCGCAAAAAATTAAAACCCATGAAATTGTGAAAAAAATCATACATAGGGACGCACTCAAGCGAAGCGAGTTTAAGTCGCTAGCTTTAAATATATTAGAGCTATATAAGTTGACCAACAATTTAAATTATATTGGACTCTTTTTGAACAAAATTTCTTTAATCTAGCTTAGTATTTGATGAAATTCAATATTATCGTATTTTTATCTTTTGTCATTATTTATATGAAAAGCGGCTTAGTAACGTGATATGCTCCTATATTAGGCTGTCTGAACATGTCAGTCAATATTTAATTGTTAACTTTTTTCTACTTTACGATACACAGATTTTTATAAATTAATATTTATTTTATACAAAATTTAATAATTAAAATAAGTTGTTCTTTTGATAGATTTAATAAAAAAAATATATTGGCCTATTTATTTTTCTATCGATTGCCATTAATAATCCTTGCAAAGTTCTCTATATATATAATTTGTAATAAAATTTGTAATTCTCTATTTATAATTTGTTTCGCATATTTCTCATAGATTACTTTTTTTATTATATCTCATTATATTAAAAGTAACTAAATATCCAACTTTAGGATAGAACTCTAATATTAACTAAAGTAAGATCTGATTTCAGGCCTTTTTTTATTATAAAAAGTGCTTCTGAACTTTTAACGAGATGTTTAAGAATATTTCATTACATGTTTTTTATTATTTTTAAACTTTATATTTTATTAAATTTAAAACTATTTAGAATTAAAATACAAACTCATCAACATCTTTAATTAAATGATTTTTTCTAGATAATCCCAATTGTTACTTTTAAATATTATTATTATACAAAATAATTAAACGTAAATTAATTATCTTATTTTTTTACAGAGCCCGCCATTTTATTTTTATCAAATTAAAATTCAATGATAACAAACTGTATATAATTATCTGTGTAAAGTAAACAAATAATAATTGGTCTTTACAGGACTTCATTGCTACCTCATTTACCGTGGCTTTTCACGTAAGGCCTTTTTGAACTTAAGCGCAGCTTTTAAGCACTAACTTGATAATACTTACAATATTTTATATCAATAATTGCGGAAATAACATAATACTTATTTCACAAACTATTGTATAACTTATGTAAAAGTAATCATGTAATTTAGGCATGTTCTTCCTAAAAATACGAACATATAAAGTAAATATTATATAACACAAACCTTGTTATTCTAGATTTTATTGTATATTAAATTACATTTCCTACGATCTTATCCTTTTACTATTGTCAACGCGTTTAAATCTTTTCCGTCGCGGTCTTCTAAATCGATATTTAATTTTTTCTTGCAATAATTTTTTTTCTTTTTCTATGAAGCTTATTTATTCTTTGTCAAGTGGTTATGGAAAAAATATTCACTATAGGATATGTGGATCACATCAAATAGGTCACTAAGCACCCTCTTATGTTCTTACCCCTACCTATCGCGCCTATTCGATTAATTAAAAATAACTTTTGATTTTCCCGTAAAGACACACATTATTTATTAATATTTATAAGTAATTATTAAAATATAGTGCGTTTATGGGTACCTAAACAATTGAATGCATCGTTTAAAATTTTGTTTCAACAAATTTCCGTTCTCTTTTACTACGGATATCTAGCTCTATCTATCATCCATAACTTAAAAACTTACTTTTTTCAACGTTTTCATTTTTTTTTGCATAAAATATTTTTCAGTAAATGCATTAGTCAAGAAACTTCTAACTTACCTTACTGTAAGTTTCGTAACAAGCACGTTTGTAACAAACACAGAGAGAACGCGAGGTGCGCGTAGAGGCTCAACCCGGAATGGCCAAGGGGGCCACGGTGCCCCGTTATATAGTACCGCGAGTCGTAGCGGTTGGTCTGCTACGCCGCGCCCCGCGTAGGCGTGCGTAGGCCCCAGCCTACGGCGTGCTACGAAGGTGCTACAGTTGAGATATATAGAAAATCTTATTTTATGCTGTTTTACCTGAAATAATAAGTGAAGTTTGCATTTAAGATCGTAATTAATTTATTATTTTAAATCTTTAAAAAAATCATACAAAATTTCATATATTTTTTTCTTGGAAAAATAAAAAAAAAATCATAGAAAACAAAATGTTAATTACTTTAATATGGTAAATGTTTGATACTGCATGTCGTTATGTGGACTAAGATATGTAAAAATTTACTGCCTTAGCGATACATAAAACAAGTAAGTATTTTTCTCATACGAGTATAATAATTGTTTATTAAAACCTACTTTAGAGTCAACTATAGAAAAAGCATCTGAAATCATATATTTTTCTCTTTTATGTATTTGATTAATATACTTTTATTAAATAAATGAACATAAAGTTTATTATGTAACTGGAAACATTCTTAACATGAATAAATGTACACGGTTTTCAAACGGAATTCTTTATGATCTACAGTTTGCATTTACTCAAACCTAAATATAACTTGCTACCATAATTGATGTTAACAAAGATTATAAAATAAAAAAAACCGTATAGTAACATTATTTAATAATATATAATAATATTTTGTGAAATAAACTAATTGATTAACACCGTGTTGAGTGAGAAACGGCAAGTTTATTTATTTATATCTATATCTGTACATATAATAAAAAATGTAACGGAACACTGGTTGTACATGGAAGATATATGACAAAAAATATAATTGGGATCTTTATCAACGCAAATAGCATCCAAAACAATGATTGTTAGAATTTTTGTCTGTTTGTCTGTGCGTTTATGCACGCTAATCTCAGAAACGGTATATCCGATTTAGATGTGGTTTTCACTAATATATTTTTTTATACTAATATAGTTTTCATTAATATTTAGTGTTTGTTTCATGTCAAATGGTTCATAAATAAAAAAGTTATGCCAATTTAAAGAATCACGTCGAACATTTGTTAAACTATCTATATCTATCTCTTCTTTCTTTGTTCAGTAGCATTGACTGAAACTTTACTAAACTTTATAATAATGCTCTATATAAAATTATTATTATATAATAATAATGATGTGAAAGTTTGTGAGTATGTACGGATGTTTGTTACTCTTTCACGCTAGAACGGCTGAACGGATCTGGATGAAATTTGGTACAGAGATAGATTATAGTCTGGAATAACACATAGGCTTTTTATCCCAGAAAAATGTATGGTTCCTGTGTGATAGGTTTGTTAGTGTTTTCCTAGAGGCGAACCCGAGCGAAGGTGAGCCGCTAGTTATTAATATAATAAAGCTAAATAATTTGTTTGTTTTATTTTTAAGTTTGGACGCGCTAGTCTCTGTAACTGCCAGATTATATATAAATAGACAACGCGAGCGGACCCGCGGCAAAAGCTAGTAATATACACTATTAATTTTAAAATATTTAACCACCAAATATTCAAAAATAATGACGAAGATTTTTTTGAACTGTTTATCTCCTCTGAGAAAATAGTATTAGGATCGACTCATCGATCGATTATACATTAAATATTTCTCATATTGAAGAGTGTCAATCAATAGAAATAATTGTTCGAAGGAAGCCATGAGTAATAACTAGTCTTTTGATATCTACGTATACGAACTAGTTTAAATTATATGTTAATATATTTTGAACGTCAAATTTGTATTATTATTTATTATCGTTACACGTATATAAACGTAAAATTTACTTTATATTTAGCAATAACCTTTGAAGGTACTGAGCAAAGTTTTAAACTTTTTAATAAATAAAATATGCTATAACTCTAACTTCTTTAATGAATATAGGATAGGCTTTTTAAACGATATATCATACGAAATTAGTCAGTAGTAACAGACGCAAATTTGTTTTCTATTACACTAATAGGTATTATATATGCGAAAATTTGTTAATTGGCGTTAGTTAGTACATGTCCATTACAGGCTCAATGGATTTGAGTGAAGTTCGGATTAGATATAGCTTTTATGTCCAGGGTTCAATGTTTAATCTATTGCATCTAAATTAAAATTAAATTAATCAACCGAAGTTATAGGATATATGAGCAAGTTTTCAAACCCAGCTTATTCTTAGGTTTTAACCATTTATACGCAGTAAGACCGATTAAAATCTAGGTAAAATAGGCTCACTAAATGCGTATTTATGAATTAAAAAAACATACCAATAAATTTTATTGTAAACACCAAATTGTATACACAATGCTACTCCGTCGAGGATCATGTCTTGCTCAAATCTTTTAAATCCTGATGTTATTTGTAGATATTTTATTTCTTAATGAATCTACTTATGATTCGTTTAACTTAAAATTCGAGTATTTAAATTTAATTACTTATTGACAATTCAGCTTAATTAAAGAAGGAAAAGATCAAATCGAAATGAACAAGACGTGTAACATAATAAAGCAAAATGACTAAATAACTTTTGAACTCTGTTGTCAGTGTAAAAGTAATCTTTTTAATTCAAAACTAGCAACTCACCTTCGCTTCGCTCGGGTTCGTCCCTAGCTTGCTTTCTCATACAATCTTTCATCCCAATTCTCACCCCCTTGAGGGATGATTCCCGGGATAGAAACTATTTCACTCACTCACTTTTCATATCGTGAGATTTAAAAAAATCTTATTTTAGTAAAAAAAAAATCTTCTATACAAAGCTTGTCCTGACACACTATCCAACCAATCAGGAAAATACTTATCACCAAATCGAGCTTTAGGCTTCATTATGAAATTTTATCTATTACATAAGTTTACTATTTTAGTATAAACTACAAGTATCATGTCTTAATTCTAAGTAAAGTAATCAATTATGACTAAAGGTTAGTAAGCTATACATAATTCATTCGATTATATTATCTTAGGAGGATTAGATGAAAGCATTTGAGAGACATCTAATAAGCTATTTCTAATGTATAAAAGCTTGGAGTTAAATAAATATTTAAAATAACTCTCGTGTTGTTTAAAAACAAGCAGGTATGTGTATTTTGTATATGTTATTTATAATGTTAGTAAAATTATGTTTTAGTTTGAACTGAAATGATATTTGAGCTTAGTCCTACTTGCATTGCTGTTTTCTATTATTTTTTATTAACATTCTCAGTTCGTGTTTACTTTTATTTGTACTAAACTTTTCTTTTTTATATATAAGAATTTCATGTACCTAAATGATAATGTCATTATCATTTAAGTAAATACGTAATACATATTAAAAAGTAATAGATATACGTTTCTACGATTTTTGGCTCTTTATTTATAGATATACTTAGGTTGATTCCCCATACAAACTTTCATACCTATTTTCAACCCCTTTAGGGATGATTTTCGGGATAAAAAGTATCCCATATCCTTCCCAGGGTTTCAAACTATCCTCTTATCAAATTTCATCTAAATCGATTCAGTGATCCATAGATTACCCCCTACAATGCCACACACTCACAAACTCTCAAACTTTACCTCTTTATAATATTGGTATAGAAAAAATCATTTAGTCGTAAGCTTTAGCGGAATTCATAAAACAACAATCATACCTAACATTTTACAACAATCGAAGTCATAATCTTTAAAACACAAAGAGATAGAAATCTTGCAACTTTTGATACCAAAATAGGTCAACCAAACTTAGCAGCTGTAAATCAAAGAAAGACCTTTGCGAGTATGACTAAGCCATGGTATTTTCTCAAGTCTTGGCATTAATTAATCACGAACTAAACTATTTTTATAAACAGATGCATTTTATAACATCAAATCACTTCCTTTATGAGATTAGTTGAGAGGATATATATATATATAAAAACCATTGAAAGGTTCTATAACATAAGACCTCCAGTATGAAAAGCAATACCAAGGCAAATTGTTGATATGACCCAACGTAATATTGGATCAGAAGCCAGAGCAGACACAATCAAACTTATTAATTAGAAACATTGAATATTTATTCAAGTACAGTAAGTAATCTATACTTCTTAGTACCATTTACTCATTAAAGTAATAAATCTATATTTTTAGGTAAAAATATATCTTTTTCGTTTGAGTTTCATTTTGTCTGGACTCCACTTTACTATAGATAAACTCTACAAACACCCCTGAAAAGTATTAGAATTAATAAAAAAAAGTATTTTAAATATTTTCTATCTCTTGTGCGGACTCTGAAAACAAATTCTCTATCTTAAGAAGATCGTTTACTCTAATGCCAACTTAACAACCCCTTAGAGATTGAACGCTCAATTTTCACGCTATGAAATTATTTATATTGGTAATAAATGAATAACCCCTCGATAGCTAAGAATAATCCGTTAAGTATTTTTAAATATATGTATTTTTACGATATAATTTAGTAAGAAGCGCCACGATTGCTTCGCATCAGTTGTTTTTATCATAGAGGAATCCTTTACTATTTTTGGGATAAATTTATGTCCTTCTCACCTAAATCCTCTAAGCGTCCAGCTTTTTAGCCTTTCCACATATTAGTGGGTACAATCATTGAACAGAAGGAGATAAGAAATTTAGCCATAAGCTCATGGGGGCGGCACACAAACACTTTTATTTATAAATTATAGGTGCACATAAACATTGTAATACATAAACATTGTAATACATTTGTAAATATGTTATAACATACTATATGTTTAATATGAAGACCATTACAACGAAACCTAAAGTAAAATTTTATGTATCGTTGTGAAGGTCGTCATGTAAGTACAAAAATACTAACATCACCTGTGGTCTAAAAAGGGTAGTGGACGGTCTAACGTGATAAATAATTATGCCTTCTCCATCAATTATCTATGTAAATATTGTGTACACGTTTATATATCACAGGATTTTGTGATAGCACTATATATAATAAACTTGTATTTGCAGTTGTTATATAATAATATTTATCGATAAAAAAGGTTTGGCATAGTAATCATTTTTAAAATAACCATTTGGTTGTCTCAAAAGTTGATATCAAACCCAGGACCGAATCTGCTGCCGTAGGTACTTGCTAGCCATTAAATAACCTAGGCATATTATATATACCAAAGTTTGTGTATAGGTATCTATATTTGATACTCCTTTAAGCTTAAATGGCTGGATGAACACAGATAAAGTATATACCTAAAGTACGACATTGGCTATTGTTAGGCACCTAGAAACGCACATGGATATTTCAGATGAAAAAGAAAAAGTAGGTACCAAATTTTTTATGACCACTATCGGTTCTAAAGAAAAATAATACGTATGAACTCTGAACACGTATCACGACAGTGAAACGTAAAAACCTCGTGTAAAAATAATGTGAGTTTTATGATTTGCAGCAAATCATTTGCATTTACTGCTTTCGTTGAGTATCTCTATACACTGTGTAGGTACTGCTTACGTAGTGTATAGGGTTAGGCTCCTCGCATTGAGGAGCTTCCCCCATGCTCATAATTTATGTAAAAATCTAAGTAGGTATGCAATCTATACTATAATAAAACTGTAGAGGTCGAATGTCTGTACATAGAAAAAAAATGCTAAAAACCAAGTCAGGGGGATGTCAGAAGACAAATAGAACAAATTTAGATTTTTTTCAATTTTTTTGTTTCTCTGTCTGTTTGTCTGTTTGTACGGGCTAATCTCCGAATCTATTGGATCGATTGAGATGAAATTTTTCATGGTGGTACCTTATATCCCCGGGCAACATCTTAGATACTTTTCATCCAGAAAATTTAAAAATTCCCGTGGGATGGTTAAAAAACTATAGTAACTTATACAACTTAGTACCCAACAACTTATGCACCTAATTTAGTAAAATTTGGCATGCTGATGCCTCTTTATATTGCCGATCAAACAACAGGTTACTTTTCATCCCAGAAAAATAACGGTTCCCGTGGGTTAGATCTATTTGTGCTTTTCTAGAGGTGAACCCGAGCGAAGCGAAGGTGAGCCGCTAGTTATAAATAAATATGTTGGGACATCACACAGCGCCATCTAGTTCCATGGTAAGCTACGAAGCTTGTGTTATGGATATCGGACAGTTAAAACACTACACATATATAACTTTAAATACATACATATTATAAATATAAACACCCATGACTGTAGTACAAACATTCGTGCTCATCACACTAATGAATGCCCCCAGCGGGACTCGAACCCGCGACCACTGGCACAGCAAGTAGGGTCACTACAAACTGAGCCAAAGGTATCGTCAAGTTTATATTAAGGAAAATATTCTAGTACATTCGTATTAGATCTATTAGACTATTCACAGAAAATTTCGTATATGGTAACACCCCAACGAAATAAGATTTGGTAAAACAAAGTAATTACAAATTACTCTTATCGCAAATCTTGATAGATGCCAGAAGAAATTCTCGCTTTCGGCTTTCGATACTTATCTGTATGTTATATAAAACATTTATAGCCTGTGACTGAAATACATATTGAAAAATAAGATTTAAATTACGCTTCCTTATTTAAGTGATACACTTTAAAACACATTTTTATAAGTATATCTCGTAATGAGTTTTTCCATGTAATGATTACACATTATCTAATATATAAAATTTCCATGTCACAATGTTAGTTACCGTACTCCTCCAAAACGGCTTTACCGATTTTTACCAAATTTTATGTGCGTATTCAGTAGGTCTGAGAATCGGCTACTATCTATTTTCCATACCCCTAAGTGATAAGGGTGGCACACGTTAGGGACGAACCTGAGCGGAGCGAGGGTGAGTCGATAGTATTACGAATAAAAAAATCTAGTGTGGTATATTTTTTTCATTTTCTAATTGGTTCCCTAAAATTATCTGTTATACAGGAAACCCCAATCTACTAATAGCTTTTGTGTAATAATCTGTGGAGTTTTTGTACGACGGACAACTAGGCCTTTCCTAATGAGACACTTTCCTGTAATTTACTAACTTACGAGTAAGTATATTATCTTATCACTACACAATATTTAGTTAATAACCGTTCAAGTAAAATATGCGCAAAATAAAATGCACCCAACAGACAAGCAGATAAGATTTTCCAAAAAAATATTTAATATACACATTCGACTCAGTTACAATTTTATTATACATATAGATATGTCTACATAATATAGTATTATAATGACTAAATCAAATTTACTTTTTCCATATAATGTACTATTGCCGTAAGAAAATCTTAAATTGTCTAATAAGTATTTGTCGTCATTTAAAGCACGCGTTTGCGTGTTGTGATTTGCCAAGTCTGCATATAAGGAAAATTCGTATTCATCATATACCCTAATTATTTTTTATTTAAAAAATAAATTTTGTCTTTCTTTATAACAAACTAGCGTTTTCCTGCGGCTCCGTCCGCATTGTAGGTACATTACTTCATCAAAATCCCTCCAGTGGTTTTCCAGTGATGCGGTAACAGACAGACAGACAGACAAAAATTCTAAAAACTATAGATTCGGCCTCTGTATCGACAATAATGTCTATTTCAATAAGATTTTCCAAAAAAGATGGAATGTACAGATTCAGCTTCGTTACAATTTTATTTTATGTATAAATTAAATTAGTAAAATGCAGACTAAAAACAAAATGCTATTCTTTTGCTCTGTTGGTTACCAATACTTTGTGCTTAATTCCATTATATGTCCTCTTATCAATATTGCGTCGGTTTTTTTCATCTGTAGCAAGAAAATGGTTAAAGATTGACCATAAATCTAATATAGGGTTTGTAAATTGAATATTTCTGAGTAAATTCGATGTTAGCGGCTATCCCGTTGCCTACAAGACACCGTTTGCTACATTTTATAATGTATAAGAAAGTTATATGATAAGATTTTTGAAGACTTTAGGATATAAAAAACATGTTATATATAAACTATAACTGAGCTTTTCAAAAGTTAGTAAAATAACAACATTTAAAACAAAATTTGTTTCTTTTGATCTTATCCAGTAAATAATTTATAAAGTATTTAATTTTTTAGCTTTAGTATACATCCAGTTTACAGTATATTTCATTCTCATAAGTTAGGGCAACGAGCTATGAAGTGAAAAGCACTTAGGGCAAACTAAGAAAACTTTGTATTTCCGTATGAGCTTTAAGGGAACAAAGCCGCGGAAAGTTTACAAGCTACGAACAAGATTAGTTACTGAGTGTTTTTTTTTTCATGAATAGAAATAAAATGCCAATTTAAATATAAAATATTGGATGGATTATTTTAATTAGCTTCATTAATTAGAGAATAATCTGCGTTCAAATAGCGACGGTAATTAATGTGTTAATTTGAAACATTATTAGGTAGCAAAGCTTAAGTGGGATCGGGTTTAAGAATGATTTAAGTGTTAATTGCCAAATGATTTGTTGTATCGATTAACGATGAGAGTTCGCAAGTTCTACGTGTTCACGAAAGATTCTAGAATTGTCTTGAAAAGACATTACTGGAATTTTAATTAATATCTATTAACTTGATATAGACCGAAGAGTTCTAAAATATGCCGTATTATATCGAAAAGTACAATAAGAATTAACATTATAGGGACACCAATATCCGGTATTATATCCGGTTCTGCAGATAAAAAGTAGCGCTAATATAAAAAATAATTATAGCATTCTTAATTGTTTTTAATTTTTTCTTCAATTTTTTTCTCTTAAATCCAACAACTTCCGCTGGATCATATATCTTAATAACAAAAAAGATTGACACACAAACAGACAAAAGCTGTAAAAGTCGTGTTACGCACGACTCAATCTCCATTTTTCGACAAACAAATATGCAATTTTAACTTTGGAACTCTAAGCAGTATTTGTATTAATATTATAAAGAAGTAGAGATTGTTTGTTTGAACGCACTAATCTCAGAAACTACTTATACGATTTGAAAAATTCTTTTTGCACTACATAGCCCGTTTATTGTCGAAGACTATAGACTATAAGTATGACATCATGCTACTACCAAAGAGAACGCAGCAGTAATTATAAATGTCATCAAATCGGGCAGATTTTCATACATATGTGCTAGTTTTCATATAAATATATAGAAAATTGACAAAGAAACTTAATGGAAACATTTATCAATCATTAAAATAAAGTCATAACAAGTTAGTGTATAGGTAATGTGCAAGGAGGAAAGTTTAAATCTATTCATGAATATTTTTGATGCTATTAAATTACCTTACTTACACAACTAAGCTCTTCTACTAAAAGCTCGCTTATAAGTACTTTTAACACCCACCTTCCCTCGAAATATGTCGAGATGAATTAAATTACATTTAAATAAGAAATAAGTACACATGTTACCTAATAATTAAATATAAATAGTTTCAGTTAAATATTTCTAGGAGATAAATTATTAACGAACAAGTTATAAAGTCAGTTGATATAAGTAGCTACATATATATAGCTCCATTAAAATGACGCCATGATTATATTTATTTCTTTATTATAAAGGCTTACTAACTAAATTTAGATAAAACATGTACCTATTTAACATTATAATGTTACATATTTGTATATAAATTAAATTTAAAGCTATGCATAGCTTTTTATAGAAGTATTCCATTAAAATTTTATGTGGTTACGAGTATATATAAGGAGCCATTTCAGTTGTACAATAAACAACAGAAGAACTAAAAAAGAAAAAAAATCTAATCTAAATATTTAAATACACTTTCTTTTAAAATAAATTTATTTTAATTATATTCCCATATGCATAGAATTCTGAAGATAATTTGTTTAATGAAATTATTGTGCAGCATTTTTTTTACTAATCACACCATTACCACCATCTACGAGTACCAATCACTGCTTATAATAATATCAAGACGTTTTTACTTTAAAAGTAATAAGGCTATTTAATGAGTATTTAACGTTTTAAGCATCTTTTTTATTTTTTATATAAATTAATCTCCACTTGTTAAAATTAAATAAATGAAATGAATAGCACAGATAGTTCAGTAAAACCACAGACGATATAATACTATATTAGTAATAAAACAAAGTCATAAAACTATATACATTATTGCAAATAATTTCCAAAATTATTCAATAAACAGCCTAATAATGAAATTATAAATAATAATATGGTACCTACAATAAAATTTCAAAAGAAAATTTACCATACAAACCATCCAAAATCCAGAAATCGTTGTCGAAAATAATTATTATGATTAAAACACCTAATACTCAGTTATAATTGAATTTAAAGATAACTTTCTAACGTTTCCATTGAAACTGTATACCTAATTACTCTTAAGTATGTCACGTATACTTTCGTTTGTTTTGGGCAATATGTACTCGTCTATCCACGTTCTTTAGTTATGTCTAAAGGACAATCTTAAAATATCAATTTGCCGCATTCGTCTAGACTCTTAGGAAATTTGTGCCATCATGGTTTCCATCGACATTGCTTTTAGCTTTCAAATAGCAATAAAATTTGCATGAACGGTTTGTACTCTAATATATGCACTCTATTTAAACTGAGAACCTGCTTATACATTAATTCAACATTTACTCATAAATACAGCTAAACAAGTCTAAGCTTGCAATTGCACTAAACAAATGAAATGGAAGTCGGTGTGCTTTGGCTAAGTAATTAAAGCCTACCTATTAAATACATACTTAATCAAATATTTTTGAAATCGGTGCCAGCCCATAAAAAGCAAAGCACACCGACTTCGAAAATATTTGATTAGGTATGTATAGTAAATGAAAACTACCAATCAGTTATTTTTTACTTTTTAGTGCGTTTGTTTGAAGTCGGTTTTTATTTTTTTGTTAAAAAGTTTTTATTAGAATTTTTGTCTGTCTGTCTGTCTGTCTGCCTGTCTAAATGTATGTCTGTTACCGCATCACGGGAAAACCACTGGAGGGATTTTGATGAAATTTGGTATAGTGGTAGCTGGTTATCCGGGTCAACATATAGAATACTTTTTACCGCCGAAAAATATCTCATTTTTAAGAAAAAATAGAAAAACTGCAATGTAAGAATATACTAATATGTAAAACCTAAGAATTTGGTTTTTGGTCATCTGAACGCTGGCGAAGCCGCGGGCAATGCTAGTATTATATAACAATTATTTTTGTAGTTGTAAAAGTAACCATGAACCATCTATTTTCTACAAAATCTTTGAGCGTCTTTGTGACTTAAGATAGACTGTATAGATAGATTCCAATAACGTTTGAGGCTCGCCTATTCCGTACCTTATGTATTTGTTTGGTTCGCAAATAAAATGTTCATATGAAGATCATAGCATCCAATGTTTATTTTAGTTCCGACCTAGGATATCATAAAGCTGGATAAGCATCGTTTAATATCAATAAGTCATGAGAGTGGGTAACGGTTTTTGTTATACGAGTTCAAAAGTTCTAATAATATTGCGCTTACTGAACCAAAATGCTTTAATGTAAACCTAAAACTCACGTTAAAACATTTTAGTATTGTATCTAAAAGAAGTTAGAAGTTATCTATGTAAATCAAAATATAGATTTTTGGACTGATTGCTTTAATGACACACTATGCTATGGTAATGCAGTTCAACAACTACATCGCTTAAGCGATAGCCAAGAAAATTGGTACAAATGAGTACTTAAACCTGGAGAATATTTTTTCGTTATCTATTTTGCTGTAACTCGCCAATAGGCTCAACAAGCCTGTAGCACATTAAAAAAATGTATGCCCAGTACCCATGAGCATTGTTAAATGAAGCATTTTAGAAACGTGTGTCTTCTCATTTAATTTTTCTCATTTATTGTGCGACCAATGACCATGTACAGTATTTCGTATGAAATATGATGTAAGCATTCAACCTTTGATATACATAAAAACTAATATAATATTAGTGCTTCTGCCTCAGATCGACTGAGGAGGAATGAGTGGATTTACTTAACGTAGTATTGACACTTTTTTAACCTCTAAGTATAAGAGCCAAATGGAGATATTGTGCGTTAACTCGGAATAAAACTATTTCTGATATAGTATTACTTTACCTATAACGTTATTTGAAATTTATTTTATGTTATTTATTTATGTACCAGAAAAAAAACATACAAGTGAAAACAGATACCATGTGTACAAAGGATGACTATTATATATATTTATTAGAAGACAGAAACACCGATTGAAAATAGCTAGTTGATAGATTTACTTCCATAGTACCTAATGTTAAAAATATGATAAACTAAATGCTCAACCTTGCTTCGCGCGGGTTCGCTGTTCGTTCCTAGTGAAAAACAAAAACAAATCTATCCAACGGGAACGGCACATTTTGCAGATTCCAGACTCTAATCACTGTGCCAAATTTCATCTAGATCCGTTCAGCCGTTCTGCCCTGATTGAGTAAGAAATGTACATCCATCCAAACTTTCGCATTTATGATGATGTTCTCCTGACTGATTCCGGCCACGGCGGCCAATCTCATTGAAACTAGCCAACTGCGCAGGAGATATTATAGTGCACAAGTGTACGCGCAGACACAAGTGCACTCTCTATACCTGTCACTCTTATACTCTGGTGGGATGACCACTCGACACGACCAGTGAGAGTTCAGGCGCAGGACCGACGGCTTTACGTGCTCTCCGAGGCACGGGGGTGAAACACCGTCAACTTCCAAACTCCAGGCTGTTACTGAGGCTTACTATGCAGAAAGACTCAATAACTAAACTGGCCCGACCCGGGACTCGAACCCAGGACCTCCGGGTGTGCAACCGTACATGCTAGCCACTACACCACCGAGGCAGTTGTTTTCGCATTTATATAGTAGTAAGATTAATATTATCCTGCACATACTTTTATAAATATATATTTTACTTGCGACCACCATAAATAGGCCACAATCATATTATAACTCAGACAAAAAATAATACACCATCTCACGTAGCAGCCGAATTAGGCGACTATACAAACAGGACAATATTTGTTAAGATAAGAGGCTCTCTATTAGAACCGTAGGCAGGTAAGGTGACGCACATATTTTGAGATTATATTTTTCTCTCCGAAATAAGTAATTTGATTGCATGACATATAAAAAATAATAAAAAAATCGCTCTTTTATAACGTGGTTATTAATATAAGTTATATTTTTAGTAAAGTCAAAATATATTTCTACGTCAAAGTATATATGCATGTACGTACATACATACATACATGTGTATACATATGTGCGTATGTATATGTATGTAGGTACTTTGTATATCTATAGAAAATATGATAAATAGATTATTAGTATAAATAACATTTCTAAATTAAGATTTTTTATTATTAAAAATTACTGCAAAAAATAATTAGATTAAAAATCATTGTATTAGCTTAACTAGATTTTTTAATATATGTTTAAGTTTACAAATTACAATACCTTGTGTAATGGCCCGTTAAAATCAAACGAAAGCTAAGCCTTTCAGTTAATTTAATGTTAATGTGAAAAACCATAAATTATAAAATAATCCAAATACGTATACGGTTCTTCTTCGAAAAAATAAAAACTCTTTTTATCACATTATCATCTTCAATGTGCAGAGTAGAATTGCTATAAACTAACCTAAACAGCACTTTCCCAGCCATAAAATGCCTCTATGCATAATATTTCTTTGTAGTTTGTACTCTGTTTAGGTCTACACTGCAATGTATACGAGGGCTATATAATGTCATTCTTCAACGTACGAGTTCTATGCCAGAAACAAGCAAGCAAAGCAAGCACTACTTGTTATCTATTATAGAAATGGCTTATTGCATACCGCAACAATTGCAGCTAACCCCAAAATAAAGTGTCTAAAATCTAAATGATTAAATCACGATAAAAGGAAGACGTTATAGTAAGAACAACAGTTTATTCTGTAAAGATGTAAAGATAAGCTCAAAGTGTGTGGACGCAGATAATATTATAAGATGTAAAAGAGTCATGTAGAGACTACAGAGTCTGGCTGTCTATTCTCTATTCTCCTTTATAATTGCCTATATTTGGCTATAATTACTCCGCTGCAATGTAATGTTAGCCAGCCAGCCTAAAGCATTTATCAATTTTATACTAATACATAAACCTAAACCGTTTGTTTGTTTGTCTGCACATACTCTTGAACCACGGATCCGATTTAAGAAAATATCTTTGCATTTTATTGTCTATTTAATGAATAACATTAAAGATTTCATATTATGTAACTTTGATAATATAACCTCAATAACGTTTACTTGTAAATTTGGTCGACTTTCCACTACGTGTCGATCCTGTTAATAGTATAATGTATAATATAGTGATCGATGTATAAGTGCACGGCTCATTGAAAAAAAAGTGATAAAATGGAATAACAATAAAATAAGCAATTGTACCTAAGAGCTACTTATGTATATAATAATATTATGTACATTTTATAAATTACATCAAAGGGCTGCTAATTTCATATAAAATTTCTCATTTTTATCAAATTGAAACAAAAGATAGTATCAAGGGTACTCTATATCCTCAGACCAATAAAAAACTTTTTTATTGGTCTGAGTCTATACCATTTTAATAAAATGTATTTTCTATAAAATCCGATACGATAAAACTAAATGTATTGCCGGACTAGTTAGTACATTATGTTGGCTTATTAAGTTTAAATTTGAAAAGGAACAAACAGACAGACAATTTTTTTTTATATTTGTACAGAAGAGTTTCTTAATATTTATTATTATTTATAAATATAAGTAAAAAATGGCAGTAAGTTAGAAAAAACACGTGTTTGATTTTAGTATTATTTTAATCTCCTTTAGTTTGATTTTAGTCTCCATATTCTGTAGAATATAATATTTAAATTTTTGGCGCGCTTGGGTCACATTGCTATATAAAAATATATTCGAAATATTTTTTAGTATACCTTGCATATGCGATTTGCGAATAATATATTGAAAATATTTAAAAACATTACTTATATCATAATACTATTCAATAATTTACTGTACTTTATATTGTCCATTACAATTTTATTCGTAATAATATATTGTCTATGAATTACGTAACATCCGAGCAAGTATAACAACATTGAAATTATATTACAATATCTGATGTCTGTGGGAATAAAGCAGTAATTCTATTGGACAAAATGAATGAAATTGAAAATGGCGCGGGTTTTGTCACATCCTGTTATGTGTTGGTGAGTGCATGGCCTCGACGTTGATCCCGTTCCAAGATTTTTATTCCGCAACGCCGCAGTCCTTTTACATATGAAATATTTACTGCAATATTATTCGTAATGGTGTTCTGTAAAAGGCCATGGATTTGATGAAAACGGTAAGGATTGCATAGTTGCAGCAATATTGTTAAAATTTTGTTTGGCTTTTGTTTCTTGTTTTGGTGATATTGAAACTGGCCATTACATTAGAAAAAATATCTCTTTACAGAATTTGTGTGCACGTGGGAGGTAAGTGTTAATAGTTTCCTATAAGTAGATGAATTCCAAAATCTGGTTCTCACGATAATAATATAAAGTTTGTTGATTTGTCAATACATGGCACCCGGCAACCCAGCGTTGTTACGCCATCTTATAGTCCTCCAAATGTTCCGCACATTTGTCGGCTTTGAGTTTTAACAAGAAATAATTAGAGGCTGATAATCATGCTTTAACGGGATTGAGATGGAAGCGATTCATTAAACATTGGTTCTAGGTATGTCATTTTCACTTTTGCATTGCATCGTATTACATGACTTGACAAACCACATGTGCCTAGATGGTTATGTTGTTGTTATTTAGTCGGCACCGTCCCATTATATATTTATGTTCGATAGAATGTTGCTTTTCTCTTAGTATATTTATTATTTAATTACGCTTGATATGTAGTCAGATTTATAATCGAAGTATTTATAACCTATAAATTTGACAACCGTAATGAGGTCCAATGTTCATATGGGTTGTCATTCCTGAACATTTTGCACCTCACTTCAAGGTTACTTTCCTATGTCTTATTATTTATAAAACTTTTATCATTCTATATTTATATATGTATTAGGGTAATAACTAATAATAGAAACAAATATTTAAATTTTCAAAGACACAACTATTTTAATGTAATCCAATTTATAATTACATATTTTTTAGTTATATTGCTCTCAATAAATTTTCCAAATCTATAGTAGGTACTAAATTAATATCAGCACTATTTAAAAATAAAGAGTGTTATACATCATGTTTGAATAGTATGAAAAGAAGTAGGGCATGAAAATGAAGTAAGTCTTAATGATTACACATTACAAACATGTTCATTATGGCTATAGATTCATAAAGGATTGTATTAATTTCTTAAATAAAATATATGAAACATGAAAGTACTTGTTTAATCCTCTGATATTAAAGGATTTCTTTTCCTTTCTGATATTAAGGAACACACTTTCACATTTATAATATTAGTATGGACTACATAAGAAGCCATTCTATAATTAAAAACTCGTCAACAATACCATTCCTTTTACTAAATATTTAAAGTTGAAATTATCAGTAAACAATCATTATCATTTTAAATTTACAAGTTAATAGAATTGATAATATTATTCAGTTCAATTCTTGAATTTATAGTCTTTAGATTGATAAAATTCCTTAAACATTTCTCATGGCTTTATTTGTTATTTGGATTCAACATAATATATGTGCCTTATAAATTTGACATTAATGACTATCCTGAACAGTGTGTACGTGTTCATAATTTACATTTTTTTTTATTTAATATAAAATTTGGTTTAAACGAATATAATTTGTTATGAATTATGTAATTAAATGTGCAATCTAGCAAATTAAAAAGTCAATTCCTTGCCTTCTTAAATTAAACATTTGCTATATGGGTGCTGTTTTTACCCGACTGTGTCAAAGTTCAAAGGAAGATTACGTATTTGATCTGTATGTATGTCCAACCCTATGTTCCCTCATAATTACTAAACGGATTCCTATATCATTATTTATCTTTAATTCTATTGATATAGCCATGTTTTAAATTTATAAAAACGCCATAGACTCTTATTTATTTTTTTGATGTAAAATCTATTAATGTTATTTTCATTATATCCATATTTATATTATCTCCTTGTGTAAAGTTTACACGAATCCCATTATGTGCCATTTACACTAAGCTTTTGGGTGGTGTATGTGGAATGATGCTTACCTAGACAGTTGTTTTTTTTTTAATTTCAGTTTCTGAATAAAATTTATTTCAGTCTAAATAATAAATTAAATCTATTTTTAATATACCTTTCTACATTAAATGAAAACTACTTGTGAAGACAGAAATTTATAAAAAATGATAATACCTTCATATAATAATATAATATATAATAAATTAAATATATAATTAATTAGTCCCGCTGAGTTTCTTTCACCAGTTCTTCTCAGGTCTGAGGATTCTTTCTGAACTAGTAGTAGACTCATGACGTTCAGTAAAAAAATGTAATAATTTAATGCTGCATAAAATATTTTGAACTTGAATAAACAAAATGAAATTGTGGGAAATTGGTCCAAATGAAATATGCATGGAAAATTTATTAATACAAATAAATTAGATTTCATTGCATGTCAATTGACAATTACTTTCTTCCTCTTCTTCATTCTTTTCTTTTCCTGTTCTTCCTGTTTTCCTTTTTATGGGTTATGTTGTTTGGCAAAGGGGTTAAGTTTAGTTGGCTTATATATTAATGGTGGCTTTGGTAACAGTGGATATTTTGGGACTAAATATAGAAATTATTGTTAAAGGACAACTTTTTAACAACATTTCATCGATATTTGATATTTGTTATACCAGTATACATTTTACTGAAATTATATTTTTAATTAAGAAAATATATTGGTAACTCATAAGTTGTGATTAAATTATGGTAATGGAAGTATAATATATAATGAAATAATAAAAAAATTACTATGTATGTATTTTTTATGTTTTATTATATATTACATAAGTGTATTAATATTAATATAATTAAAGACAAAAATATAATAAACTACTTTTCCAGCATTTTAATGTGTCGCACAATTATGGAAGTGGTTGAAAAGGGGATTGTTAGCTATAAGTTCACTGTTGAATATCTGTGGCGTGTTGCAGGAATATGAGTTCCTAGACTTGTCAGATGTGAAAGAAGCGGAACTGAGCAGTTTGCAGTGCGCGCTCTTCGAAAAAAATCCAGATACTACGTCCACCGTTACCACCGGTTGGACCAATCCTGCTGTAGGTAAGTCATTTTTATTATAAAACTAGCTGCTCACTCTCGCTTCACTCCTGTTCGCCTTTAGGAAAAACAAACAAACCTATCCCACGGGAACCGTACATTTTTCCGGGATACAAAGTAGCCTATGTGTTAATCCAGACTATTATATATCTCTGTGCCAAATTTTATCCAGATCCGATCAGCCGTTCTAGTGTGAAAGAGTAACAAACATCTATACTCACAAACTTTCACATTTATAATGTTAATATGGATAATAATAATAGGATAGAAGCTGTGTCTATAAGACTTATGTTTTCAATTACAATATATCAATATATGCATGTTCTTGTCAAAACATTATGTATAAATTGAAACAGTTAAAAGTGAAAAAAAAATATTGCGGAAAATTTTCAAATCATTACCCTAAGAATCGTAATCAATTGCAAGAGAAGACTCATAATGTACTGTATTTTGTTAATTTACCTAAAAACATGTCGCCATCTCGTACATACGATCGATATGGTGTATCACTTAATCAGTTATAAAATTATCAAATTTTATTTGGCAATTTATTAGTTTAATGCATCTCATCACCGATCCACACTTTTATAGTTTAAATTAAATGATAATAAGAGTAACTTAACTAATATACATTTGTAAATATTATCTTGTTTATAGATATTTCATCTTGTTCGTCAAGCACGGCGGGGCCACCGACCGTGTCGAGCAGCCTGGACAGTCTGTCGGGCGGCGAGTGCGAGATGGCGCCCCACTCGCCGCAGCGGAGCGCCGGCGCTCCGCCTCATGCGCCACCGCCCTACGTCCAACCCCCTACCTATCCACCACCCCCTCATCAATGGCCAGTCGCACCACCTAACGTATATGTAAGCCAAGTCACGGCAAACGTTAACGTTCATGGATATATGGGTCAATATTATCAACCACCTCAAGCACAGTATGTTCCGCCACCACCTCAACAAGTAGAACGCAATTCAAGAAACCACAGAAGAGATAGACGCAGCAAACGACCCCCATCACCTCCCCAGCCACAAGCAAATCCGTATTATGTTCCATATTCTCAATATTACCCTGCCGCACAAGCACAAGGCGCGCCATTGTACCATCTCCCAATGTACCAGCCCCTAGTGTATGGACCATATGCATATCCCCCATACTATCCAGAATACCCTATACCAGTAGAGGCTGATGCTGATAAAGGACCAGATGAATATCAACAAGAAGTTGTTATGGAGCAAGAAGCAGTTGATGCGTATTATGCAACAGCGCATTACGCGCCGCCGTATGGGCCCCCGGTAGAGGGCGCTGTGGAGTACATGCCCCCAATGTATATCCCACCACCTCACCATCCGGCACCGATGCCAATCCCACAACAGCCCCCGCATCAGTCGACACCTCATCAGTTTAATGTTCACGCCAAGAACTTTGTCGCAGGTCAAAATCATACCAAATCTTACACACCTGATAAAACTCAGGAACAGAAGCCTCCTGTAACAGCGACGACATCTACAACAGTGAATGCAGTTGAAGCACTGCCTGTAAAAGATCTCAAAATCAGCAAAGGACCAGGTAGTCCAAAACAAGAGGGAATAGATACTTCTGTGAAACCTGCTCCAGTCCCTGAAAAGACTTCACCGACCCTAAAAACAGATCCTACTAAACCTGCTTGGACTCCAGATAGTAAGACACCAGAAAGTAACCAATCTCAAAATGGAACAAAGACTTTTACTCCTGCCGTAGCACCAACGGTTCAAGCAGCTAGTGCTAAAGTGCCACCTGTAATTGGAAAAACACCTAAAGGCCCTACTGCACCCTTTTCCACTGGAAAGCAACCACCTAAACCCCCTGTACCTACTGCCGTACCAGTTCAGCAATCTGCTTCTACACCGAAAGCGCCGTTTGGTAATCGACAAAAACGTGAAGGTAATTCCAATCGATCTCCTTCAACCGACATTGCCGATACAGAAAAACCTGTACAAGTAGAGCATGTCAAGCGCGAACCACCATTGCCGCCAAGCAAAGCTCCTATGCCTATTTCTATAACCTTGCACGCTCAAGGACCTCCAGTGATAGTGACGAACAAATCACCTTTTGGACACTCTAGAAAAGCAACGGTGGTTCCTGAACCTCCTCCAGCTCCTCAACCGCCACCACCGGCTCCAACAGCATCAGATTTTCCACCACCTCCCACTCCCAGAATAAGGGGAGAACCAGTACCCGCCCCCGTTGTGCAACCACAGCCGCAACCGGCCCCAGGGAAGTCTTGGGCGAGTCTCTTCTCCAATAAACCAAGTAGTATGACAACTACGTCCCCTACAGTCCAGCCAGTCGAAGAACCGTCCAGTCCAACAACCCCCGCTCCGCCAGCAGCAACTAATATACAGAAACCAGTGGCAAAGGTTCCACCATTTGATGCTTCACCCTTACAAACTGTGGTGGATAAATCTTCAGCACCAAGATCGCTGACATCTTCTGCTCCAACAATATCTTATTCCGAGAAGACCTCAGTGAATGCTGTAAGCAATGTCAGCACCCCAACTTTGCCTGCTAAGCCTGTAACAACACCCGCTTCCGAAGTACGTGAAGTGCCAATACAGAAAGAGAACTCTCCATCCGTACCAGTACAACCATCACCATTCAGTGATGACCCTAATTCTTACAGGATGGGAGGTAAATATTACTTTTAACTATTATAGTAATTATAGCAAAATTGAATAATTATTTCTTTTTTCACACTATTTACATGTCAAAAACGTATTTTATAAAAAAGAAATAAAATGTGTTTCAGAATTCCTGACTAAATATCAACTAGACCATCGTCCAGTTTCACTCTTGCCTCGTGGTCTTACAAATCGCTCAAACTACTGCTACGTGAATGCGATTTTACAGGCATTGATAGCTTGCCCTCCCTTCTACAACATGCTGAAGGCCCTGCCGTACCAAACGCGACGTGGGAAGTCCAGTACACCCGTTATTGACTCTATGTAAGTAATTTTGAAAATAAATTCTAATAATTTTTAGAAAGATATAATTTTATAAAAGTTAGAGTTGACATAACGTTTAGTTCAGTATTACTTGCTGTGCCAGCGGTTGCGGGTTCGAGTCCCGCTGGGGGTACATGTTTGTGTGATGAGCATGAATGTTTGTACTCCAGTCATGGATGTTTATATTTATAATATGTATGTATCTAAAGTTATATAGTGTACTACTACTACACTATCAACTATCTGGTATCCATAATACAAACCTCGTAGCTTACCATGGAACTAGATAGTTCTGTGTTAATATCCCAACATATTTATTTTATTTTATTATAATTAATATAAAAAACATCTTGAGAAATATTTTGAGGAGACATCTATTGAGAACGCAACCTATCGCTTTTATTTGAGGTAAGCACCCCAGTAGTTTTAAATTAAAAAAAAAAACAAGCTATATAAATGACAAATTACTTCCAGGGTGGAATTGTGCTACGAGTTCAGCCCTCTAGCCAGTGCAGCCAGGCGTGGGCGTAACGAAGCCGGGGCCTCCGGGCCAGCCCCAACTGTACCCGCGGGTCCTCCCCTGGACGGATCTGCAGGCCTACGCGTGTTGAGAGCGCTCCGTCCCTTCCCTGGCAGCCAAGAGGGCAAGCAAGAGGATGCTGAGGAGTTCCTCGGATGCTTGCTTAATTCATTGAACGATGAAATGCTTGAGGTGAGCAATTTTTTGGTGTAACATAATAATAATAAAGCCTTTATTTCGGAACTTTCTTACATTTTATGACTTAAACAGCCTACCACTGCTTTCAATCTGCCACCACTCTTAACCAAAGGGGACCGACCTAAGGTCATTTTCAATTCATCCTCACATCCTCTCACTTTGCGACCTTGGTTCCTAAAGTCATCCCTTGGGTGCCAGGCTGTTAACTGTTCACTCCATATACTAGAATAAACACAGACATGTTACTTAAATATATTTAGATATAAAGTTTTTTGTATCTAAATTTAGTTTATAACTATATAAATTTTCTTTACATTAACATTATATGAGGTCTTTATTATTGTAAGGCCACCCTTAAAGCCAAGAAAATATATCAAAAAAGTATACTTATTAATTTTTTCAGTTGATAAAACTAGTGGAGCCTGAAGAACCAAAAGATACAAATGGGAAACCAAATGGTATTGTTCCACAAGAACAGCCTGTAGAAGAGGATGATGACGATGATGAATGGAAGGTGAGCATCTAAGTAAACCATTCAAATGAACCATAATAATTCAAAACAACATATTTCTGTTGTATATATTTAAAACTTATGATCATAAGTTTATATCATATATACAATATCTTTGTTAATAAAATTAACAAAGGTGTTGTATTATCATAAGTTCTGAAAGTCTGACTAATTTTTAACTTAACTGTAAAATTATATTTTTTATTACTACAGTTACATTTGGAAAATAAGTGATGCATATTATCATTGCTTTTTAAAATGTACGGGGGAGTCGTATTTTAACAGCTAAAAAGTATGTCAATTGGTTAGTGGTGTTAAATATCTAATTATATTTATTGTTAGTCAAAACTAGATACACCCTCACACTTCGCTCAGATGAGTCCATAGGTCTATTGCTCCAGGTTTTTAGAATAAAAAACCTATAGAATTTTGGTGGTGATTATTAGTGTAGAATTTTGATCCTACTAATTAGATGTATGTTAGTTATTCTTTCGCTCAAAACTACTGACCGGATTTTGATGAAACATTTCAATAATATAGCTTATTTTAAAGTAATATATAGGCTATAATTTATAAAAATATTTAAAGTTATCTATAATAAAATCTTTTGAAAATCGATGCAGAGGCCGAATCTATAGTTTTTAGAATTTTTAAGTCTGTCTGTCAATCTGTCAATCTGTCTGTGACCGCATCATGAGAAAACCACTGCACAGATTTTGATGAAATTTGGTATGATGATAGCTGGTCCGAGTCAACATATAAGATACTTTTTACTGTGGGAAAATATCTCATCTCTAAGAAATCTATCCTAAACTTTAAAACGTAAATAGGGACGAACCCGAGTGGAGGGAATTTTAGTCGCTAGTTTATAATATGGAATTAAAATAGTATAATTATAATTGAGGCAGTGGTAGCCCAGTGGTAACGCGCTTACTTGGGAAGCGACGGAAGAGGTTCAAATCCCGGGTCTCGCACCTCTGATATTTTCATGTGCAAATCATTTCTAACATGATTACCACTTGTCTTAACGGTGAAGGAAAACATCGTGAGAAACCTGCATGTCTGAGAGAACCTAGAAAATTTTCAAAAGACATGCTCAGTCCGCCCGCACTTGGCCAGCGTGGTGGACTATGGCCTGATCCCGCTCGTATTGAAAGGAGGCTCGTGCCCAGGAGAATAAAATTATAACTGAACATGTGTTTACAGGTGATGGGTCCCCGTAACCGTGGAGCGGTGGAACGTCGCTGGGCCGCTCGACGCACGCCCGTGGCGGACATATTCCGCGGCCGCACCCGCCTGCGGCTGCATCGGGCCCCGCACCATGACGTCACGGATGCCGTGCAGCCGTTCTTTACACTGCAACTTGATATTGAAGTGAGTTGTGTTCTATATAATAATAAAACTGTCTTTTCGGATTTATTTCGATTTTTTTGACGTTTCGTATGCTTTTTTATAGCGATCATGGTTACGGGAATGATCATTGGATATATTAAAAACGTTGGAAATCAAAAATCAAAATAAATCCGCGAAAAGATCCGAAAATATTCGCGTAATTCTAAGAGAGTAGTAAGTTGTGTTGTTATGACTCTGACGGTCAGGATGAGGCGTCGATACCGAGACATTACAAACGTGTGCCTGTAAAGTGACATCTGTAAAATCTGTTCGGTTGTTTGTATTTTGTATACAGATATACAAATTGAACTACAATTATAAATGCAAAAGTTTGTATGTGTGTGTGTTTGTTTCTACATGCTTAAACGACTGGATGAATTTTAATTAAATTTAGTACACAACAAGACTGAACTAGAGTATATTGGATGGAGAGAAGTATATAAGATTAGGCGCGTATAGACGCACTCGAGCGAAGCGAGTTTAAGTCGCTAATTGGTACATATATGGCTTCGCCCCTATTGAAAATTGAATGATACCGAAATTTTGTTTCTTACTTTACTACAGATTACATTAGTCTCCTCCATTCTATGTGGCTTTGGTAAAGTAATCTGTGCTCAACTGACACATTTCAAAGCCATTAATTAATAAAACAAGAGAATTGAATAAGTCCTGACCGTTTTTGACCACGGCGGCCAATCTCATTGAGGCTAGCCGACTGCGCAGGAGATATTATAGTGCACTGTGTATTCCCGTCACTCTCATACTCCAGTGGGACGACTACTCGATATGACCGGTGAGAGTTAAGGCGCAGGACCGATAGCTTTACGTGTCGCGGAGGCACGGGGGTGAAAAACCGCTAACTTCTCAACTCTGTGCTGTTACTGAGGCTAACTATACTTGGCCCGACCCGGGATTCGAACCTAGGACCTCTGGATGTACAGCAGTACATGCTAGCCACTATACCACCGAGGCAGTTTAAATAAATTGAATACATATTATATTTGGAATATTTCATTTTCAGCGTTCAACAACTGTCAAGGATGCACTAGAACTTTTAGCTGGCAAAGACACTCTGGAAGGAGTCTCAGATGCCTGGCAACAGCTGTCTTTGGAACAGTTACCTGTTGTGCTATTATTACATCTGAAGTGCTTCCAGTTGGACTCTGAGGGTCACACTGCCAAGATTGTTAAGAATATTGACTTCCCAATTGACCTTAAAATTGATCCAAGTATGTATATTTGGTTGTATGACAATTATTAGGAGTTAAACTAAATTTAGTTTTTTGTTTTAGTTTTCTTTACATTTGTTATGGATGGAATATGATTCAATTTTTAATATTTTAATTATTATTATTTTTTTCATTACATATCTATGAATAGATCAGTTTACAAGCTTACAACAAAAATTAAATATGTAGTAAAATTATTCTATGCTAAAACTAAGAAAATTTATTAATTTAAACATAAATATATACCCATAGGTGAAGTATGCCTATTCAGATAAATCATCTAAATGATAAATATTTACTATGATGCTACTTATTTTTCGTCTCTGAAAGCGATAAAATATCGCCAAATTGTGGACAAAACAAACTGAGTAAAGTAAAAAACAAAACAATTTTCCCTATATTTGCATAATCAATTAATTCAAATTGAATACTTACGTTTATAGAGATAATGTCATCGAAGCACTCAGGAAAGCAACGTCTCTACAAGCTATTTGCTGTAGTCTATCATGAAGGCGTTGAGGCTGTTAAGGGGCATTACCTTACTGACACTTTCCATGGCCAAGCTGGTTGGATCAGGTAAGAAAAAAATATATGTAATTTTTTTTTTCTTTTTAATTAAAAAGTCAAGTGTCTATGGGTTTGACAGACATTGTTTAGTGATATTGGTATTAAGAATCAACAAAAATATTTAATTAATATTTGCAAACTAACTACATGATTGCAGGACAGGGGAAATTATTATAATAATGCTCATATTATCGGTCGCGGGTTCAAGTCCCGCTGGGGGCATTCATTTGTGTGATGAGCATGAATGTTTGTACTCCAGCTGTGGGTGTTTATATTTATAATATGTATGTATCCAAAGTTAAAAGTGTAGTGTATCAACTATCTGGTATCCATAACATGAGCATGCTGTGTATTAATGTCCCAACATATTTATTTATTATTACAAAAATATACTACAATGATGCTACTTATTTTTCGTCTCTGAAAGTGATAAAATCACTAGTATGTAGACAAACCAGACTGAGTCTACAAACTCTCGTCAATATGTTACTAAAATAACCGAGCACTATTTAACATTACCTACCTTTTTCTAAGGTATGACGATTCAACAGTAACTCAAGTAACTGATGCCCAAGTGTTGAAAGCTAAGCCTCCGAGAATGCCATATTTGCTTATGTATCGTAGGCACGATACGTTACTCCCTCATCGTACTCCCGGAAAGCCAGAGTGAGGCCTAATAGTTATATGTGGACAGTGAAGTGACTGAATATGTGTAGTGTAAGTTATGTGCCTCGTAAATGCACAACGAAATTAATATAAGTACATTTAAGTTTTATAAGTTTCCTTTAAAAGTTGCTAACTTCCCTGAAAAAGTTTTTTTTAATGTTATTTGATATAATACAATTACATTAATTGTTTAAGACTTTGCACTGATAGTCCTTAAATAGGTTGGCAACTTTGGAACAATTTTTTTTAGCACAAAATATGTGTTGAAATTGCTCTAAATATCACATCTAACTTCAGTTGTGTATACCTGGATATTTCACTGTGAAATTCTGAACTGTTATTTAATGTAAATAGCATTAGATGTATATAACTTGTTAATGTATAAAATACAAAATGTCCCCCATCTCTACATTTATTTTGTATAATTCAATAAAATATCTTCGAACTTATTTAAAGTTTAAAAGTGGTCTTACCTGTGTAAATATTGTTTGTATGGAGTTGGCTGTTTAAGTTCTTGGTTGTAAATGGACATATTATGAATTTTTTTATCCTCTATGTACATAGATATTGTAAATTAATGAATATTGTATTTCATGTCGCTCCTCCATTAGTATTAATTAAGGCCTCGACAATATGGAATTGTGTTATAAATTGAAAAAAATGTAAAAAAAATATAGTGTAAATGTTAAACTTCTTACATAGTTCTGTATTGATCACCCTTATTTCATCCGAACATCATGAATCAGTGAATTGATGGAAAGTACAAAGAATTGTAAAAAAAATATTGTTGTGATAACATGAAGAATGCATATTTTGTTTTTATTGAATATTTTGCATTATATTGTACTAAAAATAAATATTATTTTTATCAGTACAGCTAAAGGTCAAAACAGAATGTGCATTGGATGCCAGATTGCATTTTAAACAATATAGGGAGTTGACTTACAAAATTTCGTCCTAGATATTATATAAGGGTTTGAGTGGAACGCTTTGTAGGGTTTTATGAAACGGTGCTGCGACGGACTGATCATGGGTGGGGATGTGACCTTGGTATTGTGATATGGGATGTGAAGGACAATGATATGGCTTTTTTAATATAAATTGTTATACTGTAAGTGTTAAATATATAGATTATATATGGTGCTGCTAACTATGCTAAAGCCCTTTGTGGGTTTAAATTAATTCATGTAATAAATTAAATGTCTATCACTAAATTATTCTATATGTACAGAAAAAGAAAATATAAATAAAGCAAATACTATAAATGATGAGACCACTCAAAGTTATATGTTAAAATGTTTTTCTACATTAAATGTTAAATAAGATTATTTGTATTAGCAATGTGACCTATGAAAGGATTTTGGCGTAGTTAGAGTACCTCGTATGTTAACTTGCTGGCCTCTGGGTGTCTGTCTGTTTTTAATATTATTCAAAATTACCTTGAAATCTATCTCCTGTCTGTTAAAATTGCGTAAATGTGAATGAGAGTCTGATCTTTTGTATGGAAATTTTATATGAATTTAAACCATCGCATGTTTCTTTTGTGACTAGTGCTAGTGTAGCTATGTAAGATGGATGAGGATTGTATGGTATATCCTTAAAGTAAGAATGATCTCAAATGTAATATAGTAATTGTAATCACACAGTAAATGTGTATATAAATTTACTTGTAGAGTTTCAAAGGCAATATACGAAGGCCTTTTCAAAAAAAATAGGCCACGAGGGCCAAAGTGGCCCTTCAGAACTTTGGCAGTGACCACTCTGACTCTTACGACCTGCTAATATTTTGCTAGAAAGAAATTAATCGTAATTTAATAATGTTTGAGTTTGCTAATAAATAGCGCTTTTCTACTTAAGTGTTACAAAAATTATCTAAAACACAATTTGGTTTGAGTCCAATTGTAATAAAAAATATTTAGTCTTTAAAATTAGTCAATTTAACTATGATAATGATGATTGATATAGATTTAGTTTTATCATTTCTGGTACAGAGTTATTTACGGCTAATGTTCTAAGATTTTATATGTATGTATATGTATAACTTGGTTGTTGTTCGTTTATTTGGATTTTGGGTAGCTCATACTGTAGTTATATATTGACAATTTAAGGATATTCATTCATGCCTTCATCAAAAATTTTGTTGTATTTCCAATCTACATACTATAAGGCACATACCTCCTTGATTAATATCGCGCTTATTAATCTTATGTAGAGTTTTTAAAATAAACTGAGGAATGACATAGTTAATATTTAATATTGCTATTTTAATTAATATCATTCACCAATGAGGTTTGAGTCGGAATATATTTGAATTGAGATCTTTGATTTTGATTATATAATAACGTATTATTTTCGCACTTGGTTAGACAAATAAGTTTAAGTGTTTTTATTAAGCATTATTTTTTAACTTAATTTCTTTTTAATACTTATAATTAATTTAGTGTTTGATCTACAATATGCTCGCTTTTACCAAGCGATTTCGACTCAGCCCTCAAATATCCAGTTTGTATATAATTTGAAATTACCTGGTTCTCTGGTAGAACTGAAACGAATTTAAAATATAAAATAGCAGAATATATTATAATATGTAAATTAAAATTAACTTTGTATTTGCACAAATTGATTTTTAGGTTATGATATTGTTCCTTGATAGTGACTTGTTTGCATGCTCGAGTAACCCGGTGGAGCGTACACTGTTAACTTGTGTATGACATTATTTAATTTAAAATACTTTGAAGTTAAATGTATAGTTTGACTTACCCTTGCTTTGCTCGGGTGCGTCCGTTTTAAATTTTTTTAGCCGAACCCTAATTCTTTTAATAAAACAAAAGTAGCCAAAATTACTCCTTATAACATCAGCTATCTGCCTGTGAAAGTCCTGTCAAAATCGGTCCAGCCGTTTCAGAGATTAGCTGGAGCAGAACAGATAGACGAACAAAATTTTTAAAAATTGTGTTAAATAGAATTTCATATGCATTTAGTAGAAAGCTGTTATTTTGACATTACAAACAGACACTTCATTTTATTTATCTGTATAGACAACATATTAATTTAATAATTACCTTAGGTAAATCCATGATAGCCGAACTAAATCATCTGATATGGTTGATATAAAGAAATTGATCGAATGTGTTATATGGTTGTTGCATACTTATGTTTTAACGAGTTAGGTTATATACAATATGGAATTATATTCCAGATATTGAAGGGTCAGATATATGAAAAAGTTCATATTAAGCTCGGGTTTATTGAATGGATATTTTTCTTTGTGTATGCTCCTCTTGAGACTGAATGCAGGGTCCCCAAATGCAAAATACTAATTTATGAGCACGTTAGACTAGAATTTCTTGTAACAGCTGCCTTTTAGTTAAGTCTGTCTGTGTTGCATATTTATTATATATGTATGTAATGAAGTTGGAAACTTCTGACCAATTATAAAATGCTTGTAATTTTCTAATAAATAATCAATGTTTGATTCGTTAATTATAAAGAGGTAATATATAAATGGATTTATATTATTTTCTTTTATTAGAATTAACTATTTGTATAATATATTGTGTCAGTCCGTAGCCTTGCAAGGTCCTATTTAATTGTTTACTTTGATATAGCTCGATCCTAAAGCCGCGTTGACACGATCAAAGTCTTTGATCTTTGGCTTTGACAAACTAGCTTCGATCAAAGTTTAACTTGGATACTTGTTGACACGCTCAATATCTGCTTTGACAAAAAGCTTTGAAACGAAGTTCTCTTTAATAAAGCCCACTTTGATTGAACACCGACGTCAATGTGCTTTGATTGCGCGTTTACACGATTTGTCAAAGCAGGCTTTTAGAAAAGTAGAACACGGTCCAAGTACACTTTGATTAACGTCCACATCAAAATTACTTTGTCAAAGTATACTTTGATCGTGTCAACGCGGCTTAAATGAGCAATGTGCTGCGACAGCAAGAATCTACGAATGCATAAATGTAATTAATTAAACACTTGTGACTGACCTTTTATATTATCAAAAGTTAAAATTGAAAGGTCAGAAAAATCTCACCTTTGAAGAGTTATATTGTAGCAAAAATAATATAGAGCGTTTTAATATTTATGTCGTATTTTATATAGTTTGGTGATGAATGGTGTTAAATTAGTTGGGCAACTTGTATTAATTATTAATCGCATAGTTTATAAACACTCCATCTGCTTTTATCTAACACGATTTTAAGTTTTATAAACATAAAAATATTTTTCCTCTGTATAGTTATCTACAGTCATACAATATTCATTTCTCACTGCATTGTTCCGGTTTTGTATGTAGACTAGATATAATTAAAGTTGTGTTAGTTTGTTTGTTTGTATTGATAGTAAACGTTCCTGATATTGATAAGCTCGATCAAAATGTGTGAAGAACATATAATAATTATAATTTTATTGCCGATTGTTGCGTATGTCTTTAAAATGCTCTTGTGCCAATCGATCATATATGAAATGTGAAATCTAAACAATTCAGTTTTTTTTTGTATTTTATATAATACTTATACCCACTTTAAAAATCGATATATGAAAATTCTATTCTATGAATAATAACGTGTTTTTAATTTTTTTTTATAATATACAGTACACGTGGTGTTTATTGATACAGCGTAATTAATTTTCAGTTTTAATTTTTAATGTAAATAGTTATCGTTGTGTTTTTTTTTTAAGTGATTAACGAATCTTGAGTATACATGACAGCGCTGCAATGGCGTCGCCGTAACAGTGATATATACTATGTAATACAATTTTATACACATTTCTAGTCTCAAATCTAAAACTTTCGGTGCAATGAACAATAACGAAAATACACTAAACGCAGACTGAAGAATTATATAGACAGACCGCCAAAATAGATGTGGAAAGTCAAAAATAGTAGGGTGGTTTTCCTATTTATGCTACTTGTTTGTTTACCTACTTACTTTTTTTAAATAATAAGGAATTTTAAAGAATTTTATATTTAAGTCTTCTTCTCCCTGCCCATTTCCCAATCACTTGGGGTCGGTGCAGTACCTCTACTGTACTGCTGAAAGGATTTGGCAAAAGTTTTACGACCGACCGGCCGCCTGCCTGACGTCAACCCTCCTTGGGAATAAAGAATTTTATTTAAGTATTAATCGTTAATTTAGAATTATTGTGAAGCAAATATGAGTAATAAAAATTACTCTAATCTTTTCAATATTTTAAACATTGGTTCTCTTCCCCTTGAAAGATCGCATAATATAAGCTTTTTTATTATTATAAATTTCCTCAGCTATTTAATTTTATTTACATATCACAGTAATGAGTATTTAATTAATATTTTTATGTTATTTTTTAAACTTTTATTTTAACACACTGTTTGGCTTCATCTTAGTTTGTTTCTATGACACTGTCTATATTATTCCTTAGTCGTGAGATGGTAATTTAAAAACTAAATTAAACGAAATAGCTGTGCAGTAGTTACTATAGCTGGGTGTTACAATGAACGGTTGCGGTCTATCTACTTAGGTTTTATATGCATCATTATTTTTATATGAGAAGATCATTATTTAAGTTATGTTTAATTATAGTTTTAAGATCCAAGGCTGTATTAATATGTGTGTCCCAATCACTCGTGAACATGTTTGCTGTGAGAGCTGTAACTTAGTGGTGAGATTTGACTTTCTCGAATATCATTATTTAATATATAATTCGAATTCTTAAATTTTTTACAAGCAAATTCATTAAAGAATTTCTCAAGACTCGTGTGTTTATAGTAAGGGATTTTTATATAATAGGTAAATTGTATGAAATCTCTTGAACTAATGTTTAAATTATTTTCGATTTGCCTTTTAAGTTACAGCTTTTATATAGAAGATTTAGTTTTTGTTTACCTTTTAATTGAAATGTGTAAATAATAATATACTCTGGGTGTAATGGACGAGGCCAGTGTAAGATCAAAGGTATGTTAAAATAAGCATTGTCCATTATAACCAGGCCCCTACGTTGTTAAAGTGGATGTGTGTACGACTAATTATAAAATAATCCTTTATTTTGGTAACAAATTGGTGTTATGAAAAATTTGTGAATAAAATATGGTGTCATTCTGAATTTGTTTTTTTTTATATTTTACTAGTTACTTAGCTTAGCTTGCTTCCCAATACAAACGTTCATCCCCATTTTCACCCCCTTAAAGCATGATTTACGGGATAAAAGTATCCTATGTCCTTCCCAGGGTCTCAAAACTATCTTCTTACTAAATTATATCTAAATCGGTTCAGTAGATCCAGAGATTACCTTCTACAACGTCACAAACCAGTAACTACCTCTTTATAATATTAGTATTATATTTTATATAAAGTCTTGCAAATAAAATTTATGTCTTGAGCATTGATACAAATTAATAATAATAATTCTGTGAACAGATCTCGTGAACACAAACTGTATTTTGAGGAGCTATTCTGCTCTTCACGCTGAAGATCCTGATCAGATCTTCACCATTTTTTATGAGATCAATTTGAAGTTACTACCTTACAAATTAAAAACAGAACCATCGAAATTAGACACTAACTCGAAACTTATAGCGAAGTGAAGGTCCCTTTTTTTCAACAATATTTTGTAAAGATATCTATGTATTCAGGCCATCTTTAACGTCTCACTGCTGGGCACGGGCCTCCCGTCATTACGAGAAGGATCAGGCCATAGTGCACCACGCTGGCCAAGTGCGGGTTGGCGGACTTCACATGTCTTTCGAAAACTTGCTAGGTTATCTCAGATATGCGGGTTTTCTCAACGATAGTTATCTTCATATCGTAAGGCAAGTGGTAATCAAGTTAGAAATGATTCTCACAGGAGGTGCGAGACCCAGGAGTTGAACCCGCTTCACTTGGTATTCCAAGCGAGCGCGTTACCACTGGGCTACCACTGCCTAAGAGATACCTATATAGAGAACTAATTATCTTAATTACTCGACCGGGTCCAGGATAGAGAGGATTTTGTACGACAGAAAAATGATAGAAGAAATAAAAAGAACCTGACAAGAAGAGTTATTTATTATTAAAATACATTTATGTTCCATACTTTGTTATATAAATTAAAAGTATATAAATACTTATTTTTCATTCCCAACGATATTCTGAAACAAAACGAAATGATATTAGCAACTTGCAAAATTATAGCAAAAAGTAAGTATATCTGCTTGTACATGGTCAATATCACAATATAATTAAGTATGTAACAATCGAGATAGCCAAAGAATTAGAAACATCTGAAATGAATAAATGTATTTACTGCGTATTCTCAGAGATGGCGTTGATTGCATTCCGTGAGTTATCAACAGTCACCAAAAGCAAAAACGTGTATACTTTTACTAGCGACTCACCCTCGCTTCGTTAGGGTTCGTCCCTAGATTAAAAAATAAAATCTATCCCACAGGACCCATAAATTTTTTCCGGGATGATATCATAGCCATTCTCAATAAAAGGGCTATCTAATGCAAAAAGAATTTTTCAAATCGGATTAGTAGTTACTGAGATTAGTGCGTTCAAAAAAACAAAACTTATCGCTTTATAATATTAGTATAGATTAACTGAAGTCGGAATTGGTTTGATTACTTTCAGACTCAGTCATGGGATCTCATCACGACCAAAGAAAAATTAGTTCAAATAAATGTCAATAGATGACGTTACATGTTATTAAAGTTGTGTTAAATTAACAAAAAATAAAAAAAAATATCCCGAAAAGATGTTTTAAAAATGTGTGTGTATGTGAAGGGAAATAAAATAATGTGCCCGTAAATCAAGTTTATGTAATTTTACTGGCTATTGAAATGTCAACAATCAGAGAAGGGTTTGTACTTTGTAGTGTATATTTACAGATGGCGCTTTTACTTTTTATGATATTTTTTTATCACGGTAAAAAATTGTAAAAATCACAGATTTTTTTATTCGAATGCAAGATAATTTTAACAATATTTACCATACGCTAGTTTCAACTAATTAAACTAGCTTAGGTTTAGCAGCTAGCTAGTGTACGGCTGCAAAATCTGGAGATTGGGTTCGAGTCACAGCCCGGGTCCAATATAAAATATAGAAAATTCATATTAAAGTAGTTTTTTTTTTGTAAACAAATTTACAGTAACTATTCTTTCGCTGTTTCACCGCCGTGTCTCGTAGAGCACGTGTCAAGTCGGTCCTGCGCCTGGTCTGTTTATCACCAGTGATTAAATATCGTCCCATCGGACTTTTGAGAGAGAATAGAAAAACTGCTCACGTGTTTTCGCACGCAAGCCTGTACTAATACCTTTCTATTTACGAAAAGTATTTTAATATCTATGATTCTACGAATATGAAAGAGGCTCTACTAAAAAATATTATATGTACCCGAACTCGAAATTTAAAGATTAGATAAAATGAAGAATAAATGGCCATTGGCAGCAAAGTGACCATGACTAAAACCCAGCCTGCCACCGTATCTGTCTGCGATGACGCCGTGCTCGTTATAAAGTGAACCTGTCAAGAAAAAGTTTCAATATTATTTTTTCTAATATAATATCGTGTACAATTAATATAGTTATTTAATACAAATTATACCATTGTTAAGAGCTACTTTTAATATCTAAACAAAATATATACCAATAAAAAAAAATCAGATATTAAAATGTTAAATAAAAAATATACTTTAGCTACATTAAAAAAACGTGTGTGTGTGTGTGTACTTATGTACATACGTAAGAAGTTAAACTTCTTTGACGTAACAGAACAAAACAGCTAAAGATTTCATCCCGTATGTCACAACTCTCTGTTTGTAAAAGGAATTCAGCTAACTTCATCATGTCGCTTTTTGGCTGTCGGTGTGCGCGCGCATCGTAAAAATTTTACTCTCATATTTTTTTCCAAACGTGCCAAAAGAAGTATAACTTCAAAAAACAATCAATAATTGAGGATAAAGCTTACCACCAGCGTAATAGGCGTGAATGCCCAACAAATCCTCAAGAAGACACTAGGGTATTCCCCCACTGCGAAGAAGACATCTTCGCAGAACGTCGTCTGTCCGTACAGATAGGTGATTATTATAGTGATAGCGGCCGCTATCGGTATCCGAGGCTTAGATACCGGCCATGTCATAAGAAAGTTGAGTATATACATTCCTCCCTACAAATAAGGAGTGACAAAATTAATTAGGTGTCCTACGTAATAAAAAAAAAGTCACGATAAAATATTCATATTATAAATTATTTAGTTATGAAGCGAAAAAAAATCGGATTCTTGGAGAGTAAATTGTACAAAATTTGAATTTTCAAATCAATTCATTTCATTGTTCTGTGGCATATAGGCATGCCAACATTCAAAATGTAGGTATTTTAGAAATAAAAACAAAAAAATATCTATATAACTAAAAAGGAAAATACTTTCATTAGATACTAGGTACTTAATAAATTAAAAACTAAAATACATGTTTAAAACTACAAGTAAATATAAATATTACATATACATTTCAATTCAATTTTCTTGTTAATGAATGAAATATCAATATCGACTGAATAAAATTTACCTGCGTACAGAGAGTAATAATTCCTATCAAACAAAACAATACGCAGACCAAGATGAGGAAAGCCCATGTAATTTTTCTTATTGAACGTCCAGTGAACGTTGACATGATTGTTTGTACAAGTAACGCCTATGAGTGAATAAAAAAAATACTTGTAGGTATTGATAAAGAAAGTAGTGGTATGCTATCTAAATCTAAGTATGAGATTTTAGTGAGATTGTTGCACATAAGTTTTATAATTCTTTTTTCTTTGTAAAATTATAGGTAACTAGGTAGGTACCTACTTCTTCACTTAGTTTTTCAAGCAAGCGCGTTGCCATTGCATCGTCTCAGTGCTTATTTGTCCCTAACGACCTATTTACCAAAAAAAGTTTTTAATACAGAATTATTTACTTTTAAATATCAATTCTATTGGTATAAAATACACATTTTACTCAAAAAACGCCGAAAAGATGTATGTTATCGATATACGTATATGAATATTAGAAATAAAGCTTTGTGTTTAAAATAGAGGAAAAAAAGCTCAACTGGAAAGTACAACGAGTATTGGTCGTTTGAACAAATAAGCACTATGGCGACGACTTGGCTACCACAGCCTTCTCATCGGGAAGGAGTAATAAACAGCGTGTACCCACACACAAACAAACTTTCGAATTTGTGATAGTAGTAGGTATTATAAACGATTTAAAAGGAAAAGATATACGAATTCATATTTTTAAATAAACCTTACCGTATATGAAGTAGAAAGTACAAAGAGAGTGAAAAATACAATAGCCGACCAGAACTGGCTGCCGGGCATTCTCGAAACGTAATCTGCCCACAATATCATAGACGACGTCGGACCTATAACATATAAATTTTATATCCAATAGCTTTGTTTTAATTTCATATCTTATACCTTTATATCTCATATTCTTATTTTTAAATTTGAAGACGTTGTTTTTTTTTACCTTTTTGTTAGAACGTAGGTACTAATTAATCTTTAAAACTACTCAGGCCATTTTAAAAAAATCTTTTTGGATTTCATAGCCGATACGATATTGAGGAACATTATATGGTAATTAAAATCGTGATACAACTCTTAGCAGCGAAGCAATCATACATAGTTAAAGTACCCGAGCAGATCCGCGGGGAAAAGCAAGTGTAATCAAAAAATAAACAGTTCGATGCTAATTATTATTATATTATCACTCGGTTTACACATAGTTATTTTAAAACTTTGAAATCAATACGATGAATAGAATTACGTTAAAAATGATCAAGATTTAATTAAATAGAGACTTCATATATATATATATATATATATATATATATATATATATATATATATATATATATATATATATATATATATATATATATCAATATATGTATAGGTACATAGCATACGTGAAGTCTCTATTATTAAAAATTAGCTTACCTTTCCAAATATTAGTACTGTTATCATAATCTTTGTATAAAGCCCCATGACAAGCGCCAAGCGTGAGTGCACTGACAGTGTAACTGAGCTTAGATACTGCGAAAGCAAAAACCGACGTGTTCTCTAGCGTGTGCTTCCCTTTAGGACAATAAGAACCCAACATCACTAACGTGCCTTGAGATAAGGCCATTTGGAGAAACGAATATTCTACTGCTTCTCTCCAAATCTGAAATGAGAACGGTAATCATTTTAACATTACCTACGATATTTAGTTCTCGTAGAGTATTTACTTACTTTTAATATCTATACTAATTAATATATAAAGCTTAAGAGTTTGTTTGTTTGAAACCACTCATCTCTGGAACTACCAGTCTAGTCACACTTCGTCTCTTCTCCCTGCCCATTTCCCAATCACTTGGGGTCGGCGCAGTACATCTTCTGTACTGCTGAAAGGATTTGGCAAAAGTTTTACGACCGGCCGCCCCACGCCTGCCTGACGTCAACCCTCCTTGGGAATGCTATTGTCTCTCTTTTTCTCAATGGTGTCGCGGACACTTTCAATTTTGTTGTCTTTTAAAACATTTTTTTATAAGTACTATTATATACTTGAATTTTAATGCTATTTTCGTATATATGTATTTTAAAATAAATTTTGATAACACCATAAATTTTGTCTGGTCACACTACGATCACTTTATTACAGTACGGGATACGCTACAGTATACGCAGGCGAACCCGCAGACAACGCTATTTTATGGATTATAATTATATGAATGTAAAATTACTCAGAAAAAAATATTCCTAATGAATCACCTGAAAACCATCTAACAGTAAACTCCAATCACATTCATGGAACATTCGAGAAGATCCCTTCAGCCTAATCACACCCACTGCGCTGGTAACCAATACGAAAAATGCTAAAATATCTTTAAACAAAACCAGCTGTAATATAAAAAATCTCCCTTAATATCATCAGTGATGAATCTAGTAAATAAATTAAGGCTAAAAAATTAATAGGTAGGTACTGGCACATCTTATAATCGAACAACCTTATTGATCAAGTAGCGAATTACCGTCGCTTTGCTTGGGTGCCTCCGTAGGTACGCGGTATTGTTCACAATTTCGACGGTTTTAATTATATGCGTGGAACCCTAATTATTTTTCCAAAATAAACGCCTAAGTTACTCCTTATAACATTAGCTATCTGCCAGTGAAAGTTCCGTCAAAATCGCTCCAGCCGTTTGGAAAATAAGCCGGAATCAACGACCACTCAGCCCTCGGGCTTAGTGGCCGTTGGCCGGAATAGACAGACCGACAAAAATTAAAAAAAAATGGTTTTTTTTCTTATGAGCACCATTTACACTTTCATAATTATGTATTTAGTAAAACGCTGTTATTTTGATATTACAAACAGGCACTTCAATTTTATTTATTGGTATAGATGTATAGATGACTAGCATTGCCCGCGGCTCCGCCCGCGTTTAGATTACCAAAAACCAAATTCCTAGGTTTTACATATTAGTATACTGTTACATTGCAGTTTTTGTATTTTTTCTCAAAAATGAGATTATTCCCGCAGTAAAAAGTATCCTATATGTTGAACCGGATAACCAGCTATCACTATACCAAATTTCATCAAAATCCCTCCAGTGGTTTTTCTGTGATGCGGTAACAGACAGACAGACAGACAGACAAAAATTCTAAAAACTATAGATCCGGCCTCTGTATCGATTATAATGTCTATTTCAATAAGATTTTCCAAAAAATATCTAATGTACAGATTCGGCTTAGTTACAATTTTATTATATGTATAGAAGAAGATAAAACAATTATTATGTATGAAGGTGCAACGCGAAATTCGCGTAGTGAGCTCACGCTATGTGGTACACTTCCCGGAACATATTGTTGTCGAATATCATAAAAGCCACGACACGCTATACATTTTCGCATTTTACTTTCAAGGCATTAAGAACGATTTATGAGTGAAATTCAAAATGTTTTGAAGAAATCACAAAATATACAGTCGTTTTTTGGTGAATTAAATTAGTGATCAGCCGATTCCTTACCTAACTTGTGCCATATTACAGGTAAAGACAAATATGAATAATGGATTTAATTTAATCCTTTGTAATAACACTGCGTAAATATTGTCTATGGAATCTACAGATGAGAAAGTAATTAGAAAAAAAAACCATGAGAACTAGTTTCCTTACAATTTTGAAAGTAATTGGACAATAATAAGGTTAAAGCAAGCATTTAAATGTTTATCATAATTATATTTAAATAAATTATATAGTAAATGTTTTAGATACCTTCGAATAGCTATACACTTTCTTGCAGGAAATAAAATAGATTAGTAGCCACGATATAACGTAATACACTGTCAGCTCGCTGACTATATTGCCAAAGCCGCCTTGTAAGCCATCGCGCTTGAGGTTTAAGACAAAATTACTGTAATGTCATTTATATTAAAAACCTCATGTATATTAAAAAAAAATTGCAAACTATCAATTAAACTAACAAAAATGCTATCATAATTTATGTTTGATTTCTACATCGATTTAATAAAGAAAGTGCCAAAAAATAAATACCTAAGGAAGGAAACTCAGAACATATCGTTTAAACGTTCGCATTCTGTTATTTGAATAAACTAATTCATAATAATTAAACGTCTACCTTTATGAATGATCGGAAACATCTAACATATAAAAAAGAGCAAAATAAAATAAAAGAACCCATACTAACAAAAAGAACGACTGTGCAGGTGTTTCACTTCCCGTAGGCAAGGGTCTATGTCTGGCCGCACAGGGCGGGTGTGCGGACGCGGCACAATGAAGCCAGGGTAGGAACGAGTGTATGGAGTGGACTACCAGAGCTAAACACCAGGCACTGACCGCACCCAGCGATAGAACCGTGAACATGCATGTTAAGAGCATCGATATGCCGACACCTTAAAGGAAAATTGTATGTATTGTTAAATCAAATGTGGTCGAGTTTTAAGCCCTTGTGTCTGTTTAGCCATGAATGTAATAAAAATCATTTATTTTTAATTGGCAGAAGGAAAACACCTATGTAATTACGTGTAAAGATATTCACAATTTTTTTTATTGAGTAAATGGGGAATCATTTGTGTATAATTATCATACATTATTTATAGCACAGTCCGTTTCTATTTCTAAAAGCAGATTTAAACTTAAATTAATAATTAGTAACCAATAATGAAACGGAAAAACATAGGTATTTAGAATTATACAAAATATAAATCCATAAATATAATAAAATTGTAACTAAGTCGAATCTGTACATTAGATTTTTTTTTAAATTGATTGAAATAAACATTATTATCGATACAGAGGCCGAATTTATAGTTTTTAGGATTTTTGTCTGTCTCTCTGGGAATGCAATACGAAAAACCACTGGAGAGATTTTGATGAAATGTGGTATGGTGATAGGTGGTTATCCTGGTCAACATATAGCATACTTTTTTTCTGAAAAAATATAAAAACTACAATGTAAGAGTATACCAATATGTAAAATCTTAGAATTTGGTTTTTGGTCATAACGCGGGCGGAGCAGCGGGCAATGCTAGTATTTTATAAAAATATAACTAACCCCTTGCCACAGGAGCCAAATCCCAACAATTAAGTACTCCTTTCTTCGTAACCACTCCCAAAGCCAACTCCAAGTAAAACGATGGATAGGCAAAGAATACACTAAAGACATTGTATAGGAAAAGAAACGGGACTAGTCTTCGAAAATCATGTACATATGGATGCCACCAGAATTGTACTATACTGATGCATGAAGACATCACCAGCTGTCGATAGCTGATATTGTTCGTCCAACGGTCTTGAATCTGATATCATTTTTTAATAATTTTCAATGTCATTATTTACGTAAAAACTAAATTACTTTTTATACTAAAAATTCGCTAATTTAAAGCAATTTAAACGTAGAATTTTTCTTCTTAAACTAAAATGTTTATTGTATATTCTGTACTGGAAATTTTTATTAGGATTATAAGGATTTGTAGACAATTTTTAGAATTAAACTGCGAGGAATTTCTAAATAATAAAATCATAGACATCAAAAAATAGAATAAGGTAATATTAATATATAAAAATATGATTACGATAGGAATGTAACATTTAAAGAAATGAGATTACTATTACCAAAGGTTCTTCTGTGGACTCCGTATCTACAGTTTCTGGTACGCTCTTCGTATGGCTACTCTGAAATTTAATAATTATTCATAATTTAAATTCATATAAAATATCTAGGTGAAAATAATAAATTATCGTAGTAGGTACTTACCGAACTCACACTCATTTTAAATATAATATACACGAATATTTTATGATTAATTTAAATATTTAATTCTTGATCTTCTTCCACTTGTGTCAAATAACAAAAATAAAATAACATTGTCAATATTGAAATTATATAACACAGATAAAACAAATTAAATAATTATATGACTACCGTTGCTGATATCCATTATCTGAATTAAATAAAAATAATTTTAAAGCTTTTTTTAATTATTTTCTAATTTAGCTACCTAATAATAAACCACTGTTTGTTTTTTTTTCAAAATATTTCTTTTGCTATCTTAACTTTTAATTATTTATTTTCATTTTTACTTAAATAAATAAATCATAAAACAAATATCTTGGGACATAAGAACCATCCTAGTTCCACGGTAAGCTACGAGGCTCGTGTTATGGATACCAGATAGTTGATACACTACACATATATAACTTTAAATACATACTTTTTATAAATATAAACATCCATGACTAGAGTACAAGCATTCGTGCTCATCACACAAATGTATGCACCCAGCGGGATTCAACCCGCGACTTCTGGCACAGCAAGTAAGGTCACTACAAACTGACCCAAACGTGTCGTTAAAATTATTTTAAAAATCTTATGAAACCAAAAAAAAAAATTACTGCCATGAGACATAACATAAAAAAAAGACTAACATATTCATAAAAAACATTTTAAACGATTAAGTATTCGAAATAAAAGCAAGATCTGTTAATATAACAAAATTTATTACATAATCGATAACAATTCACTTTACACTAGGTACTTAGCTAAAATAATAGAACAATACACATCAAACTAATTACACTATTTGGGTCATTTGAAAAATCATACTCAGATTTATCAAAAATGAAACTAATTCTTATTTTCACACAAAAATATATATCTATTATCTATTTTTAAACAACGCTTCATTTTTTTTCTATTTCAACATCCATCTAGCTTAGGTCGAAATTAAAATAGACCCATTTGAATTGTCACCAGGGACGGACCGTAAATTTTGGGGGCCCTGGGGGCACTTGGGGGCCTAAAATAATTGTCATTTTGTCTTTATAAAAACTATAATGATAAGTACTGGACGAAATTAAAATAACGCTGTTGTTTGGTTCTTAATTGATCTCATAGTTATTAGACCAACTCTTTATGGCCTTAATTTTTTTATTTTATAAATTAACAATATTATCCATTGCTTTCAACAGGGGGTCCGTTATATCTTAGGGGCCCTGGGCTGCAGTCCAAAAAGTCAATATATAGATCCGTCCCTGTTTGTAACAAAATTGTGCGGAAAAAAACTGCTTGGATACTGCGGGAAATATGTTTAAGTATTGCGTATTAAAACGTTGTTAAAGAATAGAAATATAAAATTCAAACAATAAAAATACATCAAGTCTTGTGTTTGTTTCAATAAAACTCTAATAAATAGGTAGGTCTACCCACTTCGTAATATCTACATAGCGAAAAAGTAAGCTATAAGGCAACGAGTTCGTATTCACTTGACTACCAGTATGTTATATAGTGTTGCTTTCATTCATATAGCCTTACAAATGATCGTCAAAACAAAAATGGCCTAACTGATAACGCTATCTTTTGCGAAAATGATGTGCCAATGTAATACTTGCATTTAGTTCAATTTTATTTATAAATGTTTACATTTATGCCAATGTTCTAATTTATACTAATATTATAAAGCGGCAGTTTGTTTGTTTGAACGCCCTAATCTTAGGAACTATTAATCCGATTAGAAAAATTCTTTTTGCATTAGATAACCCGTTTATTGAGGAAAGCTATAGGCTATTCATCATACTACTACCCAAGGGAGCGGAGCTTTAATCATAAATTTTATTTAACAAATCGGGCAGAATTCCATACATATTATAAAATTAATGTTTATAATCAAAAAAAATTAAACGCGGATGAAACCGCGGGGCACAGCTAGTGTTTCTATAATAATAATATTAAAGTTAGGTCACTTCTATTCTGACAGCTTAACCTTTACTAACGTCAAAATAACAATTACGGTTTAGGTTCGTCATCACCATACAAAATAATCTACATCTACTATAAAACTGCCATAAAGTAAATTAAACTTAAACATGATAATTACAGACGATTCTGGTAGGTTTAAATATTTAGCCAGTACTAATATAATAAATGACCTAATTGTATTTTGAACGAGGCATTTTATCACCTGCAAGGAACAAGATTGCAACTCAGTATTATACCAGTTTTTAATTTGGACTTTAAATATGTGAGAAATTAATTTATATTTCTTATCTTACTAATATTATAAATGTGAAAGTTTAAATGTTTGGATGTTTGTAACTTAATCACGCCAGAACGGCTGAACGGATCTGGGTGAAATTTGGCACAGAGATAGATTCTAGTCTGGAATAGCACATAGGCTACTTTTTATACTGAAAAAAAATTACCGTTCCCCTGGGATAGATGTTTCTGTTTTACTAGAACCGCTAGTATTATATAAATTATCAACATATCGAGTTACAATATTATTCTTTGTAGGTGCCAAACTAACCGTCAAATATCTCTCGAGAGGTGTACGAAAATAAATTGAATTGTGGGCCAAAAACACCCATTAATAGATTAGTTGTTTAAAAGACACCTAAAAATCGATTGCACAATCAAGGTTATATATTAAGATGTTCTTTATTATTATTAGATGTAGAACGCAAGGTCATCATCGTAAATCATTTAGATGTGAAAAATAATGGCGTACAGCCTTGATATTTGTACCAAGGTTTAACTTACATTATTTTTTCTAAACCGTAATTGCCATTATAGCATTTCATATTTTTTTTTATAATATATTATTAATATTATTGCTTCATATAGTATATTTTTGGTACCAAAAGAAGAATTTTGAAAAAAAAAGTAAATAAATTACACAATTTAAACTAAATTTATCAAAAAGTTATTACTAATATTAACACAAATACAGTGAAGTCAAATAATATTTTTATAAATCACAAATAATATGTGTACAGAACTAACCAATATCAATACTAAATTCTTTTTATAAATTTATGAAATTTGATAAGTTTGTGTTTAGCTATATGTAAATTAGATACGTTTTTCCTTCAATTCATAATATATATGTCATTTCCAAGTTTTGGGCCCGTGCCCAGCAGTAGGACGTTAAAAAAAGGGCTGAATACTGTTACAAGTTACTTATAATTTTTTTGAAGAAAAATATTTTGTTCTCTATGTACAAGAAAATAATTGTTGGAATCCTTAGATTTTTCAGTGCTATTCTACTTTTATCCAAACTTTGTGGTCTTTTATCGGATCGCCAAAAATTTAAATACATAAAATTGATAATTTTACTATTCTCAAAAGTTGAACATTAATGGTTTTATGCAGCAGAAGTATGCTTAAATTAATTTATTGTAACATGAATAAAATTGCCAGTCGTTTTTAATTTGAACTCTACATTACATATATATATATATATATATAAGAGCTACCATATTACTACAAAGAGATCTTTTATTTGGGTTCTACTGGCTTTATAGGTGAAATAATGCACTATATATTTAGAATCAAAATATTGTAAATAAAAAAATGAATTAATTTTCATTTAAAAATTATAGAAACCAAAGAAATTATACATATAGTATATATACTCAAAAACAACGCGACATCCTTAACACAGCGACTATGACAATGGTTTGGATGGCGTTATACATAACCATTAACAACTATCAAAATTTGTTAAAAAAATACATTAGAATTTATCTAGCAGAATAATTCTATTTCTTTCAATTTTATTCAAATTCTATTTCTTGAATAATTCAAATTCTATTTCTTGAATTTAATTGATGGTTTATAAACTTATTTTTTGAAGTTATTCTTCTTTTGGCACGATTTGAAAAAATATGAGAGTAAAATTTTTACGATGCGCGCGCACACCGACAGCCAAAAAACGACATGATGAAATTAGCTACATTCCTTTTACAAACAGAGAGTTGCGACATACGGGATGAAATCTTTGGCTACATATTTTTGTTCTGTTACGCCAAAGAAGTATAACTTCTCACGTACATACATATGTAAGTACACACAAACGTATTTTTTATCATAATATTTAGTCCATATGTGGATGACTTTATGCAAAAGAATTTGGAAATATTAAAAATAATATTTTAAATGTTAAAAAGTTTAACATTCATTACATCCCAAAGTTCACTATATCCAAACGTACATAGTATTTACGTAGACGAAAACATTTAAAACTCAACTAACAAATTAATGTTATGAATAACACCATCCATATTTACTACCTGATCAGGTTCTCGACAGATGGCAAATGTCTTCATGGGTATACACAACGGACTTCCCCCTGTACATATATCTTTCATCGTACATACAGAAAAAATAGAAACACGCATAACAAAACCAAAGTACTAAATCACCTCAACAATTGTATAGCAAAGATATTGCATTCGACTCCCCAATACATGACAACTATCCTGCCTAATCACTACTGTGAATTTTCTCGAATTTTCTTTTGCCAAATTTTTTCTTGCCAAGTGAATGTCATGAATAACACCATCCATATATAATAAGAAACACCAATACGTCAATAAGCAATTTTCATAGACTGAACAGGTCCCCGGCAGAGGGCAGAGGCGCAAGGCCGCCGGTGACATCTGGTAGTCGGGACACGTCCGGCAAGTTCTCTATATGGGACTTCACTTCTGCCTTCACTTCGTATACTTTTTGTAGTTTTATGTTGTATTCCTGTAAATTATATTGATTTTTGTCCAATATAAATGAGATATTTTATTCATGCATTACTATATTTTTTACTAGCGACTCATCCATTTAAGGGATGATTTCCGGGATAAAAAGTCTCAAACTATCTTCGTACCAAATTTCATCTAAATCAGTTCAGTAGATCCAGAGATTACTCACTACAACGTCACAAACTCACAATCTCACAAACTTTACTTCTTTATAATATTAGTATAGCCTTATAGGTAAAGGATGGGTGTCAATAATATAAGTAATTTCCCCTATAAATCACAGAAAATTAAATAATATCACAGAACCCTATTATTATTATTTTTATATTAGACTTTATACTGTGCGCGTTTTAGACAATATTTATTACATTTCATAATTATTTTCGTTTTCATTTATAGTTTGGAATAGAGATTTTGTTCTTAAACTCAACATTATTTTTATTTTTTTACACTAGCACAACCTCCCAATACTTCGTCCTTTACATATATAATGACATAGTATAATTCGTTGGCTTACTATTAGAAGGTTCTATGTTAATTTTAATGAAGTTTAGTAATTTTTACATAGAACTTCGTTCTTTTGCTATCGAAAAAAAAACAACATAGAACTATGTAAAATTAAATATTTTGTAGTTATAGTGCCGCTATCTAGTAGTTTGTTTTTGCAAAACTGTAGCTAATGACACATAGAACCTTGTAGCATTAATATTACCAAATAAGTACTAAAATTGTAACATAGAACCTTGTAATAGTGAGCCAACGAATTATGTGTAAACAATAATATGTATATCACTATATACTATAAAACAAAGTCCTCCGTCGCGTTGGTCTGTCTGTTCGCGCCAAACTCAAAAACTACTGCACCGATTTTCATGCTGTTTTCACTAATGGATCGAGTGGTTCTCGAGGAAGGTTCTAGTATATAATTTGTTAAGTTTTTGTACACATTCGCTAGAATATAACGATATTTGTTGGAGGTTTCAGAAAAAAATAAGTCGTATGCAAGCTTTCAACGAAAACGCTGCCTAAGCCTTAAACCTTTTGAGATATAACAAAATAATATATGGTAGAATTATGTATCATAAAAAGGTGTACACAAAAGGCCGCAATGGCATATATGGCTCTTAAGTATAACATACTATATCTCTAGTATAAATATATTAGTGTTGGTGTAGTGTACATCATATAGGTACGTAAGCGGTAATTCTCGATCGCGATTCGCAATGATATAATCCGTGTTCAATTATTGATTATTTAATAGATTAAATATAATAATTACTGCTTTTTTCCCATCAGTGTGTGGGTGGCACTGCCAGTGTAGGTAAAGTAGGTGCACAAGTGGTGTGCTGTTGTACGCATGTAGCTGCAGTTCTCTGGTATTTAGGATATAACAGATGCTTGAAAGTTCATCTAAAAAGGTGACATAAAGTGACTAGGTACTTCCTAGACACGTCAGAGTGGTCGAATAAAATAATAGCGAAAACTCATATTAATAATTTTTACTATTTTCACAATTAATGATAATCTAACTGATTTTGCTAACTTATTACTTAATTTCCTTGTTAAACTTAATTATTTCTTTATCATATACATAATAAAACTATTTCACTTTATTTGGTTTTTATCTTAAATACAAATTACCCTTAGTTAATATATACACAAATAAAAACCCAAAATTTTTCGGGGGAAAATATACCTATCTTATTGACACCCATCTTTTGTTTTAATTTTCTGATTTATTAGGGTGAAGTTTGATCAAAATCCGTCCAGTAGTTTTTGAGTGCAAAAATAATCTCACGTTTCTCACAAGCTTTCGAGCTTATAATTAGTAGGACATATTATAGGCATATTTTTTTACCAATTTAGAAACATTTCAATAAAAGGTAATCTATACTAATATTAATATATAATTATTATAAGGAGGTAAGTTTGTGAGTTTGTGACATTGTAGGGGATAATCTCTGGATCTACTGAACTGATTTAGATAAAATTTGGTAAGAAGGATACTTTTTATCCCGGAAGTCATCCCTTAAGGGGGTGAAAATGGAGAGGAAAGTTTAGAAGTGGGGAAGAAAGGTATTGGGAAGCTAGCTAGCCGCTTGTTTGTTATATATTTTATGTATTATTTTACCTCAAGTTTAGCTTCAGCCTTCTTAGCGAGCTCTCTTTGAGCTTGTTCAAAGTCTCTCAACATGGCCGCTACTTTTCTTCGCTTCTCCAATTCTTCGGACAATCTTAAGTTATATTCAGCTAATAACTCCACTGCAGAATTTACTACAGCACTTAGACTTTCAGCTGATTCCTTATCTATAACCAAAAAATGACTAGATCTATAATATTGTTAATAATGAAAGTTATTATTTTTAAACAATATTTAGAATGTGTAATAAAATAGTTTTAGTTAAAAAAAACATTTAATAACCATCTATTTCCATTAATTATAATCAAGTTTAAAATAAAAGTAACAAACAGGTAGTTAATTCGAATAAATATTACAAGGCAAAAATAAATAAAACATGAAAAAAATCATAATTGATTGACAATTGTTAATAATAATTTCAAATTTTATGAATAAAAACTATTAAATTTTTTAAACTTCTTTTTAAGAAACTAAACAAAATTGTAAATGTATGTATCAATGACAACAACTTTATATACTTCAAGATGATACCATCGAGAGTCAATGGAAAAAGAAATTGACATAGGATAAAAACAAGGTATGATATTTTTTATTCAAAATGAAACAATAAGGTTGGATTAATATTTATTTTTATAAATATAACAATTTTCCTGTAAATAAGTATACAATAAATGTATATCATTTTTACACGACATTTACCTTCTAACTTAGACAATAATTGCACTTCAGACACTTCTGGCGGTAATGATGCAATTCTCTCTCTCACTGCTTCATCACTTGAAGCACTTGATTCCAGCTCCAGCAATGCCTGGAATTATATAGAAAATTATTAATAAAATCATAAAGTGATTTAGATCCTTGCAAAACTTATAGGGTATTTAATTTTTTAACTAAAAAAAAAATACAACAGTAAGGTTAACTACAACACAAGAAAAGGAGAATTTGTAAATTTACTTTATGCCTAATGTTAAAGAAATCTAATTGAAAAAATTAAAATGGTCTATTTTATAAATTCGTCTCTGTTATGTACAAATAATAAGTATGAAACAATATGGGAGTAATCAACTCTTTTTTGAATTAAAATTGATGATTTTTTTTCCAAATACCTGTAAAGAGAATGGGCAATTGGGAGCAATGAAACAGTAATTTAGAAAACTTATAATGTAACATGTAATTTCATGAAAACAGATCTTTCGATACAGCTTCTGTTAATAATTTAAAAATACACCTCAATCTCCACATATTATCCTGCTACATATTCAAAGTGGGGATATGTTCAGTACTTGTAAAGATGTATAAGTTGACACCAATATCAAGATTAGCAACATATACCCTACTAGCATTGCTCACGGCTCTGCCCGCGTTCAGATGACCAAAACCCAAATTCTTAAGTTTTACATATTAGTATACTCTTGAATTACAGTTTTTGTATTTTTTCTCAGAAATGAGATATTTTTCCCATGTAAAAAGTATCCTATATGTTAACCCGGATAACCAGCTACCATCATACCAAATTTAATCAAAATCCAAAAAAAAAAGTGAAAAATAGTGTCTACTTTGAAAGAAAAGCTATAAAGAAATCAATAGGCTAACATTAAATTAAGATTGTTATTGCTTCACCGAGTATGTAATCAAACTGCTTATGTAATCATACCTTGGAAGATGATTTTAACCTACTGTAATTATGTGAAATCTGGCTGACATTATAATAAATTTAACATTACTTAGATGAGCTGATGATGAAATCACAATGAAACAAAATGTACAGTAAATCCTACAAGTTTTGAGTTACCTATAAGAAGTTCATTACTACTGGTCAAGAGCATGATTTTATTATGTTAATAATAAAACTATTATACAAAATGAAAACAATGAAAAAAGTTAAATAAGTTTCTTCTAGAAGATTCTTTTATTTCAGGATCAGACACTTTTCTTTTACTTACATTGTTTGGTTCTGCATCATTTGGATCAACTAAAATACAGTCAATAATATGTATTAATACTACAAGAATACAATATGGACATATCAAATATAATAAATATTACTTGGAATTGATAACCTACCAGCTACTTTATAGTCTTGAATTTTCTGAGGTTCATATACACCTCTTTCCTCCCAGATATTCAGTATTCTATGTAGTGAATGTTTGGTTTTTGCATTAATTCCAGTTTTGGCCATATGTTTAAATGCATCCACAAGAACATTGCCAAATTCCTTTCCATATTCAGGACCTTTCTTCTTACTGTTTTGTATTACATCATTCGCCAAGTACATGAAAGTTAACTGTTTGCTATCTTTTGCTATAAATGAACAAAATAACTTTTAGGTTATGTTACATCAAAACAATCTAGAATTTTAAATATTTTACTGACTAAATATTAAATAACTTTACGTTGTTAAAGTGTACTTCGTAATAATAAATATATATCATGCACTAAAAAAATATGACATTTAAATTTTAATATTATTTGGCCAATAAGAAAATTATTTTCACATTATAAATATAGACTTTAGAAGATCACCAAATATACGAAAAGTAATATTACTACAGTAATTACCTTTCAAAAGCTCTTTATACCATGTTTTTACGATAGCGGCATGGTGTTTTCTATGATGTATAAGCCACAGTGATAATGTTTGTATACTTTGTTGACTTGAATTTAGTTCTTGTAACTTTCTTACTAAAGCATTCTCAGTAAAACCGGCCATTATTACGGTAAATTTTACTCTGTAAGTATATTAAGCAACACTAAAAACTCACGAGTCAAATTATTTATAATATATACACTGACTTTGAAGTTTGACGTTTAAAAATTATGTATCGCCATCTTCTGGAAATAGAAGCTATCAGGCTTACAGGCTACAGCCCCATAAAGTTTGTACTTCAGTTGTTCAAAAAATCCACAGATTAAAAAAACATTTGTAAGCCATCCATTAAATTCTTATTAAAATGTGATGCTGGGATATTTAATTTAATTGAAATTTTATCTTTAAGATTATTTTTCAAAAAGACAATGATATCTTCTTCTAGGTTCGGATCCCGGTCGGATATAAAAGTATAATTTATTTGTTTTTTTTTGTATTTATTAATATGAACTGCGAGCGAAGCTCGGTGACCCAGGTACTTTGAATTAATAAAATTCAAGCAAATAGTAATCTAAACCTTTGAAAATTAGACGTTTAATTTTAATGTTCACTTCTTCATGTCACAAAAAAGGCACAAAATCACACTGGGCCTAGGGGGCAACGAGCCTAAATCTACAACTGCAGGTACGATTTTTCTTACTTAATTCTCAAAATAGGTATGTCATGATACCAGTAAATTATATTTTTCTTTCCTGAAATTATTGATAGCAATACCGAATACCTACAATTTTAAAGATAAGAATATCGAGTAGTTACTTATTTCGTATTTCGTCGTAAAATTTTGAAAAAGGTAGTGTTTCAAATATTTATCCAAAAACAGTATTTTATTTAAGTTATTAATATTTTATGTTTTATATGTACCATACAAAAAATGTAATTTGCCGAAACCCGGGATTGAACCAGGGACCTTTAGATCTTCAGTCTAACGCTCTCCCAACTGAGCTATTTCGGCCATGACAAAAAAGTTTACAAGACGAATTACTATATCATACCGTAAACATAAATTAATTAGGTATTAAATTAATATGTTGATTTTGCATTGAACTTTATTCTTTAATATTTCATAATATACTAGCGACTCATCCTCGCTCCGCTCTCCGCTCGGAGCCTCGGGTTCGTCAATCGTTCCGTTTTAACATTTAGCTACTACAGATTTCTCAGAGATGAAATATTTTTCCGCGGAAAAAAGTATCCTATATGTTGACCCGGTAACTAGACAGACAGACAGACCAAAATTCTAAAAACTATAGGTTTGGCCTTTGTATCGATAATAATGACTATTTTGAAAAAAATTCTAAAAAATATTTTATTTATTTATTTTTTAAATTTCATCCATATCTCTCCTGTCGTTTCACTGTGATGCAATTTTGTGCTTTTATAACAGTAGTATTGTATTCAGCCCTTTTTAACGTCCCACTGCTGGGCACGGGCCTCCCTTCAAAACCATAGTCCACCATTCACCCGGTGGCCAGGGTTAATAATAACAAAATAAACCTGAGGTCTGAGAGTTTCATTTTTACCCATACTTGGGGAATGCTTGTTACTCCGGCATTTTCTACTTAATTTGGCATTTCACATTTTGTCTTATATCGTTATTAAATATATAATAACAGTGTAAATTAATCTACCGTAAATTATATCGTATTTAATGTACCTATCATATTTTGTTTATCACCGTTGGACTGATTCAAAAATTTAAGGTCGCTCAGCAAGCAATGGAGCGCGCAATACTCGGGGTTTCTCTAACAGATAGAATCCGAAATGGGGACATTCGCCAGAGAACTAAAGTCACCGACATCGCGCGCAGAATTTGCACGAATTTTGGAGGAAGATGTCTGCAGGCGTATTGATGACCGATGGAGCCGACATGTTAGAGTAGAGACCACGCTTAGGCAAACGTAGTGTGACGCTCGCAGCAAGGTGTACCGACGACTTAAAAAAAGTGGTAGCAGGTGCTGTGATGCGGGCTACCCAAGAACGGGATGGTTGGCATTCTGTGGATGGAATGGATGGAGAAGGCTTTATGCTGAAGAAAAAAAAATGTTTATTACTATAACTTATAACTTTGAAATCAAATAAAGTAAAATTTAAAAAGTAGGTAATATTTCAAAATTGGAACTTTTAAAAATAAAATAAAAGAAATAAATTCATCGTAGTATGAGAATTCTTATATTGAGTTTGTTTCGAAGTAAAAACATAACTATTATTTACTAATATTTTTTAATTTATTGCTTATTAAAAATCTTTTCTAGATTTCTATAGCTTGCGTAAGTAAATGTATAGGTTCTGGGTTACCGAGCTTCGCTCGGAGTTTTTGGCCTAAAGTACGATTTTCTTTTTTTTTTAAACTTAAAACTTGAATAAATATTAAAAAAACAAAAGTAAAAACTTTGTATGCGACCGAGATTCGAACTTGGACACCTGTGATTGTTGATCTTGCACCTTGGCCGCTTGACCATGATGCTTATGTCCATATTTTGCGTGGAATAATGCAAAAGAAAACTGTACGAAAACTCGAAACGAAAACATGCGTTTTCTCAGACATAAGACTTATCGCCACCGAAACCCCCTATTTACTAAATTTCATGAAAATCGTTGGAGCCGTTTCCGAGATTCAGATTATATATATAAGAATTGCTCGTTTAAAGATATAGGATTTTTCTCTATGGGCAAAAGTTAGGTGTGTGGCAAAAGTTACGCCCATAAAAATCTGTTACTATACAAGAATTTCTATATTTAGGTGTCTCAAAATAAATTTTATTAGCTAATGAATGTTTTACCTAATACAGGTGCCCTGTGCCATATATTTTTAGTCTAAGAAATGCTTAGTGACGTCGTTTACGACCATGAAGCCTCTATTCAGTGAGTAAGTAGTACTTATACCAGAACAAAATTAGTTGTAGCAGAACCCGCGGTTTCGCTCGCGCTAAACTACAAAAATATCTCTCGAAAGGGAGGTTTCATAAAAACTTTTATACTTACTCTATTTTACCCCCTTATAGGATGAATTTCGAAAAATGCTAAAGCACATAGTCGTTAATTTGTACTAAAGAGTATAATAATACCAAGTTTTAAGTAATTCTGATCACAAATAATTTTTTGGTTTGTATTATAACGTGTTTTCCCGTGGGAATAAAATAATCTCCCGCGATAAAAAGTAACCTATGTCGCTCTCCAGCCCTCCAACTATCTTTACACAAAAAATCACGGCAATCCGTCACTGTGTTACAATGCGAAAGAAAGACAAACAAACACACTTTCACATTTATAATATTAGTATGGATTTATCAATAAGTAAAACTATAGATGGAAATATCCATAGGATTTATTGTATGTATGTAAATAGAACAGTCTCTATAAGTGTAAAGTACGTGTAATCGTAATAGTAAGTAAATACTGTAAGGTGCTGTTATTACAAAAACAGATAGTAGGGAAATCTAATCATCAAAAAACTTTTTAACAAAAACATAAAAACCGACTTCATTCACAACACTTCGACGTGTGCTTTGCTTTGTATAGGCTGGCACCGACTTCGAAAATATTTGATTAGGTATGTATAGTAAATGAAAACTACCAATCAGTTATTTTTTACTTTTTAGTGCTTTTCTTTGAAGTCGGTTTTATTTTTTTGTTAAAAAGTTTTTATTTTTCCTTTTTAGTGTAGACAGTAGTAGCAAAGTAAGAAGAAAGTATTTTAATAAAATATTCGCTTGAACCGTTGAAATTACTTTGATGCCAATTTTTATACGAAGACTTACAAAGTAAAATTCGCTTTTATTAGTAACACTAAAAATTCTGGCTCTAAAATCCGATTCTGAAGTATTAGGCTTGTCAAATCAAACAAAATAAGCCCAAACTCAAAGTATCTACTATTAGGCGTTGAAGAGTTCCACCTATCTACCTTCTGGCCTTACCATCAGATCACGTTAACTATACCGAACCACTGCACTATTAACGGAAATAGAAACACTTGCAAAGTTTGAAGTCAATATGACAATGAGAAGTAGGTTAAATTCATTATTAGCTATTTTTCCACCCTTAGGGGTGGTATTTTTTTTTGAAATTTAAATGGGACCAATCTGGAAGTATACTCTTTCAAACAAAACAAAAGTTGTCCAAATCGGTTAATAAATGACGGAGTTCTGAGGTAACAAACATAAAAAAACATACAGCCGAATTGAGAACCTCTTCCTTTTTGAGGAAGTCGGTTGAAAATATGAAATAATATACGATACTATTTAAATTCATACAATAAAAATAAAGCTTGTCTTTAATTACATACGAAAAGTTTAATTTTGTCTCCAAATTATAAACTCGTTTTATAAACTATCGAAAGATTTAAAGTTATTGGCAATTTTAATATAATATTTTTATTCAAACTTTGTATTATTGATATATTTAAATTTATTTTAGTTTACGCGTGTTAGAAAAATAATTATATGTAAAACTGAACCGTTGTATCTATATAATTTATATCCAAAATGAGAAGTTTTCGAAAATATATTAATATTAAAGCTATATAACTCCCGGATCATTGAACAAATAAAAAGTAACTGTATACTAAATATTTCGCGCAAATCTTATATGTCAAGTTAGTCGCAGGTGTATGAAATATATTTTATATTTATTATAAAAATTTTGAGGCTATATCGGACCATTGGACTACTATTTATTATATATGAGAAAGTTTTCCTACACGCTTAAACGGCTAAACGGATTTAGGTATTTAGTACACAGATATGTTTTGCCGAAATACATAGGCAACTATTTGGGACCTATATGCAAGTTACTAACTTAGTGACTATACTTAGTTAGTATACTTATTACCTGCACTTCAAGTGGCCAACTTTATTTGAGCGCATTTATGTGTATATTCAGCGTAAAAAAGCGAACTAAAAAGATAGAAACAAGTTTACGAAGGAACATGGTATTATGCAGTGCATTTTGATATCCCACTTAATAGATTTGGACGAACTAAAACTTTTTCAAGACAAGTCGACGCCTGAAATCACCATTTTGATTTTTCATAAAATGCGTAATCTACGACACTCCCGTTGACAAGGATCTAATCCTAGCTAAGCTCTTTAATAATAACGAGGGAACATAGGATCGGTCATACATATGTATATATGTACATACACACATGTCAAATACAAAACCCTCAATTTAAATCCGTGAAGTGCTGTACCTGATTAAGAAAATTGTACGCTAATTTGATTCACGAATCAATGTTTCATTTTCATTAGCTTAGAGTTTTTTTAAATAATATACCTTTTTATGATTTTTTTAATTTTATACAAACTTCAATAACAAATCGATACATACATATAATGCGGTCTAATGACATTTATTTGAACTATTTTTTCTTGTTCCTGATGAGACTCCAAGTTTGGACATAAAGTTGTCAGGAGTACCTACTAAGTGTCCGTACCCTTTAGACAATAACAATGAAACCAAATACCAAATTTAAATATAAAATTATAAAAGTAAGCTGTTATGTATGTACGAGGTCATCGCTTAAAGTATTTTTACTTACTCTTTTTCATTATAAAATTGGTTGGTTTTGCTTGATCAAAAAGTAACATTTTCTTAAAAATTTACGTTTTTTTTAGTTAGCTACATACAATTGTAAATAAAATCCTTATACCTAATCGATACATTAATGCATTGCAGTGCATAAATCCGGCATGATTTTTTCAAAAAACTACGCTTTAGATTTCTAATTAAAATAAAAAAATAATCTAAAATATAAAAATATAATTTTAGTTCTATCGAACTTCGCTCGTAACTTTTTTGAGCATTTTAGATTTATTCTATTTATTAAAACAGAATTATTAAAATTGGTTCAATATATTGAATAATTATTCTTCCCTATAGGGAACAATATCGCGTTTCAATTGAATCAAAGGCATTATTTTTTCAAAATCTACACAATAGTTATTCACATTACACGCTTAAATCAGTAATTATAATATTTATATAAAACAAATAATTTTATTAATTATTATCTGCAATTAGACAAGCATAAACAATAATTAACGAAGATGCTTCACAACGATTCTGAACGCTCTGAAATAAATTAACATACTAATATTCGCGAGTGAACCTTATAAACAAGGTACGGTGAACAAGATCTTTCTCCGATCACGCACCTGCGCCGGCGCAGCCTCATCTCAGTAACCACACTTTTCAAAGGCCGCACCGCACGCGCCCCTCGACCGCGACAGCTCGCACGTGAAAATGAAATCGAGTTTCTAAATTAGAAAAACAAAATTTTTAAAATAAACTTCCCTAGCTTCGGCTTGCTTTTTATTTGCAAAATTTTATATTTTATATTTGCAGTGAACGTTAAAAAAGATGATGTTTTTAGTAAACAAAGTACCCAGTGTTTTTATCGTCGTATCGTTAGTTTTGCTGGTCAACGCACAAAAACCATCGAATAGTCTACGAGACGTCGGTAAGTGTAAAATTTTTTTTTAAAAAATGTAATGTAAAATAGAGTAAGTATGGTGAAAATGCTAGGTAAAATACAAATTAAAAGCGCGCTAAAAATTATAAGACCACCAAAACTAGAAACTTTGTATTATTGATTATATTATATGACAATATTATATTTTATAAAAAAAATAATGCAACCAAATATTACTAAACACAGAAAATAATTTGTAACTTATAACATTAGCGCATTAGAAATACGTAATATGTTTAATATAATACCTCCTTAAGAGAGGTATAAGGTTATAATATATCTCTATGTAAATTTTATATTTAAGTAAATTGCACAAGAGATTGACCTAAACTTAACTGCCAATTTAACCTACATATATAAACCTATTTGAATATATCTTAAAATAAATTATAAAAATCATGTAAAATATACCTTATAAAATATTTTAATGGATAGGATAATTATCCTAAATAAATAAATAAAAAATGATTGATAATGGCGAGAAAGTCCTGCAATGATATATACATAATATGTTATATCCGCTTTTCATATTATTTCCGTAATCCTTTGTCAATTCAAATACATGCTAATTTATTAATTTTTATTTTTAATTTTCGAAAGTTGTTAGTTTTCTATTTTCAAATTTTCAAAAGAGAATTATTTTCAATCACTGAGTTTATTTTGCTGAATGTAAGACAATAATAAAATTTCATACAGCCAGTGCAATATAATTAATTAACATAATACATTCGTATCGGCATAAAAAAATAATTTAGATGCATAAATCTTCCCACACTTTTATGATAATTATTAGATATGCAAGCTAATGCCACTTAAACTAAAAGAATATTATTATTATAGTCTGACAAACAAAACACATTGACAACTTTTTTTTTTTAAATAAAAAATATATAATAATACAGGAGCAGGTGTTAAAATGCTTTGTAACAAATTCTCTAAAAATTATATAATTTATAGCCGTCATTATGCACATGAACGCATATTATTATGTTTCGGATCGCCGCTATCCGGAGCCTCCACTTTTACTTTTAGTGACACAACTGAGTGATTTCTCTCTCGAAAACAAGTTAATGGTACGTACAAATATATTACAGTTATACCTACTGGTAAAACTTTATAGATATCATTCACGCAATGAAAAGATTTCCGCACTGCCATTATTATTTGCCGAAAAGAAAAAAAAACTTTTTTTATTAAATACGTACTTATCTAAGTATATACATATACATATATATATATATATATTATATATATTATATATATATTATTACCTATCTGTAAATTTATCTAATATTTTTTGTAAAAATATAAAAATTTAAATTATAATATAATATTATTATCCTATTGAATGTTACCATAATAATACTCGTATGATATAAATAATCTGTTAGAGCATACACAAAAATGTTAATATGAAAAACAGAAGCAAAATAGTATCATCGGTGAAGTACCTATCAATTTATAATAACGACAAAAACATATTTCAGGAGGAGACATTATATTTAAATAGTTAAAATAAGACGACTTTAACCTTTACTCTATTGTTAATAAATCTTTTAAAATGTCAGATAGAGTGTTGGTGGAGATAGCTTTAGTCCTCCTACTAATTTGGAATGCCTTACAAAAAAGTAAAGTTAAAAGTTCAAGGATATGGAATATATGAGAAGGATATGGTATTCCGCTATTTCGTGTTTCACATAAAATTTATATGAAACACGAAATAGCGGACCAATACTTAAAATATAATTACGCATGAAAATTTTAACATGTTATTCTAATGTTAATGGAATTTACCTTATAAAAATTAAACTGGAATAGAATATTATTGATGGGTTATTTTTCAACGCGACAGTGTCTTAGACAAAATTATTATTAAAAAACAATTAACAAAACAAGGTATGTAAATTAACAAAAAAATTGCTATAATATATTTAAATTTGTAAACAGTGCTTAAAATACCGACCTGTGTAATCGATAAACTTGTTTCGTTACATCATTTAAGCAAAACCAAAGCTTAACAAAAAATCGCGTCGCGGTCACCTCCGTAGAAACTACTAATTTTCTTTTTTTTATCAATAATTTTATGTAATACAAGACAAAAATGTACGTTTTAGGTACTTAATTGAAACGGTAATGATACATCTATACATATAATAAAATTCTAAGTCGAATCTGTACATTAAATATTTTTTTAGAAATTCTTATTGAAATAGACATTAATATCGATACAGAGGCCGAATCTATAGTTTTTAGAATTTTTGTCTGTCTGTCTGTCTGTTACCGCATCACGGAAAAACCACTGGAGGGATTTTTATGAAATTTGGTATGATGGTAGCTGGTTATCCGGGTCAACATATAGGATACTTTTTATTGCGAGGAAATAACTCTTTTCTGAGAAAAAATACAAAAACAGTATTATAAGAGTATACTAATATGTAGAACCTAAGAATTTGGTTTTTGGTCATCTGAACGCGGGCGGAGCCGCGGGCAATGCTAGTACGCTATAAAAATGAAAAGTGAACGAAGTGAAGATTCCCTGTGGTTTTTCTATGGAGAAAGACAAAAGCCAAATAAAAAACAGTTACTGGATTAATAATATTTTTCCATACAAATCTCTAACATTTTGCTGTGTTTAATAATCACCTTTAGCATACCTCATAATCTATGGTTTCTAAACAGCTATATTTTAGTGCAGAGTCCTAGCAGGAAGTCTTTTGATTTTAATCTATTTAAAAAAGTACGAGTATTAAATTAAGATACTATGAACTTACCTACCTAGTAGGTTTAAGTCGATAGGTAAATAGATTTTATATTTAAAAATAAAATAAAATAATTCTAGAAATAAAAACAAGTTTTAATTTATTATTATAATTGTTAAATTATTTATTTTGTATATTTACATAGAAGTGTTTTTAAATAGTATTTTTCCTTACGTTCAAGTTCTTTTCAGAATAAATTTTAATAAACAAGTCATACCAATATTATAAACGCAAAAGTTTGGGCGAATGTGTTATTTCATAACACTGTAACGGCTAAACAGATTTGAGTAGAATTCAGAACAAATATAGAGTAAATCTTGGATTAATATATAGGCTACATTATATCGACGTATCTATGACACGAGCAGAGCAGTGAAAAAAACTAGCAAGTTATATCGCACAAAACTCTACCAAGGTTCACCGAACACTACTCGCTGTTATTAGTAAAAATAAAATATTAACATAACTAGCTTGTGGTGTTGTCATATAATTAATTAAAATATGTAAATTTATTATATATCTATTTTTAAGCTATTGATTTTAAAACTTTCCAACGAAACTAATATGAAATTATTGCTCGATTGAACTTCCAAGTGGGTACTATGTACTAATAATATTTTCAAGAGATCAAGATAACATTGACGTTGTTTGTTATCGACAATCTTACTTTTTAAAACAAACCTTAGCATAGTAAGTAAGTACTATCAGTTACAATCTATAATAATCGATTTCATTCGATTCTTTGTTATTGGCTTTTAGTCGTGCCAGTTGGGCACAGATTACTTCGCCAATGTAGTGTAGAATGGAGAAAACACGGTTTAGATAAGGTATTAACCGGTTAAAAAAGAGATATTCACACTGAGGCAGGTCTCTTTACATATAAATATGATATTGTAATCAACTGTTATCAAATGAAGAAGTAACTGTTAATATCTATTAGCGCAAATATCGAAATCACGATAGATTAACAATAGAAGATAGTTAATCTAAATAAAAAAAAATAAAAAAATACACGGGAACGGCTGAATCGAGATAGAAAATGTGTATTATAAATACATAATACGTAATAATAAAGTTATTAGGTAAAAAACATTGGAAAAGTAGTAGTAGAAATCTCGAAAAAAATTGAAACTTCGTTCAAAAGGGTTTTTATATGGACTCAAAGATGTAAAAAAAATAACTTTGGATAAGACCTCGCCAGTCGAGCTATTTAGTTTAAAGAATGGGATTACCATATAAAAATCAAAGACGTGTGAGACACGGGTTTAAACCCGCTTCACTTATTTACAAAGCGAGTGTGTTACCTATGGGCCACTGGAGCTTTTATTGTTCATTATCTTTGATAGAAATATATAGAAATATAAATATAGTGATGTTTTAAAAACTGTTTTCGTTACTATTGCTACTTAGTACAATGTGTTTATTTTACATCTTAAGCCTATTTTATCAAGACTAATAAATTGATTGTTAAGAAGTTTATATTTCAATAACCTATTTATAAAAAAAACCTCTTTCAAGTAAAATTTACTATTGCAAAGTTCTAATTTCAAAATATGGTCATTTAAGACGTTTACTGCAGTTAGATCATACACACATAAGTTATCAAACAAAAAAAGTTTCTTAACACGTTAATCAGGGCATTTAACGTTTTGTAAATAAAGGTTAATTAAAATACCATCATTGCTTCAGTAAATTACATAATGTATTAAATATTTTGCAATGACATTATCCAAGCAAATCGTTTTTTTTTCTAAGAATTAATTACGTATATATATATATATATATATATATATATATATATATATATATATATATATACTTATATATATGCTTAGATTAGTTAAATGACTTACTATACACTTTTTATTTAGTAGAAAGTCTAAACTAAATAAAACCACTAATACGAAAATGAGCATGTTTTTTGATTATCTCTTAATACTTCAACGCCTTAATTAACAGTAATATAAAGCCTGCATATAGCTTATGGCAATAGAGGGGGATAACGTACTATTTAACTCGAGCTGTCTCTTAGTTTTATATGAATTTGTTGAAAAATATATAGCAGGCCACACTGCTTGATAGTAAAAGGGTTTTAAAAAAATAATACAATGATATTAAAATACTTGAATATGAGGTTTGTAAAGATTTTTGGATATATGCTACTTAACATGCTCAAGCCGCTGAGCCAATTTGAATGAAATTCACCACACAACTAATACTTAACATAAGTTTTATCTTGGTATTACTTTCTCATGTGATAATTAATGATATTAGTCCAATTTTATTGATTTTACAGATTAGTTGAACAATTATTTCTTCAAAAAAAAATTAAATTATTTACATAATATTGATTATATATCTGAAAAACACTAATCATTTTTGACTCTACCAGCAGTTTGGTCCTTACTGCTGAAAGAAACTTTCAAAGGAAAATATACAAAATAATATTAATGTCCTAGAATCCAAAAACGTTGAGGAGATGGAAAGAAAAATCTTTTAATATTACAAAATGGTGGGCAGGAACTAGAGACGCTGTATATCAGGTAGAAAGTAGAGTTAAGCACACGTGGGTGAATTGAGATGAGAACATTTCAGGTCACGGTCATTGTTGAGTAAATGACGCTTGCGATTGACCATTGTAAAGGCCATGTTCGACATCCATTCTATTAGTTAAATCAACTTTAATTTGTTTATCTTCTTATGTTTGATAGTTACATATCCACATATTTGATAGTTTACTCTAGATGTTTTGTCATTTTTGGTAATATTTTTAAAATTCATCTATTTTATTACAAACATACCTACAAATGTATTTATTTCATTAATTTCTTAAAAATATTTAAATCATTACACGCGATTATTACGAAACATATACGCACTGAAAACTGCTTTTACTGTTTTTTTTTTAATATTATATCCTATTAGCAGAATATTAGCTTTCCTACAGATCATATACCTAATATTATACTCTTTACTTATATCTTTTTAAGGTACCTAGCTATATTTTATAGATATTACCTACTTAGATACTGCGCAATTAATACAAGAAAATACTTCCTCCTTGAATGAAGCAACTATTATGTCCATGGCTATTTCAAAAAAGAAATTGTGGGTTCGATTGAATTATTGAAAAAGTACAGTACACGATGCCAAACAAAATGTCTGATCCAGATGAACTTGACAAGTCACTTGTTTGAGATATTAAATGAAAATATTTATTGATATCAGGTTTTTTTTGTACTGCGACCTCGTTTACTTTAATAACACTTTTTTTAAGTTTATACTAATTAATAATTAAGACGTCTCAGAGATACAGAGATATATATAGTAGAGGACGTTAAATGACTTCCTAGTACATTTATTATTTCATGTCATCATTCTTACTATTTCTCACCAAAACAACGAAGTCTAACTAGTTTGCAGCCATAAATGTAGCGTTTATTATCAAAATGTAATTTGATACATACATATGTATCAAATAATTTTTCGTAAAATTTCATAAATATTCGAACATTAGTTAAAGTTCACCCATTTTAAATACTTGAACGTTGTATTGAAATAAGATTCAAATATTGTGTTACGTAATCATTCAAATATCATTGTTAAAATAGAGAAAGCAAGATGAATTGGACCAAATCGATGTATACGAAATAATACTTTCTTAGATTTACGCGAATATTTGACTTCCAGGTTTCCAGTTTTTGGGAACCGAAAATCCAAATAAATCCGCGACAAATCCGAAAAGATAGTTTTATTCAATATACACAATATAAAAGTATAACCTACCTAATACTACTACTATCGTTAACAAAATTAAACCCAATTGTACTCTGTGTTTAAATTTTATTTAATGATGCACATCAAAAAGGTGTATATGAAAAATATAAGTATTAACGAATATCGTTGCGTAATAGCAGAAAGTACTTAACAGTGTGTCTGACAGGCTCAGAATATTACGTCTAAGGTCGCGGCTTCCATTCCCACGCAGGGTTAATGTCTGTTTAGTATGTCATCTTATAGATAATGATCTCCTCCTCCTTTATTCGGCTCTTACTATTACCTACCTAAATAAACATATTTTTTTTTATATCTTACTAGCGATTCACTCTCGCTTCGCTCGGGTTCGTGCCTGGGTATGTTTTAACTCTCAGTTTCGAATAAGTAGACGATATATACATATGTATGATGAGATTAATATTCCTTACTTGAGAAATGATTGATAGCCCTTAGATACTTTCATCCCCTTCCTGGATAAAAACTATCCTATGTCCTTCCCAGGATCTTGAACTATCTGACAGACAGAGTTACTTTCGTATTTATAATATTAGTATGAATTCTGCAAGACATCTTTTCGAGAAAAGTTGGCTCACAGATTTAGATCCCACTCTATATCTGTGAGGTAGTCTATTTTTTCCGTAAATCCTACACCTTCTAATAAAACCTCCAATAGAGCTGTTCTGGGGATTAAGCTGACAGACAAACCAACACTTTTCAACGACCGTTTTGACTCGCGATTATGTATTCTGAGCTCAATGTAAAATAAATAATTCAGTTTCGTAAAGAAACTTAAATTATATATTATTATTATTTTTTCGTTATACATAATATATATCAAAAATAGACTCTATACATTATACTTATACTTTATACTTACTCGTACATTGGTAAAAAGAAATGATAAACATATAATAAGAAACCACAAAGTTTTTTTTCTATCTACCTTACATTAGAAAGTGTTCGATGACAGAAAAAAGCAAAAAGTATCGCGTAGACTGAAGAGTATGAATATTTGACAAAGCTATATTAATAATTTATTAACTGTCATTCTTTTCCTTCCTTTTATTGTTTATTATTTGAAAGGTCCCCGTACGCTTTCACTTTATAGCGAGACTTAATAGTCACATACCTATTTAGTCATTATAAATATTATAAATGTAAAGGTTTTGTTTGTTTACTTGTTTGGTCGTTCTTCTCTCACGCGTAAATTTTTATAAGACAGATTGATATGGGATATACCATGGTATATTAAGTCCGACTCCGATAAGTTTATAGCCAAAAAATCTGAGTGAAGTAAGGCCCTGTCACTAGTATACTATAAAGATAGATTAAAACTAAATTTTGAATACTATTTAGCGTAATTTTTTTTAGTTATCCAAAAATTGTTTATTATCATATGTTTGTTTATTATCATATAATAAAATTGTAACTAAGCCGAATCTGTACATTAAATACTTTTTGGAAAATCTTATTGAAATAGACTTTACTATCGATATGGACGCCAATCTATAGTTTTTAGAATTTTTGTCTGTCTGACTATCTATCTGTCACCGCATCACGAAAAAACCACTGCACAGATTTTGATGAAATTTGGTATGATGATAGCTGGTTATCCGGGTCAACATATAGGACACTTTTTACTGCGGGAAAATATCTCATCTCTGAGAAATCTATACAAAACGTTAAAACGTAAGTAGGGACGAACCTAAGCAGAGCGAGGGTGAGTCGCTAGTTTACTAACAATTTAGATATATGTAACTGTCACTACTGTCAGATAAATCGGTCGACTCACCGCATACGTATCACTATTTCACTCGATATCGCATGTCAAGGACATCACAATGACATTATATTAGCGTGGTTTATATTGCAATATTAATTAACCTTAAACTATTTATTTTGTTATAAAATAGACTTTATGGTTATATAAATAAGGGTAGGTAATAGGGATATGACGTGGCCACTGTACTACGAGGTAATGAGGTTTTAATCATATGTAGAGAATGTTGTATAAGACGACTTTAATTAGATAGCATAGTGCTGCATTCTTAATCGTTGCAAAAGATGACTGTCAAACGATGTATGTACATAATATGCATATCATAATGTAAACTTATATATATATATATATATACTAGCGGACCCGACAGACGTTGTCCTGTCTACACGTCTTTAATTTGAAAATTTCAAACATTTTTTAATAATTTTTTTGATGAAAATTATTATTTAAATTGTGAATCTAAACCATTCCCAGATCCCCTTGAACACACACAAAAAATTTCATCAAAATCGGTCCAGTCGTTTGAGAGAAGTTCAGTGACATACACACTCACAGAAGAATTATATATATAAAGATTTATTTACTAGCATTGTCCGCGGCTCCGCCCGCGTTCACATGACCAAAAACCAAATTCTTAGGTTTTACATATTAGTATACTCTTACATTGCAGTTTTTGTATTTTTTCTCAAAAATGAGATATTTTCCCGCGGTAAAAAGTATCCTATATGTTGACCCGGATAATCAGTTATCGCCATACCAAACTTCATCGAAATCCCTCCAATGGTTTTTCTGTGATGCAGTAACAGACAGACAGACAAAAATTCTAAAAACTATAGATTCGACCTTTGTATCGATAATAATGTGTATTTCAATAAGATTTTCCAAAAAAATATTTAATGTACAGATTCGGCTTGGTTACAATTTTATTATATGTATACATTCGTTTCAGGTTAATAAAATGTTCATAAAGAAATTGACTGAAATTAAAATCGTAGCAACTTAAAATTAAAAAATGTAGAAAAAGTTATAAATAAAATAGTTTTTTTAATAAGTTCATTGTTCTTACTAAAAACGAAAATGTCAGTTTAAAAATGACACTAAAAAATCTAGGTAGTAAAATCATTGTATGCTTATTTACTAAGTAAATTAATCTTACTTACTATTATACTCGTAAATGCGAAAGTTTGGTTGGATGATGGATGTTTGTTGCTCAATTACGCCAGAATGGCTGAACAGATCTGGATGAAATTTGACACAGAGATAGATTATAGTCTGGAGTAGCACATAGGTTACTTTTTATCCCGGAAAGAGGTGCTCCTGCTATTTCTCTGATAGCAGAGTGGACCGTTGGAACAACCTCATCCATGGCTGTTGTGGTCTGCTTTGGCAGACCTGCCTTTGGAGCTTCGTTTGAGTTTGAGTGCGTAAGTAATTCTGCGACGCCCCATTAAGACAGAGGAGAGTTTTTGTTGGGTTTTAGTGGGTATAACTGGTTTTTCTTGCCGGTGAGTCCCATTTAACCACCTGTATGTATACAGGTGGTATATTTATAAATCAAATAGATATTTAACCTAGTTTTTGTTGTTTTAAGAGTTAAAATATTTAACTTGCTGGTAATTCATTTTGATTATGGTTTATAAGAGTAACCTTAGAATATAATTATAAGGAAAATTTTATGTACATCGTATGATTTTAAGTGCACTGTCAAATTGTCAATAATATAGTCAAGAGATCCTTTGAGTTTTGGAAGGTGAGACTAGTATAAATATAAGATACGTTTGGTGAGAGTGAAAGTTGATTGCTTCCTTTTAAATCCGTGTACATATTTTAATAATCTATTTTAACTCTACGTAATAAATTAAAAAGTAGAAAGCATTTTTTTACTAATATTTAGTATCATACAATATTTTTAATAGGTATTACGTATTTTATATTAACTGAGAGCATTGATTCGAAGCCAGTCGATCAAATTCAAATTCAAAAATATAATGAATTTATTTGCATAATATAGGTATAATCGTATATAATAGGTTATAGGTGCTATCTAAAGATGGGATATCTGATAATACATCATATGAACAATAAATCATCATGAGATTTAGATTCAGGATCGATTGACTTCTTTAAGAATTATTCTAATTTGAAATGAAATATAAAATACAAGTAAATAAAATTTATTCAATTAGACTTATAACAAGCACTTTGGATCATCAATTAAATTTAAGCATCAGTGTAGTCAGTCCGTGAAGAAGCTACCACCAGCTCGGAAAGCATTTCTGCTGTTTGTATATGTCTTTTACGTATAGATATGTAATTCTACTTGGTTTTCAATTTTCTAAATATAAAATATTATTCTTAAAGATTTACATAATCCATAACTAATAGAAAAGTGTGTTTGTTTGTACTCTCACTAATTCGATTTTCTGCATGGAGATATTAGGTTGGCTATGTTTTTGTTTTTCTAAGGACTAACGAAGCGTAGGTACTCGTTATAAGTCTCTAGTTGTTATTAAACAGCAAAATAATTTCAATTATGCTTCCTGAATTAAGGTATAAAGACCATGTACCTACATATTTCCTCACGTTCACCTTCAATACCTTTAACCCATCTACGTCGTTAACGTCCAACATAATATTCAAACGTAAAAAGAACTAAACTTGTTCGGCAATTGAAGATTCCTTTCCTGTGTGTAGCCTTAACCTTTTAACTAGTTATGAAATCTAATAGATGTTTGATTAGTATAATTTAGTATTTTTTTATTAATAAAAAACTATGTTACACACCTGAGTTCTATTTCAGTAGGTACTCCATTTATACGTATGTGTGCTTTTAATAAATTTTATAACTTTTTTTTATTATCTTAAACTGCCTTGGTGGTCTAGTGGCTAGCATGTACAGCAATAGGAACCGTAGATTCTGGGTTCGAGTCCCGGCTCGGGTCAAGTTCATTAATTGAGTATTTGTGTCAAGCAATTCTCAGTAATAGCCCGGAGTTGGGAAGTTGGCGGTGTTTCAACCCCGTGCTTCGGAGAGCACGTAAAAGCCGTCGGTCCTGCGCCTTAATTCTCGCTGTTCGTGTCGAGTAGTCTTCCCACCAGTGTATGGGAGTGGCAGGGATAGAGGGTGCACTATATTATCTCCTGTGCATAGTCTCAATGAGATTGGCCGTCGAGCTGAAATCGGTCGGGAGGGCGTTATTATTATATATTTAAACTAGCATAGCCCGCAGCTCCGCCCGCGTTCAGATGACCGAAAACCAAATTCTTAAGTTTTACATATCAGTATACTTTTACATTACAGTTATTGTATTTTTTCTCAAAAATGAGATATTTTTCTGCGTTAAACAGTATCCTAAGTATATGTTGACCCGGATAACCAGCTATCACCATACCAAATTTCATCAAAATACCTCCAGTGGTTTTTCTGTGATGCGGTAACAGACAGACAAACAAACAAAAATTCTTAAAACTATAAATTCGGCCTCTGTATTGATAATAATGTTTATTTCAATAAGTTTTTAGAAAAAATATCTAATGTACAGATTCGGCTTAGTTACAATTTTATTATATGTAGGTAAAGATTATAAAAGTAGCCTTATATAAAGATAATTTATATGGGCATCCTTATACATATGGTATAAGTACCTATAACTTTTTTATTTTAACTTTTTGTTTTAGGTTTGTTTATATAATTATATTTATTTGAATGTTGAGTACAGATATAATTGGACAGCAAATTTGAAATAACATCAGCTATTAATCCGTTAGTTGTAATTTTTATTTATTTTCTGTTTCTGTACCTAAATAAATAAACTTCACGCTATATCCCTATCGTGTCAATTTTGCACATAATTTAAAACATTCTTATGTAATAAATTATCGCAATACATTAAATGGCGAACTTGCATACATATGCCACAATAAAGATTAGTAATTAATTTTATTATTACTTTTATAGCTGTTTTGACGTTTTTATGAAAACCTATTCTAGACATATTTGATTTCTTTGATAGCTTTTTGGATTATTTACCTTGCAAATAATTATTTTATGAAACCATTAACAGCGGTCAATATACGTGAATATTGTGCATCAAGCAGTGTCGTCTGATGTCGAGATGATTGTTGGCGAGAAGTCTCGCCTTTCAGGACGCGCCCCCATTGTTCTTCTGGGTAGTATGTTTAGAAAGTTATAATACAAGTTGAAATAATTTTTTAATGCTATTAAATTTTTTATTATTATATCTAAACGTTGAGTTCATACTAATTTCTAACAAAATGTTAGTTTTTTGCCTGTTATATGGTGAATTTGGCAACACTATCTATAAGTGCAGATTTGATTTTATCCTAAATACATATTTATTATGGCTATACAGTTTCTATTGGATTACTGTATGTATGTTGGTATGTGTGCGTGTGTGTATGTTGTTCACTCCTTCATGCCTGAACGGCTTGACAGGTTTGGATAAAATTTAGTACACAGATATACTATGACCTGAATTAACAGTCAGGCTTATGTTAGGCACCTGGGGGTACTCGAGCGAAGCGGAGGTAAGTCGTTATTGTCCAATATGATCCAAAGGTACATCCATGTTTTACTTTTACAGTGTAACTAGCGACTCACTAACGCCTCACTCGGATTCATCCCTTGGTACGTTTTAACGGTTAGTATGAAATACAAATTTTTGAATTTCTCGGCTTTTCTGTACTCTAATATGCATGTATTATACATATAAACCTTCCAATTGAATTACTCTATCTATTGCTGAAAACTGCATTAAAATCCGTTGAGTAGTTTAACAGATCTACGAACAGACAGCGAAAGCGACTTCATTATAAACTATGTAAAGACAATATGAATTGTAATGTGTACTTGTATATGTATATATATATATATATATATATATATATATATATATATATATATATCCATTACAAAATATGTATTATTATAATATATTTTGTAATGTGTCATTAAACTGCAATGCAAAGGTTGGTCAGATTGATGATATTTTAATTTTGGCGTTTATTTATCTTGCATAACATCTTCTATTTAAGAAAACAAAAATATTTCAAAAACTTATCGCTTTAGGTTCTTATTAAATTTTAATTAAGCATGAACTGTAATAGCACCGGTGTAAAATTATATATCGATTATACTGTCAGTGTCAAACACTGCCTTTCATGATAGATACTTTGTAATTATTTTTAACATTTTCACGCAATTGTTGAACTATGAAATCAAACATTTACAATATCTGATATCATTGTTTAGACTTAAAGAGAGGTTAAGGTAATATTATTAATCTATATATATAAAAAGCAATTGCTGTTCGTTGGTCTCGCTAAAACTCAAAAACGGCTGAACCGACTTGAATAATTCTTTTTTTGTTTTGTTAAAGTTATATCGGGGATGGTTCTAATAAAAAAAAATAGGAAAAACCCATAAGAACAGCTGGAAAATCGAAAAGTTCAGAACTGGTTATTTTGTATGGGAATCACTACTTCGGATTACTTTCAATAGTGGTGGACCTACCATTTACAACAATACGTCAAGCTTAAGTTAGAAAAAAATAATATATGTATATAACAGTATATAGTATATTTATTGTATAATAATCGTTAAAATGTACCTAGGGACGAACCAGAGCGAAGCGAGGGTGAGTCGATAGTAATTAAGCAATTATGATCTCTCTATTACTCAACTTAGTAGAAATGCTTTATGAGTCAATATTCCAATAAAATTCTACTAATTACCAACAACTTTTTTAATGATATCAAAATTGTAGCGTGTATACATGTGTTAAACATTATTGTTGATTAAAATCAATGTATACTTTTTTTAAATACATTTAAATACTGCCCTTGTAATAGATATGATACTACAATGTGCAGTCATAATTATTTAACGTAATAAACTGGACAATTTACATTGCTAATATTTTGTTTTATTCGAATCCGAAATCGTATACGTATTAAGATAACCAGTTCTGATGTTTCTACTCCATCAAGTTAGGAGTTTAATTTGGTTTAGGGTATTTTTGCCTTTTCTAAGACCTCTAATAAATTTAATTCAGGAAATAAGTATAGCACCGAAACATCTTTAGTCTAGACGAATCGATTCCACCTTGGTAACTGCTTAGCAACTGACAAGGCAGTTCTAACGCTCCAAAACAAAATTTTAATTTTGATACTTACGTTGAAATGCGGGCAGCTAATTTAATTTCAAATTGCAGTATAAGCATAAAATTAGGTAATATTTGACATATTTTCAATTACAGGCTGTAATTTTGCTATTAGATAAATAAAGTCGTTCAGACGCACTAGTTCCTAATAAAAATAATAACTTATTTCCATTAAATACTAAAGTACTCTGTCTCTATTTTGGCGACCATTTGTAAGTAAGATAATTAACCTTTTAGATATACATATTAAAAACCACTGCTTCTTTATATAGAAGAGCTAAATAATTTCAAAAAGCTGTAATTAGAAACCACCCTATAACATTCAAAATATTTCTCGAATGCTTTATCAGAAAATAATATGTAATAAACAACTTTGAACATGTTAGATTCTATGCTGCAACTATGTAGGTAGGACCTTATAATAAAAGATGGAACGACTCAATGAATGCAAATTAAAACGGACATATTATTATCGCTTCCCTACAAAATTGCAATGCTAAAGCCGTTCTTACATATTAAATATAAGCTTTATACACTATTAAGTATTAAATAGGATTGCTAAACTAAGCTCACTATGACTGCTTGTACACTATACTTATGTATGTAATATGCACTGATAAATAAGATTGAAAATCACTAAATTGAAATAAATTTCTTCTTTGTATTACTCCCTACCTGCTTACTACGTATTAGTGTTTTTCAAAATTTTCTTTGTAATTTTTTTTATTTAGTTAAGAAAATTGATTAACCCACCACTAAAAATTGAACTGACGACATAACCCTTACGAAACGTGGCATGGTACATATACGACCATACCAAAAGAACATAGTACGCCTAACAATTTTGAGTATATTTAATTTTATTGAAAATATCCATGTACCTACTACCTACAGGCTACATGGACTTTATATTGAAGCGTGGGATGTTGATCTAAAATTGTAAGTTCGGATAAATTTGAACGAGTATTATGAAGATTGAAATATAATCTAAAATATTAGATTTTTGATTGTATCAAGATTTAAATTATACTAAATATATTTTTCTTTCATTTTTTGGTTTTGTTCAAATATAGGACGCCTTCCAGTGGTTCTCAAAGGTTTACGTTCAAAAAGCAAAGAAGATAAAAATAAAAAAAATATGAACATGACTTTCAATTAAATCTGAAGACCCCTAAATCCTATTAAAAAATATACTATCAATAAAAACTTTAACCCACTGAGATATAATATGTAACAGGTAATAAAAACTATAAAAATATTTCGTTATACTATGGCATTTTATTTTTGCTTAAAATTAACAACTATGCTCTTGCATTATTTTGCACAAAAATGCGGTAATAAAAAATACATCTTCCACTCTAAGGTAGCCTCAATAAATTGAGTAATAACATATTATAAAAAGTCATTCACAATTTTATTACGAAATCCTTGAAACAGCAGAGCTACATTAACTAGATGCCTTGTTAATTGCAAACCATTTACGATTAATTGCAATATTTTGTACCGTAAGTGTATTGGGAAATTAGAATACAATCGCTAATTTATGACGTTATTTTAATTTTAATACGAATAAAAAAAATTGTGGCCTATTTTGACCTGAAGGAAACTACAAACCAACTCAAAAGCGAAAAGTTGAGGTCTAAAAATAAATTATACGCGATTTATTCATGTTAATTTAAAATCATTTAGCATAATTTTGACATTCATTTAACATATTTTGAAAAGTTTCTAACATATTCCAATAGCCTCAATCGAAAACCTATTCTAGTTTTAATAAAAGTATGTACAACATGTGCTTCGTAAAAAAATACTATCGTTTTTAGTCGAAAAATTGTTTTGAAAGCGAAATCGTATTAATTAAGACTATAAACATTTAGAACAATTTTATTCACCTATAGCGTATTATGTGATTGACATTGTAAAATTGTTTTTTTAGTTATAGTTATTTATAGTTATCTTTAGTAATATTATATTTTTAATGTATGTAGGTATGCTATTGTAAAATTTTATTGGTATATTATATGGTAAACCTAAAATTCGTCAAGGTACAATTTATATTTATATTTAGGCACATTGGTAAATTTTAGATTTTATTAATGGATTTTCGGATTTACTAACATAGGCTAGTGAATGAAAGGCTTTTTTTTAAAAAAAGGGGACGATTTGTCGAGCTTTTAGTCATAGAGTTTATAGTACACATAGGTTTTACTAATGACGCATAGGTTCCGTTATGAGGTAAAAGTTTGAAACTAACGATGATCACAGAACAATTTTGATTCAATGAAATTCGAATTTCCACTTTATTTTAATATTGAGTCCCAAAACAGCAGTTTTCTTTAGATATTGTAATATTTATTATATAAGACGAGGTTAGCTTAAGGCTGCAACATTATTAACAGGCTTTATGTTGACCACAAACGATAAAGCAAAACCGACATCTCGTAATATTAGTAACAATAGTACCTATGTAACAATGTATGTACAATAATAACATGATTTTGTAATAAACTTTCATTTTATTTTCAATCTATACATATAATAAAATTGTAACTTAGCCAAATCTGTACATTAAATATTTTTTGAAAAATCTTATTGTAATAGACATTATTAGTAATATAGATGCCGAATCTATACTTTTTAGAATTTTTGTCTGTCTGTCTGATACCGCATCACAGAAAAGCCCCTGGTCAGATTTTGATGAAATTTTGTACGGTCGTAGCTGGTTATCCGGGTCAACATATAGAATACTTTTTACTGCGGGAAAATATCTCATTTCTGAGGAAAAATACAAAACTGCATTGTAAGAGTATATTAATATGTAAAACCTAAGAATTTTAGTCATCTGAACGCGGGCGGAGCCGCGTGCAATGCTAGTTTGTTACTAAAATATACGATATCAATATAGTGACGTTCTATGATATCTGGGATCGGAAATACGTCTTGCACTATACTTAGATGTCTTTTGCTTTTGGTTCACAAGAGTCACTTACGGAGGTTCACAAATATATTAAGTACATGCACATTGCACAGTTTGTACTTAACTCAGTCTCTGAGCAATGTTTTCCTCTTTATTTCCGTGTTTTTGTTGTTTTCTTAGCTTCGAAATTAAACTGAACTCGATACACTGCCTCCATTATTATATTACTAGCATTGCCCGCGGCTCCGCCCGCGTTCAGATGACCAAACACCAAATTCTTAGGTTTTACATATTAGTATACTCTTACATTGCAGTTTTTGTATTTTTTATCAGAAATGAGACATTTTCCCGCGGTAAAAAGTATCCTATATGTTGACCCGGATAACCAGCTATCACCATACCAAATTTCATCAAAATCCTTCCAGTAGTTTTCTTGTGATGCGGTAACAGACAGACAGACAGACAAAAATTCTAAAAACTATAGATTTGGTCTCTGTATCAATAATAATGTCTATTTCAATAAGATTTAACAAAAAAATATCTAATGTACAGATTCGGCTGAGTTACAATTTTATTATATGTATAGATTAAACAAAGAAAACTCTAGTATTTGAAAAGTCGAACATTTTCTAGTAATTTTACTTCATTCCTGGAAAATGTTTTGTACCTCTCTTACTCACGACATTTTGCAATTAACTGTTCTTGTCGTTAATTGCCATATGTAGACAACTGTCTTAGGAAGTATAAAGCATGCTTCAGACGTGCCATTTTAAATTATTATTTTCGATGTAAATACGTTACTCATTCGACTATTCGACAATATTATTTAAGAATTCACCTGATTCAAAAAACCTACTGTATTTAAATCAGGTCAATTTGATGATAGAATAGTGTAAAGTAATTTATAGAGCTCTTCATGTCGACGCAGTAATTTGCGTGTCATTAAAGATTACTGTAGAGATTATATAGTATGTAAGCAGGACTATTAGGAATTGACGTAACTCATAAATGGTTTAATTCACGGTTAAGTGACAGCAAATAAAATTAAATGCATTTTGAAACTTTATCTAACAGCTCTACATGTATAACGATTTCTAAACATAATCAAAAGATGGTTAATCTATTCGTTATTAAAGATATATGTTTACATCACTGTAGGTTAAATTAAGTTATGAACTTGATTATAAAAGCTAAATATACTAATATAGGAATAATATTAATGCTAATATAATTTAAATTATGTTTTTGATTGAAGCATCGATAGTTTAGTAGTAATGTACCTACTTGGATGCAAGTGATGTGACTTCAATACCCGGGGTCCCACATCTCTGATATTATTTGTGCGAATATTTGTCTGTAAAAGACAAATATTCGCACAAATAAAGAAAGTTTTTTGTAAAATTGTGAGGAACTGCATGTCTGTGAGAACTTAATTAGTTTTCGAAAGATATTTGCAATGGTTAAGTGCGGCCAACGTGATGGACTGTGGCCAGATTCCACTCATATTTTGGGACAGTATGGGCTGAATTATTATTAGTTATTACTATTATTCATCTTGATAAAAATAAGCTAGATAATAAGTTTAATATGTTGGGGCATTATCACGCAGCACCATTTGATTCCATGGTAAGCTACGAGGTTTTTGTTATAAATACCAGATAGTTGATACACTACAAATATATAACTTTAAATACATATATATTATAAATATAAAGACCCATGACTGGAGTACAAATATTCGTGTTTATCACACAAATGAATGTCCCCAGCGGGATTCGAACCCGCGACCGCTGGCACAGCAAGTAAAGTCACTACAAACTGAGCCAAACGTGTCGTCAAAATACTTATACATATATTATACATACATTTTCCTTTTATCACAAGGTTCTAAAAAAAATTTCGCATCTTAAGTAATTTTTTGACTTTTGAATGAACAAAAGTTTGGCCTTTCGTTTTCAATGTGTTAATGCAAGTATATAAAATATTTAAACCAGCTTACTTTACGTAAGATAAACACTATCAAATTAATACCAACTGAATCTAGAGCACTTTCACAGCAGTCTGAGGCCTCAGAGCTTGCGCCTGTTAATATCCTGTTTTGATCACACTAATTTAGTTTACTGTGAATTGAATTTACTATGAAACAAAGGGATAAGTACAATTTATTATGGCTGTAGATCGACATGTTTGAATTGATGGAAAATGATTGGAACTAAAAGTATGTGTAATATTACTTAGGTAATATAAAGTGAACCTAAAATATCTTAAGAAAATGAATATAGCGTTTTGGAAATTCTATAGGTTTAGAAATAAGTAATATATGAAATCTATAGTTTAAAGAAACGGTTTCTTGTATATTTGAGAAAATCTGTAAGAGGCTGTGCTGTGACTAGTAAAATATAGAATAAATATTTTATATATACGTCTGAAATCAAACGCTACATCATCTAGTGCATTTGTTACCTTAATATTTCAGTTTGGAAGTGGCAAAATAAAAAAAAACAAATATATTACCAAAATGTATTAATGGGATAGCCTCGTGCGACAGATTTGATTACGTTGTATAGATGTATACTTTGTATATGTATATTACTCTAAAATAACTTTGTATATGTATACTGCCTCGGTGGTGTAGTGGCTAGCATGTCCTGGGTTCGAGTCCCGGGTCGGGCCAGTTTAGTTATTGAGTCTTTCTGCATAGTAAGCCTCAGTAACAGCCCGGAGTTGGGAAGTTGGAGGTGTTTCACCCCCGTGCCTCGGAGAGCACGTAAAGCCGTCGGTCCTGCGCCTTAACTCTCACTGGTCGTGTCGAGTGGTCGTCCCACCAGAGTATGAGAGTGACAGGAATAGAGTGTGCACTTGTGTCTGCGCGTACACTTGTGCACTATAATATCTCCTGCGCAGTTGGCTAGTCTCAATGAGATTGGCCGCCGTGGCCGGAATCGGTCAGGAGAACATCATCATCGAACATCATATGTATATACATACATACGAGCTGTATCTGTTACAAGCGTATTGAACTGAAATTGACTTTAAATCGTTATTGTGTGAGAGGGTAGATATCAAGGTATAGATTAGTTATATTGTTTTACTATCATGCTAACACAAAACAACTCTACTGCATAAATTCGATTTTATAGAAAATAAAAATATTTATAATATATGTGGCAAATAATCAAATATGTAATTTAGGGAGAGTGTTTGTTTTTTTACGCTGTAGATACTTAACAGTTCAAATGGTATGAGTGAAATTGCGCGATGAATTAATGTCTAATCAAAACCGCTGGCAGTTAAATTTTTTGGATAGTCTAACATAATAATTAGGTACTGTAAAGACTGGTGTATATACTAAAGTAGGCTTCTTGAAATTTAACCCTTATGAACATATTAATTTTATCATAGAAAGATAGCTTTCGCGTATATCCAACATGTTTCTAATAACTTTTATTATCAACTAGCGACTCACCCTTGCTTCGCTCGAGTTCGTCTCTAGCTTGATTCCCCAAACAAACTCTCATCCCCATTTTCACCTCCTTAAGAGAAGATTTCCGGGATAAAAACTCCCTTTGTCCTTCTCAGGGTCTTAAAATATCTTCTTACCAAATGTCATCTAAATCGGTTCAGTAGTTCCAGAGGTTATTCCTATATCACAAACTTACAAACTTTACCTCATTATAATATTAGTAAAAGGTGTACCTACATTTTAATCTAACGTGAATATTTCATCTTCTTTCACATTGCAGTTTTCAAACTATTCTTTATATGAAGCTTTGAGCGTTCGATAGCAGTACGTAATATAACTGGATCGTATAGATTGTTTATTCAACAATATCAAGAGAGAGAGTGCAGAAGCATTATTATATCGTTATACTTTTGTTGCCCTTAGGCTTATTTTATATTAGGTTCGATTTTATTCTTGTTTCTTGCATCTTAAGCTTTTACATAAGTATTTTCTTCTCTCAACGTTCTCTTTACATCAATTATATATGACTAGCATTGCCCGCGGCTTCGCCCGCGTTCAGATGACCAAAAACCAAATTCTTAGGTTTTACATATTAGTATACTCTTATATTGCAGTTTTTGTATTTCTTCTCAGAAACGAGAATTTTTTCCGCGGTAAAAGTATCAAAATCCCTCTAGTGGTTTTTCTGAGATGCGGACACAGACAGACAAAAATTTAATGTACAGATTCGGCTTAGTTATAATTTTATTTCTTATATATATATATATATATATATATATATATATATATATAATTTAATTAGCACTGCATAACATGCTTTTGTTAATATATGAAATAAGTGACCTACTCTGGCTACCATTACACTTGAAAGGTTAATATTTTAATGTACACTTCCTATTTCTGCATGATGTGTAGAAAGAAGGACACAACATACCAATAAACACACTAAAATAAACTATAAAACATAGTACTCTATGCATAAATGTAATATTTCACATTAGCTCTTACAATTTTTTAACACGTTATGTGATTTAAGTAATTAGATGCAAGAGCGCACTGACCGAAAACTTTTTTTTGATAAGATCAGTTATTTTTTTGTTATCTAATATTATAATACTATTAAATAATATAAAATATGCGAAAGTTTAAGAGAGAGTGTTACCTCATGAAGATAGCCTACACCTTGGATTAACGAATAGGCCACTTTTAAAAAAAATCGAGTACTGCGACCAGTAAAATGACAAAAACGTAGGTATTACTAATTAACTCATACATGAAGTATTTACTTTTTTAGATTAGCCATTGTAGGACATTCTGTTTTGATATTATTTATATATTCTAGTGGTCAAAATTTGACCATAATCATTATTTATTTATTATTACCTATTAAAAATTTTAGGAATAGAAATAAGGTTAGAATTTACGTATAGCTATAAAAAAACTGTTTACTACTATTTTTTATCGATAACATTAAAGCTAATCAATAGGTACATAACAAAAAAATTCGGTCGACAAGAAGAAACAGAGGAGAAAAAGGTACTGAATTGTGTCGCCTTTGCCTATTTATGTACGTATATGTATATACATACTGTATATATCTTTTATTTACAACGAGCGACTCACCATCGCTCCGCTCGGGTTCGTCCCTACTTAAATTTTAACGTTTAGTATAGATTTCTCAGAGATGAAAATTTTCTCCCAAGTTAAAAAGTATCCTATATGTTGACCCGGGTAACTAGCTATCATCGTACCAAATTTCATCAAAATCCCTCCAGTGGTTTTTCCGTAATGCGGCCGCTGACAGACAGATAGACGAAAATTCTAAAAACTATAGATAAAATACTAAAAACGATAGAGGCCCCTGTATCAATAATAATGAATATTTCAATAAGATTTTACCAAAAATTTTTAATGTACAGATTCGACTCAGTTGGAAATTTATTATATGTACCTATAGATAAAGAAAATTACAAATATACTACAAAACAAATGTACACTTAATAAATAGATTTTAGATAAAATATTTACTTCAAGTGAATGCATATCCTTTAATTACTAGCAAAATAGTACTGTTAACTACTTAGTCACTGCTCGTACTTACTTAAGTATTAGTTTAACCACCACAGTCTATTGCATGATTACTCAATTTCCCATTACGATATGGTCCGACGAGACCCGATAGCAAAAAACACTATCAATAGATTTTCTGTTTATATTTAAGTAAAAGCACTTAATATTGCATAAATAAAATATAATTGATTGTGCATTTTAAATCGTTTTAATACTGAGCACCTGAGCGATCGAGCTTCGCTCGGCGTTTACAGAATAGTAATATAAAAATGGTGTTTTCTCAGAAAAGATATACAAAAAAAATTAAAACCTAACGAAGCTCTAACGATTTGGATTAAACTTTGTATTTAAAGTTTAATCCAAATCGTTAGAGCCGTTTCCGAGATACTCGTAAAATAAATTTATCTATATGTAAGAATTTCTCATTTATATATGATAGGAAAAATAGAATAACACATTGACATTTCTAAGTTTAATTATAGTTAAATCTGTAGTTACTGCTAATGTTACTACACTTAGCATAAAGTGTTAAAAAAATAATATAACACAAGCATGTACATTATTTCGTTTGTTTTAGATACTAAATTACTTTTAAATTTTAGGTACAAATGGGGATTTAAGGACTCGGTTAAATTTTTTACCACCTTTAGGGGTAGATTTTTTAAATATATACTTATTAAACCGATTCATATATGGTCAAATATGCGATAGATATAAATATGCTTGCCTTCATATTATACCTACTAGAGACAAAAACATGCAGTTAGTTATACACCGCAATGAAAATGGTGTTGTTACAAGAAGGTAGAAGACGTGATTCATATTGACTATCATCCTCCGAAGTGATATATGGCTAGAGTAAAAGCCATTGCAATCTAATTGTTTCTAAACCTCTCGGTATGCGCAATTCGAACCAAATCTCAAGTTTTGTTGTACCTACGCAAATACTAACTTAAGTTTCAACTCCATTTATAGACCGATGTGACCAGAGATAACAATTTATTACATTCCCTGGATATAGTTTCAATTATGTTATACAATTTTGTACTATAAACTTAAAAACATACGACTGAAAATGGTTGTGCAAGATGAAATTATCTACTTCTAGTTGCGTGGAGACGCCATAGCGTTTATGATGCTTTCGTGCATCGGTGAGTTGTTATGTTTGGTATTGATTTTTATAAAGCAATTTTAGCATGAAATCAATACATATAATAAGATTGTAACTAAGCCGAATCTGTACATTAGATATTTTTTGGAAAATCTTATTGAAATAAACATTATTATCGATACAGAGACTGAATCTATAGTTTTTAGAATTTTCGTCTGTCCGTCTGTCTGTCTGTCTGTCTATTACCGCATCACAGAAAAAACACTGGAGGGATTTTGATGAAATTTGGTATGGTGATAGCTGGTTATCCGTGTCACCATAAAGGATACTTTTTACCGCGGGAAAATATCTCATTTTTGAGAAAAAATACAAAAACTGCAATGTAAGAGTGTACTATTATGTAAAACCTAAGAATTTGGTTTTTGGTCATCTGAACGCGGGCGGAGCTAGTAAAATATAAACGTATAGTTTTCTTATTAACATGAAAAATGCAATCGCTATTCCTTTAGTTTTATATGAGAGCATTGATATGACGTCACACGTAACAAAACTTTCAGATGAGTTCATAATTTTTCAAGAGACAGTGAAGGTACGACCAATTTAAGTAAAATGTCACTTATCATTCTGAGTAAGCATGTCATGTTAATATTAAGGAAACGCTATAGTTAGTTCTATGAACAACGTTTCCAAGATATTTGCGAAATTCAAACGTCTAAAGTAAGACTGTCGAAGTTTGCAGTCCTCTCACCATGCTGCTTACATATTTGTTTTATGGGCCTTAGTACCTACAATACGCAACATGTTTCTGCAGCGACCATATTATATGTATACATATACTGAACCTTCTTAGTTATTTTAAATATTTACTAGAAGTTGTATTACATAATGGATATTCAGGTAGCATCAGCACTAGATTTACACTACAAATTTTTAGGGGCGGCAAAATTCGGAGGGCGGGAAAAAAATTCTCTTCGCGTTATCGAAAATGCTTTTTTTATTTTACAAAAAATGAATAGTTAAAAATATTAACTAGTAGGTACATTTTTCGAAAAATTGATATCGCTTATAAATAATTTTTTTGCATTTTTCAACAAAATTAATATTAAAAAAAATCGAAACTTTATGCATTTTATGCAATTTTTCGATAATAAGGGCAACATTTTTTATAATGCCTAGGGGCGGCGCTAAGGTTGAGTCTGGCACTGGGTAGTACACCTATACAATATCTATTATTACTTACATGCTTTAAAAATAAAAAAATAATCTAAGAAGACTGCTTATTTTTATTCCTTCATGCTTAGTAAATACTATTTGAGATACAATTGAAATTTTCGTTAAATATCGCACAGAGAGGACTATACCCAACATTAATTGATTTAGTAAACTAACCAATTGTCGCAAGCCGACAATATTCGGCTGGCACCGACTTCGAAAATATCTGATTACGTATCTATTCTAAATCGAAACCCCCCTTTACTTATTTTTTACATTTTAGTGCTTGGAAGTGGTTTTTTTTTAAGTTTTTATAGTCTTTAAATTTCATGTTTGTTTCAACACCTTATAAATCTGTGTGGACACAGACCAACAACGTGAAGGGGTTCAGTTGACACACAATGCATCATTTCAGTGTCAGGCGCGAGCACCGCAATTACTTGAAATCGCACGCTATAAGTTTAGCTTAGCTATAGTAGGTACCTATATAGATTTTATAGATCATCGTTCTTCTGTTGCACTCAAGATATGCAACTTCTCCCTACGAAATATATTTTATTGTATTTTGCCTTCCATATTTGTAATAGAGTTTAATTTTATCTTTCCTCTTTATACAAATAATAGGAAATATCGATTTAATATATTAGGGACTAGCACAAACCCGTGGTTACCTATGAAATCAAAATTTATTTTTAATATAAAGGTGTGTTAGTTGACGGTTAAAAGTTATTTTAACTGAGAACATTACATAAATAGTGTTCCTGCTAAATGTATCTTAATGAATTTAATGTACTCTATTATACATATATGTATGTAAATGTTTGTTTATAACAATCAATAAATTAAAACTGGTATTTTAATTTTAATTAAGTGTTCTCGTGGCTGTAGCTATATTTACATTACATTTAAAGAAGTCCTACGCATAGTATGTATCTACAGGTAATTAATGATTAGTGCGTTATTATAGTTTGATATTTCGTTAATCATGTGTCAGAATTCTTAGCTTGGGACTTAATAGATGTTCTAAAATTAATAATTTAAGAGCATAGTTCATTATTCATAACCTTCCCTCGGGTACGTACCTACGTGTCCTTTGTATTTGTATAATAAATACGCTGGCACAGGTATGAGATGGCGCCACCTTTTGGCAAATTGCATTACTAAGATGTACTCAGATTATAGTCTATGACACACAGACATACAAACTTATACATATGTATTTAATAATAGTAGTGTGATTGTAGTAAAAAAGGTTAACAATAAGAAAACTTATTGAAAACGGATGATAAAAATAATAAGAAACAGAGAAATACCGCTAGATCCGTAACATCTTCCGATAGAGTGCCGATTAATGGACCATCAAAATAAATACAAAGTCTTGTAGACTTATTGTCTAAAACAATATTCATCTCATTATCAGTCAAGATTTGAATCTGCAATCTTTTGATGTCTTGCTAAGTACATACAAAGTAACAACTGTTCTACACGATAGTTCAAAAATAAAAGAAAATAATGCCTTTGATGATCTTATAGCTTTTACCTCATTGCCGAATTAACCATGCCGGGGGCCTCAAGGCAATGCAATTATCGGGGCCCTTTCACCCTTTTCTATCTTATTAAAATACATTTTTTTTTCCACAATGCAATTATGCCCCTGGTGTTGCAGGCGTCCATAGGCTGCGGTAACGCTTACCTTCAGGTGGGCCGCATGCCTGATTGCCACCGACGTGGTATAAAAAAAAATCATAATTAGGCTATTAGGTAGATTTCATAAACATCTAACTGTTGTATTTGTCTTCATGGTGGAATTTTCACCTAATTTTTTAATTTTTCAAATTAAATTTTCCCTCGATGAAACATTTTAAACTTTTTTTCTGCGTGCATGTGGCCCCCAGCTGATGCGGGGCCCATATTACTGCCTTATGGATAATCCGGCCCTAGTTTACCCACTCTACATTTTACTCCACTCGCAAGTAAGTCGTCTAGTAAATGCGGAGATCGCTGCGAGGGCTTTGATTTAAGAATAAGATTTAACAATGAGAAACTTGCTACAGTCTCAGTTAATAATGAACGTTTTGCGTCCACGATTTTTATTGTATTTATATCACAAATCTTTTATTCGTGTTTTTTAAGAAACAATATAGAGAATACAGATAGACCTTAGCGCCGCTCCAAGGCATAGTAAACAATGCCGCTCCATTATCGAAATTTTGAATAAAATGTTGAAAGACATAAAAAATAATTACTTATAAATTTTTTGAAAAATGCAAAAAATATTATAAATGATGTCAATTTTTCGAAAAATTTACCTACTAATAGTAGTAATCGTTTTTTATTTTTCATTTTTTTTAAATAAAAAAAAGCATTTTTGATATCGCAAAGAAATTTTTTCCCCGCACTTTGCGAATTTTGCCGCCCCTAAAAATTTGCCGCCCTGGGCACAAGCTCCGAATGCCGCTAGTGTATATCCAGGTCTAGCAAAATTGATACCTAAAATACATAGGCAGTCCGAAAATGAAGGATATGTTATATAGAATTACAAGTAAGTACATTATATAAATGCGTACATAAAAATATATTGATTGAATGCTAAAAGTCAAAAGTCACCACCTAACTCCATTTTTTTGTAAATGGTTTCCATTTAGCACAAATTTGCATTAATATTTATTTTCATTCAGATTTTTTAACAGACTTTCGGCATTATGCACAACACTACATGTCATAATATCCAAACAATTGTGTTTCGTATACATTGCAGAATCTGCCGGAATATAATACGTGCATTACCATAAGTGCCTAGAATCTACACGCTCCACTTTCTACCAAGTATGGTCACATATGTAGTCTTAAAATTTGAATTATTATCATTGAGTAATCGTGTGACATTAGCATGATATATACATTTAATTTTATATATCTACTAGCGGAACCCGCGGCTTCGCTCACGCTAAAACTACAAAAACACTCTAAAATGGTAGGTTTCATACAAACTTTCAACCGCTATTTTACCCCGTTGTGGGATGAATTTCGAAAAATGCTAAAACACATATTTAATTATTTGTAATTATGAGCATTTATACCAAGTTTCAAGTAATTCTGATCATATTTTTTTTTAATTGTGTTATAACGTGTTTTCGTGGAAGGAGAGAATCTCCCGCGGTAATAAGTAGCCTATGCCATTCTCCAGCCCTCCAACTATCTCCACACAAAAGATCACGCTAATCCGCGAAGCTGTTTCGACGTGAAAGAAAGAAAAACAAACACTTTCACATTTATAATTTTAGTATAGGTATATATAAAACAATGTCGGGTTAGTTACCTGTTACACCATTTCTAGATCAAGAACGGCTAGACCGATTTTTATGATCTTTGATTTTTTGGATTTGTCTCCACCTCGAATAGCAGAATAACTATTAAAACATCGGAATAATTCACGAAAAAAATATTACATAACTAACGCTGACTAATAACTATTTATATCTATTTAAAACGTACCTAGAGACGCATACGAGCGAAGTAAGGGTAAGACTAGTAATCATCAAAAATCTCGACAGAATCACGTTTCGATGGCTTAAAGGTTCGCACTTCGCTATTTGATACCTATGAATTATGATGCTTTATTATAGTTAATTATAATAAAGTTTATTAGTTTAATTATAGATTTAAAATAAGTACGTTCCTTTTAATATAATTATAGTAAAAAGTTGAATTATTAAAATATTATGTACCTACACACGTTGTGATTCCAGAAAAACAAGAAGATATTTTTTTTTTGTTTATTGACATCAAGCTTTAAGATACACATTTGAGTTCCAACTTTATATGTACATTTTATTTATTAGAATATATTGAAATAAAATTTTATGAATTGCTTTATAGCTGTATTTTAATAAAAAAATCTAATAATTTTGAAATCGTGATAAAGAACACCTTTTTTATCTTCTTACCAATTACAATATTCAAAATTGAATATTGAGGTGTTATAAATAAAAATTATACTGTGCCTTACCAGTAAGAAGGAATGTGGTAGTTACCGCCGTGTGAGTTATAAAATCGAGTAATTCTAGAAAAACTGGGGTCCAGAAATGTACGAGACCAAGGGCAAAGTAAAAGTTGAACGCTACATCTAACCTACATACGTGTGTGCTGATCTCTTGATGATTATAGCCGTAATTCCGTTTATTACGAAACGAATTGGAGTAATAAAAACTCTTTATATATAAATATGCAATCAAAATTGCAAATAAGCATGAATAACACTTGCTTTCTTGATGGCTTCGATGTGGTCCTGTTTTTTTCTGCAATTATGCTCTTTAAAGTTATAAATAAATTAATTATAGTAGTCACAATATAACTTGGACATTTTGAATTTTGCTGCAAATAGCTGAGTGAGAGTTTATATTTATAACATACCTATACCAATAGCATCACTGAATCCGTGGTTATTTAAAATTTTTAAAATAATTTTAAACAGATATTATTCCAACAATAATATATAAACAATAGATTTCTTAGAATTTTAATTAATTTCTTAGAAAACCTGGATGGAGGTGTTAGTCATTCATTTATAACCTATCAAATATCTGTTATGTTATTTAGTTAATATGTTATTAAATTATAAGATATTAATAATTTTAATATTTCATGTACGTACGAGTTCATATATTCTATACCTATGTTTTTATTTGTACGGGCGAGCGTTTTTCGGAAAAGATATAAAAAATGAGTTTTTTTAGAAAAGACATCATATACCTAGATAAACTTAAAAGGCAAAACCTTATCTAAATATAAAATTTTATCCAAATCGTTACAGCCGTTTTTGAGATACACGAAATAAATTTATATGTATATACAAAAATTACTCATTTAATATTATAAACTAAATAAAAATTATCTATTATAGATTCCTTCGCATACTTAGTCATAGTAGTGACTGGTTGACACACCACACATGTGTCAAAAAGTATACAATTTTATAAGAGTTAATAATAGATATGACGAAGATTAGTGCTATCCTAAAAAGGTGAAATTGTGGATTAAAACTTAGAGTTAAAAGAAAGTGCCAATATAAATTTTAATCGGATTCACTGCCCGTATACTGATATCTACATATAATAAAATTGTAACTAAGCCGAATCTATACATTAAATATTTTTTGGAAAATCTTATTGAAATAGACATTATTATCGATACAGAGGCCGAATCTATAGTTTTTAGAATGTTTGTCTGTCTGTCTGTCTGTCTGTCTGTCTGTCTGTTACCTCATCACGGATATGCGGATAATTTGGTATGGTGATAGCTGGTTATCCGGGTCAACATATAGGATACTTTTTACCGCGGAAAAATATCTCATTTCTGAGAAAAAATACAAAAACTGCATTGTAAGAGTATACTAATATGTAAAAGCTAAGAATTTGGTTTTTGGTCATCTGAACGCGGGCGGAGCCGCGGGCAATGCTAGTCATAAATAATAATAGCTTAGATCTTGAAAAACATGACGGTTTATTATATTAAAAGGTGTTTTTGTACATCGACAAGTAGTGAAGTCAATTTGGGCATTAATCATAACACTATGTATTTTACTATCAAGCCTTAACCACTTTCTCTATATATAAAACCGGACTCAAATTCAATACTTTGTTACGTTGTAAGAAATAAATTACCATGAAATGTAAGTCAAACGGCGAGTTATTATTTAGTTATTAGTATTACAATGCTTTGAATAAGTCCATAATGCATATATCATCTATATAATATCTAAATAAAACAAAGTCGGGTTAGTTACACCATTTATAACTCAAGAACGGCTGGATCGATTTGTATGATCTTTGATTTGTTGGATTTGTCTCCGCCCGGAATAGCAGAATAACTATAAAAACTCGGAAAAATACGCGAAAAAATAAATAACATGTACATGGCAGATGGCTGACGCCGGCTAATAACTACTTATATGTATTTAAAATTCACCCAAAGACACACGGTAAGTTGCTAGTTATATATATAAACATAAATACTTCAAAGAAACGTTTTGAGTATACATATGTATACTTATACATAATATAATTATTTCTTATTCTTAAAAATCACTTAGTTACTAATAGGATCATATATATATATATGGTAATTTTACATACTTTTTTGTCTTTTAACCCAATTTGTCTATTTTCGGAAGGTGTAAGCTCTACCTTGAGTATCGTACAACAAGAGTCTCTACATTACTTTCTACTAGAACTAGGTAGGCAATGTAGAGAAAAGATTACTAGTTTTAAAATTATACTAGTGGCTTATCCTCGCTGCGCTCGGGTGTGTCCTTAGGTTCACATAGCGTTGTTACAGTTTAATAGGAAGATCTTTTTAAGAGGAATAATTCTGTAATACTTTGTTTTCAAATAACTTAATGAATTAGGTAGGTAGGTGTATACCTAAATCTTCCTCATGAATCACTGCATCTATTGGTGAAAATCGTAAGAAAATCCGTTCGGTAGTTTTTGAGTTTATCGCGTTCACACAGACAGACAGTCTTTATATTATAATATGCAGTGACGAATGTAATTGACCAGTTTAAGTGGTATTGGAAGATTTTAATTAAATATTAATAAGACAATATTAATATTAAAACTTATTCTTGTTTTATCTACGCAAATATTTTTACTGAGACGACCTTATGTTAGGCCATTTATCTCGTCTAAGCTAAAATCCACTTAACAAAGCAGTTGTTAAAACTAGTAAAACGAGTAACAATATATATACGTAATATATTAAGTTACAAATTATAAATACATAAAATTGATGAGTGTGATTTAAAATGGGTAATGTCACCGTAATTCAACAAGCTACTTTGCATATTTTTGTAATACATTAACCTGTCAATTTACGCAGACTTAATAAATGATTTAATATGTAATTAAATTTAAAATCGATTAAATAAGAACTGAGACCTACAACGAATTAGCTTTTAAAAGTTCAAAAAATTCTGTCACCTCAGAATTTTGGGATAGTGAATTTACTTTTTTTTTGTCATATTTCTATAGGAATTTAGTTAGAAGGCAATATACGTTTAGTTAAACTTATAATTATAATGATATATACTTGAGACTGTCTGATTGTAATAAATCAATTACCCTAAATTAATTCAATAAAATACATATAATATTTTTGTCAAGTTTTTACAGAAACAATAACAAAACGCAGCTAACATGACATACGCCTTAGTAGGTTGATAAGTTGGTTATACAAAATATTCATGTTTTATATGTGTATCAAGGAAAGTGGAATATTAGCCCGATGGCTGACACTGGATGATTAAGCGTGATGATCCAAACGGGACTCATAAGAGAAAATCGCAGAACAAAAGCTTTGCACAAAAAAAGAAAGGGTTCCACAAGTCTCCTGAATATTTTAAAATGTTAGTGAAAATTTAAAAGACGACCATCTTGGACCGATTTTCTTCAAACATAGCTAAGAACACTCCCGACTAATCACCTTTCAAACAAAACAAAATTGGTTCTACCTTTGGGGAGCTACGATGCCACAGACACACACACATACACATGATATAAACTTAATAGGAAAATAGAAAAATAATGACTTGTTACTTATTATTTTACTTCTGACTTTTTTTACCTAAATACCCCATTTTTTCAATTTTCATAATTTTGAAATTTGAGAAAGTTAATGTAATAGAAAATAAGTAACTTTAGATTCGTGTTTATGGTATCTTAAAACTTAATAAATAAGCGCTGAAGTCAAAAAATTAAAGAAAAAATTCTTTGTAGGTATATTGTGTAAAATGTGTTTAATTGATGATTACTAAGTTTTAAAAATATGTTCAAAATACTTTAGCTTAACGTAAATTATGTACGTACTTTCACTTGTCATTTACCGTGCGTTATCCGTTTTATTCTCACACAGACAACTATCGTTAAAAGCGATCGGTCAAGTTTGGCTCAGAAAAGTGACATGAAATATCTTCATAATGTTTTAATAACAATGACCATGTACTTTTTTGACAATTTATCTATTAGTAGTGCATTGTAAGATTTAATTTTTTTCTTTATTTCTAAATGATTGTAACCATTATTGTCATTATTTTATTACAGTATTTAAATACTTTATCATACGTATCACCAATAATAAAAAAATATGAACAAGTGCGAGTCGAACTCGCCCACCGAGGGTTCCGTACAAAGTAGGAAATATGTGTAACTTTAATTTTCCACTTCTTTTTATTTTTTTGAATTTTTCCTTTATTCGTGCTGTAAGACCTTGGTTTTTGCACAATTTCGAGATTCTGGGTTAAAGGGAACTACCATATAGGTTTTAGACCGAAATTAAGGTAAATTTCGGTAGGTACTTACAAGTTTTTACGAAAATCTAAATTTTCCCATATCTTTTTATCGTGTAGACTCAGGACCTTGATTTTTATACACCTAATAGGGACTATAGTCAGTATAAATTTCAACTTGCTAGGTCTACCCTTTCCTAAGAACATCGGTGGTGACACACCATCAAACAGACGGACAGACCGACAAGAGAGTGATCTTATAAGGTTTCCTTTTTTTACCTTTTGAGGTACGGAACCCTAAAAACGTGTGTGTGTGTGTCAGCTCCGACGTAGGACTGGAGTTTACTTCTACAAAAAAGAGAATATTTGATAATTAATTATATATAAATAATTATAATATATTTAATTTATCGTATATATTATATTATACTTAATCATACTATAAACATTTTAAAATAATGTTTTTTTGTATTCTTCTTAGCGAACCCTTTCATGTAATATCCATATCAGGCGGGTGCATAAAAAAACAGTTTGCCATCTTTGAGAGTCCGCCATATTGGATTTACAATGATATAAAACGTAACGCTTTTGAGTTATTAATTTCACCCCTCATAAAATTTGTATACTGGGGGCTTGATATGAAAATCAATTCTTAAGGAGTAAACTCCAAAAACATTTACAAGTAAACAGATGACGTGAAAAATTTTAACTTAATATATTCATGAGGATCTACAATTTTGCACAAATAATTTGATTATAGAATAAATAAACGTGCTCGCATTTCCGCATACTAGGTATATTAAATAATTAATGATTACTATTTAGACCAATATTTATTTTTATTGCTGCATTTTATTTTTTATTTGATATATGAACTGGTTTAATATATTACAATATACATTGAGATACGAGTATATTTTTATAATTGACCAAGCGACTTACCCTCGTTCCGCTCGGGTTCGTCCCGTAGATTTCTCAGAGATGAGATATTTTCCCGCAGTAAAAAAAATCTATATGTTGACCCGGATACCCATCCATCAACATACCAAATTTCACCAATGGGTGTCTTCAAGGCAAGAGTGAATAGGTGGCTACTGAATTAGTGCGACTTACCATCTACGACTGCGTTACCACTTACCATCAGGTGGAACGTAGTCAAGCACTAATTCGGAATAGTATAAAAAAAAAAAACCAAAATCTGTACAGTGATTTTCTCGTGATGCGTTCTCAGATAGACAGATAGATAGAAAAAAAATCTAAAAACTATAGATCCGGCCTCTGTAGGTTTCCCAAAAAGTATTTAATGTACAGATTCGATTCAGTTAGAATTTTACTATGTATAGATATAGATAAACCACATTTCTAGATATTTCTTACTGATTTTTACGCAGTCCCATTCATAAACTGATCTACTTCATATTATTCATTAGATTAAACATAATATGATTTTTATGTCCAAAATCAGTATATTCAAATTAATATTAATAATAATATTATTAAGTAAATCAATTTATTTGAAAAATGTTATTTAAACTTTAAATATTATGGAATGCTGAACGATTATTTTTTCTGAATTAGGGGCTTTTAAAAAATATAAAGCTCAAAATAAAAAGCATATCTTAAAATAGCAAAATATAAATAATAAGAAAGCTATTTTTGAAATTAATGACAGAAAACTGGCTTATAAATTTTCATTAAAAAATCATAAAATGTTAAAACAACGTATTATCATCACAGTTTTCGTAATAAAATTATCGACATAGTAAATGATTGACAAATAAGTTAGAACAAAAATACAATTTAAGTGTTTTTCGTATTTGTGAATGATTTGACTTTTTCTTGATATAAACGATGTTTCTCTTCTAATGATTTTAAAGTGCTTGAAGGTCTAACTTCACCAACATTAACTAAGAAATTAATTTGCACAGGAGGAACGTTTTGTTTGGTTTCCATATGAATTTCTCTAGTCTTTGCACTAGATTTCGCTCTTAAATGTCGACCATCAATATTATCCCTTAGAGCTCGATCTTTAGCTGATAGTATTTTCATATGATTTTTAATTCGTTTGGGATCGCCTTCCTTTTGACTTTCGTTATTACAAACATCTTTGAGTTTAGCCTCCTTTTCTTTATCTCGTTTTTTAAACAAGTCGGCTGATTTAGATTTTGTATGATAAACCTTTTTAATAATAGATGAATTATCTTGTAAAGTTTTGTTAACTAAATAAGAATTTTGGGTGTCGTTATATTGTTTTGATTTTTTATTACTTGAATTTTTACGTGTATCAATAGCTTCGACTTTTGTCTCGTTTTTAGCTTCAAGGCCTTTTTTATAAATTTTGACTCTATTTTCCATTCTAACTTTTTCAGAGTATCTCTGAAGACTTCTTGCCCTTTCCAGTCTAGGTTTTATGTTTTCCATATCTGGACCTAATCCACCCAAGCGTACATTATGTATTTGTGGCTCTATTAATCTTCGTACATGACGCCTTGGTTGCGAAACTTCAGACACGCTTCTCAAGTTATTAAATGTGTCTTCTAATTTCATTATATCTTCGTCAAAATTCAAAGCTTGCTCAAAAGATTCATTAAGATATCGTTCAAGCTCACCATTCAAAACTTTTTCATAATAAATTTCATTATAAGCTTCAGTGTTATAAAAATCGTTTATTGCATTTGTAGATTCACCTCCTATACTTTCGTTGGGAGTATCGCCAACTTGAGGTGATATAGAGCGTATTTCTGTATGATCTATATTATTATGTACTTCAGTATGATTAGTAGAAAACTGTTTCCTAAACATTTCCAAATAAGATGCCTTTTTACTCCTTTGCGCGTCTTTATTCACCAAGTAACTTCTAGATTCTTGCAATTTATCTTCATTCTTATTGCGTTTTTCCACGTTTTGTTTAATTTTTTTCTTTAATTTGGGAATTTTTATAAGAACATCTTTTTCATAGAAAGGTACAAGTATTGTTTGAACATTTTCTTTAGTGGTCTTTGCTTTTAAGGTCGATTTTTTTCCGTTTCCAACTTCTAAGCTATCCAAAGAAATGCTACTATCCGAGCTAGATTTATTCTCCATCTTCGCTAAATGTAAATGATGTACACTTTAAATATATTTAAAATTAAAAGTTCACTTGGGTTAAATTACTCACTGTCACTTTTGACATTTTGAATATTAAACGTCATGTTTTCTTCGTGGAATACAATAATTTATTTAAGAAAGGAGTTTATGTTACCTATATCCTGTATGTTTTTTTTGCAATACACACAAGCATGCATATTTGGTGTTTATTTGCATTGCTTTATTTACACTTATTTATATATAAAGTATATTATTAAAAACCATCTTATTTCACGCACACACTACTTATTCTACTTAATTCAGTTTACGTTATGGTATTTTTTAAAGTAATAACTGTAACAAATGGTCAATAAATATGCCAAAGTTTAATAAATTAATTTACATTTTTAATAGTCTCAAAATAAAAGTTTATTTGAGTGTTATTATTAAGTAAATAGTAAATACGTATACAGTTTTATTAGTAAAACAGTTGGTAAGATTTATTTTATGCCTTTGCCTGCCACGACTGCTCATTGGCATTCTAAATTTTTTTTGTACCTAACTAATATCTCATCATGTCGTTTTCTGTATCAAAATCTATCTCTATGCAACATTTAGTTTTATCGACGTTTAGTCGACGATTAGCAAACGTGGTCTCGAGAGTGTCTTCTGTGACCATGTTTGCTGTAAAGCATTCGAAACGTCGAAATAAGTAAGTATTACGTGTAGTAATTTTGAACCTGAACTGTTGAACCCTAATAGGAGACTGGCTCATATTTTTTAAAGAATTTTATATTTATGTTGTGGTCACACCTGCAGAAATACCGGTGGTACGGAACCTACAGTAGGTATGCGTTCATTTACACGGTCGATTGTAGTATTTATGATTGAAATATATAAATATATATCTCAAATTGAAAATCAATCAATATGAAGACCTTGATAAATTAAAAATTTCTCATCTTTATGAATTTATAATGTTCTTGATTCTCTGGGTCAATCGGTTTTTAAATATTTTTATCGTAAATAATAAATTTTTAAATTAAGCTTTTGTTCTTTAATATACATTTTTCCTTATTAAAGAGTTGCGAATCGTATAATATATATTTACATATTATTAAACTCATCTACAAATTAAGCAATCTATAATATTATCTATTTATTACTATGTCGACATCTATGTTTTCATTTACTATAGTGTTAAATGATATTACTCGCTTAATAAAAATGCACAAAAACATAATTTTCAACAAAAAATACCAATACTTAGTAAAAACAATTATTTTCTCTACATTTACTAAATGTAACCTTAACGTTAACGAGAAGAATAATTAACTACTAATTTATGCTTGGACTTTTATCAAGTTTTCGTTTAAATTTCCAGTAAAAACGCTGCAACTGTCTTATAAGATATATGTTTTTTTTAGTTTCCTCATTTACCTAATGTCAATTGTGGCTATGGAACATATATTAATTTTTATATCGACATAAATACTAATAATATTAATATGTTGTGACATGAACACACATCACCATTTAGTTCCATGTTAAGCGAGGCTTGTGTTATGGATACCGGATAGTTGATACACTACACGTATATAACTTTAAATATGGGATATTTTTTGATTCATTCACCTAACATAGAAAATACAAACTTATTTATGCCATCAATAAAAAGAAAATTGTAGATTCGTAAATATTTTAGTTTATTTTTAACCTAAAAAAATTCGTATGAAAAATTTGATTTTTCATACTATGTTACGCAGAACTCACTATGTACGAGTTAGATTTCTTGCCTGGCTTTTATTTTGACTTACTATCTTCTTCGTAATAAGTACATATGTATACTTGACGACGCGTGTGGCTCAGTTTGTAGTGACCCTACTTGCTGTGCCAGCGGTCGCAGGTTCGAGTCCCGCTGAGGGCTTTCATTTGTGTGATGAGCACGAATGTTTGTACTCCAGTCATGGGTGATTATATTTATAATAATATGTATGTATTTACAGTCATATGTGTGTAGTGTATCAACTATCTGGTATCTATACCACAAGCCTCGTAGCTTACCACGGAACTAGATGCGTATAGTGAATTAATGTCCCAACATATATTACGTATTATAAAAGATAAACGATGGCTATGAATAATATAATTTATATAAAACAGCTGCTTTCTGAATTTCATCCAAACAATACACCGTTTAGAATATGAAGGGAATCACAGAATGTACCTAATCACGTCGTTTCGCTTCTCTGCTTTGCTTCACGGCCTGATTACTGCGCTTCGAATTGGTAAAGATCTACCGTGTAACATTTGCAGTGGACTTCATTGAATGTCAATACTAATAGTAAAAAAATTAACATATACCTTTGGACTTATATAAAATTGTAAATGCAACAGCGTGTTAGTCTGTTTGTATTATTTTACTGAAACCATTTTAAAGTAATTTGGTACAATTATATATGTAAGTAAAAGATTAAAGATGAACTATGCATATTAATTGAAATCTATATAATATTTTGAAAAACGTTATTTAATATTTTATTTATATACTGAGAAATATATTTCAAAAGAAAAGAGGAAAATAAATAAGAAGATGAGAGAAAATATTTTCAACTTTGTTAATTGTAATATAGTTTATTAATTAGTTAAAGCAAATACGGTTTACATTTTGTTAAATATTTTTTTTAATGAATCTACTATTTGGTACCTAATTTCGGTTTTAAATAGTACTTCAGCGCGTTTTATAAGCATATATTCATTTTTTCTTATAATTACAAATAAATTTAATCCATTAAATTATAAATTTAAATGAACCTCAACGATGAGTTGGTTCCGTTTACACATTTATATTTAATGTTTTTGTTATCTAATCTACGCGCGCGCTTGAAAAGTTCAAGACTTCTAGAAATTTTAAATTAGTGACACTAAAAGCATCCTTGATTTGATATCAAGGTTAAATAGTATAGATTTTCATACTAACATTGTACATAATAATATGCTTTTATTATTAGGTCCTATAGGTAAGTGGTAGCCCAGCCGTAACGCGCTTGCTTGGGAAACGGAGTGAAGCGGGTTCAAATTCCGGTTCACGCACTTCTGATATTTTCATGTGCGAATCATTTCAGACACGATTACCATTTGTCTTACGGCGAAGGAAAACTTCGTACGGAATCTACATTTCTGAGAAAACTAAGCAAGTTTTCGAAAGACATGTAAAGACCATCGACTTTGCTTGCGTGGTGGACTATGGCCTGATTGCCATCGTATGGAAAAGAGGCCCGTGCCCAGCAGTCGGATGCTAAAAAGGGCTGAACACATAAATTATTTCTATATCATGGTTTTTACTAAGACTAAACTATTTTTTTAATTCTTTAAAACTAATAATAAAATTTTACAACACATCAATTTATCTAAAAATAGAATACTTAGACGTACTCGTACGTTTATCTCATTGTTACAAATCTAAGAGGCTTAAATAAATTGAGCATCTTACTGTTATGCTATAATATATCATACTTAATGCGGACAGACCGACACACGATCTACAGCAAAATAACTCGTAATATATTAAAATGGCGTAACCTAAAATGACAAGAACACAATGTATCCTCCGATTAAGGAGTTCGCAAGGACCATTTAAATCTCTGATATTATCTTTAATGTTAACGATAGCCATTGCACAATTTTAATATATTTAGTTTTATTTAAAGATGATATTATCAAATTTAAAATATGCTTTTTACTATCTTAATATAATTTAATATGTAAAGATAATAAAATTTTACGATGTAGTTTTTGTTAAACATATATTAATATATTAGCTGAAGAGATTTTTATTGTTTTTGTGGGCTGTAGTTTAACATATGGGACAAGGCCTTTGGAAGAGTAGGTGGTATTTTTGGATGGGCTAGTTTGGTGATTGGGAGTCTAAATATATAAATCCCTGTTTGTATTTATCGCCCTGGAATCTCTATCTCTGGAACAATCAGTCTATTTGAAAAATCTTCATGAATAAAGGCTGTTTATTGAGAGAGATTATATGCTATTTAACGTCATGTGACAGCCTTTAGGGGCGGATCAATTTTTAACATTGAAGGTAGAGTTTAAAACAAAAAAGTATAAACAACATTACAAATAACAGTGCGTATCGTAATTAAGTAAGGTAAAAAAGTTCGATTAGATCATTTTAATTTTGTTGATTAAAAATATTTATAAGGCTATGATTCACTATGATTCACATACTTAAGATTACTAATAGGTATATACTCGTAAGTGTAAGGACTTACATTACTTACAACATTTTTGAAATTGTAGCTGTACATAAAATCATCCATATTTAGCTCTATGGGCAATAAGTATTATTAAGCCGTTACAGATAGTTTCTTTATTTCATATTATTATGGTATCAACGACTTCACTGGATTGAATTAAGTCAACACAGAGGTATACTTTTCACCCACGTTTCGCTCGGGTTCTGATTGTTTAAATTGACATATTTTTTTTATTTATAAACCGATTGAAATAAAACAAATACTAAATATTAAGTGAAGCTTACCACAATACATTAGTGAAAACCGCACCCAAATCTTTTAAGCCATTTCCGAGATTAGCGCGCACAAACGATAGACGAACAAACAAAAATATAAAAAACTTATGTTTTGGGTTCTGTTGCGTTGATAAAGACCCCCAATAATAGTTATAATAATAATAATAGTTTCTCAAATATTTTTCATGTACAGATGGCGATCAGTTATAATTTTATTATATGCAGTATAAATAGATATAGAATAAATTGTGACAGTTTCATTAATACGTACATGTCTTTAGAATTACGCTACTAGTACTAACACTAAAATTAATTATATAAGCTATAGGTACTTACTTAAGTCTAATAATCTATATATAATATAATAACAAAATGGTTCATTCTGCCCTTTAAAAATATATTGGAAATAATGTGTCTTAGTAAGCTATATAAGATTCAAGAAAAGCTTATAAGCTCTTCGGTATAACTTCTTTTAAAAAAAATGTTTTGTAAAATACGATAAAGCGTGATCTCTTTGTAATGTTTTCCATATAAGGAAAGCAGGATGAAGTGGCATTATAATTCGATGTAAGGTCGGAGTAAAGCACAGTAAATATCCATTGTCACGATATTGTAACGAAAATTGTACAATGGGTTTTATCTTTATACGCCGATCGGAAACCGTTGAAAGATTACATTACACAGAGAGATACTGACACGTAATGCATTTGTATCACTGCCTTAAATTTAAATATAGCTCAGATTTTCCTTTTCTTTTAATTTTCTGATGAAATAAATTTACTTTTTAAATAAGTCATATTACATATAGAATGTTATTTTATAATATTTTAGGTGAAGCTTTTGTTACAGTCGGATATGTTCTAAGCACAATAGTCTTTTACTTTATTAGCTATTTAAAAAATAACATGTTCTACTTAAATAATTCTAGAAACTAAATTAATATTATAAAATATCTATAGGTACTAGAACATGTAATAAAACAGTAACTTAGTAAAATCGATGTGCGCGTTTCACGCAAAAAGTACTAAACCGATTTTAATTAAATTTTGTGAAATGATAACTTATTACTCAGGTCATATTTAGGATAGCTTTTACTACCGGAAAATCTTTTGTTCTCATGGGAAAACACAATAACTGGTTCTATCGAGTCATTCTTAGAAATTTACACGTCTAACGCTGTCTAAACCTTAAGTGATACATCAAAACAATTTACGATAAAATTGTAGGTCTTAATAAGGCCTACAAAACACCTGCAATAGCATAAGTCTTTCTCCTTTAGTACACTCGCAATAACTATTCATATCTATTTAAAACGTACCTAGGAACACACCCGAGCGAAGCGAGCGTAAGTCACTAGTCTATTTATAAATATTTTTAACCTCAATTTCCAAGGTAAAATGAACCAAATAAATCCTTTTTTTATATTTTCTATCAATAAGGTTACTAGTTCACCTCATTTTATGCAATTTTAATGATGCTACAACAATCAGTTATTTAAATAATCACTGGCAATTAATTATATTATATATATTAACAACTGATGACATTTGACACGTGAATTATTGGATTGTCAACGGTTTTGTAACATTTTGTTTTCCATAAACAATTAATATGGAAATGAAATCTTCATTAGTTAAATTAGAATAAATGAACGTATGTAACTTTAAATTAAATGGCCAATAATATTATTTTTGTACAATTCAAAAATATTTCATTCATTATAAAAGATAATGTTTTTGATCCATCGTAAAATGATATACATATGTACATATAAGGGTGATATACAACTGGTGCAAATATGATAGTGAGACTAGCGACTCACCCTCGCTCCGCTCGGGTTCGTTCCTAGATACGTCTTATCGGTTAGTATAGATTTCTCAGAGATTTCCCGCAGTCAAAAGTATCCTATATGTTGACCCGGATAACCCGCTATCATCATAGCAAATTTCATCAAAATCTGTCCAGTGCTTTTTTCGTGATGCATTCCCAGAGAGACAGACAAAAATTCTAAAAACTATAGATTCGGCCTTTGTATTGATAATATTGCCTATTTCAATAAGTTTTTCAAAAAAGTATTTATTGTACAGATTCGACTCAGAATTTTAGTATATGTATACTGTATAGATAAATATCAAAAACTGGAAGAGCGTAAGCCGAGCATGAGTTAAGGTTTTCAAACGCTACTAAATATAAGATATTTTTTTACAAATGCATCGATATATAGAGTAAATACATTGGTATAAGACCCTCGGAATCTCATTTCGACTTAAATGTATCCATTTTTATTTGTATTTTTTTTTGGGTTACATGAAATTATTTTGAAGGAAAATATTTTGAGGAAACCTGCATGTCTGAGAGAACATAGTAAGTTTTGCAAAGACGTATGAAGTCTGCCAATCCGCACTCGGCCAGCGGTTCAGAGTATAGCCTGACCCACCTCGTATTGAAGGGAGGCCCGTACTCAGCAGTGGGACGTTAAAATAAGGACTTAATACATGAAATAACTTTACGGAAAACAGCTACAAAAAATATATATTACATAAGCAGTCATGGGGACTGTCTGCTACTGGACTGTATTTCTTTAATTTCTAAATTAATATCAGTATGAATAATTAAAATTTTATAATTTTTTAAATTGAAATTATTATTCGTCTGGTTTTCACATTTATTGGAACTCTGACCAATAATTATATACCTAGTTACATTTTCATATAATTCATATATTAATCAAAACATACGACGGAGTTTGGCGTTACATTCCACTAGCATGTCAGTAACGCCAACCCATGAGTTTTCCCCCTACCAAAAATCCTCAAGACGGCTAAAGAAGTATTCACCTCAAAAATTCAATTTTGCGGAACAAAGCAATATATGAATATAATATGTTATATAAATAACTTATATTATATTTCAAAAACATCGATCGATCGATAGTCTTCAGTTACATATATCATTAGACTAGAAATCTAGATTACCTTGTACAAATGAACTAATACGTTTTTATTGTATGCCATCTGCATATTTTGATCTGTGACCTACGAATTAATCAAATGCATTTAAATCAAATATAGATTATAATTATTTAAATACAATAAAAATAAAGAATAAAAAGCTGTAGGTATATGGATAATGGACTCCATGTGCTAGTGCAGAGCGTGGTCTCTCTTTGTGCCCAGTTCGAAATCTGTTAACTATTTGTGCCATCGAGTCATCACACAAATATTTTTACGAATTTTCATATTTATAATATTACCAGGTTATATTTTGGTGCTGATTCATTGTTTTACGCTTGATAGAATGTAAATAAACTGGTTATTCAATATGTATATAAATTTTATATACTACTATGTGTATTGTGTATATACTTAAAAGTATATAATTACGTAATAGAATTCGTTTATCTATTAAGTGTAGAGAAATACTTTCACAAGCTATGTGTTCTATGTACCATTAGTATCTCTCAAATATCTAAAAATTATAAAATACTAGCATTGCCCGCGGCTCCGCCTGCGTTCAGATGACCAAAAACCAAATTCTTAGGTTTTATATATTAGTATAATCTTACATTGGAGTTTTTGTATTTTTCTCAGAAATGAGATATATTCCCGCGGCAAAAAGTACCCTATATGTTGACTCGGATAACCAGCTATCACCATACCAAATTTCATCAAAATCTCTCCAGTGGTTTTTCCGTGATGCGGTAACAGACAGACAGACAAAAATTCTAAGAAACTATAGATTCGGCCTCTGTATCGATAATAATGTTTATTTCAATAAGATTTTAAAAAATATATTTAATGTACAGATTCGGCTTAGTTACAATTTTATTATATGTACTTATAGATTTGGATTTTATTGAACACTAATTAATTACTTCTTACTATACAAAAGGCTTTACCCTTAAGTAAATGTCGAATTTCATGACGTAACTTTACTTCTAGCAGAGTATGAATGTCAATTCATAAATATGACAAAATAACCATAACCTTCGCCTTCTAACATATTGAAACTCAAAAAATGCCTACACTTTATATAATGCATTGTTATTAAAAAAATCTTTTTGATGATTTTGTCTCCTGTAAAGAGGTATAATTTAAATTAGACAATTATTAGTGTTCATGGTAACATAAAGCTCCCATATAATTAAAAATTACCCCCAACAGAAACAACCAGCCAGGTACATTTTTCACTGCACCTGATAGTTTTAACTTAAAATTAGTTTTATTTATAAAAATTATAGCGAGCAGAGACCTCAATGGAATTTCCAATCGGCAATATAAAAAAAATGGCTTTGCGTACTAACTTTCATCACCTATTAAACACATTTTGGGATAAATGTTTGAAAATCTTTTCTTAGTAGGTACGCACATTATAAGAGAATTCTAATACAAAATTTTATTGGACACAAGACCCAAGTGTCCTCGTTTAGTGAGTCAGTCAGTGTTATAGTTTTATTAAGTACATTATCAAGACAGCAATTTAAGCTGTATTAGTCCTCTTTGAAATTGGTAACAGTTATTGTAGGTACATGTTCATAGATTAACATATGTCTTAGCAAGGTGACTTAAATTAGGATGTGTTCGACTCTAACAAGTTAGGCAATATAAGTAGGTCAGGGTTGTGATACGTGACAATTTGGCGATAATGCCCATTGTTGATAAAATGAAGAATATAGACAAGGAGTCCAATCTCTGTACATAAAAGTTGTCCCAAAAATTTGTAAAAATAATAGTCGGCGCGCAGAGGGCGCTGCGGTCGCTATGTCCCATGAGGGAGAGGGAAATTTCCGGTATATTCAAATGTATAATATTGATGTAAAAAAATCCTATTTACTTATTGAATGTTCAAAATAACTATGTATTAAAGAAATATATATAATTATTACAGCGTTAATTCATTTTTAAATAATTAAATTCACACTAATTTCTTTATTACTAATTTCGCGCTACTGACATACTACTAAATTTACCTGGTAACTACCTGGTAAATCAGCGTCACTAGGTACTCACTGGTGACAGTTTATGGAACTATTCTCTAAAAAAATTTGCAGACGGATTTCTCAAATAATACCGTATGTAGGGAGATTGGACTCCCTGCCTATATTCTTCATGGTTAATAGCGAAGTTTTATAGTCTGTGACATCAAAACATATAAAAGGAGGTGGTATATTTTTAAAAGCTTTGAAATACAATATGATATAACAAAATATATATTGTTATACTTTAATCTTAAAATTCTAGATATATTCTCTCTTTAGGTCATATTCTTGAGGCCCTTTACTGTAAAAAATAGTTTATACTATTTTTTATTAAATATTACAATTGTTTTGAAAATTTGAATGAGTTCACATAATACTTTCTTAGATTTACGCGAATATTTGACATTTTAAATAAAACTATCTTTTCGGATTTTGTCGCGGATTTATTTGTATATTTGTTTCCCGACGTTTCGAATGCTTTACAGCATCCATGGTCACGGGAGAGACTGAGGTGTTACATGTCTTAAAGATATAGTTGTTACAGACAGCCTACTCACAATTAACAAAATGAAAATTGCACCAATTACATTACAATATTTTAACTTTAAATATTTTTATAATTTTAATTATAATTGAATATGGAAAATTATTTATTTAATTTTTGCTATTATTTTTATAATTATTACAATTTTAAAAATATTAATTAGCAATCTATATTTAGTGTTGCCATTATTATATTTATAACCATAAGAAAAATATAAAATATAGTATTAATTATTTAAGCCACAATTTATCTATGTGTAATTTGAAAAAGTTAAGATTAATTAAAAAATAATAATTTTAATTTAAATTTGCTATTATTTAAAAACAAATTATTAAGCAACACATTACTACATACATTTACAAATGAAAAAGTGAAAAAATATTATTAATCAGAAATGCTATCATTTTGATCTACACAGTAAGAACTTACTACATCTACCTGTCTGTTATGTTTAGATTTATTATTAGATTTTATTATATTAATAACAGGATCCCATGACGATGGTAGTACCCAGCCATCTTCCCTATTGAAATTAGGATGTTTTTTAATTTCTATGGCTTCTCGAATCATTCTAGGGCGATATCGGTTTTCTTTCGCCAGGATTTGAGGCCTATCGAAGCGAATATAATGGCTTGGGCGGTCCTGACTGTGTTTGCAGACAGCAGATGTTGTATTGCGACGGTGCTTCACATCAGCTATGTGTTCTTTGACCCGGGTTCTAATGGATCTCTTTGTTTGTCCGATGTAAGAGAGCCCACAATCACAATCAAGCTTGTAAACTCCTGCATCTTGTAGAGGGATGTGGCACTTGACAGGTGGTAGAAACTGACTAATTTTCTTTGGCGGCTTGAAGTAAGTTTTAATTGAAGCTCGCTTTAGAATGTAGCCAATCTTGTCAGTGACGCCTCTCATGTAAGGTAGGACTGCAGAGACGCGCTCGACTGTGGCTGGTTTCACTCGGTCCCTGTGACGTAGGCGCGGCACTTGCAGCTTGTTGTCTCGCAGAACTTGCTTGACATGTTGCAGTTCTCCGGCCAGGTGTTGCTCGTCACAGATCCCGCGTGCCCTCTGAAACAAAGATTTTCCCACGGTAGCTAACTGTGAAGGGGGGTGGTGAGATTCACCATTCAAGTACCTATCAGTATGGGTCTTCTTTCGATACACAGTATGACTCAAGGTGTTATCTGGGTTACGTATGACTAATACATCTAAGAAAGCTAAAGAATTATTAGACTCCAATTCCATTGTAAATTGTATTTTAGGGTTTATGGAGTTAAGAACATCTTAATGTTCTAAGAATACAGATATTTTATTAGATGGTAATATTGTGAAAGTGTCATCTACATACCGCTTGTAGAAACGAGGGTTCACAGGTGATGTGTTTAGGGCGGTCTCCTCGAAGGCCTCCATGAAGATGTCAGCTACAACGGGAGAGACCGGCGAACCCATGGCCACTCCATCCACTTGCTTGTAGAATTCATCATTCCACAATAGATAGCCAGATGTAAGGCAGTGTTTCAAAAGTTCAGTGTATTCTTCTTGCATACTATTATCCCGTAGCTTTCTTGATACTATTTTGACACAGTCCTCTACTGGTAGGTTGGTGAATAGAGACTGTACATCAAAACTGACCATAGTTTCATTGTCCATGAGTTGTAGGTGTTTTATCTCATTGACAAAATGGTATGAGTCCCTTGTAAACGCTGATGTTTGTCCTCTGAGTGTTGAGAGTACTTTCGCTACTAGTTGGGCCAATTTATAAGTCGGTGTGTCGAATTGACTAACAATTGGACGTAGCGGAGCGTTAGATTTGTGTATCTTTGGAAGTCCATACAGTTTAGGCGGCTTTGCACAAGATGGAACAAGATTTTTGACATCAAGATTCAATGCATCGGAGTGTTTCTTAATAAGCTTTTTAGTATTATTTAACACAGTGGTGGTTGGGTCTGTTTTGACCTTTTTATATGTACTTTCATCCGACAAAAGTTGTTTAATTTTCTCATTGTAATCTGATGTATCCATCACGACGGTGGCATTTCCCTTGTCTGCGCGTAGTATGATAATGTCTGACCTGCTGCGTAAGTTCTTCAACGCTAAATACTGTTGTTTGTTGAGATTAGGTTTGGGCCTTGAGCTACGACGTAACAAAGATGAAACATCTTGACGTATGGCCTCCATATCCTCAGATTTCATAGTATTTTTGGCCAGAGCATCTTCAACTGCACAAATAATATTCTCATAAGGGATGCGTGTCGGGAAACAAAAATACAAATAAATCCGCGACAAAATCCGAAAAGATAGTTTTATTTAAAAATTTGAATGAGCTTTGAATTAAATACATTTAAATGTAACTCACGGTGATTACTTAATCTATTTTAACATAGGAGAAGATGTAATTATACTTTTAAAACGTACTCTTGAAGTATTGTTATAGAGCACTTTTTAAGAAACTCAATCTGAATAAATAATCATTCTAAAAAAGCTTCGCTATTTTTTACAATAGTTTTTATGTTGAAACGAATTATCGATGTTACTAAACTAAAAGGATACAATACCTGACACCTAATTATATATATTTTTTTGGCTGATTTATTAAAATGTATTATAAATAGATATAATAAAACATATTAATTATGCCAGTTATGGTGCATATTATGAAATAGCACCTTGTAATAAAGTCGTAAACAAATAAAACTATATTAGATTCTTAATGCACTTAACACATATGCACGAAGTTCTCTTTAAATTATAATTCGACACATTAGCGCCTCATTTTAATTAAGCTTAAGCCATGTAAATGAACCAATACATTATTTATGTTCTAATATACATATAAATTAATACGTAGCTAACATTTTTCTATATTAAAACAATCTATCTAAATAAATCTCTATAAATCTATGATAAAAACATATGTATGAATTAATGGTGACTGAAGTGTATTATAGTTCTTAATTAAGATTATTTAATGCATATAGGAAAGCTAGGAAAGCTTGCTTTAAAATGAGTAAATGAGCGAAATGAGGTTTAAAAAAATCTAGAATCATATAAAAAAAACAAAAACCTTATAGAATCATTCGTGCTTCCTTCTGTCACAGCATCAGCAGCTGTTTTCCTAAATTTTTTATTTGCCTGACGAAAAAAATAGTTATGTTCCGACATACATATATTCATATTATGCATAAACATCCCCCCTACCCCATCCCCCTCCTCCCCAACTCCCGAACGTTTTATTTGCTTGAACACATTAATAATTATATTAAAGTTAATACTAATCATATTCCTCTATATTTATGAAACTATATCTGTGAGCTAAAACTTTAGCGAAATAACAATAAACTTGTAGTTTTTGAGAAAATGTAACAAAAACTCAGTGGATGAGAACAAAAAGTCTTCATATTGTACGGAACCCACTTTCACGTAAATTCCAATCAGACAGGACACGTAGATTTAATATATAAACGGAAATGGTAACTTCATATCTCTTTTGAGGTATTTCTTTAAGGGCAATAAAAAGAACTCTGCAAATGCATACCTTTGTTTCATTTGAAATGGTCATTATTAATATTTCCTTAACATACATATATATGTACAATGTTATATGTGTGTGTGTATACAGGTATATGTACAATATACATTGTACATAATTATTATGTTTGATCTGATCTCCCATAATTTAGCAATAATTATAATATTTAACATTTTACTAATATTTATTATTTTAAATATAGTTTATAATATGATACCTATATGTACATAAATAAAACAAATCGAGTATTTTAAAAGTTTTAGTTTATCTTGAGGCTTATGAAGGTTATCAATGAGATTTTTTTAATTATAGAAAATAATCTGAATTTAAAAATAAGCATACAAAAGGCAACAATAAAGAACTGAAAATTAAAAAAAAATGTATTAATGTCTGTAGAATAGAAATATACGTAGATACTGGCCAAGTCACAAACAGTACAGTCAGTGTTACATAAGCATGTATTACTTTGTGGTTATCGTTACGGTGCATATCAAATTATAAATTGTAAAAATAATTTTAGTGCGAACATATTAACGCTCTTCGTCTATTAATAAGGTTTGTTGTACTTTACTCTGGTGCGAAGTGACTCTACTTGCTGTGCCAGCGGACGTGGGTTCGAGTACCGCTGGGGGCATTCATTTGTCTGATGAGCACGAATGTTTGTACTCCAGTCATGGGATTATATTTATAATATGTATGTATTTAAAGTTATATATGTGTAGTGTATCATTATCTGGTATCCATAACACAAGCCTCTATCGAAGTTCCATCCTCCAAGTTCCATCGAAATGGAATGAATCGTGCAGAAAAGCTGTGTACTCTTCTGCACGATTCATTCCATTTCGATGGAACTTTGCTATGTTATTGTGTGCACGCTCTCTAAGCTTTTTATCATAATAACATCAATGTACGAATATTTATATACATACGTACTTTATTATACGTAGCCAGCGTTAGCCATGTATATTTTAATATATATTTTTTTGATGATTTTTCCCGAGGTCATCTACAAGCTATACTGCTATTCGAGACGGAGACAAATACAACAAATCAAAGATCATAACAATTGGTCCAGCCGTTCTTGAGTTATAAGTCGTGTAACTAATCCGACTTTGTTTTTATAAATATATGTATAAAATAAATTTACTAGCATTAATCGAATCCTTTCCTTTTCCGATATCGAATCATAATTTACTTATTACTTTTAAAACCACTGTATACACGTAAACTTTTGCTCAATGTTATTGATAGGCGCTCGATACAAGTCGTTAATTAAATTTCTGCTATAATTATAATTGTCTCAACTTTATATAATTTCCAAAATAGTCTACATCTTAATTAATATTGATTTATTTTTAACTTCCTGACAAGATACTGTCTATAAATGACAAAAAACATAATGATACTTAAAATAGTTGTAAGAAATACGCAAAATTGTAATTTTTAACATTTATAATTTATATGAAAATACTGTGTAAATATAATTAAATGTTAATTATCCATGAATTTATATCATGAACCTTTTAAAGACGATATTTTTTTAATAATTCGAAATGTCAATGTCCTTTTTTTAATAGTAAGTATGTACCTAAGCATTTCTGGTACTCTAATAATAATTGACCTGAACGATTATATCTTTATTTTTTATCACTATGTCTAATTGAAAGATATGATAAAGTGAATTTTGCATACATAGTCTCAACTCTTCGATATGTTGAATAATCACATCATGTTTATATTTGATACTAGCGACTCACCCACGCTTCGCTTGGGTTCCTCCCTACCTTGATTCCCCATACACACTTTCATCCCCATTTTCACCCCCTTAAGGGATGACTTCCGGGATAAAAAGTATGCTATGTCCTTTCCAGGGTCTCAAACTATCTTCTTATCAAATTTCATCTAAATCGGTTCAGTAGATCCAGGGATTACCCACCACAACGTCACAAACTCACGATCTCACATATTCAAAAATTTTACCTCTTTATAATATTAGTATAGACTAGCGATGGGTGATGGATAGGTGATTGTTTGAATTGACATAATCGATTGAAATAAAACAAATACTAAATGTTAAGTGAAGCTAACCACAATACATTTGTAAAAACTGCACCCAAATCGGTTAAGCCGTTTCTGAAATTAGCGCGCACAAACGCGAATAGATAAAAATTCTAAAATTATTGTTTTGGGGTCGATTCTGTTAATAGAGACCTCTAATAATAGTTTTTTGATCGCTGTCTGTAAATATTTAAATATCTTCCATATACAGACAACAGTCAATTACACTATTATTATATGTATAGAATATATCTTACATTAAGAAGGAAAAGAATAGGCGTATATTACCTGAATCTTAAATACTATATTCTCCTCAAAAATTGAATCTACTGCTTACATATTAGATGGTAAGTCATGATGCGTCTTTACTATAAGCCATTTTAATATTTTATACTATGTAATTAAAATTCTTCATATTGTAAATCCATATTATTTTTAATCTTACAAATCACAGTGCGAGTTCGTTATTGCTTGTAAATAAGCTTTCAACTGTGTGTTTTTTAATGAAGTGATAAATAAAATGGGATTTAAAAATAATATTTTCTGAGATATCTGTAATAAAGAACGTCATGACTCTCCCTTATGATAGCTTTACGATGAAATAAAAGTAAATTCAAAATATTCGTATTTAAGTCGAATTTATGATGCAATTTTAATTATTCTGAGGAATATATATATATATACAATATACGTACGGAAATTTAAATATATTTTTATTCGAGGTAGGCTTCGCTTGATACTATTACAATTTTTATTTTAAAAGGTAATAAGTCCTTCATATTATGTTATTTATCACTCTACATTAAATAATTAAATCACTTTTGTTATTTATCTGTTAATCTAATCTGTCAAGTGTTTATTTTTATAAAATATGTAAAAGTAAGCGTGTTGCGAAATTTTTATACTGTCGAATTGGAATTATTAAACTCAATATCAATTAATTCTTATTACTTACTTTAGTTTTTTTAACTGCATATATCTATGTAGAATCACTATTTTATTGATTTCATTATTAGCAATTTTAGTCATACTAATTTATTGATTCAAAAGACTTTAAATTGCAAATTTTTTTTTTAAACCTGACTGGTAATTCCATACATTAGCGCGACCATTTTTTTTTGTAGAGCCTACATCCTTATAATAACATTATTAGTATAAATATTCATAAAAATAAAAAAAATAAGATAAAAAATAGTAAGCAATTTTACCCAAAACAAAAATATCTCGAATCTGTGTGTTTTGACATTCTTACCTATTTTGGACAATTTACCTTAGTTTTACGGTTCTCAGCATCGAACTATTGTATCACCTCAGTTTCCCACGACCTTATAATATTTAATAGAGTGCATGAATCAATAAAAATACAGATCATCTATATATAATAATGCTGTATTTCCAAAGTTTGACCTTTTTCTACCTATAAGAATACCACTAGATGATAACATTAACCTTTGGCAGATGCATTAGTATAAGGTAATTATTATTAATTTGTATTAATATATCACTTTTATATAGATTACTTCACCAGGAAGATGGTCAAATGATGATAAAAAATGTTTATCAAAATTCATAGCTAAAAATTATCATAATATCACTTCCTTATTAATCTTTTTAAATGTTTTTTTTATTGCAATATGTTCAATTTACCAACTGTCAATAAATTTAAAAACTTAAGGAGCGCGTAGGTCGAGGTGTCGTCTGCTTTTTAGGTATTATCGATGCAATTCTTTTGAAGAGATTTAACCTTTTTAAAAACATAATTTCATATTTAATATATGAAAATGATATTCGATAATCCTAAATGATATTGCATTAACGACGTTGCAAAAAACCTAACCAATGGGGTAGTAAAGATAAATTTAATTGAATATACTTAAATAGGAAGTTTTGTAAATTAACTCGTATGTAATGTCAAAAAACATAAATACTCGTGGAAATTTAAATTTACAATTGTGTTTTAATTATTTATAATGATTAAATTAATTAAGGTAGTGGTAGCTCAGTGGTAACGAGCTCGCTTGGGAAACCGAGTAAAGAGGGTTCAATCCCTAGTCTCGCATCTCTGATATTTTCTTGTGCGAAACCTGCATGTCTGAGAGAACTTGAAGTAGTAAAAGGAGGCCCTTGCCCAGCACTGAGACGTTGAAATACGAATAGGATTAAATAAATTACAATTTTTATTTGCTGAAAAAATAAGATTACTATAAATAATAATTAGCTTCATATAAACTTGTTTTGAAACTTTTACTTCAGCCAACTTGAGTTATTGCAGGTTTGATGTATTTAATCAGCAAAATTCAAATTCCTCTGATGTTTTTTTATGTAGTAAACGTTCGGACGGACCGTCGCAATACCTCGCATATATATACTTACAAGACTTTCTTATTTATGTCTACGGCTTATCAGATCAACATATTTGTCAACTGCGTGGGAGTTTAGGCTTTTTATTACTTAAAATAAAGTTTATTTGCAATGGGGATTGGTATTATTAACAAATACAAGCAATTAACTTGAGAATCTTAACGTCAAATTATCTTCAGTATATCTTTTATATATGTATATTTTATTTAATAATAGAATTTTTATTGCATTATTCCTTATGATTATTTATGTAAAAGCTTTAAAAATGTGATTAAGCTTGTAATTGTTCAATGTTTCTTTCTTCATATTGGAAGGAATGTTTAAAATTGTGAATAATGTTACGAATGCTCGTTTACAGTTGCATCTTCACCCAAAACGAGATAAATTGAGAAATTTTTATAGAGTAATAAAATACGTTTTAAAGACATTCACGATGTAAATATCGCAATGCTTGAAATGTTTTACTTTGACTTAATAATACATAGATCATATCAATAAATTTACATTTTATCGAGCGCTTTATACTATTTTTATAATTATTAACAAAATAGCAGATAAAGTGGTAATTGACGAGTGATGTAAACCATCACAAGGACTTTAACAATACGGACTTTTTGATTTTTCCCTTTAATTTTAGTTTTGGTTTGCTTTGGTTCAATGTGCGGCGATCACAATAGACCAGCAATGGTCTTAGTCATATTCTATAGCCGCAACAAAGAAAAAAAACTACTCACTATAAAAAAAACAAACAATCCTTGACCTCTATAACAAATGTTAAAGTAAGTATAATAAACAATATGAGGTACACATATTATTTGTACTTTGCACTTCCTTACATCCCTATCATTAGTAAAACACGAACCTTCCTCACATTCAGTAAGCTATAACTAGAGATCTGATAACTCCTATTGTGATTGTTACGCTGTTTTAACAATGGCATTGCAGCGAGAATCTCGCTGAGGCAATAGTAGCTGCGTATGTCAGAGTAAGATTAATGTTTCTGGTCATCATTGAAAAATATCCAATTTATTTGCAAATATCCTTATTTATAAAACTCTTCAATATACGTTTTTTTATCTTTTATACTTATTTTATGTTTTAGAATTATATATTTGCATGTTTTCATAGTACGGAGGTAAAATTTAGCGAATTAACAAACTTATTTTATAGAAATTTATTATAATTTCTAATAAATTTTAGCATTATCTATGAAATGAGCTCGCGGTTATTGCAGAGCATTAAAGCAAAGGGGATGCAGATAAAAATGACGACGGGCTCGTACTCAAATTTAACCTCCGGACGATAATTTATTGGTTTTCGCGCAGTCATTTTTATCTGTTATTCCTCTCCCCACAGAGCTCGCGAGGCAGAATGTTATCACCAAGCAGATTTTAGAGGCTTTCATACAAAAGAAGTTAGGACTCGCCAGTACTAACCTAAGAGCACCTTCTATATTTGACATCCTGCCAGCGAAAAAACCGGAAGATAGAACGACGAGGCAGTCATCAGAACAAAGCTTAAAAAATCCTCCAGAAAGCTCTGGAGAAGTGATGGAAGACTCAGAAATGTTAGATGATTCTGAAATGACAGATGATTTGGGAACGCCAGAAGATCCGGAAATACCCGAGACACCTGTACATTATGCAGAAGACGACAGCTTACAGAGCGTCGAGAGTGAACAAATAGACTCCATATATTCTGAAGGTATCATTTGATTCTGTACCTTCTTTTATCTTATTTAAAAATCTTCTCTAAGGCAGTCTTTATGTTTAATACTTCAAATTAATTTTAAATAAGACTATAATATTTCTGACGACATTTCTTTGTGTATCTATTTTATTACTTCATATATTTCACAGTATCTTTCTTCTAAGTCAAAGCTCTTTTATCTCATTTAAATCTCCATATTATTATTGATCCGGACATTCTCTATCGCTATTAAGTCGTCTTTATGCTAAAGTATAGTTTTTTATATTATATTAATTATCATGCATACACGATACAGTTGATGCTTTAATTAAAATACTGGCCATTATTAAAATAAAATTAGCATCTTCATAAGACAAATATATCAAATCTCATTTAAGACTCTTGTGTTTACTTTACTAATCCATTTGTTAAATATTTGCTATAATAAAACGGTATGTAATGTGCCTATTGAGTGTATAACCTTAAACGTTTATCTAACTATGTACTCTACACGGTGGTTGCTGAATGTTGATCTAAACCAGCTATACTCAACTTGCGGCCCGCCGGGCCTTTGTTACTGGCCCATCTGAAGTTACATCTCAGAGTTGGCTTCCATTTTAAATTGCCATTACTCAGAGTTGTTTGATGAGTTCATCGATTTTGAAAACGGTACCAATCTAAAATTTCTGTTTAAAGAAAAAAGGGAAAATAGACCATGACTGAAACGTGTTTGTGGCCCCTATAAAAAAGGTTGAGTATGGCTGATTTAAGCACTTCTTGGCAAATGCGGAGCGTGTGTGAAAATATTGCACGTAGTGCCAGAAGTTGCGAAAAATCCGTACGAACCAGTCACGTCACACAGTTTGCTAAGTACCTCTAATTTTTAGTATTTCATGCTTTGTTTTTCTACAACCTCAGATATAATATACATATTTGAATGTCAAGGATTTCTGTTGTATATGATTAAATTAAACGAATATATATGTACATATAATATTTACTTAAATATCTGAAAAATGTTGTTATATAATTGATTCATATATAGAAAAATTATTTGGCCTTTTATAAAATCATTTCATTTAATTTTTTAATGAGGCTTTTAGTAGTTTATAATGCCTACCACAAATGATATTAAAATAATAAATAAGTAATTCAATTCAATTATCCTATTAATGGCTTCAAAGCGCGCCAGTAGAGCACAGTTAATTATATGAATTAGTATAAAATTATAAGTACTTATGTCATTTCAAGCTTCCATTCATAATACATAAACATATCTTTTAATTATTTTAACTTTCTTAATCTTGCAGTTTGGAGCAACTTCAAGCCCGATTTTTTTTAATTATCAGCATTTATAACTTTTTATAATTTAAAATATTAAACAATATGAAGAAAATCCTGTTAATAATATAAATATGGAAAATTTTAAATTTTTGGATATATTTTGTGACTCATTAGCATCTAAACGGTTTAATCGGATATGATAAAACTTGGCACACAGATAGATAATATCCTGGACTAATAAATAGACTATGGAAGTTTTCGAAGCCCATGGAATGATTGTTTAAACTTAAATTTATTTTAACAATTTTTTGCAACAGATGGCGCTCCTCATTTGAAATAATAAAAAAGATAGCCGACAACAACAACAACTCAATTAGTGTTAATAGTATTATATTAGCTCATTATTTTAATATTATTCAAAATATATTATTTAAAATTCGTTAACCTGCCATTATATCCTATTGAAAAATACTTAAAATAAAAAAAAAGATAAGAGAGTATGAACTATGAAGCGTTGTACTCGTTCATTCTTTCCTTGTATATTTTTTGTTACTTTTTTTTCTTCACTTATTTTTTCTATGTACACAAACACTTATTTTTTCTATATACACAAATACTAAAACACTAAAACAATGTACTAACGCTTTTTTACATTTTTATTGTCTGTTTTAAAACAAATGAACCCTTTTATTATACTGTTCATCTTGGTGTGTATATTACCCAAACTTCGTCAATCGTCTTGGTTTTCTTGATGTGTCCTTCTAAAAAGCAGGACTGGTACAGCAAGAGTTGAAGGGCAACCAGCCAATAGGCTAAGTATTGAGCTTTAGCATTTATAATTTGTTAATTTAGGTAACCTACATATAATAGGAACAAATAAAATAACTGGTATTGACGCAATTTTAATAACTTTTTACATAACGACAATTTTTTGTATTTAGCTACATAATTTATGATTGTCATCGAGAGGTTATTCCACTAACAGTCGCGACATTTAATATCGACCTTGGCAAGGTCGATGCTACAGATATTCTGGCAGTATAGATTATCTGGTTGTTCATAGACAGACGTTTTTTATTATTTTAATTAATTACGAGTATTGCCCGCTGCTCCACCCGCGTTTAGATGACTAAAAACCAAATTCTTAGGTTTTACATATTAGTATAATCTTAGACTTAGAAATGAGATATTTTCCCGTGGTAAAAATTATCCTATATGATGACTCGGATAACCAGCTATCATCATACCAAATTTTATCAAAATCTTTCCAGTGGTTTTCTCGTGATGCGGTAACAGACAGCCAGACAGACAAAAATTCTAAAAACTATAGATTCGGACTCTGTATCGATATAACTGTCTATTTCCATTAGATTTTCCAAAAAATATTTAATGTACAGGTTCGACTTAGTTACAATTTTATTATATGTATAGATTTCATAGAAACATACATTTTAAATTTAATGATCAGCTCATATTATGTAAAATTACAATAACGAGATAAATAAGAATAATGTGCTTGCAATATGTAATTTTTTATTTGGAATTAAAAATGTACCTAATAAATTCAATATGAAAATTGAATATCGTCTTAAACTTGTTCTGTTTTCGATTAAAAAATTTTTGCTTCTAATTTTTTTTGTCATTACTAAAGTCATTATCTCATGGTTGTAATATCATAAGTAAGCTTAACAAATAGATTGATTTCACTAAAGATTAATGTGACATTATGACAGATATAAATATTTCATCATAAAAATACCATTAAGTAAAAAAATAAAATGAAAAATAATATTTTAATACTAATGAAGAAAAAATACCGTTACGTTTCGACATCATCGGTCGTTGTACCCTCGTAATTTTTTTAAGCTTATAAAAATGAAATCAGATAACACAAAAATAGATACGAAATTTATCTCATAAATTAATTAATATCAATAAAGTCCAGAATTCCCAAGAATAGTATAAAGTTAAAAAATTATAATATTTAAATTAGATATTTTTAAGTAGTAACATAGACACTAGACAGGTTTTAATGTATCGTTATGATTATACACAAAAGAAGTATAAATAATATATAATTTACATATTTAACTAAGTAATTTAAAGAAAAAGTATTAATATATGTTAGTGATTTGTATCTCATTTAAGAAAGTAATAAAGCTTTAAAAACGTATTGCATAATTATTTCAATTTTTTAGTAATAACTATTAATTATGCAAATAACAAATTATTAAACAGAGGACGAATAGCAAATTATCAATTCTAAAAAAAAAGTTAGTTTTAATGGAATAAGCTCGAAGGAACAAGTTAAGCAGGTGACATTTTCCGCGTTTATGGCTTGGCGATAATTTTGACCAGTCGAATCGTTAAAGCTAGCATTCATTTTATAGGCGGACAAATTCTGCTTCTTTTTCTTCAGTATACGTAGATTTTAAAAAACTCGCTCGACTTTCCAACCAACTCAAGTATAGTAGGTATACACAATGTAGTATACATTTTATAAAAATTAATAGTTATTTTATAACATATCTGAATTGATATAATTAAAAAAAACTTTTGTCATTAATACTTTCTTAGATTTACGCGAATGTTTGACATTTTTAAATAATACTATCTTTTCGGATTATTTCGCGAATTTATTTTGATTTTTGGTTCCCGGTTGGTTAAGTCTCTCCCGTGACCATGGATGCTGTAAAGCATTCGAAACGTCGGTAACCAAAAATCAAAATAAATCCGCGAAATAATCCGAAAAGATAGTTTTATTTTGTCATTAAATTCATTTTTTTCATACTAGGGGTTAGACTTACAAAAATAGAGACCTTCGTATGCGCGTTTGTAGTTGTTAAGAATCACATATTAGTAATAAAAATTATCTAAAACAATTTTTAAAGCGTTTAATTAAATGATATAAAATAAACAAAAAATCAGTTGAGAGCAGAAGAAAATATATGTCAATAGGGGAAACCACGATGTAATAATGTAAGACTTATTGGACGATACTCGTGTCTTTAGTAATACTTAAAATATCTATTAATTGTGCAAATTTTATTTTTAATATATATTTTTTCTACTTCTAACTTCTTAAGCTTAACAATCAAAAGCATTATTAGAATGTAGAAACAAAAATTCAAATACAATCTACAATAATACGTTTTAGCAAAGTGCGTCGCAGTTTATGTGGAACATAGAATTCACCAATTTTGATAAGGTCGAGTGTTAAAAAAATCTATTTTATTATACTTCTTTGTATTGAGTTAGATTTCAAATTAGGCATCCTTGACATGATGACAGAATAAGCATAAATTAAGAATTTTGCATATTATGTTAGGTTCCTTATATGTTTAATTCAAAATTAAATTGTACATATATAATCATTTAAATAGTTATCTATATAATAGTCTTAAAACATGAAAACTTGATATATTATTCGTAGATTCTGTGATAAAAGTATTTTAATAATTTTTTTTTGCTGTCTGTACCAGCGAGTATGGGTAAAGATAGCGATAGTGTGCGATTGATGCGAAGCTATTTATTCTATTCTCTAAATGTACGATCTATTAATATTGATATCTTTAGGTATATATAACCAAAGCTAAAATAGCTAGTATATAATCTTAGTAAAAAACAGAAATGCTACGCGTATGCCTGTTTTGTATTTTTTTGTTTAAGTTTTAAGACATTTGTATTTTTCATTCATTACCTACACATTCATAATTTTATAGCATTTTTATTGTGATGTAATTTATTTTCTATTTAGGTTGTTATTGGTAAAAATAATTATATAAATTATAAATAGTTATCTATACATATAATAAAATTGTAACTAAGTCGAATCTGTACATTCAATATTTTTAGGAAAATCTAATTGAAATAGACATTATTATCGATACAAAGTCCGAATCTATAGTTTTTAGAATTTTTGTCTGTCTGTCTGTCTGTTACCGCATCACAAGAAAACCACTGGACAGATTTTGATGAAATTTTGTATGATGATAGCTGGTTATTCGGGTCAACATATAGGATACTTTTTACCGCGGGAAAATATCTCATTTCTGAGAAAAATACAAAAGCTGCAATGTAAGAGTATACTAATATGTAAAACCTAAGAATTTGGTTTTTGATTATCTGAATGCTAGTATTTAATATTTATACACAGATTATATAATTTTATTATGTTTATTATTCAATAAATATAATATGTAAACAACATTAATTAAAAATAAATTAACATCTGTAAATTAATTAAAAGATCATATAATCATAAATTATTTAAATTGAGTTAAAATAATAAAGTAATAAACACAAATCCTTACTAATGAAAATTCATATTTTTAGTGGTTTTTGAGATTAGTTTTATTACCTTAATAATAACAGAAATAAATTCACAACACATATTTTCCTTAGTACATAGCCACTTCATAGTACATAGTGCAAAATTTAACCAAAATTAATTATTAATCATTTATCTTTCTATTGTTTGGCCTCTGTGGCGTGGACATTACACATAACTACTATGAAGGTTGTAATCAAGATCTATTTTATCTATGTAATACCTATAATTATAAAAATTTAATCTTTTACAACTTAATAAATTACATTATAATATTTATTTAGACAATCGCAAGATAGCTTAAGGATACGAACGTCTGCCGCTTGAATAAGAATAGTGAAGAGCTTCTCACTAACACTCACTGATAAGTAAGGACAAATTTCCTTCCAGTATATGGTTTTTAGGCAGTGGTCGCCCAGTGGAAGACAGTGGTAGCCCAGTGGTAACGCGTTCGCTTGGGAAACCGAGTGAAGCGAGTTCAAATCCCGGGTCTCGCACCTCTGATATTTTTATGTGCGAATAATTTCCAACATTATTACCACTTGTCTTAACGGTGAAGGAAAACATCGTGAGGAAACCTGCATGTCTGAGAGAACTTAGCAAGTTTTCAAAGGACACGTGAAATCCGTCACCTTGCACTTGACCAGCGTGCTGGACTATGGCCAGATTCCCCTCGTACTGAAGGTAGGGCCGTGCCCAGCAGTGGAACGTTAAAAGGGGTTATATTTTTTTAGTTTTAAAATCTATGAAATATTTTTCCATAGAGAAATCCCCTATATCAATGACTTACTTCCTGACTGACATCCTGATTTGTAAGATTACTAAGGTTACATATTGCATTAATACTAAGAAGTTAGTTTTTCAAAACCTTAATCAATCATTATTTAACAATAATTGTATACAATCTTAGACGTTTTTACAACATTACTCACACAGATTTCCCGACGGGTTAAAATATCTCGTAATGGCGGCAGATTCCAACAAACGCGGTGCGACTTGCGGCATGGATGTGAAAAAGTGTAAAAAAGGAGCATCGTTAGAGCTCTGACCCATTTTTTAACTCAGAGACTGCTTCTGTATGAAAAATTTTCTCAAAGATATCTTTGAATTTATCCTACAATATAACAAGCTTAATTTCATCTGCAACTGAAATAGAGTCTTTGCAAATTCGCTTTAAATTAAAATGATAATTATGAAATATTACGTTTTTTTAAAGTTAATGGGGAAAGTTTTTGTATTTATCACGTTTTGATTACGATTATGTTTCGTAATTATTATATCTCAGATATCCCAAAATTATCATAGATTTGAATATAAAAATCATAAAAAAATTTGAAGAATATATCACAGATTTCTAAGCTTTGTAATCTTTATTTAAGCTGTAAGAAAAATAGTTTTTTTAGTTGACATTATGAAATAATTTTACCTTAAACTTTCACATAAAATATATTAAAAAATTTACAGATATCATATTTTGAAGATTGCGGAGGTCGGGAATGCTCCCGGCGAAATATAATTTGGACGACCGCGACATTTAAACACTTTCGAATAAATTGTGCTCCAGTAGTAACTGCAAATATCGAATCATGCGTAGTTCACAAATAAAATTACAACGGAAATACATACTTATATTTTATTTTTTATTGACATTTAAAGAGATTTATATAGTTACGCTTTATTTCCTTTGCACGATCAACTTATTAATAAATAAGTAAATATTGTTTTTATTCGCAATCCAATTTTTTTTAAGAAATAAGATAAAAGAAGTACCTGAGTGTGGATTTTATCCTAGTAGATGTAGCTAAATGGCTCCAAAAATCTATGGAATTTATTATTTGTTATTATTTATAGAAGAAAATAATTCAGATTTATCAACTAGGGAATTAAATTTAATATATTTAATTTTCATTAAAACCAAAACTATCTACCTACCTAGAGACTTAACAAAGGGTCATTCTACAATTCATTACGAATCTTTAAAATTGTATAGAAATAACAAAAATCCTTAGGCCATATAATCATAATATTCTTCCATATATTTTTTATTCGTCAACGATTTTAGAATGACGAAGATGTCACCTAAGCCCCTTAATTTTATATTCTGTCTCTATTCTCTAGCTATACCTTATAAAATATTTTTATACGTGTTTTTAAAATAAAACAAATAATACAAAACCTTATCATAATAGTACATATTATGTAAATAAATACGTTCATATATGAACATAATTACTCTTATGTAGATTGATATTAAAAGTGGGTAAATAATTATTTTTAGTGCGTATTTAATGTTTATTTACATATTCCTTTCTTGTTTCAGGTAGGAGTAAAAAGTTTACAAATGAAGGCGAGTTGGAACCTGGTTATCGTAAGCAAATTATTTGAAAATTAGCCATCTGTTCGTCTGTCACCTGTCACTTGCACCCTCATTTATTTTATTGGTAATAGGTATCTAATCTTATAACGCACATATAATACATATATATTTTAAATATAATAAACAGCTCTATTTGTTTCTTAACTTTTCACGCTTAAATCACTGTAAAGGTTTCTATGTTTGGCAAGGACACAGATTGCATCATGAGGAAACATAAATTATCTTTTATCACTACCCCGATCACCATAGAAGCGGAACCACGGGCAAAACTAGGAAGTAATAAAAAGGGTATTTTAGATCATTCGCGCATATAAATCTTAAGTGGATAAACCAGTTAAAATTTTAAAAACAAACAAATTTAACAAATTACATGTAAACCTTTATATAGATCTACATCCTACATCGATAATATATTTATCTAATATGTTTAAACGACCAATCTAATATATTTAAACGAGCAATTCTTTTATATTTATTTATTTATACCGACGATCTCGAAAACGGCTCCAACGATTTTACTGAAAGTTGGTATGTGGGAGTTTTCGGGGGCGTAAATTCGATCTAGATTAGTCTTTAATTTTATGATTATTATGTCTGGGAAACCGCGTGTTTCCGAGTTTTCATGCGGTTTTCTTACACATTATTCCACGCAAAATATGGTCGATAATTTGGCCCGCTTGGACATAAACATCGTGGTCAAGCGGCCAATGCGCAAGATTGACAATCACAGGTTTCCGGGTTCAACTTCCGGTCGGATACAAAGTTTTTAGATTTCTTTTTTTATATTTATTCAAGTTATTAGTTTTTTTTATCTAAAAAATACGATATAACAAAAAAAACTCCGGGCGAACCTCGGTCGCCCAGGTGCTGTTTATTATACGCAATATTATAATTTATATAATTAATTATTATTTGCCAAAAATATATGTATTATAATTAAGTGATATATCCTGTTAGGAGATTTAATATGACATATGACTTATAAAAAGATTGATTTATTTTGGTGACCTACATAGTATTGACTTGAATAAAAATTGCATCTTCACTATTATAGATAATTAAAAATATACATATTTTAAGTTGATGAATATTTAAATGTGATATTTATTCATCTACAACCTTTGCTTCGACCTAATTAAATTTTGATTGCTGTGAAACTTAATAGATCACAAGGAGTGCTTCACTTCCTGGGTCAACCAATCTGTAAATTACAACAAAACAATATTATTAAATTATATATATTAAATTGTTTTGCAATTTATATATATGCGTAATATATTATCTGTTTAAGTTAATCTATATATTACATTATTTGCTTTTCTTATTTTAAGTCTATATATAGGTATAATTAAGTTAATTAATATTTATTTCATTTTTGTTATTAATCTTGGAAATAATTCAACCAAAAACATATTATTATGTAGCATAAAATAATCATGCTATGTATATAGGTAATAAATCATTAAACAGAGTTTAGTACAAAAAATAAATTCTAATTCATCATCATCATCAGGGTTAGTTAAGTTACAATATTTTTTTAATCATTCGTAATGAATTAAAAAAAAATGTTTGATCGCATCGTGTTGGCGGAACGTTGACAATAAAGCAATGACTTTAGCGACTCACTTTCGCTCCGCTCGGGTTCCTCCCCAGTTACGTTTAGTATAGATTTCTCAGAGATGAGACATTTTCCCGCAGTAAAAAGTATCCTATAACCAACTATCATCATACCAAATTTCATCAAAATCTGTCCAGTGGTTTCTTCGTGATTCGTTCCCAGACAGACAAAAAATCTAAAAACTATAGATTCGGCCTGTATATCGATAATAATGACTATGTCAATAAGATTTTCCAAAAAATATAAAAAAGATATACCTACTCCGAATTTTATTGTATGTATAGATAAAGACACAATAATCTCTATATCAAAAATGGAGACATGTATAAAATACAAATACAAAATCTGAGATGTACATAAAGTACATACTTTATTAAAAGTGCAACATAAACCTTTAACTAACAGGCTAGTTTAGTTATGTGGTATTTGAACTGACCGATTTAAACCAAGGTTACAGATTCACACATTCTGCTGCATTGCACCGAAACTCAATATTTATATGCATAATATTAAAATATACTAGGGACTCACCCTGGCTCCGCTCGGGTTTATATCTACGTTAGGTTAGTATAGATTTCTCAGAGATGAGATATTTTCCCGCAGTAAAAACTATCCTATATGTTGACTATATATAACTAGCTATCACCATACCAAATTTCATCAAAATCTGTCTAGTGGTTTTCTTGTGATGCGTTTTCAGACAGACAGAGGAAAATTCTAAGAAACTTAGTTTCGGCCTCTGTATCGACAGTAATGACTATTGCAATAAGATTTTTCAAAAAATATTTAATGTACAGATTCGACTCAAAATTTTATTTTATGTATAGACGTAGGAATTAACACGCCCAGCCTTTGTGAAAAATGACACGATTTTTATTGGACTAAAAAATCTTAAATTATATCACAAACCTATGTGGATAACAACTGACCAAAATATTATTGCATTTGGATTGATAGCTTATGAATTAATAATATATTTAATATAACAAAAGACATACCGACAAGCATAAACGTTAAAAGTGCAAGATAAACCCTTAGTAACCCTTTCAAATTTAAACTTGGAAACTGTCTAACTCTATATAACATATTTCTAGCTTTCACGAGCTTTTTTCAAATCCGAATTTGAAGTTGAAACTTTTATTTTACCTCATTCTACTATCTCTAACTAGGTATGTTTTACTTTTGCTTGCTCTCTATTTTTAACCAGCTACGATTTTTCTTCATTTTTTAGGGTTTTGTTGTCAACAAGGAGCGCTTATAGTTTAGCATTGTCCATCCATCCGTCCATCTGTCCGCAGCGTAGCTCAAAAAATAAATTCTATAGTACTATAAAGATATAATTTGGTATGGATATACATATTAGTCACGTCGACAAAGTGGTATAATTAAATATTGAATAAAATTTTTTTAGGGTTCCTCCTGTATACGTGAAGTGGGGATGATTTTTTTTCTTGTTTACTCTATGGTGTGGGGTATTGTTGTATGGGCCTTTAAAAATATTGCGCACAGCTAAGTAGACTTTACAAGTTTACGAGTAATAGTCGTCGACCAACTTATAATTATTATATACTTGTTACTACGAGCCGCTGAAACCCTTAACGTTGAATATTCATAATAGGAAAAAACAAAAATCCCTTTTTTTAGTTCGAATTATTGTGATGGGCAACTACACAATCCTACACTGCGTGTGGCACGACACGCGCTTGACCGGCTTTTTTGGATACTTCATGATATTTTTAAGTCACTAGAGTGGTGCATTTTTTAATTCGCAATAATAAATTAATTAGGCACAAACAATATTTTTCTATGAGAAACAGCTTTAGGCTTCAGCATGCAGAAGTACTTCAAAACTACATAAATGCAACATTAATCTTTAATCTATACTAATATAATAAAGAGGTAAAGTTTGTAAGTTTGTGTGTTTGTGACGTTGTAGGGGGTAATCTCTGGATCTACTGAACCGCTTTAGATAAAATTTGGTAAGAAGATAGTTTAAGACCCTGGGAAGGACATAGGATACTGTTTATCCTGTAAATCATCCCTTAAGGGGGTAAAAATGGGGATGAAAGTTTATATGGAGAATCAAGCTATAAAGAGGTCTTATATGGAGAATCAAGCTATAAAGCTCGCAATGCAGAGATTTTTTTGAAAGAGCTACTTTTACTTAACTAATAAAGTTTTTATGAAAATATTTTTACTTTTAAACTTATTTAAATAAGATTAGATTTTCACATGATAAAAGAAATATTATGCACGAAAAGAAAAATCTATAAAAGCACTTAAAAAATAATAATGACGTATTTTAAATATTTAGTATTTACACTAGGCAAGTATTTGTATAACCGCAATATTACAGCTAAAACGTGTCATATGATTTTAATAGCTGAAAAAAAAATGAATAAAGCAAGCCACTCATTAATGGCAGGAAAGAAATCGCAAACCCATACTAATATTATAAATGTGAAAGTGTGTTTGTTTGTTTGTCCTTCTTTCACGTCGAAACGGAGTGACGGAGTCGCGTGATTTTTTGGGTAGAGATAGTTGCAGGGCTGGAGAGTGATAAAGGCTACTTTTTGCCGCGGGAGATTATCTCATTCCCACGGGAAAACACGTTATAAGACAACCAAAAAGAATATTTATGGTCAGAATTACTTACATCACTTAGTATTAATGCTCTTCAATACAATTAAATAAATAATTAATAAATAATAAAAATTATGTTTTAGCATTATTCGAAATTCATCCCATAAGGGGCTAAAATAGGGGATGAAAGTTTCTATGAATCCTAACTTTTTAGAGTTTTTTATAGTTTAGCGCGAGCCAAGCCGCGGGTTCTGCTAGTTATATTATAATTTTGAAAACTACAAAAACATAGCTATCACACTTTTATATCGATTTTTACTCCTGTAATCTGAAGTAATTTATTGACACATAAATCTTAAATACAAATAATAATAATGTAAGAGTTCATTTACCGATATCTTATTCATGAGCTATAAAGTCAAAGCAAGTTGTTAAATTACCAACGGACTTTTCAAAACTAGTCTCGTAGACAAGTTCAATTCTTATTTTTCTCTTTGATCACTTACATACAAAACTATAAATCGGTTCTTTACCGACGTATAATTACACTACAGTATAAAATATCTCGAATACTCAGTATGTTAAAAGATCAAAAATCTATTTTTGTGACTATTACAAACATTATAGCAAATAAATTAATATACGTAAATAAAGAAGGATAATAGTTCACGTTATATGAGACAAAAAAAATCGTGTTCGAATCGTTTAGAATATCTTATTTAAGTTAAATTTCTACTTTTTTATAATGATATAAATATATTACAACCATATATTTATACTAATCTTATATTTGGTATAGTTATAGTAACTAGATATAAATACATCTTTTTTATTTAAGCTCGTTGATGTCTATTGTTCTAGACATATTTCAAGCAATCAAAATACGTGTACCTTTACACATAGACAAAATTTAATGCTTAAGAATAAAAATATAAACCACTTATATTGCTATTTGAACTGCACTTCCATCTCTTGTTTTATTTTACCACAGCAATTAGGTACAAATTCCCAGGGATCCAGTTGTTGAGTTGATCCAACTGAGATGCACAAAAAAGGTATAAATAAAATATAGGATCAAAGCCCCTAGACTTGAGACCTTGTCCTTTCCTGCTGACTAACAGAACATTGCTCTTACTAGTACATTTTAAGATAAAAAGTTTATGGTCTGTTAATAAATAAAACGTAAAACTTTTTATGGACATTGTCTATTGACGGGGCTCTTTTTTATTAATAAAACACCATGACTGAATCAATTACTTCATTGTGAAATTGACCTTGAAAATAAGGCAGTTACTGAGATAATTATAGCAGTATACTTTTACAGTAAATTAGAATCTTATTTTTTATGTTAAGGTTAAATTATTAATAAAATACCCAAGTGCTATTATAATTAATAACAAATGATATAACAAATTAAAAAATAAGGCATAGTAAATACGATGCTGGTTTTCGCTATAAGTAAATAGTTATATTGGGATTTATTGCTGTCCATATTTTGCGTAGTGTAAGATCATTTGATCTTGGAGTATTGTATTCAGCCCTTTTACATCCCACTGCTGGGTACGGTCCTCCCTTCAATATGAGGGGGATCAGGCCATGGTCTACCACGCTGGTCAAGTTGGAGGACTTCACATATCTTCCGAAAATTTGCTAGGTTCTCTCATACATGCAGGTTTCCTAACAATACTTCCCTTCACCGCAAGACAAGTGATAATCATGTTGGAAATCATTCACACATGAAAATATCAGACATACGAGACCCGGGATTTGAGCCCACTTCACTCGGTTTCCCAAGTGAGCGCGTTACCATTAAGCTAACATTGCCTTAAAAAAAAATTAGAATATCTTTATTTAATTTGAACTGAATTTCCAATAGTAAAATTAGTATTTTCGATGCACTAAAATCTCAGAATGCAATTTCGAAAAATTTAATTGTGTCAATTTATAATACATAATATGTACATACATGTTTATTATATATCATTTATCATATCTATAAAATTATTTAAACTAATTCTTTTCAGTTTTGAATTCATTAAAATGCCTTGCCGCCATTTTATTTGAAAAGATATTTTGCCACAACTCTAAAATTCCACTGTATAAAATTTTATAGCTATTGTTTTTTTTTGTTTTCTTTACACGAGCTACTAAAAATAGTTATTATACTTTAGATAAAGTTATTTTAATAGAAAAAAAAATTAAAATACATATTATGTTAAAATATACAAAGCTTTTAGAGTATTCTAGTTTATTTTTAATGGTATGTAGATTCAAATAACCTGCTTATCAAATAATTTTCTTACAGAAATTTGATGAAATATGTTCCCAACAAATTATTTGTTCTGAATTCGTAATGCTAGTAAAAAAAACCTTACATAGTTAGGTTATTGGCAATGGTCCCTCAGAGGTAATGAGTTCGCTTTGGAAGAGAAGTGAAACAGGTTCAAATCCCGGGTCTTGCACCTCGTATATTTTGCATGATTATCCCAACTCTAACGGCGAAGGAAAACATCTTGAGAAAACCTGAATATCTGAGAGAACCTAGCAAGTTTTCGAAGGACATGTTCATTTCGCCAACCCACTCTTGGGCAGCATGATTCATATGACCTGATCGCCGGGGAGGCCCATGCCAAGCAATGGATCGTTAAAAAGAACTAAACACAATAGTCAACCTTTTGTAAATGATCCCACAAAATTGCTAACGTTACAATTATGCAAGTCTGGAATTTCAATCCAGTCACACCGGATATTTATAACCAGTGACAAACAAATACCACCATACATACTTTATTGTTATATATTTGACCTTACATGCCCTCATGTTTAAGGTATGCTAGGTACAAAAAGAACAAAGGTGAAAAAATTGGCAAAGTGCGAGTTAGAGTCTCATCAAGAGAGGTTCCTTATACGAGTATTATGGCAATTAATAGGAATTCAAAGATATTTATGATTTCGTTATACTTTTCCCATAAAATATGAGTAGACACCAATTTAAGGTACCTAATACTTTTTAAATTTTAATGAAAGGAATACCTAGTTTTTATGTCAAAAAAAAGGTGGATAGAATATTATTCTTCGTAATCATCGTCTTGATCAAACTTTTTTTTAAATTACCTTGTTTAAAGTCTAATATTATAAAGAGACAGAGGTTGTTTGTTTGTTTGAACGTGCTAATCTCAGGAATTACTAATCCGATTTAAAAAAAATTGCATTAGATAGCCCATTTATTGAGAAAGGAAAGGAAAGGGAAAGAATATATTTATAATATGTAGTCTATCTATTATATACTAACCATTAAACCTACCTATGGATAAACACGATCAAATCGAGGGTGAGTCATTAGTTGTTTTATATATAACGAGCTTTGTTCTATCTTATACAGTATTTACTATATAAGAATTATTTACTTAATTATTTACTATTATTTACTATATAATAATTCTATAAAAAAATGTTTTTCCCACTTAGAGAAACTCTAAAATCAACTTCGAAGGAACCCTAAAATCAGCTTGAAAGGAATTTTGTTGCAAATTTATTGTTACTTTTTACTTACAGAATAAAAGTATTTTTCAATACAATTTCCTACATTAATATCTTTATAATATAGCTTTTTACCATAAAAAGATAAGAATGATTGACAAATGTACTTACTTTAATTCAAAATGAGTTTCTTTTGTTTAACTTTATATTTATGTTTTGAGTATTGGCCTCTTTTAAAAATTATACTTTAAAATATATTAGTTTGACTTAACTCTTTTCTGGTTTATTACATGTGTTTAACTTCTAAGTTCTAAATAATTTAAATGTAAAAGAGAAAATATTTCTCATGTAAACTTTCTAAGGATTTTTGAGTTAGTACAAATATAGTTCTGATTTCCTTTACTTGTGAAATTAGCGCTCAATTGCCTTTAAATTACATCCTATAAAGCAGATGGCAAGCGTGAGCTTAGTGGCATCCGGGGTGAAACCTTTTTAGTAAAGTTAAAGTAGATAACGAATATATTTTTTTATATTATTTATTGATGATGGTGATATAAAAAGTATACTTATGGACACTTATGTACTTATGTACACTTTTATATATGTTAGCATATTACCACGTTAACCGTACCAAAAAAAACATGTTACTTAAAAAAAAAACAAAAAAACAGGTAAAAAATATTTATTTTACTACACATGTCAAAATTTTAACAATAAATTAAAACATATAAAAGTTTTAGAGAAACTATTTGAGTATAATTTGTGTAGAAATAGAAAAATAGGTTGTGCACATAAGCGCATGTTACCTGCGCGTACGCAAGCAAATAGCTATAAAAACCTTGCAAAGGTCAATACAAATACATGGTTTATTAGGAGAGTTGCGTTTGCGACATCTTCACAACAACACGCTTGACCGCAAAGAATGCGGCTTTCAAACCGAAGGTTACATAAAAGCTTTGCTTATTTTATCATTGTTAATACTTAGTATAAGCGCAACCAACGCGGCGACCGCGCGTATCACCGCGCGTATTTGCGTTCTAATTTTTTTTATTTTTTTCTGTGCTACCATTTCGCTGTCAGTGACTAATGAGGTTGAACGTGCTTGTCCAATCTTATTTTCAATTTTTTTTTTCAAAATTTGTAAGTTGCCAGATAATATTTTATTTAATTACCTACCTATGATTTATTTATTTTTCATTTTATAGATTTTGTTTTTTTTAGATAAAGCCTCCTGTGACCTTGACATTTTGTGACAAAGTCAGATTTTGTTGCATAGAAATAACTAGTGATATCTAAATAATGAATAATGCAAGAATTAAACACCTAAAACTAAACTACATGGGTACACCCAAACAGGCTTTTTACGTTAATGTTTAGTTGAATAATATTATAAATAGTACATAAAATTAATAGATATTATATATCAATTAATTAAAAAAAAAATATTTGAGTCATTCCAAAGCAGTCCCAAAAACGTTTAACAATTTTAATAATCAAAAATAAATATAGATTGTATTTCATATATTATAATTTACAATATATTTTGATATCTAATATTATGAATGTGTTTATTTAAATGTGTATTGCGTATTAATTGGCCAACTAGCCAGGAACTTACATAACTTGTAGAGAGTACTGCAACTGCCAGTATGCAGAAAATATTATCTCCATGGTAAAAGTTAAAACAGTAATTTCAAATTTTTTAAACTTTACAGCTTAGAGTCTGTTACTATGGAGTGTATTTTGAGCTTACTATAAGTTTTTATTTCGAATATGCCATGAAGGAAGGCTTTTTATGTTATGGTTATAAAAAAATCTAATAATTATTTAATCTGTCCTCGAGATTACACGATAGCATACATTAAACACATTTTCATGGTTAAATATTCCATTGACTTGCCCTGTTGAAATAAACATATAAATTTCAATATAATATTAAATTTTTAAGCGATTTTACTATACATATGTATAATTAAAGTTAAAAACGCCAAAGGTATTTTTAATATCTGGGCAACACCGATTTTATATTTTTTCTCTTTTTCATCGATCTCCGTGTTTATAGTTCATAAAAATTGAAAGTGTGGAACATCTTAAGGTCAAGTTTCAATTCCGCTAATATTGCATCATGAAATCTGTGATGTATCATCTATACTAATATTATAAATGTGAAAGTTTGTGAGTATGGATGTATGGCTGTATGTTTGTTACTCTTTCACGCCAGAACGGCTGAACGGATCTGGATGAAATTTAGCACAGAGATAGATTATAGTCTGGAATAACCATAGGCTTTTTATCCCGGATAAATGTACGGTTCCCATGGGATAGGTTTGATTTTGTTTTCCTTATCCTCTTGCTAGTTTAATATATTATGTATATATTTAATATATATCCTTTGCCTATGGTTCCACTTGCCTAGTTTATTTATATATAATTGCTCCGATTTAATGTTCGGAAATGCTTTTACGCATACTACCTGAATACATACCTACAGGTGGTTATGTGAGACTCGCCGGCTAGAAAATCCAGTACTACCCACTAAAATCCAACAAATCCTCCCCCGTCTTAATAGGGCGTCGTAGGATCGCTTATGCACTCAACCACGACGCCCCGACAGCAGGTCTGCCGAAGCAGATTACAACAACCATAGGGTTGCTCCAACGGTCCACGCTAACGTGTATGTGCCGTCTGCAGGGTACACTGCCCACCGAAGTGGGCCACCTCCCACTGCTTTTCTTGATTTCTTGGCTTCGCAACCGGCTGAACTGCCGGACACTAACCCCCCCCCCAATCCCCCTCCCCACCACCACCACCACGACAAGGTGAACGCACGTTGAGGAAAACCTAAAACTATACCTTATCTCCTGTTTAACGTCATTAAAAACGCTATAAAATCTAAAAAAAAAACTAAATCTGAGTATTTCCTAAACTAGTGAAAGAACTAGTCAAAAAAGAAAACTAGATACTAATAAAGGTGCTCATAAAAGCTATTTTAGTATTGAGGAATACAAAATATGTATTAAATTAGTATCTATGAAAATTTTATCCTACTTTAATGTTTTACGCTTGCTTACCTGAATAGACGCACATCTCTTAGAAAAGTAAGACCCTAGTAATACGTTTTACGGTTTATTATAGATTTCTCAGAAATTAGATATTTTCCCGCAGTAAAAAGTATGTTATATATTGACCCGATTTCTAGTGATGCGATCACAGATAGACAGAGAGACAGACAAACGGACATAAATTCTAAAAACTGGAGAGTCGGCCTCTGTATCGATATTAATAATTAATGATAGGACTGTTTAATACAAAAATTCCAAAAAATATTTGATGTACAGATTCGGCTCAGTTACAATTTTATTATATGTATAGATTTAGTTTTCACTTAAAATCTAGCTCAATGAGTGCCATAATTATATAAAAAAGTTACAATACCAATTAAAAAATATCTTTCCCAGTCTGAATTATGATGTCTTTTTAACATTTTTAATATATTTTTTAATATAAATAGGAATTTGACATTTAAATATAGTTACAGTATAATATATGTATATCTGCATATCATTTTAAATTTAAAATAATTAAGAAATATGCTCCAGCCTAATAGAATATTTATAAGAGTATTTAAATTGTATCATGTATATGCAGGCAAAAAATCTAAAAGGATATTCAAAATATGGCCAGGCCTTGGATAGAGGTTAATGATTAGAAATTCAAATATCAATAAGATGAATCATATTTGAATATATTCTTATTCCCTCATTCGTGACACATTGTATATTTTTTAGTATTTTATGTAGTATTAGCAACACACCCTCGGTCTGTTCATCCTCTAAGTATAGATTACTCAGAAATAAGATATTTTCCCGCAGTAAAAATTATCGTATATGTTGACCCAGATAACCAGCTATTATCATGATCAGTCCAGTGGATTTCTCGCGATGCGTTCCCAGATAGACAGACAGACAAAAATCCTAAAAACTACAGATTCGGCTTCTGTATCAATAATAATGACTATTTCAATAATTATTTCCAAAAAAAATATTCGATGTACAGATTCGACTCATAATTTTATTATATGTATAGATAACAAAGCCATGTTTTCAGTTTTGCAATATAAAATTAGCTATGCTATCTCCAGACCACAAAATCTCTAAAAAAAACCTTTTTCGCTCCATTGTTGCGTGAAAGAAACACAAACTCACGAACAAACATTTGCATTTATAATATAAATGCATGTGCAGCCATGGACCAAAGCTAGTTTTGATTACATACTTGTATAACCATTTTTCCGTGATGACGTGTAACTAGAATAATATAAATACAGATTTCTTCTAATTTTGTTGGTTTTTGAGTATAATATATGTATTATAAAATAAAATGTCATATTATAAAAAAATATATAAATTCTATCGTGTTATAAAAAAATTATAATTGATAAAAATAGAAGCTTTAGTTACAGAATATAAAAATCATCTGTAAAATAATATTTTGACATATTAAACTCCACTCTTTGACGCTGTAATCTCGCTAACTGGTTGCAAGCTAACCGTTGAGGTTTAATCTGTGTCACTCATGATTTACGTTAATAACATGTCCAATAGAAATTCACAATTCAAATTAGTGGGTGTTTTCTTAATGCAATCCTTATCATAGATTTTAGCATTAAGAATATCAAACAAGAGTCATCTTCGCTTTCTGCCTCTCTCTCTGAAAGAGTCAATCAAGTACGAATCCTATTATTTTTATTATTTTTGTATACATATATCAAGATTGGAAATCTAGAGGTATACCTAGGCTATATGGATATATACTTTAAATCTGTAAATTAAAATTTAAGGATTACCCTTATTAGAAGAACTTATGCCAAGTTCTCCTTCCAGCACATTAAGGAAGATAATTCATCATTCATGATGTTTAAACGCAATCCCATCTACTTATAAATATCTCATGATCGATGGCAGGCTATTTTAAAAGAGCATCAAAGGTCATATGATAATCTTACAAAAAAAAAGACGATTGAGTCATCATATGCTGAACTTATCATTATTAATTTTTTCGTATATTATTTAAAGCATCAACTTTTTAACAAGGAGCTACAATTTATATAACATATTTTCTTGTATACTAACTACATTTTTACTGCCTCGTTGAACTAATTTTGCTGCAGTTCTTTAGGTCCTATATTTGAATACTAGGTCCCGTATCAAGACAAACATAGTTATTGGATTTTCTGACAAGAAATTCTCACTAACAGGCTTAGGTTAGCAAATTGGCTTAAATTTTTACATAGTATCCAAGGTGTGGGGGTTGGTATACCACAATACGTAACAGCCGTCAATCGTATGCCTTATCTCTTACCAATCTTGTTGAAATGTTATCACACCAGACTATAAGCGTGAAAGGAATAGAGAGTACACCTACGTTTCAGAACATGTCTGTGCTCTATCTCCTGTAGAATATATATCAATAGGAATGACTGTTCCCTGTGGAATTCGATTAGTAGCAAATTACTATTTTTCCTTTTAAAATTGGATTTAACAAAACTGACCGCCAAGTTTTTATTAATTCGAACTCTTGTCCGAACATATATGAACATGACCCTAGGCAATTAGTAAACGAAAAAAGAAATAAAAAAACTGCTCCATAAATGAAAAAATGTAACTCCTTAAATGTATTTAAGCCAGTTTCCATTGACTTCAAGTTAAATACAAATAGTGTTTAAGCAAATTTAAAGCAAAAAAGTTAACTTTTTGCGATATCTAACTTGTTTAGGTACAGAACGTAACTAAATGTTGCAATTGATCGATTACTTAGTTCTATTTCTCCACTTTATTCGTATCAAGTTAGAATTTTTGTTATGCAGTTCTATAGATTTTTATGTAAGCAATAATTATCATTTAATTTTATTACCCTTTTATGCTATATTAATTACTTTATACTAGCGTTTATATAAACAAATATAACTTAATAAGGAAATAAAATAAGTTATAGATATACATACATACATATATTATTTTTATAATATACATATATGTATATATTATAGTACCTACTCACTTTCGTACAACTGCGGATCACATTGGGAATTATTCACAGTTTATCTCGTCTGTGTATATTGTATATATTATTACAATATATAACTATTTAAATACAGTAAGTTATTATAATTAAAAAAAATATACGGCGAGACAATAAAATTTAGTGTAAATATTAGTAAGAGCAAAATAGGTAAGCCGCAATTTTCTTGAACCTACTTTATGCAATTTTTATCATAATATATAACGTGCAGTCCAAACTAAAGCAATAAGTATGCAAAAATATAAACCCATAAAAGGAATAGCTTATTATAACGACACATTTGTCTCAGTTTGTAGTGACCCTACTTCTTGTGCCAGCGGTCGCGACTTCGAGTCCCGCTGGTGGCAATGTTTGTACTCTAGTCATGGGTGTTTATATTTATAATATGTATGTATTTAAAGTTATATATGTGTAGTGTATTTTTTTTTTATGTCGGGAAATGCATTTACGCATACCACCTGATCCCCCAGGTGGTGATGTGGAGCTCACCGGCTAGAAGAGCCGGTACTACCCACTAAAACATTCCCCTCCCCTCCGCCTTAATGGGACGCCGCAGGATCGCTTGCGCATAACTACTACGGCGCCCCGGCGGCAGGTCTGCCAACGGCTGACCACCACACCGATGGGGCTGCTCCACAGTCAACTCTGCTACATCAGAGAGGTACCCGGAGCAGCCCCATTAAATCGAACCTCCGCCTACCGAAGTGGGCCACCTCCAATCGGCTGCAGAGGACAAGGAGAGCGGCAACGAAACACCGACACTCCTCTTCCCCTGCAGCCCCACCGCGTCCACCATCAACGGTGGTGGCCCCGCTAGGACGCGGGAGATAGGGACGAGCGGCGCATCGCCATACCGACACTCCTCTTCCCCCGCGGCTCCCCTACCGTCGGCCCACCTCCGGACCAAAATGGCTGCTGACATTCCTCGCCAGACGCAGGACCACCGAACTGGCCCCGCTCCAGCCGCCGCACCGACGGGCTAGCCCCGGCAGTGTGGCCCGCGCAGCGCCTCCTACCGCGAAATGGCTGGAGACACCGCGCTACCTCCAAGAAGGAGACGGCGCCCTCCTAACGCCGCTCCCTCTACCCCTCCTCCTGGCTGTTGGTCCGCGCCGGATTGCTCCGGTACCACAAGCTCCTGTCGGGTCCAAACAGGCGCGAGTGGTGTTCCCCTATCCGCCACCCGGGGACGCGTCCGGTAGCAGTCAGCCTCTGCCCCGGATATGTGTAGTGTATCAACCATCTGGTATCCATAACACAAGTCTCGTAGCTTACCATGGAACTAGATGGTGCTGTGTGTTAATGTTCCAACAAAAAAAAAACATAAACAGATAAAGTATAATGCTAAATATATGTACATATAATTAATTTAACATATTATTCAGATTAGGTTACGAGGCCATGATTGGCGTTAAGATGACGTAATAATCTCATTTGATGTCATGATCCAGGAGACGGCCATTAAAGTATTTTTAAGAAAAAAATCTCTTTTACAACATTTAGTATTTTCAAATTATTATAAGAGGAACATTTGATTTGAATTATATTGTGGGTTGCATTTGAAAGCGCATACACATATGGTCAAAAAAACTAAATTTTTATAGGCTTATGCTACTTACGTCAAAATTATTGACTACTAGCCACTTACTTTCGCTTCACACGTATGCGTTACTGCAGTTCATAATCTATTTTTGAACAAGTTTCATACAAATCTGTCCAGCCTTTTAATCGTGTAGGAGCAACAAACAAACACACTGACACTTACAACCACACACGACGCCCGCGCGCGCACACACGCACACATTACATATAAAGCGCATGTATTGAGCGTAAATTAAATTGTTATATAATATATTTATAAATATTAATTAATATATTTATTAATATTAATTACACTTTAAATATGATGACGACCGTTTTGGCTCAGTTTGTAGTGACCCTACTTGCTGTGCCAACGGTCGCGGGTTCGAGTCCCGCTGGGGGCATTTATTTGCGTGATGAACAAAAGTGTTTGTACTCCAGTCATGGATGTTTATATTTATAATACCTATGTATGTATTTAAAGTTATATATGTGTAGTGTATCAACTATCTGGTATACATAACCCAAACCTTGTAGCTTACTATGGAACTAGATGGTGCTGTGTGTTAATGTTCCAACATATAAAAAAAATTTAGATACCAAAAAGGTAGGTACAAGGTTGTCTAGCTTCAATTTCCCTAACTATTCCTGATGTAACACCACTTACGTAGCAAATCTATGGGAAATGGCAATTTCCTTTGAAACTGAGCTAAATACCACATCGACGGGTCAATGTAGAAATTAATATGTCGAGATAAATTTAGAACAATTTTCAGACGACATATACGCTAAAGCTGAATTGTTTACGTGAAGTATGTTATATTTAATGTCGTTCTATTTATAGAACTTAATAAAAGCTCAAACAAATTCATTTCAAACTTATGTAGATAGCAAAAACGTGTACCTTTATGTATTAAAGCCATTTTACATAGGTATATTTTTATTACATAGAACATAATATTATCTCTTTAAACACATATAATATAATATGTTTATCTATCGGTCTTAGCCATTTGGAATAAATTAACTAAAAAATAAAAATGTCATTGAATTAAAAAACTTCTGATTCAGGCAAAATTTATTTTAAAATGTGTAATCTAATATCTAAGGTAGGTACATATTACATGTGAAACACGTCAAACTCGTAATTATTATAAATATGGTTTTTCTGAATGTACGCACTTCATCATAATAAATGCCCTTGCACTTTTTACGTGTTTTCCAGTTAGTTTACAATACAAGAGTAAAAGTACTTGAATTTATAAAAATAAAATAAAAACAATATCTGAGTATTTCCGTGTTGCGAAAATACCGACATATATCACTGCCATTGAAAACACATACCATAATTCATATCAGCATAACTAATCATTGAAATATCTGATAAAAGGTAGTCATATTATAAAAAAATCAGAATACCGTAAAATAAAATGAATAACAATGTAGTAGCTACGTAGTTTCGAAATATATATTGGTTCGAACATTAGGTTACCAAAGAAGAAACTTCTTTATATCCATAAATAAGCAGTAGATAATCATAAGTGGCATTAGACTTAGAGACTACAAACAGAAGAGAAAATATTTATATGTTTAAAATAATTTTCATATCAATATTACAAAGAATTTATTCTATACTAGCGACTATAAAACATTTCATTACAAACTTTCATGCCCATTGTCACCCCTTTACTGGATGATTTCCGGGATAAAAAGTATCCCTATGCCATCCCAGAGACTCAAACTATCTTCTTACCAAATTTCACCTAAATCGGTTCAGTAGGTCTAGAGATTACTTCCTACAACCTCACAAACTCACAAATTTTACCTCTTTATAATATTAGTATAGATTATATGGTAAGTATTTATTATCTAGGGACTGACGGACCTTCATTAAAACCGTATGGTATGGTATGGTATGGTATGTTCGGGCTGTTTTCCGCAACTCGACGACTATGCGCCTATTTTGCGTGTGTGGGAAATTAACTTCTCGTTACTCTTGCCACCCCAGTTCCTCCAGGAACTTCAGCAACCTCTTCGTCTTGCCGAAAATTTCCGGGAGTGACCCAGGAGTGCCAAGATGTTGAGCCCGGTACGTCGCTACACCTGGACAATACAAGATCACATGTGCAGCCGTTTCATCTGCCCCCATGCACGCCCTGCAAAGTGGACTGTCAGTTATACCTATATTAAATAGATGTTTATTATATGGTCCGTGGCCGGTTAAGGCCGCGGTAATTTGCCTGAGTTGAGGTCTGTTAAGTTTGATGATACGGTTCGATATTTTGGCATCAATGTTTGGAAGCGATTCTTTCGCCTGTCTACAGTCTACAACTTCACGCCATACATTGTTGTGTTGGCGTTTAGTTCGTTGTCGGATTTGGCCTTTGAGCCAGCAAGAAGGTAACGAGACGATGGGCTCTGGTCCTATCGCCGTCATGTCCGAACCCCTTCTTGCTAGCTCATCTGCCTTATCGTTCCCCCACGAGTTACTGTGGCCTTTGATCCATTGTAAGGTGATCTCATTCCGGTCACTTACCTGTGTCAAGGCCTTATGACATTCATAGATCATACCTGATGTGGTAGAATTACTATTTAATGCCTGTAGTGCTGACATGCTGTCTGATAATATGCGGATGGAGCAGTCTTCCACCTTCTTTGCCGCAATTGTTCTGGCTGCCTCAAGGATACCTAGACTTTCAGCTTGAAACACCGTGTTGTAGGTACCTAGAGGTATTGAGGTTTTAATGTTTAAATCATCGGAGAAAATGCCACAGCCAGTCCCCGATTTGGTTTTCGAGCCGTCGGTGTAGATTCTTAGGTCCTTACTGTCGCGACCTTCATGTGTATCTTCCTCCAGCTGTATTTTATATTTTTTGTCAAAAATGTATTTTATTTGTATTCCGTCATTGGGTGCTCCCATAAGAGGAATGTCTTTGGCTACGTCCATTAGGATTTTTGTATGTGGAGTGCCTGTTTTCCTTAGCAGTTTTTGACCATCTAGTCTTATCGCGGTAGACGCAGCCTCTTGTTGTATAAACAAGTGAAGCGGTAAAAGGTTTAGCATGGCTTCGAGAGCTGCGGTTGGTGTTGTTCTCATGCAGCCCGTCACTGCCATGCACACCAGCCTTTGCCAGCTTTGTAGCTTGGTTTGTGCTGTGGTCAAAAGTGTTCTACGCCACCACACTAAGGCACCATAGCTGATCATAGGTCGTATTACCGATGTATATAGCCATAGAGTTATTTTGGGATTAAGGCCCCATTTTTTACCTATCATCCTTCGGCATTGCCAGAAGGTGATACTGGCTTTGTTTAGTAAATTGTCTAGGTGTTTAGACCAATTTAGTTTGCTATCTAAGGTAATTCCAAGGTATTTTACCTCTGTGGTTAATGTTAAGGTGGAGTTAAAGAGTTTCGGCAGGGTGTAGCTTCCTAGAGCTCTTTTGTTTGTGAACATTATTAGTTCTGTTTTGCGTGGGTTAACACTCAGATTATAGTCATAGCACCATTTTTCGACTATATTTAGGGCTGTCTGAGTTAATTCACAGACTGTACTTGTGAATTTGCCCGTTACGAGGATGGCTAGGTCATCTGCATAGCCTATCGTATAATATCTGTTGTTGTTGAGCAGGGTTATTAGGTCGTTGACTACTAGGTTCCATAAGAGAGGTGAGAGTACTCCTCCTTGAGGACATCCTTTGGCCACGATGGCACCTTGTTTGTTGCTGTTACCTAGCCTGACCACTCTGTTCGCTAACATGTATTGAATCCAGTCAGTTATTACTGGATTTACCTTATGTCTACTGAGTGCGGCTTTGATACTAGTGAAGTTGGTTTTGTCAAAAGCACCTTCAATGTCAATAAAGGTGCCTAGACAAGTGTCTTTGGTATCTAGTGCCTCTTCGATTTTGTTTACTACTGCATGAAGCGCTGATTCCGTTGATTTGCCTGAACTATAGGCATGTTGATTCCTGTGTAAGGGTGTTTTAGCTAAAGCGTTATCTCTCAGGTGTCTATCACATAATCTTTCCATAGTCTTAAGTAAGAAAGATGTGAGACTGATTGGTCTGTAGGATTTTGCATCCGAGTAATCTGTTCTACCTGGTTTCGGTATGAAGATTACTTTAACTTCTCTCCAGGTTTTAGGCACGTAGCTATACGCCAAACATGCCTGGTATATTTTGTTAAGTGTGTGGTGCAGTCTCGGGCCTCCCCATTGTATAAAGGCAGGGTAGATTCCATCTAGACCCGGCGCCTTGAATGGTTGGAAGCTTTTGATGGCCCACGCTATTTTCTTGGTGTTTATGACCTCTGACGCAACTTGCCAGGAGGTATCTGTTGCATTGTGGTTTACGTCTAACCACTTGTGTTCATTAATCATTGAGCAGTCGGGAAAATGCGTCTGCAGAAGCACTTGGTGTGATTCTTCTAATGATTTGGTATAAGTGTTATCTGGTTTCCTTAGTGAACCCAGTTCTCGTTGTGATTGTCCGGTGAGGATTTTCCGGATTCTGTTAGCCTGTATAAACGATTCTATGGAATCACAGTATTTCCGCCATGCACGGTTCCTCCAATATCTTATACGTTTTTTGTACATGGCCTTAACGTTTTTGTACTGGTCCCAATCTTGATCGTTATATGTATTCATAGCCCTGTTGAAGGCTTTCCTAACCTTGGTTCTAAGGCGTTTTAACTCTGGACCCCACCATGACCGTTTGTCTGCTGGGTTTTCCGGAGGGTATATTAATGGGCAGGTTGCCTCATAGCATGTTTTCATTAACAGCGTTAATTTGTTGACTAGTTGTTCAATGTTGTCAGTGTCTGTTATCTTTTCCGGATAATCAAGCTCTCGCAAGCCCTCTATGAGTAGTCTGCGAAAAGCTACTTTATCTGTTTTCCGGACGTTCCTGAAGGGTTGTGGGGGTATAGGGGTAAGTCCTAAGTCAAAGCATATCCATCTGTGGTCCGAGCAGGAAGCCTCGTCGGACACATGCCAGTTGGATATCAGTTTGGCCCCACCTTCGTTTGCTAGCGTGAGGTCAATAATGGTACTGGCACGCCTTGTTACAAATGTAGGTTTATTACCTGTGTTAATAACGTCTAAGGTAGTGGTTGATAAATATTCAATTAAGGTCTTACCTCTGTTGTTTGTGTTTTCGTTACCCCAGATTGTGTGGTGGCAGTTTGAATCCGTGGCAACGATGATATCTAGCCCTTCTGCTTCGCAGTAGTTGACGAGTCGCACCAGGTCTTGGAGGGGAGGGTCCTCTCCATCCGGCATATATACCGAAGAGAGGACTACTTCCCGTGACGTCGTCGTAGTCTTGGCTGTTTTAATTGTGCAGATGTCTCTAGAACAGAAATCTGTTAGGATCTGCACAGGAATGTTATTTGTAATGTAAATAGCGGCCCTTGTTTGGGGTTCATTGCTTGTTATTATCTTACCTTTGATGTTGTTTAATCCTTGTATGGACCCTGATCGGGATAACCAGGGTTCCTGGATGAACGCTACGGCTGTGTTATTTACCTCCAACCACTTGCGTAGCTGCGCTGTAGCGGTGAGACTGTGGTGGAGGTTGATCTGGAGGGCTCGACTATTTGGTAAAAGGGACTCCGTCATCCGAGTCATCCCCTGTACCAAGGTCGAGTTCCTCTATCCCCTGGGCGGCCCAATCCCCGATGCTCTCCGCCTCATCACTGACGTTCGCCATTTCGACGTTCGCCTGATCGTGCGGTGCATCGGCCGGATCCGCTGATGGGAGGTTATTGTCTCCGTCGTCAGTGCTGGGGTGTTGAGCTTGCTCGGTGGTGTCCATTTCGATGGATGTATCTTTATCCACGGTTTGATCCGGTGGTGTTTCCGAAAACCTGCCCTTCCTTACTTCAAATTTAACGTAGACGGCGCCCAGTAAGTAACAGAGCTGCCGTCCTCGTTCCAGTATGGCGTTGGTCAGGTCCTCTGGTATGCTGACCACAATAAAAGTTCCTGCTGTTTGTTCGCGGGCGGAGTGCAGTAACTACCGTTCGACTCCTGCCCACGGGTTAAAGTAGCGGAGGGCCTCACCTATTTGTTTAGGTTCGACTTTCCCCGGTATTAATATTCCGCAACGGATTTTCTTTGGGAGGTCCGACTGCTTTTTGACCTCGACCTTAACTCCGGATGTTAGAGTGTGGCCATGGATTGCTGTTTTCAGCCAGTTCATAGCTTCCATGTTCATACACCAAATTTGTAGTGATCCGCCGAAATAGGTGGGTCTGCCTTGGAAGGTTGGTGGGTCTTTAGCTTTGGCCTGAACTAAGGCCCAAAGTTTGTTATTTAGCAACTCTTGGGTTTCCTCCGCCTGTTCTCTGGTTAGGTGCCCTGAGTTGCTTGCTGTAATGGCTGCTATTAAGTCTGATTTCGCAGCCTCTGCGTAGCTTCGTGGAGTTGCGCCTGTGCGGGCTTTTTTGTTCTCTCCGCTAGGCGTTATTGACTCATCTGGTCTGTGTCGCTTGTTGGTCCCGCTACCTCCGCTGGCGGAACCGGAGGTTTCCGCCTTTTGGGGCTGCATACCACTTGCGCACTGTTTTGGGTCGGCAGCATCTGCCGAGGTGTTGGCTGTAGGCGCCACCGTGGTTATTCCGGCTCGCCTCTTACGCTTCCACCTGGCGACTGCGTTCGGTCTCTTTCTTAGCCTCTTCGCTGTTGTGGTTCCTGCTTCGTTGCCGGTGTTCTGGTTAGGTTCCCCTTGCGGGGGGTGCCTGTTTGTTTTACGGAAGGTTACCACAGTCCATGGTCCTCCTGTTTCTTCCGTACTCAAGTGAGTGGTTGTGGATGCAGCCGTGGCCGCCTCCTTTCCAGCCTTCGCGATAGCCGTTGCTTCGGCGGACGGGGGCAGTTCCAATTTCTTGGATGCCTCCACGTCTACTTCAGCGTTGGCCTTCGCTGAGCCGGTTCGGGGTGCCGATGGAGCATTTCCAACCTCCCTCTTCCCCTTGTCGGTTGCTTCAGCTGCAGTCGAAATTGGGGGGGCCTCCAGTCGCCTGGTTGCCTCCTCGCCTCTAACGCTTGCAGTTGCTGCAACCGGTTTGGGGTGGCCCGGAAGTGATGAGGAAAGGGGGCCTGGTGTGGCCTCCACTGACCTCATTGGTTTATTAGGGCCCGGTAGGGCGGGCTTAGGGACTTTGGGTTGCCCCTTAGTTCCTTTGCCAGCCTTCCCTTTGCTGCCCTGTTGGGGAGTGGCGTGGGAACCTCCTACAGGAAAACCTGTGCTCGGCTCACCGGACGCGTTCGTGTTTAGTGTTTTTGTAGGGGCTTCTTTGGGGTTTCCCTCCGATGCCACCTTTGTTTTTGTTTTAATGAATCCTGTTAAATCCATAGTTGTTTTGTTTTGTTTTCATCTGCCTGGCTTCCCACCCTCCTCGGAGCCCGCAACTGGGAGTGCTCTATGAGCACTAGGACTACCAAGCAGATATAGGTAAGAAGGGATGGCGTACAGTGCGACATCTGGAGCTCAGACGCACGTGCCCGAAGGCCGCGTGCTATGTGTGGCTGGAGGACCGGATTCTGATCTACCAGTTGTTCCACACACCCTTACTCCATCAGCATGACCTTCCGCTTCCCCCCCGTACCTCACCTACGGCCCTCTGACGGGACGTATAGCCGTTTCCCCCGGGCTGGTTAGGCTCGGGGGTACTGTTTAGCACGAACTCGGGACCAAAGGGGCGTGTTGTCGGCTGGTCTGGCTCGACTCAACCTCCCAGGACTCCGTCATCCGCGCGTACAGCGCTCAACTGCGCAGGCTCTAGCGCAGGTAGGTGTATCAATATAATTGAAATAATACTTGATAGACATACATAAATAACGGGCTATCTTATTTCGGTGCATGCCCAGGCACATAGATATGCATAATAAATTATGATAAACATACATATATTTTATTTTAAAAATACTATAATAGTCACGGCCCACCTACTTGCCGTGATGTTTTAATAAAATACGGTAATATTGATTGTGGGGAAAACAGTAAAAGTAGACTACATATTAATAGTTTTACATATATTACATACACTATATATTCCCCTGGATTGAACCGTCCGGTGGTTTCAGTTATGTCTATTTCGGATGGAAATAGACCTATAACAGGGCTGGCAACCTCGAGAAGGCTAGTCCACCGAACTTGTCTTGGGGATCTTTGCGACCTGCGCTACTCCCAAGACCAACGCCCCCCTACCATCTCTGAAGGAGATGGTAGGGTAGGCCTGCACCTAAACTACCATGCAAAGCCATGTCGTACGGAAACCGCAAAAGCCTAGGCCCAGACCCGCCCCCATTAAAACCGTAACATTACACTTTACGGTCTCGATAAAATCTTAGCGGAAGGAATTAAGGGTAATCAACTTCAGAAGGAAACGGAGATTGTTTAAAAATAACACTTTTATACCTACAATTAATGTTATTTTATAAACTCAAATGCATACCTAAGTATAAGTATATTGAATAAATATTTTACTGATCGTCCTGAGCTTAGACCTGACTGACTATCGACTTGGAAAAAGAGTAGGTAAGCTATAGCACTATATAATCTAGTCCCTTTATGTGAAGGAATTTTCGAAAACGTATCTGTAGTTCCAAAGTTAATATCCTACCTTTGGAGGTACACAATAAACTCACTTTCTCATAAACTTTTGACATAAATTATTATTAACTATTTATACTTATACAAGTGTCAAGTAATTTCAATAAAAATATGATGTTATATGACATTTATGTCCTTAAAAATATATAATATTTTATAAATTAATAGCTTTTTTACCATCATTGATATTTAAAAAAATGTACTAAGATTGAGTTGAGAATATTCATAAATAAATCTTAAGGTCATCGTCTACACTCAAAATGGGAAGGCAGATCGCTATCTGGTGTAAATTTTATGTCTGTCAGATATCGATTGTATTTAATCACATCTTAACGCAAGATTTCTCACTTTCAATGTATAAATATTTTGATGAATTGTTTGCCTTTTACAAGATAATTGTAGTGTACATGGCAGGTAATTATGGAGCTTGATTGTTTATTAAAAAACCAAGTTAAAATAAATATCCCGTATAATTACGAGCGTTGTAACAATTTGTTTTGAAGTGTTTACCTTCCCATATAATATTTAACGCCTTATTGCATAGAAAAGTTGATTTGTATAAGAATTTATATAATACTAACGACTCTCCCGCGCTCCGCACGGGTTCGTCACGAGTTACGTCTTAACGAATATAGATTTCTCAGAGATGAGATATTTTTCCACAGTAAAAAATATTCTATATGTTGACCCGGATAATCGCTGTCGTCCATACCAAATTTCATCAAAATCTATCTAGTGGTTTTCTCGTGTTGCGTTCCCAGATAGACAAACAAAAATTCGAAAAACTATAGATTCGGCCTTTGTATCGATTTAAAAAAAAATCTACAGATTCGACTCAGAATTTTATTATATGTATAGATTAAATGTTTTTCCTAATTAATTAATTGATTTATTGACAAAAAAAATATTGTTTTTAACTTAAGATCTTAGATGTCAGTATCATATATAAATGGCAGGTTTTTTTTCTTAGAATGATGTCTTTCATATTATATGTATAGATTAAATGTCTTTCCTAATTAATTGTTGATGTATTGACAAAAAAAATATTGTTTTTAACTTAAGATCTTAGATGTCAGTGTCAGTCATATTTAAATGGCAATTGGCAGGTATTTTTTTCTACGATAATACCATATTATCTTTACTTTGTAGCTTGTTAGATATTACTCACCTATGAATGCAAGATTTATTTTAAAAACATAGATACAACTGACTTAACTATTTTCTTTTTCGTCTTCCTTGATACAATTTCTATATAATTTATTCTAAACATACTTATGGTTAATCTTGAAACACAACCTCGCATACCTGTCGTTGCATAAGACGTTTTTAATTCGATACAGTGCACTATGACTGCAATCGTAGTAATGAGACCACGTATGATACAATATCTATACATATAATAAAATTGTAACTAAATCGAATCTGTACATTAAATATTTTTTGTAAAATCTAATTGAAATAGACATTATTATCGATACAGAGTCCGAATCTACAGTTTTTAGAATTTTTGTCTGTCTGACTGTCTGTCTGTTACCGCATCACGAGAAAACCAGTGGACAGATTTTGATGAAATTTGGTATGATGATAGCTGGTTATCCGGGTCAACACATAGGATACTTTTTACCGCGGGAAAATATCTCATTTCTGAGAAAAAATACAAAAACTGCATTGTAAGAGTATAGTAATATGTAAAACCTAAGAATTTGGTTTTTGGTCATCTGAACGCGGGCGGAGCCGCGGGCAATGCTAGTAATAAATATAAACGAGTTAGCGTGTCTACTTCCATACAGATCTTTTCTGATCAACTTAGCGTGTCTACTTTTCATATTGGGTTCTGAGAAAATTGTCATTCATATATCTTCACAATCTTTACTTAATTTACTTAAATCATACTCACCTTGTGTACTGATGTCTTATATAAAACTATATAAAACAAAAAATTATCTACTACAAAATATTTCGAAAACGTTTTAATATTGAATGATTTCCTTTTAGAAATTGTTATATCCCCTTTAATTTTTATTTTTTAATGGCGAACTACGCAACAATATACTATAATGTTCTACTAACCCTAATTCATAATAGTAAGTTATATTTGTTACAAATAAGCTACCAACTCTGAACCCACTACCCATAAACAATAAAGTTAAGTCTATCTGTTTGTTACTTAAAAAAACACACACTAACAAACAAATATCAAGAAACGTTCGTACTTATAATATTAATAATAATTATTAAATGCAATTTACATAATTTCAAGTAAATCTTATTATACACTGTGGTAGGGCATTGGTAAAGCGCTCACTTGGAAAGCCAATAGCGCTCAAACCCAAGTCCGTACCTTAGAGAATTTCATTTGAAAATTATTTTCAATATAACTTTAAATTTTTGGTCATAAAGTAATTACTTTATTTTGAGTGTTTATTCTTTCTTAATCTATATATTGCATGCTTGTATTGCAGAAGATAATTTTGTACTCATCATGTTGTAAATCATACGCAACTGAGTACGAAATTATAATAATGGTAGAGCTAGAACAATTTAAGACGTATTAAATTTACGGTAGATAGCTTGTTTAAGCAATAAACACTTATTAATTCGTTTCAACTTATGTATACAAATAACTTATACGCTACTGTATTTTGAAATTTAACAGCCATATAAATAATATGAATTGAATTTTTCTTTTCACATATTCTGAAATAAATGAAGTAAAAAATTTAATAATAAAAACAATACTTTTAATATCTAATGCATTATCTAATTATACAATTAAGTACTAATTAATACTAATAACTTGTAAATCTGGCAACTTAGAATTAAGGCATTGAGTCACCTCATTAGTGAATCCATATAGTACCTGAAATATTTAAACGAAATCAGTAAATTGATACTCGTAGATACCAATAGTGTACCGTGTAGTGTAATAGTGATAAAACATAAGAAATAAAAATGCTCCACCGTCAATACCTTCCTATACTCCTGCTAGTGATGGGCTGCATAGCTGACACCAAAACTGTGAACTATCAATCTCCAATCAACGGCTTTGAAGGAAAAACAGGTAAAATTTAATTTTTAATATAATATTTTACAACAAACTAAAATAAACATTTGGAAGAAAATCTGGTAAATTTAATGTTAAAGGTAACTTTTTATAACAGACTAAAAATATAGGCCATTTTAGGCTGAAGAAAAGTAGCCTATGCTACGCTTACCTAATTGTCATTCTATTTATGAAATTACGAGTATATAAACTTCTTTTAGTTTAAAACTTTGGTACAGGTATCGTGTGATAAACTTAATGTTTTATTGAAAAAGTTAAAAAACACAGCGAATTTAGAATAATTATGGAAGAAATAAGAATAGGAAAAAATAAAATTTTATTGTCTATCTTGAATTGATATTTTAAATTGACATAATATAAATTCGTCGTTTTCGTTGTTGTCGTCATGTTTTTATTAACAGGCAGCTTCTGTAAAATATTAATAGCATCGCAAATCAAAACGTTATCTTCTTTCGACGATCTAAATTATGTATTAATTCTTGAATATTTGTTAAATAATTGTCTTTATCTTTATAATTTACAAATTTAAATTTATTAAAAAAAACTAACATTAAATACAACAGATAATAATTATACTATTTAAAAGTATAATAATATATTAAGTATATGATTAATTTAATATATTTATAATAATCACATAGTTATAAAAAATCGTGAATACTACATATTGCCGTTGTATTGTTTTAAACAAAATAATAAACATACTAAATCGTCTACATGATAGAATAAGGTTATACGAAATTGTGTTTAAACCAGTCTAAGTAACCCTCTGGTTTGGGGTGAATGAAATAGATGCTAAAACAACGTTTCCGATTTTAACAAACAAAATTTTCGATTTCATTTTTATCGTATCTTCGCGATACTCAAAAATGTCTATTTCTATGATTTTGAACATATTTAAATACAGAACATATTAAAAGTAATGAAAAGTATAATATACTCGCTCGCCCTCGCTCCGCTCGAGTGCGTCTCTAGTTACGTTTCAACGCTTAGTGTAGATTTCTTAGGGATGAGATATTTTCCCGCAGCTAAAAGTATCCTATATGTTGATTGTTGACCCAGATGACCTGCTACCATCATACCAAATTTCATCAAAATCTGTCCAGTGGTTTTCTCGTGACACGTTCCCAGACAGACAACAGACAGAAAAAAAATCTAAAAACTATAGTATCCGCCTCTGTATTGATATTAATAATAACTACTTCAATAAGATTTTCCAAAAAATATTAAATGTACAGATTCGACATAGTTATAATTTTATTATATGTATAGATTACGTAAGTTTTATATCTATTGATTGAAAAGATCTAAAAAATAATAAAGAAAATACATAATCTCGCTCGCTTCTATCCCATCCTATTTAAAGTTAAGGCCATATTGAAATGTGAAGTCAAGTGCAGAACCAAGTCAATAACATCAGCTAAGTATCGTTACAGTTAAAAGTTTCATTGAAAGACACTTAAGGCTATACAAAACGGAGTTACATAAGATTAATGTGTTCGTGACCAACTTGAACTTCAGTAGACTGTTACGATTACAACTGTTTTATCAGTTATAATTTGTTTAATTACCTCAAAAATATTGCCTCATTGTTCACGATATGGCCTAAACGGGATAGTCAGAATGTATATAAAATATATATAAAACATATAATTTGTATCTTTTTTTATTTTTTCATTGAGCGTGAGTAAAAAATCGTTGTTAAAGGAAAAATCTTTATAGTTTAAAATAACAATCTATACTAATATTACAAATTATAGATTTGTAACTCCGACTGTCTGTTTATCTTTAACTTAGATGAAATTTGAAAAGTATATAGATTATAGATAGAATCAAGGGATTTATGATGTGAATGAAGACATTGGTCAAAATTAATGATAATATTTCACGGATATTATTTAAAGGAGAGTAGGATATAGTCCACCGCGCTGGCCAAATACAAGTTGGCGGACATCGAGTTTGTCTTACAAGTCCTTAACTTTTACGTATCTATTGGAATTTGGAGCTGTAAATTAATATTAAAAATTGCTTAATTAGTTCATTATCATAATTATTTTAAAGCTATATTAAAATTATTAATTTATTTTGTAACGATAACGTGTTAACCAAAGAAAGGAATGGCATATTTTGATTGAGATACAGATATAGGTATTATAGCACCTTAACCTTCTTAAATGATTGTAATTCTTAAGTCACCAATTGGCTGGTTGCGAATATTATAAGAATTAATCAACGCTAAAATATTTTTATAAATCTTATCACTTATCAAGGTTAATGCAAAAATTATTGAAAGTCCATTTAAGTATAAGTGAAATTGATCAGGGTATACGTAAATACATACGCTGTTAACTCAGTAAAAGTTTACTGTGGCAGAATTTTCTAGAATATATTTATTTAAATTTTAAAGAATATAATCGTTATGGTGTAGTCTTTTGCATAAAAGGCGAGAAAAACAATGTAAATGAAAGATCTATGCTGCCGTCATAATAAAGAAGGACGTAACTAACAATTTGGTCAAAAATGTCTTATATGCAGATTCAGAATCAGCAAAAAAAATGCTACTTGCTTACTTACTTAGTCTCTTACTCATAAAGCTCTAAGTCTTATGAATCCGGAGATACCATAACCATTTCGTCATAACTACGTCAAAACTAGTAGTAATTTTGATTTAGTAAGACAAATTTCAATTATCTCAAAATCAATTTTGACGAAGTTGCTGTAATACATTGTTTTCATATAACTTTATTAGTTAACGCGGCGCACATCAATAAAACTCCCAGTCGGCATAATTTTTTCCGACATCTTCTATAATAATCGTTATATTTCAGCCAATTTACACAAAACCTTAATGATACACCTAAACCTTCCTCATGAATCGATTCATTGGTAAAAACCTTATAAAAATCCGTTGGGTATTTTTGAGTTTATCGCGTTCACACAGACAGACAGACGCGGAGGGGGAGTTATTTTATAATATGTATAGATATACTCGTACCTACAGAGTGTCTAGTTACACGAGAATAAAGATGATATTGTAAGTATACTGTATACACTCGCGTATTAGGTCAATATCATATCGTGGTTTAAATGTAACCTAGCGTTCCGTAACTGATATACTTCCAAAAAGGAGGAGGTTCTCAATTCGTCGGAATGTTTTTTAATTAAAGTATCAATACAATTTGGAATAGTAAGATATTTAAAAACAATTATTTTACTTAATCATTTAATTTACAAGGTTTCTATATAACTAAACTAGCTACATACCCTCGCTTCGCTCTAGTTCGCCTCTAGGTCCCTTTTATATTTATAATAACATACATCCATACTAATATTATAAATGTGAAAGTGTGTTTGCTTATTTGTTTGTCTTTCTTTTCTTCTTTCTTTCGTCGAAACGGACTGACAGATTGGCGTTATTTTTTGTTGTGGAGATAGTTGGAGGGCTGGAGAGTGACATAGACTACTTTTTACCGCGGGATATTATATAATACCCACGGGAAAACACATTATGATACGCTTGGGTGCGTTTTTTTTCGGTTGCGGCCCTAGGTACCTAGGTTAATTTTTTTGGGAGAAACCTCCTTACCCTTTTCTAAAATGAAAGCCTAAGTTACACCTTATAATATTAGCTATCTGCTAGTGAAAGTCCCGTTAAAATGAGTTCAGATGTTTCGAAGATTAGCTGGAACAAATAGATAAACCGACACTTCAATTTTATTTATCTGTATAGATAACATTAAGGCTACAGAGACCATTTCTAAAACGATTTTTCAAATGGAACCTTTTATTTTTTTGTAACAATACAAAATTTTTACAGTTTAGAAATCTATAAGTAAAGGATGCATTTTTATTTTATTGACCTTTGAATAAAACTGGACCGTTGAAAAAGGTCAGGGCGGGTGAAGCGGCTTGCGGCGGTCATCTCTTTTATATTTTCCGTATTTTCATAACAATTGATACTGAGTTTACTCTTTCATTTTTATTTTAAATATATTTATTTCACTAGAATATAATATAATATGAAGATTATTTTTATTAAAACAATGACAATAAAATGTAGAATTTTAAAATATAAAATGCATATTTTGAATGTAGGTTACATCAGATATAGATGGGAACTTTTCATATAAGTTTTTTCTTTCTTAATATTTCTTTAGATTAACACGAATATTTGGCATTTTAAATTCAACTTTTTCTTCTGATTTATTCACTTTAGTTTATTTAGTTATTTTTTTGTTTCTGAGGATATATTGTAAATTATAATTAGAAGCCGGTAGCCTTGACGTTATATTATAAGTCATAGATATTACAAAAGGTGTCGATGATTTCTGAGACTTTAAAAATCCTTTGTCTCTCTCGTGACCATGTTGACTATAAAGAATTCATAGTAGAAAAAAAGTAAAATAAAATCGTAAGAAAATTCGAAAAAATACCTACTTTTATATGAAATATTATGAATCTTTAGTAAAATGTAAATATTATATTTATTATTTATATAAACAAATACGACTGTAAAGTTGTAAGACAATTAATGTTTATATAAATTGAGAATTTATACTTGTTTTATCAACTATTAAATGTCAAAATAGCAGAAATTTATTTCTGTTGATGTTTGATAGCTCATATTATTGCCACGCGTATAATTGTACAGACGTTTGTAAAGTTCATTCATCACTCAAAAATTACATATTTATTCATGGCTCAAAATTTCTTAACATTTTTTTTATTATGTGCATCACTTCATAAACTTTAGTACTAAGTCTGTTTCGCAATATTCAGGTAATCATTGATTGGTCACATCCACCCAAGTTTAGTAAGGTGCTTATTTTCCTCATTGTCGTTTTCAATAAAAAGTTACATCACATATATGAGAATACAGCTATTAAGCTTTTTGACGAAAGTGTAAATATAATTTAAGAGTCGGTATACGTATTGTGCCTTGACAGAAAACAAAAGAAATACCTATACGTAACTACGAAAGTTATAAATGTGTGTAAGCAGTAAATGTAAAATTTCATATATTATTTGCCTCATAATTTTATGCTGAACCTCATTTTCAAGCTATTACTAAATAGAGGCATTCCACCCAGTTCTAATCGTTCAGTTAACGTCAAAGCTAGACGTCTATCTATCTATATGTATAATAAAATTCTGAGTCGAATCTGCACATTAAATATTTTTTGGAAAATCTAATTCAAATAGTCATTATCATTGATATAGAGGCCGAATGTACCTATAGTTTTTAGAGTTATTGTCTGTCTGTCTGGGAACGCATCACGAGAAATTCACTGGACAGATTTTGATGAAATTTGGTATGATGATAGCGGTTATCCATGTCAACATATACACACTTTTAACTGCGGGAAAATATCTCATCTCTGAGAAATCTATACTACACGTTAAAAAAAATTTCATCATTTCTTACTTAACGTCAACGAGAATTTTGAACTCTTAAGGATATTTTAAAACATTAAAAATTATTAGTAAAAACATTTTAAAAAACATATAGATGAGCTTTACTGGAATATCCGATGATAGAGACTGTGTAATCACGACCTTCGCTCTATATGTGAACGGATGTGGCAGAAAGATCAACCTGTCCCTACCTCGGCGCTTAGTGACCAATTATGACCGACTTTAAAAGTCGGTATATGTATTTTGCCTTGACAGTAAACAAAAGAAGTATACATCTACCTATAACTATGAAAGTTATAGATGTATGTAAACCGAAAATGTAAAATTAATTGAAGTGTTTAAATAAGTTTTTTTTTAAGTATATGTGTTAAAACTAGTTTGTCATAGGTCATTTAAGAACAATAAATAACATATATACATTTGTTATTATTTACATAATACTTATTATTCATACTGATTTCAACATATAATATTAATTCACGCTTTTTTCATTTACAATTACATTGTAATTAGCAATTAGTTATTATTATTATTATTTTTTATAAATTTTATAATTTTAATAAATAATATTATTTTTTTACTACAGAATGCTCGAGCTGCAACGACGACGAGCTAGGCGTGACGCGGTGGACGATGCCTCTGTTGAAATCTGGAGAGAAGAGATATTATCTCGGAATATTCTTTAAGGTAAATGTTAAACATTATTCTTTATAACAAAATTCACTGTTGATAAACTACCATTTACTTCTTTAACTTATGATTTACTCATTTATAATTTAGAAAAATAGGTTACACGAACGTAGAATTACCTAACTTTGTTCCTATAATTATTTTTCTTATTCCTATTATAGATTTTTACTGAGTCTATACAATGTGATGTAATGTGCTGTAGTATATCCTACACTTGGGACAGCCATACATTTTTAAGTTACTACAATGGATTAATCGAAAAAGGCACCAAAAATAATCTGTTCAAGAATATAGCTTTACGGGTCTATCTTTTTTTATGGTATTCAGTGACACACGAGCAGACAGCCCACCTGAAGGGAAGCTGTACCTGTCGCTCATAACACCTACGGTTCATGCACTTAGCTTTTATGATACAAAAATGCAGAACCACAGGTGCGTTGTCACTTTGAGGACTAAGATGATATGCCTCTTGCCTGTAATTGCACTGGCTACGTTATCCTTCAAACCGGAACACAACAATTTAATCATTGTTGCTTGGCGGGAGAAATAGATAAGGGGGTGGTATCCATCCAGTCGGACTCCTCAGGCTTGACAGAGTGCTACCACCGGTAAAAATTTAAGTAAATTTAAGTTTATCTTATTACTACCTAAATTAAAAAAAAGGAAACATAAGCCACGGGATCCACTTTACCATTGACTCAACTGTACCGTACTTAAAGCATGGGCAAAACGGGATTGGTCAGAGTTTGTTCTGTAGTCGTGCAGCGCATGCCATGTTTTACTCTTATACCATATTATATCAAAACCATAATTAATATAAGCTGTAGACAGCTTATATTAATTATGGCTAAGGCCTTGTGTGATTCGAATTCGTGACCTCCGGCACAACAGGCGATTTCAAACAGATACTTGAATATCCGCCATTGTTCTAAAATAAAAGTATTTTATAACAGATTGCAATTTGCTTGTAAATATTTCATAATTTTATTACACTTATTATGTAAAAAAGTTCAATTACACTTATTATGTGGTAGCCTCAGTAGCCAAATCAAAAGACGATCAAACTCCTTTTTTGTCCGAAAGTTCCCACATTACGAGTATAAGTGAGAAAGCCCGTCCTAGTTTTTTATACATAGTGAAAAGTCGGTCATAGACATAATAACGCGTTAGAGAGATTATCATCAAATATATTTCGTTATATTATTATATGACTTATATCTGTAGATGTTTTTAGGTAAGCTTATTTAAAATATAATGTTTTTTTTAAATAATAACAATATACATATATTATGTACGTACTTACTGCCTCGGTGGTGTAGTGGCTAGCATGTACGGCTGCACACCTGGAGGTCCTGGGTTCTAGTCCCGGGTCGGGTCAAGTTTAGTTATTGAGTCTTTCTGTATAGTACACCTCAGTAACAGCCCGGAGTTGGTAAGTTGGCGGTGTTTCACCCCCGTGCCTCGGAGAGCACGTAAAGCTGTCGGTCCTGTGCCTTAACTCTCACTGGTAGTGTCGAGCAGTCGTCCCACCGGAGTATAAGAGTGACAGGAATGGAGAGTGCACTTGTGTCTGCGCGTACACTTGTGCAATATAATATCTCCTGCGCAGTTGGCTAGTCTCCATGAGGTTGGCCGCCGTGTCCGGAATCGGTCAGGAGACATCATCATGTACGTACTTGATTATAACTCTTGGGGTTTTATAGATTATACCTTATTATATAGATTATACATATGTTAGTAGTCGTATACTACACTACATTATGGTTATATTTAAATCAATCTTGTTATACGAGTATAAACTTTTAGAATTATTCTATACTTATTTTACCGTTTTTACAAATGAGAGACAACCAAAGCTTAAACGAAACTCTGAAAAACAGGTCCAATTTGAAAAATACAAATTATTATTTTATAGCTTATTTATTGAGATATATAATCTGACTTCATACTGTAGACCTTAAAAGCGGAGTAATTATACATAAGCCACGCGAGCGAAGCCACGGGTAACAGCTAGTTTAAGGATAAAAGTGTTAATACGTTATCTGACGTCACGATTACGCAACTCGTACGCATCTCGCGTGGTTTGATCGATTCAGCTTTCTCTTTCCTCACGAAACAGTTCCACTAGGCACGCCTGTCAAGTACTACGAATATCTATACCAACATATGTATATGCTATTGCCATTCTTTTGATGATAATTTATAACTCTACTAGCATTGCCCGCGGCTCCGCCCGCGTTCAGATGACCGAAAACCAAATTCTTAGGTTTTACATATTAGTATATACTCTTACATTGCAGTTTTTGTATTTTTTCTCAGAAATGAAATATTTTCTGGCGGTAAAAAGTGTCCTATACCTATGTTGACCCGGATAACCAGCTATCACCATACCAAATTTCATCAAAATGCCTCCAGTGGTTTTTCTGTGATGCGGTAATAGACAGACAGACGGACGGATGGACGGACGGACGGACGGACGGTCAGACAGACAGACAAAAATTCTAATAACTATGGCTTCGGCCTCTGTATCGATAATAATGTTTATTTCAATAAGATTTTCCAAAAAATATTTAATGTACAGATTTGGCTTAGTTACAATTTTATTATATGTATAGATAACTGCTACACTGTAAGCTCTATAAAAGGTACATGAAAGCTCATAATAGCTTAGCTTTACAGTAAATAACATGTTATTTTAAAACGATGCACAATTAATTAATTAAACATTGTAATATAATATGTGATATTATACAAATTATGTTTAATATAATATCTCGGTGGTGTAGTAGCTAGGATACACTTTCAGAGGTCCTCTGTTCGAGTCCCGGGTCGGGCCAAGTTTCGTTTTTAAGTCTTTGTGTTTAGTAAACCTCATTAACAGCTCGGAGTTGGGAAGTTGGTGGCGTTTCACCCCGTGCTTCAGAGAGCACGTAAAGCCGTCACGTAAGAGAGTAACAGGAATAGAGAGTGCACTTGTGTCTGCATGCACACGCGCTGCACGATAATGTCACCTGCGCAGTTGGCTTGACTCAATGAGATGGCCGAAATCGAATGACATTTAGGTATTATTATTAATATAATATCTCACTAATTATATATGCAATAGTAGGTGAGTTTGCCTGTGTGTTTGTTTTTACTTCACGCTATAATGACTCAATGGATTCAGAGTGAAGATACGATTGGATTAACAAATAGGCTACTTTTTATCAACGCGAGAACAGCCGCGGGTCAAAACTATTTGTTAAATATAATGTTATTGAAATATGTTAGCAATAGCGAATTACAAATTATATATGTACAAGTATATTCTAATATAAGGTGCAAGGTAAAACGAAAACTTCGTACAGCAAAAGTCCCGTCAAATCATGAATTTTCATGCTTTTCTCTTCTACGAAATTAGCTCGGCCCAATGAACCGGAAGTAATATGGCATTGCAAATGTCTCGGAAACTGTAAAATGACCTGCGCATTCAGGAACGACTTTTCAGTTAAATACAAAATATTTCTAATTTTACAGTTGAAATGCCTAACTTTAAGTAGAGTTTATTATTAGAATAGATTAAAATATAACGCACATTATATCAATATAATAGTAAATCGTTAATATTGATTCTTAGAATAATAATTATGTTAATTTATGTTGAAGGAACTAAAGTTTCTTGTCTAAGTGGCTTATTAAGTTTAAAGTCAATAGTTCGCTGTGAGTTTTTTTTATTGTTTATTTACAAAAGCGGTTTATTAATAATATTAATAACTAGCATTGCCCGCGGCTCCGCCCGCATTCAGATGACCAAAAACCAAATGCTTAGGTTTTACATATACTAGTATAGTATACTCTTGCATTGCAGTTTTTTATTTTTTCTCAAAAATGATATATTTTCCCGCAATAAAAAGTATCCTATATGTTGACCCGGATAACCAGCTGTCACCATACCAAATTTCATCAAAATCTCTCCTGCAGTTTTTCTGTGATGCGGTGACAGACAGACAGACAAAAATTCTAAAAACTATAGATTCGGCCTCTGTATCGATAAAAATGTTTATTTCAATAAGATTTTTCGAAAAATATTTAATGTACAGATTCAGCTTAGTTACAATTTTATTATATGTATAGACTCTCCCTCGCTCCGCTCGGGTTTATCCCTACGTTTTAAGGTTAGCATACATTTTGCAGAGATGAGATATTTTATCGCAGTAAAAAGTATTCTAAATGTTGGCCAGGTTAACCAACTATCACCAAATTTCATCAATATCCGTTTAGTGATTTTCTCGTGATGCGTTTTCAGATAGACAGACAAAATTTCTAAAAACTATTGATAATACGCCTATGTATCGATAATAATGACAATTAATGTACAAATTCGACTCAGTTAGAATTTTATTATATGTATGATAAATACATTTTACCATTTTACGTTACTTGAAAGAACTATGGATAAATTATTACAACACAAAGGACTAAATATTTTATATAAATTAAATTTATTATAGCCACGATGATTGTAGTATAATCTTGAGGTGCAGCGAAAATTACTTTCACGAATGCTGGAAAAGTTACGATATAAATAATTTCATAGAATACTTTGTTTACGTTTTATTATTTTTTTAATATTATAAATGTGAAAGTTTGTGAGTATGTATGGATGTTTGTTACTCTTTCACGCCAGAACGGCTAAATGGATCTGGATGAAATTTGGCACAGAGATATATTTTATCCCGGAGAAATGTACGATTCCCTTGGGATAGGTTGGTATTTGTCCTGCTAGAGGCGAACCCGAACGAAGCGAGGGTGTGCCGCTAGTTGTTTAATTTAAATAGTTATATAATAATATTAGCGTATTACAGAAAATGTTGCATATACCTTAAACATTATTAATTTTCATATGATGTAACTAAAGCATAAAATTAAAATATTTTATCCTCAATATTAATGATAGACGATTTAAATAAGTAGTTTTCAAAAATATTTGAATCGCGCTATATGAATTTTGTAAACGAACCTTTTTTGTTCTATGAATCAAACGTCATCTCTTAGTAGCTGCAACTATCGCTCCACGAATCGCAGGCGGTTTAGAAATAAATGTAAATTACAGTATAATTAGCTTTATTCTTGTAAAGATTGCTACTTTTGCGAAATATTTTAACTAATGAATTGCCTAAATCTAAGTACTGTTTCCTCACGAAGAGACAATTTGACCGCTATGAGAATACATAACGCTTTTGGACTATTATATATAATAAAACTCTTTTTTTCGCATTTTTTCGCGGATTTATATTGACTTTTGATCCGAAATGCGAAAAGACAGTTTTATTTTCTAATTTATTAATCTAAGAACTTTCTTAGTATTTACTTTAGCACTACTTCTGTTTTAGGACTTGTAAAACTACTTTTATTTTTTCTTGTACGATACTACGATTTAACGTATAAAGTATAATATATAGCTAAATACTATAATCATCACATATTAAAAATGAATATTTATTCCCTCTGATTATCTTGTATGCCTGAGTGTGACACGTGTAACACGTGCATGAAGTTTTAACTTCCGTTCCAATCGTTTTGAATCAGTAACCCGCCCGCCCACTTTATTCAGTGTTCTCGGTGAAACTTTCGGTAACATTTTGAAATATATACTATATATTCCCAGAATCAGTTTTTAACCCCCGACGCAAAAAGAGGGGTGTTATAAGTTTGACGTCGATGTCTGTCTGTCTGTGTGTGTGTGTCTGTCTATGGCATCGTACCTCTCAAACGGATGAACCGATTTCGACGCGGTTTTTTTTTTCATTTGAAAGCTTTGCTTTGCATTTGCTTGCGGTGGATCTTAGCTATGTTTGGTTAATATGGGTTCAGCAGTGTAAGTATCAGCTCGTTTCCTTAATGATGTAAGGCATTTTGGCGTATGTTTACTCGATTAAGTTTTTTACTTTTTAAGGGTGGTTCCTTAAACTATAAGTATTTTTTGCGTAGGGGGTTTTTAAATTTTTAATTTATTGTTGTTGAAAAATTGAGCCAATGTCACTTTCTAAACTCACTCATAAACATGTCTCGGTGCGAAATATCACATCGACCAACGGATGAAGTAATAAATAGCGAAGACGAACAAACTAATAAATGAAATATAAGTACGTGTAAGTAAGATTCAAATAAAAACAATAATAAACATTATATGACACGAGGCTACAATTTCGTATAGAGATGGTCTCCTTTTATATGTTTTAAAATGGGGAAAGTTTGGATTAAAGTTCATTATTTTGATGTAGCCGATAAATAATTAAATCGTGTATACGACAAGTTCAGAAGGTCTCAAATAGTTTCTAAACACAAAAAAACTATTTTTAAATAAACTAAGTATGGGTTCAAAGACAAGTTTCTAAAAATAAAATATAATAATATTTTCGTATCGATAAAAATCAAAGAAACAGGGATTTATGTAAATATTTAGGTTCGAAATATTAAGGTTTTGATATACGTTTATATCAAGATTATTTAACAAAAACAAATAATTATTGCAATAAAAAAAATCATTGCCATTTCGTTTCGCTTTGTTATATATTTATTAAATTGTTTAGGTCATAATTATGACCGTGAAATCGAGCAAAGAGATCCTCCTATCCTAAAATAACTAACTGTACTAATAATAAAATTCATGGCTTATAATAGTTGATCACAGTAATACTACTGTATGTACATAGAGAACAAATTATAAAGAAGTAAATATTCTATTGCTGCTATAATCTTTCAAATAAACCAGTTTTTGATGGACGAATGCGGATGTCGTGTACAAATACTTTCATTTTTACACCACGCTAAAATTGCATAGCTCATCTGTTAATTAACAATAAATATTATGAATATCTTTCACATTAGAACGTGATATATCACACTATATCCTATTTAATGAAGTATAAGTTTGACCTCATTTTCTCCAGATGAGTTTATGGATAGAAGTTATATAGTATGTTATGTAGGTAGTAGGTACCTACATTTTTAGAAAAATATTCTAAGCTCTAAAAGATCGATTATCTTAATATTTAGAGAGCCCGCGCACTAGGCAGCCTGGCTGCGGCAGCCAGACCGGTGGTAGGACTCTGTAAGCCTGAGGAGTCCGACTGGATGGCTACCACCCCCATATCTATTTCTACCGCCAATCAACAATGATTGCATTGTTGTGTTCTGGTTTGAAGGATAAGGTAGCCAGCGCAATTACAGGCAAGAAGCATATCCTCAAAGTAATAATGTACCTACCGACAATTTTGCAGTTTTATTACACAAAAACCTAAGTGCATCAACCGTAGGTGTTATAAGCGACAGGTGTCGCTTGCCATCAGGTGGGCTGTCTGCTCGTTTATCACTGGGTACCATAAAAAAAAGAAATTAAACGATATCTATATTACGTGCTTTTCTTAGCTCAAATGTTAGTTTAAGCTTACATTTTATTGATACTCAATACTTTTAGGTTATAAGTATCAACGACTACTAAATATGACTCAGTATTGATATACATACAATGAATTACATAATATATAAATAAATTTTTACTTTATTATGAAGACATAAAATCTAGGAACCCACGCCTAAACAAACAAACAGCATAATATGGCTGCTAAAATTTCCATAATATTATTTCTAAAAATAAACCATTATACCTTAATTTTATCAAAATAATTCGCATCCACCCACACTTTGTTTATTTTTCATTTATGTATGTAGGTATTTTAATAATTGTTTTTCCTGTAATACTAAAGTGAATTACAGCGGAAAATTTGTTTTTGCTAATATTTTACTATAATATATAGAAAAGCCATAACTTACTCCAGATTAAATTTGCAATCTTTTTGCATGCACACACACAAACATACAAACTTTTATATTTATAATAGTGGACCGATGACTTTATAGTTATACCACGGTAATGTAATGCATTTACCGTGGTTATACCTACAATCTACATACATTTATATACGTTTAGTATTTGTACTTATAAGTCATATTTTCCCGCAGTAAAGAGTATCCTATATGTTGACCCGGATAACCAGCTATCACCATACCAAATTTCATCAAAATCCCTCCTGTTGTTTTTCTGTGATGCGGCCACAGACAGACAGACAAAAATTCGAAAAACTATAGATTCGGTCTCTGTATCGATGATAATGTCTATTTCAATAAGATTTTCCATAAAATATTTAATGTACATATTCGACTCAGTTACAATTTTATTATATGTATAGATTATAATAACATGTTTACTAAATTTATTCAAAGAATAAATAAATATATTCCTGTGATACTTAAGATAATAATCTGCAATATGCGCATAACTTCATATTGACGAAATTCTATAATCATCTTGTAACATGTCCAAGAGGAAACGTGTTACACGTGAAACATGGTACGGTTCACGGTAATTTTGCCATTAACCACTAAGTAATAAAGCATGTTACGGCGTGCTGTAATTATTAAATCATTGCGCTACATTAGCTGCGCTCATTAGGGAGGAAAGACGAAACTCACTTTCACTATAGTATGAAGAAGTACTTGTTAAAATGTTTGTCATGGTAACAATAAAAGTATTTTATTATGTCTCGACGACGACACGTTTGGCTCAGTTTGTAGTAACCCTGCTTACTGTGCCAGCGGTCGCGGGTTCGAGTCCCGCTGGGGGCATTCATTTATGTGATGAGCACGAATGTTTATACTCCAGTCATGAGTGTTTATATTTATAATATGTATGTATTTAAAATTATATATATATATGTAGTGTATCAACTATCTGGTAACCCTAACACAGCGTCGTAGCTTAACATGGAACTTATTTGTCCCAACATATTTATGTCTCATTAGAAGATTATGTAATCTGTAATCATATGAAATTACCTAATGATTTATACGTATTATATTTTACGTTTCTTAAAGGGGCACCGAGTCAATTACGAAATAATTGCGTTCGTTTGATTCCTTGCTGTATTGTTATTACTAAAACTTTAATTATGCAATTAATATGTAGGATATTTAAGGATTTATTCTATAAATCGTACACTTTAGAAACACGATTACTTGTAGTTTCTTCGATAGAAAAAAATCCAAAATCATCTCTAAGAACAAAAATAAACCCTTAGTGCTGCGTTAATAATTCAAGGAACTTTATCAGTTTTGTAATTATAACAAAACTATACATTTTCTATAACGTATACACTTTACATTTTTAAAATGTGTATTTGTTTTTAATAATACGAAGGCAATACCTAAATTCGCACGCGTTCCGTCCATCCTAGCCCCCTCCCCCGTCCCTCCCCCTCCCCTGCCCGCTGTCGTTCTACTAAAATAAAAAGTTCGGTGCCCTCTTATGTAAGAAAAACAATAATATTAATGTTACATTATAATGTGATTAAATTTATTTAATCACAGTTTCCAAGAAAAATTGGGCGACATGTTTTGATTCTTTCTCTCTTTGCCGAGCAAAAGACCTCCTGACCGAGTTCCGGTTAAGGTGGCCGATTTTGTTGGGACAGTTCATCTATAGGAAATATATAACAGTACACAAATTCGTTCGCAAACACTGTGGCAAGTGCACTCTGCATTCTATTATAGTTAGGACAAAGCTTAGATAACATCACGAAGTTTCCATTTCGAGTCTGCTGGAATTTCTCGATAAAACAAAAATGTTATATATGTATCTACATGTATATATAGTCGTATACCTACATATACATTACCATAAACCAGTAAACCACAAACAAAATGTGGTATTCTTAGCTTTTATATTCTTCCGGTATAATAAAATCTTTATGCTATTGTACAATAAACGTACTATTTCATACATTTTTAAAAGATAACTAAAGAATAGTTTTAGTTTGTAAACTTATTATAAACTGATCTATAGTTAAGTTATATAATACATAAGATTAATAAATGTATTTATAATTTTTTATATTTATTGTATTAAAGTTAATAATATTTGTTTTTATATTTCAGGCGAACTGGTTCAAAGCGCAACAATATTGCAGATTCCACGGTATGCATCTTGCTTCCATCTCATCACAGGAAGAAAACGACAGACTAGAAAAATACGTCAGAGAATCAGGTATGATTTGATATTAATATTTAAATAATATTGAAATGAATGAAATCGATTTTAATTGGTTTTTGTTGATAAGATAGAGCAATTTATAAGATGACACTTTAATTTAGCTTTCTTTAATTGTAGGATTAAAAATATGAATATTATGAAAATCTACATATATATATATATATGTGTGTGTGTGTCAAGGTATAGAGTTCTAATAAGAAAAAATATATATTTTCGGTCTTATTTTGATGGTATGTCGATACATTTTTGTTCACGCATATTTGTCAAATTAATTGAAAATTTTATTTTAACCAAGTAAAATTATATTCATTTTAATAAACAATATAACAAGAAAAGCTATATTTAAAAAGCAAAAAATGAATAACGCAACTTCAATAACAATACCAAAATAAGTAAGTTCGTGTTAAATACATGGTACTAAGTAGAAGTTCCTAAAGTCATTGTAATCCTTAACTGAATCGGGATAAATACGGTCATAATGAATGAAAAATAAAATTGCAGCTGCTGATGATACAAATTACGGACCAACTATCATGACATTCCTTCTATACTCTATATATAATTTCGAAACAGTGCTAAATAATTTAAAAATATATATGTATATGATTGCAGGTTACGGCCGAGAGCACTTCTGGACATCTGGCACAGATTTGGCTGAAGAAGGCAATTTCTTTTGGATGGCCAACGGCAGACCATTGACCTTCGTCAACTGGAATGCAGGAGAACCAAACAACTTTAGATACGAAAACGGAGAGGAAGAGAACTGTTTGGAACTGTGGAATAGAGACGACAAAGGCTTGAAATGGAACGACTCGCCCTGCTCCTTCGAAACCTACTTCATTTGCGAAGTTCGATCTGATTAATAGTAATAGTATCCTCGGACATTACATTTTATTAGACCATAAACAATAACTTTTTTTAATAGGATTTTATAACTAGAATCTTTAAGGTCACAATGGTTAATAATGTTTTTTTTTATTTATAATCTGTCGTTCTGCATTGTACATATTTAGTTAGATCTATGCTTCCGTTTTAGAGTTATTCCATAATTGATATAAATTAAAAATATTATCTAATTAAGAATGGATATATTTTATACATTTATACAAGTATACATAATATTTATTATATATTTATCATTCACGGTAAATATTGACGTATGAGTAATATTGGTTCTATTTTATTGAAGTGAAAACTTCTATGCAGGTCTGGATGGAGAGTGAATGTAAGTCGTCATCGACATGGTCACGTGACGTGTTAACGCTCAAAGCCAATAAATGTCAAAATCAGATAAATGTAAACAGTTTTAATTCACAAATTTTAATTTAAGATCAAACAATTAATTTGAATATCCAAAAATAATAACTATTTGTTTATAGTTTTAAGTTTTCACTTCTGTCGAAATGTTCAGTCCTCACGACTCTTTTTTTTTAAATATTATTTCTTTGTTTACAGAAAGTTGTTGGCAGATGATTTATTTACAGGGTCAATATATATTTTTAAAATTTTATTGAGTATTGCAACAAATATATTTATTCGGGTCTAATAAAATGTTATGTCAGTCTTAGTCTACATTTTTTTGTTGTGATAAGGTAGTGTGCTAGATTTCAAATTTTCACCTCAAGTATGTCTTGATCTTTTTTTACTTTTATATCTAAAAAAATTCTGTAAAAATCGGTCAGTAATTATTATATAATTCGCACACCACTTCTACTAATTTTAAACACATTATAAATGCGTTTGTAAAGTTAGTATAAGTCACAAAAATATTTATTTTGTACGTATTACGTAAAGGGTGGTCGAATAAAGATTTTGTATGAATAGAAAATAAGTGGGAATCAAAAAACATATTTTATAAGAAAAAAACGATCACTGCCTAATTAATGATCTTATTAAGAAATCTGAGCCTCGGGTTCAATGGGACGCGTACGTGTCCATAGTCAATCGTAGTGGGTAAATACAATAGTTACCTTAGCATACCTGTAAAAATAGATGTAAGGACGAACAATAAATGAAAATTGTTTCCATAAAAAATCTCTTTAATTTGGTAAAAAACTCACAATAAACTATCCTGTCTAAATGTTAACACTGAACATGACTTTAATAACGATAACATTATTTAAAAAATGACAATATTATATCAATTACAACAAAAAAAAACTCATAATGCATCCAACAATTTCTTTCATTCAATCATAATCTACAAACGCTACACACAACCCTAACACTTCAAAACCGTATGTAACAAATATCGTGAGATATGCTTCGTTTTAAGTGAAATCCTAAACCTGATATGAAAAGCAATTTCTCCCAAGAGTAAGCACTCCAAAAGGACTTGTAAATAGCCAAGGTGTACGCCTCAAGCAACTCTCAGGATATGTAGCGAAATATAATGAACCGCTTGCAAAAGGCGCGAATAATAAAGCGCTGCAGTCCTAGCCGCTTTAACCTTTTCTTCACATGTAAAAGTGTTGTGCGCTGGAACATATGTCATAAGCATGACACAAGAGCATAGTGCATCATTATAAATTGGTTTATGTTCTTTTATAAATATAAATATACTAATATATTTTATTAAAGCTTTTACAGAAGTTCTCAATCTCTTGTTTTAAACGATGGTAAAATCATTTAAGAATTATATGCCGATATACAGGAGGCCATGTAATGACTTAATGGTTACAAGAATCAAGTCATCCATTAGAATCCAATCTGACTTTGAAAAAATCCCGTCCACAATAACCTGGGGATTGCCCTCTCGGTCAAACTTTGACACAAACGCTAATTGGCTAATATGTCTACTTTTCTCTTATATTTTGCACTGGCATATAAATATTTTGTAGAGGAATCAACCTGCCCCCTACTCTACGGGTGTAACAACACTGAATCAGCGGTCGTCATCACTTATACCAAAAGGGTGTAAGCACTTAAAATGAAAAGCTAAACCTACCATAAATACTCGATAAATTAAAAAAAAACAGATACTAATTATAATACAATTTTACCAATTATTCTCAAATGCAAATTCGAAGAAATAAAATTTATAAACAATTTGACACAATTTAATCTAAAATTTTAATAAAAACCTTTGTTTGACCTACTTAGGATTTTATTCATTGTATGTAAAAGATATTATCTATAAAAAATAAAAAAATATTCGCAGAATACTGTCGGTCTCATACCAATGAATGTGACGCCCACTATAGTTTGACCTTTACTCTTCCAGGTTTGTCAAGAACCACTTAACATTATCAAAAGAGCTCTCGACCTATCTAATCTTTACAAGTTAATCTGGATATCTTTATACGGAGAGCATCTTCATTCAAATAACTGTTATACTTTAACATTTCTACTTTAAATTTTATATATGATGATGATATTATAGACAGATAGATAAATACTTTATAGCAGACACATAAAAAGAGTACAGAAGATGAAAATAAAGAAAACGAAAAGGTTAGTATAATATGTATATAACTTTGTTCATATGTATTAGCGTCCGGCAATCCAGTCGGGCGTGAAGCCGAAACGTAAATAGACACACTGGGAGATGGAACACTTCGGAGGGTGATATACCATGCGGGTTGCTCACCCATCACGACAAGATGAACACACATCGAGGGAACGCTAGTCTCTATCCTGCTGGCGATTGCAGAATATCATTTTATCTCAGCCAATTTCTAGATTAAGTCCTTCCCGTACGAGGCCTGTAAGACTGTCAGACTGTCGTGAGACATATATATATATATATATATATATATATGTGTGTGTGTGTGTGTGTGCGTGTGTGTGTGTGTATGTATATGACAAATAAAGTGCATATTGCATTTCCAAGTATACACATTATACATTCCAGAAAACACAGATTAAAAGTTAATGCTACAATTAACTTTCATTAACCATCACGTTTCATACCTTAATAATAGTGGAGGAGCAACAAAGTTTATACATATAATGCATGAACAGCATGATGTACAAATCGCTAACTATTAGTCTTTACTGCATTGTAAACTAATAATGAAAACTGCAACAGCTATTAAATAGTATGAGATTTGTATTTTTTTTATTAAAATCTGACGATGATTTTTATACAAACAATATTTTTATATATACATTACGCTAAAAGATAGTTATTTTTTATTCAATAAACTTAGTCAAATTATTGAAATATATATATATATTTACGGATTTTCTCGCGTATTTTTTTAATTTGACTGACGTTTGGATACTTTGTACCGAAATATGGTCAATGCGAAAAATCCTTAAAATATAGCACATTATTTCAATTTCAAATATTCGCATAAGCCTAAGAAAGTATTAGTAAAATTAGACAAAAAGAGAGATAGAAATAAATAATATCTAGCTATCTATTATGGTAGCTAAAAAAGTTTAATGCCATCATGCATTAGTTTGAAAAATAACAGAGTGAGAGCTTTACAATTTCCATTTAACTGATAGAAATGCACAAAGTTATTAAAGCTCTAATACCTAGATCATATTAAGAGAGATGTAGACTCCTAACTTATTACGCAGTCAAGTTGTTCGAGCGTGAAATATGACTCACCCTGCACTACTTTAACATTGCTTTGAATTATTATGTTCCTGTCATACCTCTTCTGTGCGGTTTTAGAAGCAGTCATTCAATACCACACGTTTAATATACACACTCTTAACTCATATGAAACTCGAATGAAAGTGTTGGAAACATATTTAAAATCCTACATACGCATTCATAGAATATTATGCATTGATTTTATTTTCTATTTAGATATTTGTTATTTATTTTTAAGTATGACTTAATAGATTTTAAAAATTTCGTCCGAATGATTTTCTTTTTCAAATATCATTCGTATTATTTTTAGAATTTTAGTTATATAAGTATACTTCAAAGTCACTCCTTTCTGCGGCGTGAAATGACCATTTTTTCCCAATAACTTATCTGTCCATGACATAGTCATTTGACATAAGCTCCATATAATATATGCCAATTTCATTCAATAAAAGGTAACGAGAACCACAGGTACTTAAAGGGAATAACAGTTGATCTGCAACCATTTAAAATTACTCTCATTTTATGTGAGTACTTACGTAGAGTCCAAACTTCAATTGACTTGAAACTTCAAATAATAAATTAAGCTTATAAAGAGTTCATTCAATTGAAGCCTACAGCCGTTACCTAGTGATGTGAGCGGAATAAACCCATAAATAAAAATGTCAATGGTTTCCTGTATAGGAAGCCATCTTTAGATCCTTAAAATAGCATTTTTTATAAGAAATATTCCGTCTACGAACTCGACCCGGTTACAACTTTATTATATTTTATGTGAATAGATGAAGGTAAGATAAAAACATGCCACAAAGCAGTTTCATCTTCATATACAAAATGCAAATCCAATTTGTTGGCAGCAACTTTACACTTTAACGCTCTGTTTCCCATTTCCAGTTAACATGTTTATTTGACACCTATATACAGTAGTGTTAATACAATAGAGTTTCTACTTTATAAGGACTCAAATACTATTTTACGTCTCATCTATACTTTTATGTTAAGTTAAAATATTTGCTTGTTTGAACGTGCTGATCTCTGGAAGTACTAATGTGATCATTTTTTTTTTGTATTTTACAGCTCATTTATTGAGGAAAAATATATTTTAATACGGAGTTACCATGATATTCTATTTAGATGTTGATATGTAATTCTAGTTTAATCGAGATAAATATATTTTTTTGTATATATTCAAGCTCTTAAATATTAATTAAATTGGATACTAAGAGAGACATAACAAGTAAATGATTATAACTACAGTAGTACGTGCTCTTAAATAAGTTAATTTTCTAGAATCGATAGTAGTATTCAGTCCTTTTTTTAACGTCAAGTTCTCTCAATACGAGGGGGATTAGGCTACCACGCTGGTCAAGTGCGGGTTGGCATACTTGACATGTCTTTCGAAAACTTGCTAGGTTCTCTCATACATTCAAGTTTCCTCACAATGATTTTCTTCACCATAAGACAAGTGGTAATTATGTTAGAAATTATTCGCATATGAAAATATCAGAGGGGCGTGGCCCAGGATTTGAACCCGCTTCACTCGGTCGAGCGCGTAACCACTGGGCTACGACTCCCTATCCTTGATATCAATATCGCTAATTAAACTTACAGCTAGAATATGTTAATGACGTCAGACGTGAGTACAGAACGTGAATTAAAGACAAAATTAACAACAAAGGCAATCTATTTCTATTCATAGAACTACTCGTAGCAGTACCTATTTTACTGAATGTGAGATCAAAGTGACAAACGCTGCTAATATCCGGTGTTCAATCAAATCTATTTAATATTGCCTACAACCCACAGGCACTCAGCCATATAAAGCGAACTTAAGCCTTAAATGCGTCATTTAATAAACAGCGCATGATATAGGGGAAAGTTAGGATATATTCATAACTTTATATAAGGGATAGACTCCCTTTTCAAACTTCCGTAGTACGGAAGTGCAAGTTTTATATTATCGATGATTTAGGTACAGTGTACACTGTTTAGTAGAACATTAAAATATTTTGTCTATACTAATATTATTACAAAGAGGTAAAGTTTGTGAGTTTGTGAGTTTGTGACGTTGTAGGGGGTAATCTCTGGATATATATATACATATATAGACGGCTCGACGAGCTGCGATATATAATCTATTTTATACTTACCGTTTACATTTGTATACATTATTTATTAATTTTCGCTTTCCGACGTATCACTGTCATCTTAACATTGATAATAAATCAGGTAATCACACGAGAGACGTCTGAACGGTATGGAATGCAACGATGGACTAATTATGACTTGCATTGTAATCGCGGCCTAAGCGTCTTATCTGCAAACAATCACGTGGAAGCGCAAAATCTCAGTCCTTGGTTCATTCGGCGAACACAATATAGGGACGAACCCGAGCGGAGCGAGAGTGAGTCGCTAGTTTATAATAAAACGTATACTATTTTTTTAATTTTATTTGCTTTAGTATAATACGCCAATGCCAAATGGCCAACAGGGTATAGCGGTATATTTTTAAGCACTGTATATAAGAATTTAAATTGCAGGTTCAATTTCAACCAAACTGACCCACAAAAAATAAAGCTTACTTATCATGACCTTAATGGTAGATGGGCCAAAAGCCAAAATATAAATGCGAGTATTGTACATGTAAGTCCAAAGCCTTTTGGTACGTTAAAGTCAGTAATGCGATGGTTTAATAATGAAAATTTAGTATAAAAAACTTAAAATCTTACTTTTATCAGCCATAGACAAATATAAAGTTAATTAGGTATAGAATAATATATGATTTTAATGCAGTTACTTATTCTATCGCTTCTAAATTGGGAGTCTTGAGGAAAAATATGTATGGAAAATTTTAATAAATTATTTAATTTATACATAAAGGTCAAACCTTTAAAATATTGTGTTAGTACTTCTTTTGTTAATGGCTTCAAAGCGTTGTTGAGCGCAGAATATTTCTCCAGTATCACGTAGAATGGAAGTCTCCTACACGAGGTAGATCGATCCATAAATATTTGGTATAAAAGTCAAAATAACTATATTATTTTAGTTCAGTATGTTGACACAGAATATTGACGGTTAACTTCAAAGTGAAGTAACATAATTTATATTTGTTACGTACATACAACCTAACCTAATTTTAATTTACAAGCCCAAATGAAACAAAGCTCGAGTACAAAATTAATTTATTCTGAAGAATTGCGTGTTAAGCAAAGAACGCCACAAACAAAGCTAGTTTATAAATAAAATAAAAATGCATAGCGAAATCCAAAATAGAAGCAGATCAAATATACGTACAGATTGCACTTACATTCAATTTCATGAATCTCAATCCAATACTACCACAAATTCTCCCGCCGGCATGGCTAAGTTAGCGTTTAAATTAAGTTGCCTCGAGTTTGCAAAATTGACAATTTCTAGATCAGAAAATGCATAGCAGTCATACGAATATTCCCTCTATATTTTTAGATCTATCCATCACGTGATTGATATTTTATGGGACGCTCTTTTTCATGAGCTGATCTATACATAAAATAAAACTCTATAGGTCGAATGTCTGTGCATAGAAAAAAAATGCTAAAAACCGAGTCAGGGGTGTAAGAAGAGAAATAAAACAAATCCAGTTTTTTTTTTCAATTTTTTTGTTTCTCTGTTTGTCTGTCTGTTTGTACGGGCTAATCTCCAAAACTGTTAGACCAATTTAAATGAAATTTTGCATGGAGTTTCCTTATATCCCTAGTCAACATTTTGGATAGTTTTCATCCAAGAAAATTAAAGAGCTACCGTGGGATAGTTAAAAAACTATAGTTCCTTATACAATTTAGTACACAAAAACTACTGATTGGATTTTAATGAAACTTTATAATAATATAGTTCATATATCATAATAACAAATAAGTTACTTTTTATCCCGGAAAAAGGTACGGTTCCCGTGGGATAGATTTATTTTTGTTTGTTATAATGTCTATTTTTTAAAAAGAACATACATACACTTTGAGATTATGCAACGTAAATTTTTACAGGTATTAAAAAGGCAAAAATAATAAAAATATACGTGAAAAATATTTTTGTAAATTTTCCGGCCATTGCTTCGTTGATAAAAATCTCATCAGCACGTAGCCCTGACGTGCGGCTCTATGTAATTCATTCTGTAGACATCCAAAAACCACATTTTTAACCAAACCATGTCTAATATAATAAAATACAAGATTAAATTGTCTATTAAAAATCTCATTTAGGCTGTATTAGACGTACGAGTACATTGACTTGGGGTATATAAGTAACATAATTAATTCTGTCACGTGTGAGCTCTTACTGGTAAATTTAAAACACAATATACATAATATACTTTAAGCGACATGTTTTACAATATATTTTCGGCTATAACCAATTAAGATAATATCTTATGATAATACTTATAAATTTTATAAAATCTAAAGTCTAATTGAGAATCATCATTGTAATATGTATTGGCACGTACGTGTGTTGTATTGCTTTTAGTTTTCAAATAAATCTATACATAGGTATAATAAAATTGTAACTAAGTCGAATCTGTACATTAAATATTTTTTGGAAAATCTAATTGAAATAGACATTATTATCGATACAAAGTCCGAATATATAGTTTTTAGAATTTCTGTCTGTCTGTCTGTCTGTTACCGCAACTCAGAAAAACCACTGAAGGGATTTTGATGAAATTTGGTAAGGTTATAGCTGGTTATCCGTGTCAACATATAGGATACATTTTACCGCGAAAAAACATCTCATTTTTGAGAAAAAAAATACAAAAACTGCAATGTAAGAGTATACTAATACATATGTAAAACCTAAGAATTTGGTTTTTGGTCATCTGAACGCGGGCAGAGCCGCGGGCAATGCTAGTATTTTATAAGAACTATCACTATGATATTAGTATATCATTTATATTAGTTTAGTATTTTATATTAGTTTAGTAAACCTTTAAACAGTATTAACTATACCAGATAACTTTCTACACAGCAAATTTTTGTACAATATGTTTATAATCGCAGCGGCACACAATCGTGGTTGTTAAAATCAAGCATCTGCATAGTAATTGTTACATAGCTCCGTACTTGTGAATAACTTCAAACTGAAATGACGCAGTAACACAGTGTTCCCAATTTCAAAGCTTTCAAGAGCGAACTTAATTTTTCACTTGTTAGTTTCTTTTATTTTTACTTTCACGAAGGGGTACGTACATATTTGCTCTAGTTCTGCATCCATTATTAATGTTACACGGGTGTTTCATGACGTCACTCTACAGCTGTCTAAGTAATATAAACACAATTTTCTTTCAAGCGTTAGTTATTTAGTTTTTAATAAACAATATTGTCGTCTTCCTATCCTATTCTCATTTAAATATACAGAATAATAATATGAATACAAAAATATATAATAAATAGATCGATATCGTCTATTCTTGTCTGTCTAGACATGACAAACCAAATCGTGTATACATTTTTAAAGCAGGCTGGCATAAGATTAAAAATTTAGTTTCATTTGAATGCAACCAAGTTTACAATGTCCATGCGTAGAAGAACGATAGAATATATGAAAAAATTAAAGTTTTCATCTTCTTATGCTTACAATTTACGATGACTTGGAAATTATTACAAAATATTGTTAGCTGATTAGTAAATTAAAATTTTGGACGTTTTTGTTTTTGGTCAAATGAAAAATATAAAAGTGTTGTTCTTTTCTTAACAAAGTTTACTAGAAAATAACTTATAAAAATTTAATTATACAGTGACTATCTTAAAGATAAATGGAGGCTCTCAAAAATCAGAGCAAAAACAAAAGTAACAGATGTTACCACTAGAATAAAAAGACTAAAGTAACGCAGGACAGGACATATGATGAGATCCCAGAAAGACAAATGGACTAAAGACATAACAATATGGTATCCAAGGAACCGAAAGAGGCGCAGAGGAAGACAGGTGATGAGACGGGAAGACGACCTTCTGCAGGGTTGGAGAAGGTAAATCCAAGTGGGGTGAGCTACCCGGGGCAGAGGCTGACTGCTACCGGGCGCGTCCCCCGGGTGGCGGATAGGGGAATGCCACTCGCGACTGTTCCCCCAGACAGGAGCTTGTGGTACCGGAGCAATCCGGCGCGGACCAACAGCCAGGAGGGGCAGGGGGAGCGGTGTCAGGAGGGCGCCGTCTCCTCCTTGGAGGTAGCGCGGTGTCTCCGGCCGTTTTGCGGTAGGAGGCGCTGCGCGGGCCGTGCTGTCGGGGCTAGCCCGTCGGTGCGGCGGCTGGAGCGGGGCCATTTCGGTGGTCCTGCGTCTGGCGTGGTTGTCGGCAGCCATCTTGGTCCGGAGGTGGGCCGACGGTAGGGGGGCCGCGGGGGAAGAGGAGTGTCGGTATGGCGATGCGCCGCTCGTCCCTATCTCCCGCGGCCTAGCGGGGCCACCACCGTTAGATGGTGGACGCGGTGGGGCTGCAGAGGAAGAGGAGTGTCGGTGTGTCGTTGCCGCTCTCCCTGTCCTCTGCAGCCGATTGGAGGTGGCCTACTTCGGTGGGCGGAGGTTGGATTTGATGGGGCTGCTCCGGGTACCTCTCTGGTGTAGCAGAGTTGACTGTGGAGCAGCCTCATCGGTATGGTGGTCAGCCATCGGCAGACCTGCCGCCGGGGCGCCGTAGTAGTTATGCGCGAGCGATCCTGCGGCGTCCCATTAAGGCGGAGGGGAGGGGAATGTCGGGTTTTAGTGGGTAGTACCGGCTCTTCTAGCCGGTGAGCCCCACATAACCACCTGGGGGGAAAAAAAAAAAAAAAAAAAAAGTGGGGTGAGCTAGAGGAGGCCTACGTCGAAAAACGACCTGACCATCGATAAAATATTAAGTAATTTATTAGTCACAAGGAAATTTTACAGGTCAGAGAATAAAGGCTATTTTTATTTTATTTTTATTTATTTAACTCAAAGAAAAGTTACAATCATAAGTAAGTAGAATATCATAAGTCCGTTGTAAATATAATTAGTTATTTACTTCTTTTGTAGACCTCGTAGACGATATACGTACTCAAAGCCCGTTTCAATTTCAGCGTACATTTTGTTCTCGTACCCTTTTTAGCTCTCCACGAACGCAATGCAAGCTCTCAGTACGCTTTGAGCTGCATTGTGTAACTCAGGTTGCATGACCTAGTAGCGTAGACTGCGAGGGGAAATTGTTTCCCCTTTATATTGAGATGTTCATTGTCAATCTTTATATCTATATTGTACTCTATTGTGTATGTAATAGAATAGTTGCTATGAAATCCATGCGTTTGAGATTGTTTTAGCTTTTGAACCATATATGTAATTTGTTTAAGAATGTTATATTATACGTTATATTTACGTGAAAACTTTTAGAAAACCTTTTACTTTAATTTACTATTTAATTTACAGCAGTCTCGTAAAAATGTGATACGAATTTTCTCTGTGAAAAAAAAATCCGTATGTGTCTCAAACAATAAAACAACAATTTTACAGATTACGTCAATATGGCTTGTGGTCTTAATCATCTAGATAGAAGGTGTCGTGGTCACTGGAAAAAATAAAGTTAGTATATTATTTTAACGCATTATTTTTTAGATAGTTTTGAACGCAACTTATATAGTTGCTTAAAAGAATAAAAGTTTATATATATTTGTAATGTATTTTCAATAATGCTTATTCTCAAAATGTGCTTACATAGATGAACCATAAACAATAATGCTAATACAGACCATAGACTACTTAACATTTAAGTATAGTATACACAACAATATTCAATAAGCTAATATGAAGATTTTTTAGCACATCGCAATTCATCATCAGTTATATAAAAAAACCGGCCGAGTGCGAGTCGGATTCGCGCACGAAGGGTCCCGTACCATTACCTATAAAAACGGCAAAAAATCATGTTTATTGTATGGGAGCCCCACTTAAATATTTCTTCTATTTTAATTTAATAATTTATTTTTAAAGTGAATATATAATAAATATTCTGTGAATATTTCAAGTGTATAACCTGTTGCTGTTATCAATATCGAACAAAAACGAGCAAAAAAATCACGTTTGTTGTATGGGAGCTCTCTTAAATTATTTTATTCTGTTTTTTAGTATTTGTTGTTATAGCGGCAACAGAAAAACATCATTTGTGAAAATTTCAGCTGTCTAACTATCACGATTCATGAGATACAACCTGGTGACAGACGGACAGATAGACAGACGGACGGACGGACGGACAGCGGTGTCTTAGTACTCGTTTTACCCTTTGGGTACGGAACCCTAAAAACTCATGTTTATGAAACTTTTAGGGCGACATAGGACGGCATAGAAAGCAACATAGGACCTAAGCTTAAAATAGAAAAATAAAAATATTAGGAACTTAGCGATCGCAATGCTGCAGGCAGTACTTTTTTAAAAGTATAAGCCGATTATAAATACAATAAAATGCTAGAAGTTGTCACACAAAGGAAAATGTTAAAACGTCATATAAATAAGTGTAAAACGCCGCTTCCGCAAGGCTTAGAGGCGATAAGAGGATTCTACAGTAAGCGGTCATGTCACTGCTGTAAATAGAGGTAATTTATTCAATTCAATGTGAAATTATCTTGCATTTTAGGCTTTATGACCTTTGTAATAGGAACTATAGATTAACTATACAAGTGATGTCCACGTACATTCGTCATACCTTGACTCCATAATAAGTTCAATTAGCTGTTGACCTATAATTAAGTAAAGCTTACTTGGAAAATAATGCATCTATAAAAATTTAAATTATAAGAAATACAAGATTAAAATATTATCTTATTTGGCTTACACGTTTGGCTCAGTTTGTAGTGACTCTATTTGCTGTGCCAGCAGTCGTGGGTTCGAGTCTCGCTGGGGGCATTCATTTGTGTGATGAGCACGAATGTTAGTACCCCAGTCATGGGTATTTATATTTATAGTATGTATGTATTTAAAATTATATATAAATTATAAAATTGTAGAGTATCAACTATCTGGTATCCTATATGGTATAACACAAGCCTCGTAGCTTACAATGGAACTAGATGATAGATTTATTGATGATTAGATTTATTTATCTCATATATAATAACGAAGAATTCGGTATGAAAAAGTTAAAACTTGAAATTTGTTAAACATAATGTATGTATATTGTCGTAAAAATATTAAAATCTAATATACCTACTAAGCTTTTGCTATTAGATTTATTTTTATTTATATTAAAATATAAGACTATTTAGAGATCTCTTTAAGCCCAGATAAAAATAATAATAACGAGAATGTACAGTTGGTTAACCTACTTGCAACGGATATCCGAAAAGCAACTTTGCATTTTATAAGACTCTCCCAAACTAATAGGACGATATATCACTGAGCGAATATACATCATAAGTATATCTTACAATGTGTTAAGTATTTTATTTCGTAATTTTTACACTGTACTATTAAATATTTAATTAAATAATATTTCATAACTAAGTAATTGCGTATTTTTTACCCCATCATAAACATCCCATCAAATAAGTTCGAAATATGAGAGATCTCAAAAAATAAATTTAAACTTACCTAACCAGTAACCTAAATAACAACATTTATATTGTAAACTTAAAAAAAAAACAAATAAAAAACAAATCTTTTTTTTTAATAAATATAAATAGTATAAAATATAAATAAAAAGGATTAAAATATTTGCAAAAATATTTCTCTCGAGCTTTACTATTTACCCTATTATGAGCAGTGCATTAAATCGGATTATACGAAGCGCTCGGACGGCGAACTTATTTCCCGCGCAACTTTTGTATAACTGAAAGAAATGAAGCTTATTAGACTTTATCTAGTAGCGCCATATTGTTGCCAATTAAAATGCTAAAATCTACATCGCACATTGAATATTCAACTCAATAACTATTTATTCATTAAATATTGTTTATATATATTTTTTAATTCTCTTTTTATCAATATCGGTTCAAACTAACTTTTATTTATATTTTAAACTTGTTATTGTAAAATATGGTCAATGATTGATGTGATCGAGCTAGTTTGTTCATTAAGCAATAAAATGGGTAACTCTTGGATAATCTATACATATAATAAAATTGTGAGTGACAAGAAAATTTAATAGAAATCGTTTTTTAAATTTTTATCTATCTGTCTGTCTGGGAAAATCACTGGACAGATTTTAATGAAAATTGATATGATGATAGCTGCTTATCCGGATCAGCATATAGGATACTTTTTTCTGCGGGAAAATATCTCATCTCTAATATCGAGAAATCTATACCAACCGCTAGTATACATATAAGCTTAGCGTAGTTTCGGCAGATTTTATTTTTTCTATAGTTATAAGGACTTTAAAAATTATAATTAAGGACGCGAATTACTAGTTATAATATACATGTATTGGAATTCCTTTAAACTCTAATTTTCTCAACAAAAAAATTAATTTAATTTAATTCCTAATGTTTTTGTTTAATCAAAGAAATGTTTTTGTTTAGAATTTAATGAATAATTTCAGAATAATTCATACCGACTGGTCTTATAAGCTCATTCTGTATATGATTGGCTCAAAGCTTTAATTAAAATATAAGCCATGTGACATAAAAATCGTTCAATAAAACCAATACAGTTTAAGCCTTCTGAATCACAGCTTAATGTTCCGTACAAAGCAGAGATTACAGAGCTTTTGGAATAAATAATTAGTTTTATAAAAATAAGGTTTTATTATTACTAGCTTAAAAAATACAAATTTTTGAACTATTTTGTATATTTTTATGTTATTAATTGAGAAAAAATTAAAATGTTTTTTTTTGTCACATAATGGTCGTTAAAAATACGAATGAGAAACCGATTATTCGCAGAAAGAAAAAGAATATTCGCATTATCATCGCACATTTCGAAAAATAAATCGTCAACATCCTTTCAATAACCTATCAGAATGGACTTCAAGTAAGTATAGAACTTTAAAAATGCTTACCGGAGTAAGATTTATCCTTTCAATTGGAGTATATTTTAGAAAGCTTATATACATAGATTAAAAAGGAGACTAATACAAAGTTTTACTTTATGAAAATGTGTGTTCAGTATTTTATTTAATGATATTATAAACTTCTATTTAATATAATATTTCATCTGCGTACTCTGGAATAAAAAGTTAAAGTTAATTTTGAAATAAATTAAATAACCAAATTATCGCATGATTTTAAGTTATTTGCATACGTTCATATTTTAACAGTTTCATAAGTTTTATTATGTTTACGAGATCAAATTTTACATTTAATGTACTCTCAAAGGCAATTTTCACTATAATTGTTATTTGTCAGTACTATTTTAAATAATGCATACAAATATTTTGTTGCCCTTAGTATTATTATTGCATTGATTATAATTAAAAATTAACTCCATTTTTTTTACATTTCAATATTATTTAACACAAAAATGTCTTAAGTAAAGCGTACAATGGTCACGATACTAGACGTTTGTTTTTTTTTTGCAATAGCAATATGCTAAGTGGTATGTAGTTGCTATTGTCATTGGGGGAACGCTAGCCATTGTCGCGTCTTGCAAACACATGCGTGATAGTTGATCCTCGATATTCAGTGCATACATTACGCTTGCACCAACCTACTCCGTGTGTACGCCATTTTTGGGCTAAAAATGTTGGTGTTGACGAACAAATGCTAATTAATACCAAATATATATTAATAATTAATAGGTATGTTTAGTGAATGAAAACTACCAATCAGTTATTTTTTACTTTTTAGTGCTTTTGGTTAAAGTCGGTTTTTATTTTTTATTACAAAGTTTTTATTTTTCCCTTTTTAGTGTAGACAGTAGTAGCAAAGTAAGAATTCTAACGTCTTAGGCTTGTGAAATCAAACAAAATAAGCCCAAACTCAAAGTATCTACTATTAGCCGTTAAAGAGTTCCACCTATCCACCTTCTGGCCTTGCCATCATATCAGCTCAACAATACCGAACCACTGTACTATGAACGGAAATAGAAATACTTGCAAAGTTTCAAGTCAATATGACAATTAGAAGTAGGTTAAACTCATCATTAGCTATTTTTCCACCTTTAGGGGTGGTATTTTTTTTTTGAAATTTAAATGGGACCAATCTGGAACAAAAATTGTCCAAATCGCTTAATAAATGACGGAGTTCTGAGTAATAAACATAAAAAAAATACAGCCGAATTGAGAACCTCCTCCTTTTTGAGGAAGTCGGTTGGAAAATTACCTGCTTATAATATTAGTGTAGATTCATATTAATTTCTGGACTCAAGTTTTTACTGAGTAAATAGGCCATGGAATATATTTCTAATATTTAGATATGATCGTTAAATATTACTATAATTATAATGTCGTCTCGCTTACACGCCCAAAGTCCAGTAGGCGGATATTTAACATGGTAAGGTGCAAGCCCAATTGTCCAACACCGTCAAATTGCCACATCTACTCGTAGTTCCTCCGAAAACTTAATAAGTTTAATCAAACTTAGAACCTCTACATCTGCAGCTGTACATGTTAGCTGCTACACCAACAAGGAAGCTTAAACTATGTAATCCGTATTAATATTCTAAATGTGAAAGTTTGTGAGTATAGATGTTTGTTAGTCTTTCACGCAAGAAGGGCTAAACGGATCAGGATTAAATTTGGCACAGAGATAGATTATATTCTGGAATAACACATAGGCTAATTTTTTTATCCCAGAAAAATTTACGGGTCCCGTGGGAAAGATTTGTTTTTGTTTTCCTAGAGGCGACCCCGAGCAAAGAGAGGGTGAGCCGCTAGTTATATTATAAAGGATGTATCATAAACACTAACAGTACTTATTTGAGTAAAACTATGACGTAAAGTAAAATAATGTAATTACCATAATTTTTTTCTCATATAACATTATCTGGTCTAACATGTCTGAGAAGAAAAGGCAAAAATTCTTTTATTTAATTGAAATACCATTTTATCTATTAAAATATCTGTCTTTTTATTTATAGACAAAAGTTTTATATATCTATAAACAATATATTTATATACATATCTCTACAATACTAGTAACAATAGATGTAGCAGATATTTGCCAATATGCCATACAATTCAAACAGACGTAACAGATATTATGTGTGGCATTCATTAGTCTATATTTCTTAATATAATTCACCAGGGCCAAGTAGAGCTAGGTGAGAATCAAATGTACAAATTAGTATTGGTTTACACAATTCTTATATAATGTAAAGATTTATTTAGCCACAAAATCCCTACGTCCCTTGAACCCGTGTATATCGATCAACTAAAAGTTGACCCATGACCTTTAACATAAACGATTGAAATCTCTGCCCGTTCTGATTCTGACTTCTATTATAATGAACAACTATAAATAGTGGTTTATATATTATATTTTACTTAAACTACAATTTTAATAAAAGAAATATATATACATATATATTATATCTATATAATTATGTATATAAAAATAGAAATATATTTTCAACAATTCCTTATAACAGTATTAACATCGTGAGATACAAAAATAAACCCACATTATACATATAAGTATGTTTGTTAAAGTCACTTCTCGACCTTATAAAAATATTGTTTGAACTAAGTCGTTTTAAATTGCACCCCCGTGATAAGCACGCACCTATTCATAAAATGGCGTCATCATATTATACTATACTCTGATCGGCAAAGGTTAACGTCGTCAGAGCTGACACACGCCGCCCTCTGACCTTTAAAGCCTCCCGGGAGGTAATCCCGCATTACCACTCGGCATCTGAAAATGTCATAGCATTGCGGATTATCGTTTAATGGTAGACGCCAATAGCCTATCTATCTATATTTTTCTTTACTAGCGATAGGAATTTGCATGCAAGTTATGTCAAATTTCTAACTCCAATAAGGAATCACAGGTAGATAGGTCATTATACGCCGTAAGCGAGCGCACCTGTCCAGGCGGGCAGGCGAGTACTGCACTACAGTCTAGTCCGTATCGCGACGGCGTCACGCGCATGCGCACTCGCCAACTAAAAAATGAATTCCCGTTTCCCGCACTGTGGGCCGCACGCTCGTGATCGCGTGTCGCTATTTTCGCGGGGCTATCGGACCCGGGCCGCGAGTGCTAGCGGGGTGTGGTCTTAGTGGGTGAATGTGGTGAGTGCGACATGCCAGCCAGGAGGCCCGCCTGGCCCCGGCTGGGTCCGGTCTGCTAACAGCCGCGGCATGGCGCGCCGCCCGCCCGCGCCCGCGCCTCTCCACTCGAACCATGACCGACCTGCAGGCCACCTTCGAGTTCTCTGTGGAACTGTACAAGTTCTACAATGTCGATCTCTTTCAGAGAGGGTGAGTCGCTTTAGTTGTTTTGTACTGGGAAACTCAATGCTCTATATGTGCTCTACATGTGGCAGGGCTGAAAAATTATTTTTTCCTTATACAATACACTCAGCGATTTATTTTTTATAATTAATTAAATGAACCTGTAATTTCAATGGAATACATATTAATACTAAATAGGTATTTTATGTCTAAGGAAAATAACGTAACTTGACAGAAATATAAATATTTTATGCTAATGCACTCTACTCATATTTTAATTTCTTAGAATGTTGACTAGATACAGCTTTTACGCTACTTATTTACAGGTAACCATATAGGAATAAGAATAATATAAGAAATAAAAGAGAACACAATCTTAATAGGACCTCTAAAAGCTAACCAGGTGTTTAAAGTAAAGCAATTGTTTCTATAGCAAGAAATATACATTTTAGCATATTTTTAAGAAAAAGTAAAGTCATAGAAATATGCTATTATACTTCTGAAAGATAAGCCATACTAACCTAGTTAGAAGTTACATAATGAAACGCAAAGTACATAGCAACATAGTAAATAGTATGTTAGGTAGTTTGTAAAGAAAAATGTATTCTGGTAGACCAAAATCTAGTTTCAAATACGGTATCAATCTTCTAATGTTCACTTTCATTTACTTCACCCATTGTCGAAAATCAGAAAATCTATAAGAAAAATGTACCATGTTTTACACAAATCAAATTACTAAATAGAGACCAATAAATAATACCTAATATAGAATTAATAATATTAAGTTTTTAGTCATACTGTTTTATAATATTGTACTCAGCAATTCTTAAAAATCCTCCCATATTACGATTATTAATTATTATTTTTGTTATGACGGTATTTTTAACCTGAGGTGAATCCCAAAGCAGGGACGTGTTTGATTTTTGTTTTCATTATTTAATTTTTAAGTACCTACCTACCTGAGCGACTGAGCTTCACTCGGCATTTTTTTTTCGGAAAAAATAAAAAAAATGCATTTTTTCAGAAGAGACTCCTATATAGATAAATTTAAAAGTCAAATCTTAATTTAAATACAAAATTTGATCCAAATCATTAGGAGCCGTTTCCAAGATACCCGAAATATTCTTTAAATCTATATTTATTTATACATGAATTGCTAATTTAATGTTATAAGCTAATTGTAAACCTAAGCATATTTAAGCTTTAAAAAGAATACGTATAGTCAAGAAAGCATGACAGCTATTGCATGCACGTTTATACAATATTTTTAAACCTTTAATATTATATATATATATATATATATACAGATGACCAAAAACCAAATCCTTAGGTTTTACATATTAGTATACTCTTACATTGCAGTTTTTGTATTTTTTCTCAGAAATGAGATATTTTCCCGCGGTAAAAGTATCCTACTAACAATACCCGGATAACCAGCTATTATCATACCAAATTTCATCAAAATTTGTCCAGTGGTTTTCTCGTGATGCGGTAACAGACAGACAGACAGACAAAAATTCTAAAAACTATAGATTCGAAATCTGTATCGATAATAATGTCTATTTCAATTAGATTTCCCAAAAAATATTTAATGTACAGATTCGACTTAGTTACAATTTTATTATATGTATAGATTGTACATAATATGTTGTTTTATCACATTATACATAGTGTTCTTATATTTATAGCAATCACTTGTCATACTCTTGCTCTGCCACCTCAGTCAATATATGTTTGTATAAACAATAAGTGTAAACCAATCCAATATTTGACGACACGTTTGGCTCAGTGTGTAGTGGCCCTACTTGCTGTGCCAGTGGTCGCGGGTTCGAGTCCCGCTGGGGGCATTCATTGTGTGATGAGCACGAATGTTTCTACTCCAGTCATGGGTGTTTATATTTATAATATGTATGTATTTAAAGTTAATATATGTGTATTGTATCAACTATCTGGTATCCATAACACAAGCCTCGTAGCTTATTGTGGAACTGTGTGTTAATGTCCCAACAAAAAAAAATACCAATTTAGTATAAAGTACCATACAAAGTACCACGAGTTCACAAGGATTCAATTAAAAATTCTAATATTATTAAATACTGTTCAATTTACGAATTTTCATCACAAATCTTTATACTAATCTAACCACGTTTATTCAAAGTTGCAATGCTCTCAACAGTTAGGACGTTATGACATCAACTGCCACAACTAGTTTAGACGTATCCACAGGGGAACGTCCAATTTGTACGAGATTAGTTTTAAAGACAACTCGCTTAAATCTTTTACATAATTGGTACTATTATAAAAGGTTATTTTATTTAAAATATTTTGTGAAAATACTTGTTATTTTTCAACATTTCTCATTTCATAGATGATCATGTCTCGTCTTAGTTTAATACTTGTAAAGTTATATTAAAAATCTTCCGTGCCGGTTTTGGAATTCTTATCCATTGTGTATGGGCTCAATACAAAATCTTAATTTGTTAGAATTGGTTTAACTCTAATTATGGCAACCTCTATAAACATTCCATTCATCACCTTCTTCCAATTTTCGTATATCTTCTGCGTAGTTTCCAAGGCGTTTTGTATCGATCAAACAGTACAGACATCTATGATTGTGACCTCTGTGACGGATTCGAACACAGGACTACTAGACCACTTTACCTGCTGAAGATATCAATTATATAGATACTTTTATTTGTTAAAATATTTTCCTGTATACAAGATTTGAGTAGATTTTCCTTTAGTTATAAATTATTCATGTCAATGAATGGAATTGCCGATGCTAGTTGACAGGCCTTCAGAGCACCATTTTATAACCACGCGAAGAATATTATAAAGGGGTGGAGAAAATAATGTGTTTATGAATCACAAGCACTCAATTTAGAAATTTTCAATCGGAAAATGTGAACAACAACGGATGTATTGAATAAGAGATATGTTTTCCTATCTCTTTATACATTACTAGCGACTCACCCTCGCTTCGCTCGGGTTTGTCCATGACTTGCTCCCCATACAAACTTTCATCCCCATTGTCACCCCCTTAAGGCATGATTTCCGGAATCAAAACTATTTCACTCACTCACTTTTCATATCATGAAATTTAAAAAAAACTTATTTTAGTCAAAAAAAATCTTTTAATTTTCTTATATACAAAGCTTGTCCTGACAATAACAAACACAAAAAAAAAAAGAATTATCCAATTTGGTGCAATCGATTGGAAGTTGTGCAATTTCGGTGATTCTTTTTTTTATATACTGCTTCAACTATATTCTGCTTCAACTGCATCCGTATCTTAAAGATAAGCTAAGCTGATATATAAAATTTGAACTAATTGAAAGATTAAAATGAAATTTTTAAATCCGATTGAAATAAGAGCCGATTAATATCTATCGATCCGGTCTCAATTGATGATAGATAAAATCTATAAAAAATAGTCAAGTGCGAACCGGCTCGCCTATATATTACATTACTGTACATTGTATTGCATAAATTCCAATTTTTTTCATTGAAGAGTCGATAATTTAGAGATGAGCCACAATTACTCTCGTACATTTAAAAAAAATTGAAAATTATAAAAAAAATATACTTTGGTACCTTTCATTACAAGCTATTACAAGTTATTTTTTTATATTTGTCAAATAAAAATCTGTTTTATTTAATTCAACCTTAAATGAGTTCTAAAAATTTAGTAGAAATAAGGCTAAGACACAAACCAAAAGAATAAAAAAACCGTTCCCAAATGCATAAGTGAAATAAAAGTTGTATCTTGGATCTAAAGTAACTTTAAGCTAAAGCCAAAATACTAAAAATACTCAGGTATTTAATGTTTTAATTTAATATACCTACATAAGTATAATTGTATTTATTCATTATATTAATATTAATTCATATTAATATTCTTATATTTTAAACTTGCTGTCGCCCGCGGCTTTACACACGTGAACTCTACTTCATACACTTCACTGTCATAAATAATTCATGCAGTACTTTCTGCATACTAACAAAGTATTATATTAAAAAAAAAAACAAAAAATATTTCACAAATACTAAAGTATACAGAAATCTTTTACAAAGATAGATAAATAATAATAATCTAAATTCATTTCGATCCACAAATAATTTTGAATAGTGAAAATATATATTGAATATTTATTTCAACATTGTTTCATGTACACATAATTGTTGTTTAATAACATCTGCAAATGAAATACAGTAGCCTCTCATTGTCATTGTATTGATCGATTTGACCTCGACATTAACTTACGGTTTTATTACTGCTAACAAACTCTACCTATCTTTTTTAGCTTTGCTATACGAGTACCTATAATAAAATCTAGTGTCTTTCTTACAGGATTATAGGCAGCTTTAGGCCTAGGTCGAGATTCGCTATCTATAGAACTACACGTAGAACTAAATGGATAAAAACTAATTTAACTTTATTAATCTATATATATAAAAAGCAAAAGTAATTGATGTATCGACGTACAGGCCAAACCCTTGAGGTTAGAAAATTGAAATTTCGCATACGTATTCCTCATATGACAGGCAATCTAAAGGAAGGATTAAGAACTAAGGAAGGATTATTTTTAATTCAACCCCCAAAGGGGTGAAATAGGGCATAAAAGTTTGTATGAAACTTTTTATTCCTTGGACATATTTGCATGAAATTTCGTATGAATTGATTACGGCAAAAATAGTGAGTTACGTATTTTAGCGTTTTCTGAAATTCAATTCCTAAGAGGATAAAATAGGGGATGAAAATTTTAAATAAACGCACAGGCGAAACCTATAGGTCTAGAAACTTAAAATTTCGCACACGTATTCCTCTCATAACGTAGGCATCCACTAAGGAAGGATTTTTCAAAATTTATCTCCCAAGGGGGTGAAATAAAGTATGTACTGCGAATAAGTGTCTTATTCGTAATTTGATCGCGGGTGAAGACACCCTTTTTTATTTTATTTTTTAACGTTGGGAAATGCATTTACGCACGAGGTGTGGGACTCACCTGCAAAACCAGTACTACCCACTTAAACCCAACAAAGCCTTCCCCCGTCTTAATGGGGCGTCGCAGGATCGCTTACGCATTCAACTACGATGCCCCGACGGCAGGTCTGCCGAAGCAGACCACAACAACCATGGGGTTGCTCCAAGGTCCACTCTGCTATCAGAGAAGTACCAGGAGCAACCCTCATGGCACACCGCCCTCCGAAGAGGGCCACCTCCCACCGCCCACCGAAGTGGACCACATCCCTGTGCGTTTCTTGGCTTCGCGCCCGGCTGTATTGCCAGGCACTACTGAGCCCCCCCACCACGACAAGGTAAACGCACGTTTGGGGGTGAAGCCGCGTGCTAGTTTAAATTATATTTATTAATTTAAAATGAGACCGCACTAAATTGTTAAATATAGCAATAATACTAATTATTATTATTATATTATTTATACGCAGCGACATCTTTTCTCGGATTTTATTACTAACATTGGCCTATTTGTTACTCCACGTCATATTTGTACTAAATTTTATCCAAATCCCGCCGTTTCTGCGTGAAAAAGTGACAAACATACACACGTACAAACTTTCACATAAATTATAACATTAATTTGATTTATCATTTTTTAACATAATATACATACATATATTAGTATTTTTATTAACATCATAGGTATAAAATAAAAACAGCCTGCAGGGTCATATTCCGGACTTCTCGAATCCTCTAATTAAATCGAATATGGCTCGTAGCACTCCACTAGCAAAATGTAGCGAATTTATTTAATTACTTATATCTCGATATTTCTGTCGAAATTGCTTTTTATAGATATAAATAAAAAATACTTTATTTTATTTTCCTTTTGACTGACACCAGAAAAGAAAATGGACATTTCATTTATATACAAATATTGCATTAGGTAACTATTACATATGAAAACTACGTTTATTTATTTCTTACTTTATACCTTCCTACCTTGAAGTCGGCTTACGTTTTATTTAAGTATTTTCAAAATCGGTTAACAAATATATTTTTATTAGTCTTGACCTCTTTATATAACTACTAGCGACTCACCCTCGCTTCGTTTCGGGTCCGTCCCAAGACAAAAACAAATCTATCCCACGGGAACCGTACATTTTTCCGGGATGATATATATCCTATAGCCTTCCTCAATAACCGGACTATCTAATGCAAATTTTTTTTTTCAAATCTGATAAGTAGTTTATGAGATTAGCGCGTTCAAACAAACAAACTCTGCCACTTTATAATATTAGTATAGATTCGCATTTGGCAGCATATCTGCCTACCTTACCCAAATTATTGGTTCTGATTTTGCAACGGTTTCAACTTTATATCGATTAAAATACCATAGTCACCTATCACGTTAAACGAAGGAAAACTGACGACTTGGATGACTGGCATAAGAATCCATGTATGTTAAGGAAATATGATTATGTGCGTATAATTAAATTAACCATACGGTTGGGATTAACTATAATTTAGTAAGCTTAATTATTATGTTGGCAATACATATGTATATAGTACTGATTTGCGAACATGTAAATTTACCGTTTTTGAAGAAATAAGCATTATTTCTTAATAAATAATTGAAAATAATCAAACAACCTTCAAAGATTATGAATATGCTTTAATCGGTACATTGGAAAATAGTTAAGAGAAAGGTGTTAAGTAAAGCTAAATAAAATACGTTATGCACTAATTAATAACTCAATGACAAAATGTAATATGAGAAAAGGGTTGCAAGCAAATTGTACGGTGCTTATGTTTAAAATGATTTAATCTGGCAACACAAAACTCGTTTCCGCACTGGTTACAACGACTAGCTATTAGTGAAATGACTCCATTGACGGTGACTCACTTTGTACGTTGCCCGGAAACTGGAGATAGATTGGGCTACGGGGGTTAAGCAGGGTTGCTAATGCAAAATGGACACCATTTTCAAGATATTATAATCATTTAAAGTTCAAACCATGATATTTAAATTAATTTTAAAGACTAATTACTCTTTTATTATTTTGCCTTTTGTGTCTATTTACATATACGTATATTATATTATTTACGCGTTTATTGACAATCAATAATAGAGGCCTTTAGTTTAGTGCTAGTTTTCACATTTTCTATTTTTCCCGAAAAATTATATTCTTAACGTAATTTAAGATTCAATTTACTCACATTTAATTTGCACGTGGCTCCTCGCGTCGAACCTCAATATTATATCCATTAATCATAATTGCATTTACTTAAACTTCACTATTTTGTGCAAAATATCTTGTAAAATAACAGTTTTACTTGAAAATATTATAAATTAAACTCAAAGATCATTATACAACAAAGTTTTACTGAAAATATTTTTGAAAATAGTCAGTGCATAACTTTAACATTTTATTTAATACTTATAAAATCCATTTCATATTTATTTATTATTTTTTAAATATTATCTAACAATATTTTAACGAGAAGACTTTGCATAAAACAAATAAAATATAATATAAAAGTAATTATTTTTCAGGGGTTTTATTAATAAATTTCATTTAAATTATTTTCTTTGCAATAAGAGGTATGTACAGCCCTGGATAGTTTTCTATCCTGTGACAAATAAGGGGACCAAAGATAGGTACATCTATTAAGCCACATAGAACTTGTTTATTGATTCAGTATTATTTGCTATACGGTTTTGATATTTCTTCTTTTCATACAAATTATTTTTGTATCATATACATTTACTTTTTAACAGTGACTCGTTATGGTTTCGCTCGGGTAAAACTATCAATGTCTTATAAGTTACTTACGAGTGATACCTATTGTATTCAGTCTACCACCAAATTATTACGATTCGCGTGTTACATCGATGATACTATGTCAGAACCTTCACGGGAGTGCATTTAATTAATTAATTAAAAAAGGTTCAGGTAGTCTGATTAATGCAATAGAAACGCATAGGGCATGAAGAAAAACCTAACAAATAGTATTTTATTTCCTTGTAACTTTAGCTTATAGGAAACTAGCTACTTGCCCTCTGTTATATCTCCTCTTTTATATTTGTCATTTTGTATACAGTTACGCCACTTTCTGATAAATTTTAGTCGGGGTTGGTAAAAACGTCTAGGGTTCTTTTTTTTGAATTATATGAAAACTAAATTAAAACATTAAAATCAAGTTAAATGTTATATACTGCGCAGTAACGAAATAACCGCTAAAGCTATACCAGGCTCGCAGGACTGGACTCGCCAATTCACGAAATTATATTTTTTCACAATTTCAACTTGCCAAAAGGACCTTCCCAAAATTCGTCGCCAGCTCTCGGAATATAAACAAATGACTCCTTAAGTCATAATAAGTTAAGGAGGCACTCGTCGTTTCAATTAGCTATACTCGTAGAGTCACTTCATATTTTATACTTTACCTCAGATAATTGCAACGGTCCCTCTAAAGCTAGCAAACACAGTATTTGTAGTAAAAGTCTTTTCTTCTTGTTGAACATAAGGATTCATATTCTCAACATTGCTGCAAGACAATATTTTCGCATCAGATTAGAAAGAAATTCCCATTGCCCCTTGTGCCCAATTTTTTTCAAAATTTTCCACCTTATACTTTTTGAGTATAAGGTGGAAAATTTTGAAAAAATTGGGATAAAAATAAATTACGTATTACACGTTCGTGTTTATCTGACTTCTAATATAAATGTGAAAGTTGGTATATGTGTATGTGCATGATTGTATATGTATGTATGTCACTCCTTCGCGTTGAAATGGTTGGACGGATTTGAATGAGTACACAGATAGCACAGTCATTTGATGCTCAAAAAAAAGTGTGTGTACTTATGCACGCACGTAAGAAGTTATACTTCTTTGGCGTAACAGAACAAAAATAGCTAAAGATTTCATCCCGTATGTCACAAGACTCTGTTTGTAAAAGGAATGCAGCTAACTTAATCATGTCGCTTTTTGACTGTCAGTGTGCGCGCACATCGTAAAAATTTTACTCTCACATTTTTTTCCGAACGTGCCAAAAGAATTATAACTTCAAAAATAGGTTACCTAAAAAGTTTTCCGGGAGTTTTGTAAATTGGTGATTTTATAGATTCCGACGGGATTTTTCTGAATTTCTACTTTGCCACCTCGTATCACTAGTAATAAAATTTACCAAGAAGTGACGCTACCTGTACATAAAAAGGGATGCACTCAAGCGACGTGATGGGAAATTGGAAGTTTTTATATATAAATATATACATAAGTTTATCACAAATATATAAAAGGAACATAGAAATTTTACTACAATTTCTGTAATAGCACTGTGCATTCAGCGTTCCGATATTAACAATGCACTGCCGTGGGCTGTGGCCGTGCTTCCATCTAGTTCATGAAATGTATCGATTCACTCTATTCTACTATTTACAAATATTATTTTGTATCTCATGTTATATGGTCGTCGTTTGGCTAATTATGTGATACATGAAAGTAACTTCTCTAGAATTTCTTTCTGTTGGTTAATATGTCGTTTTTTTATTCAAAATAAGCACAAACTCAGAAACTGAAGTTATATTTTATTTAAAATAAACTTTTATTTACATAAAGTACTTTATACTTTACTCCATTACACATTTCTAGGATGCATTGAAGCTACGAAATTGTATGTGAAAGTTTTTAAAAGAAGCGAACATGCCGTATCCACAGAATGTTTTATCCATTAACGTATTCATACCTCTTTTTGCCTCTTGACTTTTCAAGTTTTTTACAATATATGTATGTATGTACCTACATCAGATTAACAATTTCAATATTAAATCCATTATTAAATCTATCATCATCAATGACAGATCAAAAGAAATAGAAGTAATATATTTGTCGTTTACGAGTAATCAGTACCTGGGCTTGTCTGAAAGAATATAAAAGTTTCATTTTTTCAGAAAAGACATTGATAAACTTAAAAAGGAAAACCTTATCTAAATACAAAATTTGATCCAAATCGTTGAAGACGGTTATAAGATACACGAGAAAAATTTGGTTTAGTTTTATATAATACTAGCATTGCCCGAGGGTCCGCCCGCGTTCACATGACCATAAAAAATTCTTAGGTTTTACATATTAGTATACTCTTACATTGCAGTTTTTGTATTTTTTCTCAGAAATGAGATATTTTCCCGCAGTAAAAAGTATCCTTTATGTTGACCCGGATAACCAGCTATCACTATGCCAAATTTCATCAAAATCTCTATAGTGGTTTTTCTGTGATGCGGTAACAGACAGAGAGACAAAAATTCTAAAAACTAAAGATTCGACCTCTGTATCGATAATAATGTTTATTTCAATAAGATTTTCCAAAAAATATTTGATGTTCGATTCTGCTTAGTCACAATTTTATTATATCTATAGAAGATTGCTAGAACTATAAATTATTATTGTATATTTAGTATTTTAATGAAATTTAAATACACATGTAGGTACAATATTTTTATAAAATTCAATTAATTTGTTAGTTACTGCTATGTTTTGTTTAACTTGACCATAAACAAATAATAACATAAGAATCAATGATTAATTATCATTTATAATTATAGGGTTATATTATTAGTAAATCGAAATAAAAGAATATAACAATAATAGAAACAAGGAAGCGAGTCGTTGGACGCTTGTTCAATTATCTAACGTGATAAATTATTGAAGCTGCTCTCTGCCATCAAAGTCAATTCCCGGAAGTAGTTTACCTGTGATTGTATCGGAGCCAGAACTACGATGCCATGTATTTTTAGTGCTATAAACATGAGTGTGAATAATTGACTTTCCTTATTATTTTAGTTGTATAAATATGACATTGGTGCTATTGATTATGCTCAAATGGCACTCTCTAAAGTTATACAATGAATGCCCGAAAAAAACATCTTTTGATTATTATTATTATTTACCAAAATAATAATTATTATTTACCAATAAGGAAAGAAATCGGCAAATTATGACAGGTTACGTAGATTATGGTTAAAGCTGACATGTAAGCAGTATTTTTGCTGATTTGCTTTTGATTTTTGATTTTCTGATCTATTAAAATATCGGGCGCAATTTCGTTCAATAAAAACACTTATGTGTTGGTAATATCGTTAATTATTTCAGACTGCTTACTTGGACGATTATAATATTACTAGTGAAATAAAATACGAGTAAAAAACAAAAAAAAAAAAAGTATCCTATGTGCTATTCCAGACTATAATCTATCTCTGTGACAAATTTTATCCAAATCCGTTCAGCCGTACTGGCCAAACATCAATCTAAACTTTCAAATTCATAATATTAGTAAGATGTACATTGTGGATCAAAGTCTGAAGGTCCCAGTAAACTAGTACCTACCTACCATATCAGACTACTATTATAAATGTGAAAGTGTGTTTGTTTGTTTATCCTTCTTTCAAGTCGAAACGAAGTTAGAGGGCTGGAGAGTGACATAGGCTACTTTTTACCGCGGGAGATTATCTCATTTCCACAGGAAAACACATTATAATACAACCAAAAAATTATTTATTATCAGAATTACTAGAAACTTGGTATTAATTCTCTTCAATACAAGTATTTTTCGAAAATCATCCCATACGCAATTGGGTAAAATATTGGATAAAAGTTTGTATGAAACCTACCTTTTTAGAGTTTTTTTATAGTTTTAGCGTGAGCGAAATCGCGAGTTCTACTAGTATAATAATGATAAACTAAGTGCTACGTGATTGATCTTTTTAAAAGTCATAAAATCGCTAAGCGATATTAAAACGAAATAAATATAAGTAACACTTTCAAAATATTACATTCAAATAAAATATCTTAACCAAACTTTGCTATTCTCTTAAAAGATTTCTTACATTCGTTGTAATAAAATATTCGTAGAGTATCCCAGAATTTTCGGGTAAAGAATTACACGAAGTAATCCAAGCAATGTTCTCGCAGTACCCGTTATTTAGGCTTTGTTTAAAAATTAACTCGTACGTTTATGTTTTCCCATTCGAAATAGAAAGGGGTCGGTTGATTACTGAAGAGAATAGTATTTTATTTATTTAAGTTGGATACGGGATCAGAAGAACGTATAGAAAGAATCAATACATAGAAAAAACAATTACAACTTAATATATTATAAACAAGTTTTTATAAGCTTTTGTTTTCCTAACTGTGTAATTAAATGTTGGCAGTCGATTTTAACCTACTACTAAATATGGTGTCAATTTGAAACTTTATTACTTATGTATGTACTACTAAAAAGCACAAAGACATCTATCACACGGGAACCATTCATTTTTCCGGGATAGTAAGTAATTTGATGTTTGACCGGGGATATGAGGTACCACCACGCAAAATTTCATTTAAATCGGTCCAACAGTTTCAGAGATTAGCCCGTACAAACAGACAAAATGACAAAAAAAATCTGGATTTGTTCTATTTCTCTTCTTACCCTGGCTCGGTTTTTAGCATATTTTTCTATGTCATTCGATCTCTACAGTTTTATTACATTTATAGATATCCGGACAACAATACTATAAAGTATAAATTGATACCAGTGAGCTAAATGATGATGTGACAAGGAAGTTTTTGAAGTTATACTTCTTTTGACGCGCTATGCAAAAAAATGATGACAGTTTTTTTACGATGCCACAGATTTAGACTGCAGTACGAAGTTAATAGTTATTGGCTGCAGTGTAAAGTTAGTAATTAAATCTCCCTTTAGTATATAGTTTGTTGTCCATATGTCATGTCAAGATATTTATTTAGATATTTCTATATACACAACACGTGTTTTATACCGATAAAAAGATTACAAGCTTTTAATTGGTTTCACATGTCCCGGTGTCTGTCTGTAATCTAATCTTGCAAGTTAAATTAGATCCATTTCCCAGTGTCCAATTGAGCTGAAATTTGGCACACACGTTTAATTCTCGTAATTGCACGATTACCTAAATGCCGCAATATTTAATCCAATATGGCGAACGTTACAAAATGACGATTTATCATTTCCATAATATAAGTAGTGGTAGTTTCCCTTATGATATGGATATCAAATGAAAGGGTTTGATGAGTGAAACACAATAAGCAGTGACTTCATTGTAAATCCAATATGGCGGACAATGTTTTCTTTATACATCTCCATGATATGGATATCAACTGAAAGGGTTTGCTTAGAAGAATACGATCTTGGAAATCTTACATACGTACATAGGTACTCACACACTTTTTAATTATTATTTTTTATATTATGAGTAGGTACGTTTTGCTTGTACGTTTTGCTTCCATTTAATGTCATCGTAACCACTTCGCCTGTCGTTATTCTCGCTTCGTTTACTTACATACAGATTTCCATTTTGGTTGACGATTATTGTAACTGCTCCGCAGTTTTGTTTATTGCGTGATGCTATGTAGCTTATAATATTCCTCAATAACCTTGCTATGTAACGCAAAACGTATATTTCAAATTATGCTGATCTTTCGTAAGATTAGCACATTCAAATACAACATTCAATTACTACTGGTCGGTTTGGATCAACTGGTAAATATAAAATATATATGCTATTTCTTAAAGCTTATTACATATGTAACAATTACAATGTGTACTTGAACTATTATTGTTAGTGTTCGATGTCCTTGAGCAATACAGACCGCGTGTGGTATATATATTTAGAGCGTGATGAAACAACGTATAATATACAAAACGCTAAACCAAAGTTGTTTATTGTAAAACCAACATAGTTAACGTTTTATACCTATAAATATGATTTATACATCATAAAATATCTTCTTCTTCTCCCTGCCCATTTCCCAAATACATCATAAAATATGGTTTTTGATAAATCGCACAATTTAAATATAATGTTAATAGATTTATTTTATTATTTTTCAACCGTTACTAAAAAGGTTCATCGACTTCGAAATTATTTCCCCCCTAAAGGTTTTTTTTTTGAAATTGATATAACTATTAACTACCCTTGAGGTACAACTTATTTATAAAAAAAATATGAAATTCATATTTGGCGAAGATATCAAGTAATTTGCACACACTAAACTTCAAAAAACAGGCGAATTGAGTACCTCCTGATTTTTGAAGTCGTTGAAAAATCAGTAAAGCTAAATAATAATAAATCTAGTGCAGGATAATTTCTGCTTAATTTAGAATAATCCTAATAAAAATTAAACTTAGACCGAAAGGGAAAATTAACAAGTAATTCGATAGTGTATAATTTTATTAAGTGACCCTTATAATAAAATTAGTCGCTGTTAGCTTGGCAGCTTTACAAGTTTGCAACGTAGATCTAAACAGGTGCTGTATGTTCACGGTATCAGTATTTTATGTTTGTTACACAGCATTTTTTAAATAAAATAACTTTAAAATTTCGCAGACTATACCAAGTGCGCGTGGGTTTACGCGTGTCACCCAAGGTGCCGGTTCACATCGAGGCGACGGTATCGAGCGGCAATGGCGCTGCTCGGACCGGCAGGCCCGCCGCTAACGCTTCCCTCATCGGAGGCCTCGCTGCTTCTAGAGCCTTCCAAATTATGTACAGAAATGAGGAGGTCACACTGCGAGACATTGTGCACTTCAGAGCACATCTACTAGGTGTGTAGAAATTTTTTTCTACTTTATAAAGCAAAAGATTATTTAAATTACAACATTTATCAAGAATCACAATAACTTTCATCTAGGTTAACTATCTAGGCTACAGTTTTGGCAATTTTAATTCGACCATAATTGACGATAGATGGCGCTTACCGAAAGCCGTCAAATTCTATGTTTTAAGCAAGTGTGCGTTTCACAATAAATCAATTAACAAAATAAGTTTTGGTGACTATGACAATTTTGTGAACAGGATAAATAAACTACATTAAATGCCATTAACGTATACGAGCTTCATTATTGTGATCTAGGTATACAATCAACAGTTAAATTGTAAATTTGATTTATAAAGTCATTATTACATTTGTCTTTGCGGGATTTTCTTGATAATTTTAAGATACATATACTCGTACTTACTTAGAAATAGGATATAATTTAAAGGTTTGTTCTAGATAAATATCAATGAAAAATCTCTATTATTGACACTTATTTAATTAATTTTTCGAGATTATTCATGGGCCAATCAGGCGGACGGCAAAATACCTATGTGTGCATCCATTTTGATATTAATTCCTTTTAGAGGGCAACGCCTATTATATATAATATTTCAGTATATTTGCATAAAGTAATTTGCTTCTAAATATTTACCATATTATGTTATAACAAAGGGAGAGTTGGGTTTATTTATCCTTTCATTTAATCCTTAGGTATATTGTTTTTTGTTATGGTTAAGTTGTAATAATAATATAGAGTTGTGGTTACTACAAAAACGATCCATGTTACTGTTAGCCATTTACACCACCCTATGAGATAACCACTACAAAAACATGTTACGTGCTAGAGTACAATGTATTTTCCAAAATGAGAGATAAACCAGGACGACTTATAGCGTCGTTGGGAGTCTGCCAAGAAGTTGACCTAATATGCAGTAAACGTCCTAATTCTAAGTAGAAAAAAAATCTCAATAGTAGGGACTTTTTATTTCTCAGTAGGGAATATAAAGTGCTTTTTAGTAAAAGAGAGGTTTGATTCCATTTTAAATTTGATCTTTGTTTTATATAAAAAATGCCATTAGGTTTTCTCATATAATGCATTTCATATTTCCCAGTTGATAGCCGTAACCTTAAAGAGTCTCTAGAGAGGGCAGAATGGAGCCTGGGCATAGAGCTGTGGTGCAGCGAAGGTGCTCAATCGAGCACTCTCTCACCAGTATCCTGCCGCGTGTTGAAGCTACACTTTCAGCCATCACAAGGGCTCCACTACCACCTGCCCGTGCTATTTGACTACTTCCATCTGTCTGCAGTCTCCGTCACCATCCACGCCAGCTTAGTCGCTTTACATCAGCCCTATATCAAGTAGGTTACACAAGATTTTGTATAATAACTACTTTACAAATATCTATATTTCTATTCTATTCTGCAGTATTGTTTTGACATATTTGAACATAGAAAATTTGGTAAAGTAATAAGAAAAAATACGCGGTAAATTTAAATGTAAATTACGGGAAAACGTGTATTCATAGTGTTACGAGTTGGCGCGTGCTACAAGAGTCTCATATTGCAGTGGAGGACAATGCAAAGTGGATTTCTACTACAATAACTTCCCTGCCTTGAAGTATTCTTTTGACATACATATATTTTTGTAACCTTTGACGTATACTCTTCTCAAATAAAACAAAATTCATTTGTTACATGTCTTTATTTAGGAAGAGCATTATGCATTACGTACAAAGCTGGTAAGTAGTAGACTATAGAGTTTACGCACTTCGTTCGAGCTATGAAATGCACCAGTTTTTTACTACAAGTTACAAATTTGAATATTTTTATTATTAAGAAATTGCATCTTGTTTTCTTAATTTAAAATACTTCAATATTTTCACTTCTCTGTAGTCAATAAAATAGCCATAGAGTAGGTAAATAAATATCCATGAGAATGCTAGCAATTCAAAAGTACATATATACATACATTTAGATAATCGATAGATAAAATGTAGGTATATCATATTATCATTTCAATTCTTATTAGTAAAAGTACAATAACTAAGACATTGCATGTCGCGTATAGAGAAGTTTTTTAATAATTCGATAAGTAATAGGAATTACGTAGAATAAATGATCGAAACCAAAAAAGACCAAATCTTCAGACGACTACTACTTGTGTAACAGAATAAGAGGTCCAAAATATTTTTAATCAAACAGCTGGTCTTAATATGAGAACGAAATATTGTTTTGCTTGCAGTACGCCCCGCTCTAGCAAACAGTGGGGCAAATTGATGAAAAGTGCAGGGTCAAACTTTAACGCTTCAGGAAGCTTAGAGAACATTCTCTTTGGGTCGAGCGGGAAATGTGCCGGTGGAAACTCGAGCAAAATAGCGCATGCCAGGTATTGTTGTGATGAATAATATTACTAGTTAATTTAATAATTTAATTATAAAAAAAACGTGGATGTGATTTGCTTGTTTAATGTTAACAGTAATAGAAGTTCTCAAAAAGGACGACTTTTTCCGATTCAATTGACAAATATCTTCCTAGGCAATTCCTTCTTTTTATTGGTCAAAACCGTTGAAAAATACCTACTGCTTGTATGTTTCTGAGCTCGATTAGCTTAAACAAATATAAACTCGCGCAGCGAGGTATTTTATTTTATAATATGTAATGAATGACTAGTGTAAATGTAAGTGGTAATTTTCTCACGAGTGACTCTAATTATCATTTTTATTCAATTTTTTTTTCATTTCATATGGTTAAATGAATTTTACAGGCAAGTACACGCAGAAGTTTGTGGAATTCTACTTGGATCATTAGAAGGGTTGCAGAGCGCACTAACAGTTTGCGGATCAACTGGAGTGTTACTTACTCCAGAAGAATCGTCTTCTAATTCTATCGTTGGTGAAGTTGCACAGCGAATAAAAGATTTAAGTGATCTAGGAAAGGCAAGTTGTAATGCCATTTTTAATTAAACTTTGATATTTTATTAGTGTTAAGTTATATGTTCTCTAACATTAGTATAATTTCGTACAGAAATCAGAAGCAGGCGAGGAAGAAGAATGGGCAATGGGAGCAGCTCACGACATAGCGAGACTATGTGCAGAAGTAACGCTTCGGTGGCGCGCATTTTTGCATCACACTTCAGATCGCCCACATGTGCATCATGCTCTAGCTGCGAGACATCATGCTTTGCGGTTTGTAATTTCACATTAAATTGATCTTTTTAAAGCTGCAATCTTCGTAGTTTGAGAAGCCTCAAGCTTAGAACCTGTCTACAATATATTTGCTCGATTTCTTCTATGAGTGACAAAATACATACCAAAGACTATCTTCTTTTGTCTGTAGATTTCTATAACTCACTACTTTTTGTTGAATTATCGTAACGCTGTCTGTAGTGAGTGCTTCGTCAGGTTAAAATTGAGGGTCCAAGAAACTGCTTACACCTCACACTCTCTCCCTCTCTCGCTCTCTATCTCTCTCTTTCTCTCGCTCTCTCTCAGTCCTGTGCAGTCCTTTGTATTCTTAATAGTGGATGGATAAAACAAGAGTTACAATAATATGTACATATGTGATATCAAAATAATACTTTTATATATTATGTGTATGTATATACCAATTTCCCTGAATTCAGCTAGACGAATTTTAATGCAGCTTTTTTTATTAATGGTTAATCATTGATTAAATTAAATTTCAATTGAAAAGAAAAATAGGAATATAGCTGTTTACAGGTAGGCGATAAATTCTGAACAAAAAAAATCGCTAGCATTATCTTCTGGCAGAAGCTCGTACTATATAGTACACTCGTATTCGTGTTATATAATTTAACAAATATATGTGGATACAATTAAAAAAGAATATAATGTACTTTTCAGAATTAAGCGTTTTTCCGAATGCTTTTTCGTGCTGGATAATCCAAGACATTCACTGGCTGGTTGCTACGATAGTAATTATCAGTCATACCAAAGTGTTGGAGAAGCAGCTAGACGCTCGCGTTATCTTGCATTACTACCGCCTCTACCCGTACATTGCATCGCGCTTGATGGTGATCCGCACATTATGCCTATCATATTTGAAGACAGGTAAAGATTATTTAGAAGATTACAAGGTTATTAAATAAATTAAAAGTATTTTTTTTACATTATTGAAGAGGATATTCTTTTTGCAGATATCAAGACACAGCTGAATTTGCGAGGAGACGTTCATTTTTGAATTCAAGTACAAACAAAGCCGGAAGTGGTGAGTATTATCTTTAAGAATGATCTTATATTAAAAAAATATAATTATATGAAACCATTTAAATTTTATTACAGATCCATTTTTATGTTCAGAACCCACTGGAGAAGATTGTGCTTGTAGTGTCGCTTCAATGATGGATTCTAGAAGACCGTCGTCTGAGGCATCGAGGGTAACTCTTACGTTGCCTAAAGCAATGATAGACGTTCTTGAACCTCAATTTAGCACTCCTAAATCGAGTGCAGGCGTAGTTCAAGCAACATTAACTCTTGCACCACAAAAGTCTGCCCGGGGGTCTCCTAAACGCACACTAGTTAAACAAAGTGTTGTAGAAATGAATAAGCCTCATAATAAGCAATTAGAGCTGACAGGAAGAAATCGATATATTGTCCAAAATAATCAGATTAGTGAAATTCAACTACCACCCAATAATGTATTTTCATCGTGTCCTATTCAACAAGGTCAACAATTGTCTAGATACTCAGCTTCAACATTACTGGACATAAACGCTGCAAAGAGTACTATAAATATATCCCAATTAGGAAAAGACAAATGTAATGCTGATCAAGTACTTAACCAAAAGCATGAAATAACAAGCGGAGTCAGCACTTTACCGGCTAGACATAGTAAATCCTTAGACCAACTGAGGGTTTCCCAAGTGACGCCATTAAGTATCCAAACCTTGTCGAAAACTGTCAAAAATAGTTCAAATACCTCAGTAAATGGTCAAAAAACATATACTTCCGCTCAACAACTCAAACCTACAACTCTTCCTCGGAGTGTTACTACTACAGCTTATCCTACTAGTACTACAGCACGTGGATCCAAAGGTGAAGATTATAGAAGAAATATAAATGAATTCAGAGAAAAATATAAAAATCCTTGTAATTCCAACACTCATGGAATGAATAATGAAGTATTTCATAATGTAGGCTATAAGTATGATGGTACAATTAAAGGAAATGTAAACCAAATTTATGGTTACGCTTTCGGTAATCAGGGTAATATACCAGCGAATAGCATTATTCGCAATCCATTAGAATTTCAAAGAGGCTATAGTGTAAATTTACCCCGTCCTATGTTGCCTCCTCGTAATTCTTATCCACCAGTAAGTGGTAAAAATCAAGTGACTGAACAAAGTAACTTAGTTTCTAATAAACATGTTCATAGATCCAATTCTACACACGTATTTCAACAAAATATTGATAATCAGCAGATGGATATCGAAGCCGCTCGTAATCAATTAAGACACGAATTAAACTATTATCTTCAAAAAGGTGACTGGAGTTATGATTTTAATACAGGAAGCTTAATACAAAATTATCAAAAGAAATCTAGTAAAAGTAGTGACGACAGTGGATTTGTAATGACGTTAGACAGAAGTAGTGATGGAACATCTAAGTCAACATATTCAAAAACACCTCCTTCGACGCCACATTCTACTCTACCATCAGTCAGGCATAAGAAAAGCCGATCTAAAGAATCTAAGCTAAACACTAATGGAAAAGAAGCCATTAAAATGAATTCAAGTCGAGACTCGTTAAGTAGTCACCATTCCATTAAATCTAGGGATAGTAAGTCTGATAGGCATACACCGAAATCTGATAGAAGTACGCCGAAATCTGGTAGAGGAACTCCAAAGTCAGGAAAAGGCACGCCAAAGTCTGGTGGAGTTACTCCAAGATCTGGTTTGGCTACTCCTAAATCTGGAGGAACCACTCCAAAAAGTGGAAGGTCTAGTGGTAAACCGGAAAAGCGTACAAAACATAAAGCATCAGAAAAAATGACCCAGCTTATGTCAGAAGCGGCTTCTTCTTCCAGCGACGAAAGTATACCTTTTGAATTAAAAAGGTTAGAATCATCAACAAGCGTACCATACAGCTTAGAACATGGTTCAGAGTTAAGACATTGTAGAAGTGCTGCATCTATTATTGAAGAACCAAATTTGAACAGCGCCTTTGGTTCAGAATCTTTGCCTAACTTAGCCCCACCACCTGCATTTGAATCTCCTCCTTTAGATATAGGCGATAAAGATTTCAAAATCATGCCACCTGACAACTTTCTCAATAAAGAGGAAAAACGCAGCAGAAGTTCAACGTCAAGTTTAAGTGAACAGAGTGGATGGGTTTCAAGTGGGCGAAGTTCGGGGCCTTCATCTCCCGATAATGGCAGTTGCCAATTAAATCCTAATTACTCTGCTCCTAGTACTAGTGCCGTTTCTAAAATTCCTAGTAAAAAATATGACGAAAATGTTGAATCACGAAAAAGAGACGGCGATAAGATAAGCGAGTTCAAAAGAACTGCTCTTAACGGTGAACAGCTTCGAGAACGTTTACTTAAGTTAGCCGTAAAAGCTGCTCAAAGTAGCTCAACTGAAAAAATTGAATGTTGCGATAAAGAAGTTTGTGAAGAATGTACAATTTGTAGCGATTCTATTTGTACGGACAGCCAGTGTGAGTATAACAAAATTATGCACAATAATGGAATTGACACAGGTTGTAATTCAGATACTTGCACGGCAAGTTGCTTCCAGCAATATACAGACTCAAATGTAGGCAAAGTGAATCAAAGGCATAATTCATTTAGTGCCATTCAAGGAAAATCCTATAGCTCCGTAAACAAAACTTCAAATGAAATTACTGTTAAAAAATCTCAGACAGTTAGCGATAATTTACATCCATATATTCGTAAGGAAATAACTCCTAAGCCACCTCAACAATCTCTTCCAGCAAAATCTAATACAATAATTAAAACTAAATTAAGAGATAGGATAGAATATACGGAGAAGCTAATAGCTGCAGAAATCCGTAGTCTAACGGTGGATCGATCATGTAAAAGTCACAAAACATCGGGCGGACCAGCTGCATCTGCACAAAAATACCAAGGGAAAGCGAAATCCGAAATAGATTTGAGTCACTTTGGTGGTGATAACGATTATGAGCATTTGCCGCCACCTCAACAATTTAGGGATGCTCCACCTCCACCTGATGAATTTAAGGTATATTATAATCATACTATTTAAAATAATAATTAAAGTTCCATATAAAGATAACCATATGGCTTCACTTTTAAGGATCCCCCTTCAAAGTCACCGCATCTGAGCAGACAAAGTAGTAAGTCATCTACGCCATCCAAAAGTAGACAATTGACGCAATCCACTACACTTCAACTAGACAATCCTCTTTATCACGTTTGCGAAGGTCTGTATTTTTATTGATATACATTTTGCCTAACTAATGCTTATGCTCACAGAATACTAACCCATTAATATTGGTCCAGGAATATTAGAAAGGCGAAAATTAAGACCTCATCAGTCCATGAATACTAATTCTTCAGCATCTGCCAGTACACTAAATAAAAGCCAAAGTACTGGAGAATTAGCTACCAGGAACGAAAATGGTAATAAAGGTAGGTCGCTGGCCTGCTACGTTAAAGAAACTTAAAGTTTAACAAATTAAATTTGACTCATAATCTTCTTTTCTAGAACAACGACACAGCAATCTCATAAGCATATTTGGTTTAGCAGAATCAGAAAGATTATTTGTAAAATGCAGGGAAGAGTTCAGACAGAGCGTCAAGTATCCAGGAGCAATATATTCTGACTTTCCTCCTGTTGAAAACTCTTTGCCCTATTTCCATATAAGCGACGAATATAGAATGTTCAATCCAGAAGGTGGGTATCAATAGTGATTTAATAGAACGTAATCTGCATTAAATATACATTTTATAAATAGCATTTATATCAAATATACATTTTACATTTGATAGAAGAACGTTCATAATATAACTTTTATTAAATACATTGCTAAATTAAAGAAATACATAGTCTGACCCTAAAGATTTTACTTTTATAAATACTTCTTACGTTTAAAAGATGTACTTAACGTTTAAATTTGATTTTACTTAAAAATTTGCAACAATTTTATCTTTTTAGGATTACACCTCATCATATGCGTTCATGGCTTAGATGGTAACGCAGCAGATTTGCGATTAGTCAAAACGTACCTAGAGTTAGGTTTACCCGGAGCACGACTAGACTTCCTGATGTCTGAAAGGAATCAAGGAGATACATTTTCCGACTTCGATACCATGACTGATAGGTTTGTATAAACTTTAGTATGATATTGTCATAGATTTTAAATCTATAAGTAAAAAAGTTTTATATCTTTAAATATTATAATTTTCCAGGTTGGTCCAAGAAATTATGACGCACATACAGAATTCAAGCGAACCGGCTAGAATTAGCTTTGTAGGACATTCCTTGGGCACTATTATAATTAGGTCTGCTTTAGCTAGACCTCAAATGAAACCATTTTTAGGAAAATTGCACACGTTTTTATCTCTAAGTGGGCCGCATTTAGGGACGCTTTATAACTCCAGCGGTCTCGTAAATGCAGGTAAGCATAAAAGATTACAAATATTTTATATTTTAATGAAAACGTAATTGTTTCAGATATGTAAAATGCTTTAATATAAACATTCTCAAAAATTAAAGAGGAACACTAAAAACGCAATTTTAAATAGATTTGTCTTGCACAGATATATTTCTAGATTGGATATTAATAGACTTACACATTTGCTACTTCGATGTAGCGGCTGTCACGAATAACTAAAAGCATTCGAAATATCAGACTTAGGAACACTTTAAATCAAATATAATACTAGCGCAAAATAGCATCGGTTTTAATAATCACTCAATCATTATTATTATTATGTTATAATAGAGAAAATGCAAGCATGTAATTCTTACTTACAGGAATGTGGTTCATGCAGAAATGGAAAAAATCCGGTTCCTTGCTCCAGCTCTCTCTTCGCGATGCTTCCGATCCTCGAAGATCTTTTCTTTATCGCTTAAGTGAACGAAGCCAGCTCCATCAGTTCAAGCATATCCTGCTTTGTGGCTCAGGCCAAGACAGATATGTCCCTTTACATTCTGCAAGATTAGAACTTTGCAAAGCTGCCGCAAAGGATACATCATTATTAGGACAAGCTTATAGAGAAATGGTATATTATTAAATTTCACTTTTCCTGTTATAATAGTTATATAATACTTTTTAACACGATGCCCAAATTGCAAGCAAAAATTAAATAAAATAATATAGGTACTTGTTCATTGAAACTGTTCAAGCATCAATACCGGATTGATATTGGAAATTCTATTTCATAAATTCATTTAGTGGTAAATCCGCGGTAATTATTCGAAGAACTAAAATGAAAAGTAACCTTAATCCATATCCAGAACTACTCGCGTACCAATAGCATGATCAATAAAGGTGCAAAACATCAAGGTGCAAGAAAATACAAAATTCTAAAGAAGTTTCACTTCAAAAACAACCAAACAAGTTTTTGCAATTTCAGTTAAGTGCAATGACGTTAAATTTCGATTAACAAAATAATATAATATTGTATTTATTTCAGGTACACAATATGGTATCACCTCTAGCAGCTCGGGCTTCGTCTGTGTCAGTCGTACGTTACGACGTCCAACATGCTCTCCCCCACACAGCCAGCGCGTTGGTTGGCCGCGCAGCACACATTGCAGCTTTAGACTCCGACCTGTTCATTGAAAAGTTTCTGCTAGTCTCAGCACTTAAATATTTTCGATAGAAACAATTTAAGTACAAACAACATGTATCCGTACTAAAGAGCGTACAAAATGTGCATTGGTGGACCGTGCAATACATTACGCGGTTTAAACTTTAACTTTTCCATTAATTAGTTCCTCATGGTCTCGGCTATTCAATAATATGTTTAATGAATAATAATTTAGGTTCGAAATGGTTTGTACTTGTACAGATTAGATCAAAACTTGATTGCTGTGTGATGTCCAGTGCCCTCACTTGCCTTATGCCTTCATAGAAGATGCTCTGTAGTTATATTAACAATTCAGGAATATCGTTCCGATACGAATTGATATTATCGATGGTTGAATCATCATAGTTTGTATTATTTTTCCCCTTTTGACACCGAAATAGATTCGGATCCATCCTTTTTCTTTTTAATAATATTTACTCCAAAAGACTTCGGTTTCTTACTGAAACTCGCAGAAAAGTGTGATTGTATTATATTTTTTTGTAAAATAGATAAACTATATTGGAAATATGTGATTAAAGAAATAAGATTTAAATAAAAAGTAAAAATTTAGATTTTCATTAAATGGATTGCTATTACCTAGTCAAAACAAATTATATCAACAACATAGCTTTCGCATTTCACTGGCATTTATTTGTAAGAAAAATATAATATACCTACTTACACGACTTAATCAAAATTCAGCACACTATCAGGTCATTGCTCGTTTTTCTCACGTAATATATCGGAAGTATTCACATTAATATAAAAATGCACATTAACTTCTTTGATCTATCTACATATTATATTTAAATAATATCAACAATGAGTGCGATAACTTGAATTGATCTCCACTAATGAAAGACGCTTATGTATGGTTAATTTTACTTGATAATGGTGTGATATAAGTGAAACAGTACATGTACTAGACTATACAGATATAAAACACAATTTAATTATTACTAGGATAAGACGGATCTTTACACCAAATTATTAAGACTTTCGAATTAGCGAGTGTAGAATATGTAGATGTTATTCGTATTAGTAATTTATTAATTGTTGTATATGATCACTGATAAAAACATGCGAATGTTATGTGTGCTTCTGGAATGCTAAGCCCATAGGTTTTCATATTTTTGCTGTTTCTAATCCGTGCTGATTAAATGAAAAATCATATTTTTCAGTGTTAATGAAACTTAACTAAATGCGGATTATACTTTAAGAATATTTGAAAATTGTTTTGTTGAATAGTATCTACTGATAATTCAGAACGATCGATTGTTTTAAAGAAAAATGTTTGATATATAATTAAGGCTGCGCCATTTAATTTTAATAGGTAATAATAATTGAAATATTTTGTTGCAATATCATATGGTTTTCACAATACCAATTTGAACAAAGCAGATCATTCGATAATATGTCATATAGAAACCTACATATTATGTATATTATGTATAACAAAGAGATACTTATAAAGCAAAAAATAACATTTATATTTATACAATTTTGTCTACGAAATGTATACTTTTTTTAATAATAACCATTTTATGTAGTTTTGTATTAACAGCCACACAAAAATGCGGTGTATTCTAAGACGGCAAATTACTCTGAAGTCGTTATTTAGCTAGCGCAAGTGGACATTGAGTTTGATAAGTGTGGTTTAAGTTTTAACTACGAAGTTTTTTGGATTTTTATGCACTTTTATAAATTAATTTTCTGAAATATTAAGATACTTTTGGATATTAATTAAGTGAATGATCAGACAGGGCCTTATTACAATATAAGGACAGGCCATAGCCTTAAATCACTAAATAAATATTAGATTAAAAGTTGTAAATTATCGAATGTTAGACTGATCTTTAAAAATATACGGTATTAATAAGTTTAATAGATTCATTTATAGTCATGATTTGATAAAACTGTTATTAATGTCTTGCTCTGTCCACTTTTCTCTAAATTAATCTGTAGGAAACATTTTATACAGGGGCTTAGAAATTCTAGTCTTGATTTTAACTTTGTTTTAATAGTATAAGAGCAACATGGTCAAAACTAAAAATACGTTTAGTTGTTAATTTGTATTATTATACATCTTCATCAACATTTATTTTTTATTTTTGATAATGTTGTTGTTGTACAAAATAATAGTACCTATAAAATTATAGAGTAATACCTCAATTGGTTGCTCATGGGCATTGCTTTTAAAACTAAAATAATCTAATATAGTAGATGTATTAAAACGAAAATGAACAGTGTAAATAGCAGACAAAATTTTATTTGTAAAAAACATTCGTATGTTAAATGGATATGTGTCGATGTTATACACTTATGATAAAATAAATAATGCCCGAAAACTAAAAACAACGCTTTCTATAATTGTAACACCAACAAAACCCAATTACTCCTTTTCCTAAGATACACAAACTTTATATAAAAATACTATGCATATATGATCAAAAACGTTAAAAAACCATGTAAAAAGAAACATAATACACTTTTCTATATATTTTTTTCTTTTACACGTTTTTTTAATTTTAAATGCTTTCATAATATCATGTCCAAATTCTACGAAGTTTAAGTAGATTTATACGAGTATTATTCTAAAAAGTACAAAAGTTTGACAAACTTTTTCTCCTTATTATGTAACTGAATACCGACGTACGGTGTGAATGGTACTATAAAAATTTAAAAATAGAAAAACCGACTTCAAGGCACTAAAAAGTAAAAAATAACTAAACGAGGGTTTTCGTTTAGAATAGATACCTAATCAGATATTTTCGAAGTCGGTGTGGTTTGATTTGTATTGGCTGGATTTTTTTTTTAACTTTTATTTTTCCATTTTTAGTGTAGACGTAATGGTAATTTGTAAGAAGAAACTTTTTAATAACATATTCCATTAACGCATTTATTTAGAAATAATTTATTGTTGATCTTTTAAAAAACAGCTCCAATGATTTCGATAAAATTTAAATGGGACCCCCTGGGAAGTATATAACCTTTGAAACAAAAAAGAATTTTCCAAATCGGATCAGCCATCTTCGAGTAATCGGTGAACATACATAAAAAATCCGAGGAATTGAGAACCTTCTCCTTTTTGGAGGTCGGTTAAAAATGAGCCAAAACACCCACTCTATATCCCCTTCCTCTTTCTTCGTTACCTTTGTCTCAGGTAGTGACGTGCGATCCTTACATTTAATGAAAGTAGTATAATATGTATATACATCCGGTTAGGTATTGCTTACTATCAACTAAATAATGCCTTTGTTAGCCTATTTACATGTTAACCTTAAGACCAAGCAACTCTACAAAGCTTAATGTATGAGCACGAGTTATTCTAGCCATTTTATAAGTGCGTCATTGAAATATTTATTAATCTACTAAAATAAAATTGATAAAAAAAGATCAAAGTATAAAAGCCCATAGCCAATAAGTGGTTAACGCCTTTTCATTGCGGACTGTTTCGAAGATACAATGCTGTAGTGCCATCTTGTGGTAGTTTATATGTACCTGTCAACCCTAAAGCCGTCTTCCAACTGTCATAAAAGAGTGTTCTCCTACAGTCCTCGCGCCTTAACCTCAGCTTTGCATTTATGCGAGTGCACACATATAGTGTACGGAGAAGTATATTTGTGTGGAGGTAGTTGGGAGGCTGGAGAGAGACATGGCTACTTTTTATCGCAGGAGGTTAACGCGGGAAAACCGAAAACACATTATAAATTATAACACAACGCAAAAAACAAAATTTTTCGAAATTCATCCCATAAGGGGGGAAAATAGTGGATAAAGATTTGTATGAAACCTACCTTTTTAGTTTTTTCTTGTAGTTTTAGCGCGAGTGAAGCCGCGGGTTCTGCTAGTTATAATATAAAAGAAGAAAAAGATTATATACTAAGGACATAACAATTTCATTGGTTTTATATATTATCAACTAGTGGCTTACCCTCGCTTCGCTCGCTGTGTCTCTGTGTACGTTTTAAATAGATATGAATAGTTATTGTTAGTGTATCTCTATCTACCTTAGGAGAAAGACTTGTACTATTGCAGATTGGTCTGTAGGCCTTATTTAGGCCTACAATTTTAATATTATATAATAATTCTAGTACATTGTTTTGATGTATCTCATAAGGTTTAGCCAGCGTTAGAAAAGTTTTCTAAGAACGACTCCTCAAAGGAACCAGTTATTATGTTTTCCCGTGGGAATGAAAGATTTTTCTGTAGTAAAAAGTATCCTAAACGTTGACCCGAGTTGTAAGTTATCACTACCTTCACAAAATTTAGTTAAAATCGATTCAGTACTTTTTGCGTAAAATGCGCATATTGATTTCGCTAAGTTACTGTTTGATTATATCTATAGATTAATTATTATATAGTAGTCTAACATTCTACCCGTACGGTATCAACTTTATACTTATATAATTACTAATCTGTGTTAAACACGTAGAAAAAAAAACATGAAAGACTGTTACCACCTATTTCATTATTATAGTTAATTTAGTGAAAGTATATGAATCAACAGAAATTATTCATTTTATTTATTTAATTACGTATATTTTTCATATTGAGTCAGTACAAAATAATATTGTTATTATTTCAATAATTATTGCTAGCAACATTATTGTGGGTGTGTGGTCTTCATATTTCATGCGGTTCGTACTTCGCTGTTCCTATCTGACTTGTCAATGTCAATTCACTATTCAGTTGGTGGGGTAATATCCGTAGTGAGCGCTTGTAGTTTATAGAATTCATTAAAGTAATTTTAATAACAATAAAATTAAAATGAATTAAATTGTGATCGTGTAAAGTAACTTACAAAACACTTTAAGGATTTAATATATATAAAAAAGTAGCTTACTTATACATAAATACACATTATTGGGCAATGCAGTCGATGCTATCCAGGAGATATTTGTATTAAATTTATTAATATCGTGGTGTAAATAATTCAAAATGGGGAAATTGCTGAGTCTTTTAGCACGGGATGATTCGAATTGTTGTTCTTCGCCACGTTACGATATTTTCTTAGATTTTGAAAATGCTGCGCCTACTGATACAGAGCGCGATGTTTTTGAAGAAGTACAAAGAGTACTTTTAGAATCAGATAAAATCTTGGAGGAAATACAGTGTTACAAAGGGGCTGGAAAAGAAATTCGGGAAGCTATCGCAGATCCTTCGACAATAACGCAAGAGAGGGCTTGGCGCGCCGTTAAACCATTGGTGGACAAATTGCTTAGGTTTTATAACCACTCCTTGGAATTGAAACGCGTAAGTGACTATTGTTGACAATTTTATTATATGTCATATCATTGTTTTTGTATTAGAAATACCCACATAAATAATAATTACAATTTTCCTTATTTTGTATTATTCAAATATTTTATATAATATCTATTTATATAGATATGTAGTATAGAGCAAAAGGAAGTATTGCTTTATCAGTAGTGATTAATGAAGTTACAAAAAGATAACACTTTCACAAGATATAGGAGCTATCATGTTTACAAAGTAATGTCAACTTCCTGAACTTGTTCTAGTAAATTTTATAGTTATAAAAATTTAAAATAACTCTTCTTTTTTGTCATTTAATAGAAATGCATACTTTAAAGACCTACAGGCATTACTAAGATAAGATTAACCAAAAAAATGTTTTTCACACCTTTATTATAAAATGTAAAAGATTCTCTTTAGAAATATTCCTGAATTTATTTATAACATGCACATATTTTAACTAACTCTGGGGGTGGAAATCATTCATTATCATGCTTTCCAATGAAATGTGGGATGGCTGTTAAATGTGCTCCAATTACACTTCTTTCACTTAATTATACTTTTACAGCTTAAACTATTATTAAATTTCACAATTAGTTTTTATCTGTATTGATACTGGTTGAAATATAATCATAGATTTTTTTATTTATTAAATCTTATAAATAACTAAAATAAAATTTTATTGTATATTCAAACACTATTTTTTTATTGTATATTCAAACATATATTTTTTTAATTTGTAATTCATTTTTAATTTATATGAAGAGATTTTTTTAAGTATAACCAAAGTCAAAAGTTAATAATATGAGTTAATCCCTCCATGACCGCGGACACACCAGCGTGTCAGTTAACAATAGATTTCTTAGAATTTTAATTAATTTCTTAGAAATTTACCTGGAGGTAATAGATATTTTTATAGCAGGAAAATTATTGTAGTCTTCATACAAGAAAACAAGGAATATCTTTAAGTGTATTCATTACTCATCTGGTGCTCGAATGAAAGAGTGAAAACATTTTTTTCATAATAATAATAAGCATTAAACTTAGTGCTATTATAAAGCTAACGTAGTAAAACCCCAAAAAATAAACAGTAGCCAAATCTAAATCAAGGCTTCAGCCATTCAATAAACATTTTATATTGTCAATAAGTATGTACTCGTAATGTCTAAGAATGACTTACACTTGACATTTTTATTTCTTGTACTAAGCATATCCTATTAATCTTACTAAGTATTTTTTTTATCACATAGTGATCTAATATCTTAGTGACCTTTGGACATTATAAATTATAGTTCATGTATATAATGCATCACATTGCATTCATAAACAAAAAATTACATTATTAATTTAATTTTTTTTTAAACTAGTAAAACCATAAGTTCTTATTTTATTTACCCCAGTCAACAAGTAAACATAGCACATCTACTAACATATTTATTGTCATATACTTATTACTTACATCTCATAGCTGCCAATTGATGATGTATCAAGATGTTAAGAAGCCTATGTCCATTGGATAATCTAGTTCTATTATTGAAAAAAATATTAAAACTGGATCCATGGTTTCATCATTCTAAATGTTACTGGATAAATGAAAAAAAATATATAAACTATTATCAACTTTGGTGGTATTCGCCGAAAATTTACGTGTTTGACTTCTAATAAAGCTTACAATTATTTTATTTGGCATGCATAAGATTTAAGTTTGCGAGATTGCACCTACTATATCGTCTATGTAAAAATAGGTATAGGCATTTCATTGCCATTATATTAACAAATATTTTTTTTTATTTTGAAAGACTGCACAACAAAATGTTTTAGCTTATTTTGAATGACTAAGAAAAAAAGTTAGGTGAAAAATATTTATTTCAATATAAAATATTATTTCAAATATTAAAAATAATTTCAAATCAAAACATAATTAAAAAAGTAGTGATATAACAGCTATATTATATTTCTTTTTTTCTCTTGAATTAGATAAGACTAATGCACTAAAAATTAAAATACTAATGATTTCCAAGTGTATCGAATTCATAAAGACTGTTATGAATTTAAAATATTTTTTTACGAGTATTAACCGCAACGATGGTCGCAATGCAGATAGAATGGACGAGAGATTCTAAACCAAACTATCCTCTACAGTTGAAAATTCCTGTCCAAAAAATTAAATATCACTAAAAGTTAAATATATTCACTAATGTCGATTAAATGTTAATATCATGTAAAAAAACACAATGCAATATCGCGCATTCTTGTTTTCTTCCTTCGTCTCAATGTTGACGAATAAAAACTTAACAAAATAAAATAAAGACTGACTTCAAAAAAAAGCACTAAAGAGTAAAAAAATTAACTGATTGATAGTTTTCATTCACCTACTAATTTAAATGGGACCAATCTGGACGTATACACTTTTCAAACAAAACAAAAATTGTGCAAATCGGTTAATAAATAACGGAATTCTGACGTAACAAACATTAAAAAAAATACAGCCGAATTGAGAACCACCTCCTTTTTGAAGAAGCCGATTGAAAACAATGCTGGCACTTTAATATTTATTCATTCATATTATAATATATCCCGTTGTCATAGCGAACACTCATAATAACAAAGGGTCGTTAAAGGGTAGATATTAAAACACTTTCTAATAATTAATATACATTAGTTCTTTAAATATCATGGGAAATGTAATAAAAATATTTTATTTTTAACGTATACAAGGAATCACTTTTATGAGACTAATTTAATTTTTACAAGTCTAATTTCTAAACCATATTAACAAAACGTGAATGCATTACATATAGGGAGTAGTCTGATGTCATATAGTAAGTCTGATGATTAAATAAAGATAGGTTAGAATTGTCCATTTTTATAGTCGTCTGTATCCTATGTTTGGTTGTATGTGGCAATCATTCAATCAAGCAAATATGGAAGTCGCGTGAGAATTTAAATAATATCCAACGCAGGATGCGTTGCTGCAAGCAACAAAGCCATTGATTTAAAGTACTTATTTAGTATGAACCCAAAAATTCCTTACAAGTATATAATACTATTATATACTTGTAATAAATAAATAATTAATTGATGACCACGACCAGTCTGCAAGACTAACGATTAAGAAGAAGATATAATGCATAGCTTAAAAATGAACTATATAAATTAAACGTTTCTCAAAAACATGTAATTTACAAATGAATTAATAAAACATGATGTTTTTTCATAGGTGTTTGTATTTTTATTATTTACTAGCGGACCCGACAGACGTTGTCCTGTCTACACGTCTTTAATTTGAAAATTTCAAACTTTTTTTAATATTTTTTTTGATGAAAATTATTATTCAAATTGTGAATCTAAACCATTCCCAGATCCCCTTGAACACACACAAAAAATTTCATCAAAATTGGTCCAGTCGTTTAGGAGGAGTTCAGTCACATACACACGCACACAAGAAATATATATATTAAGATATATTAAGATTACGACATATGACACTGTAATTACAATGAGCAGCCGCTTAGTAATAGGACTCCGAGTGCTTCTTTATAGAAAACCTATAACATATAATTGTCCTAACGAAAATATTACGTATCATTTACTTTAATGGTATGATTGATAATATGTATTCCATATATGTATATTTTGTCACGCTTTTGATATCTCGAAAACATCGTGTTGCTTAGACTAGTAAGTAAATACTTACATACAATCTAATCTATTTTGTACGAGTAATATCATATGAGATAGAACAAAGTGTATTTATTTATTTATTATGTGTATATTTATGTATATTATTATTATTTACATACCTTAAATTACTTATAAATTCTAAAGCTGGAGGCTATAAAACATACACATAAATTACTTGAATTATTCATATACATATCATACCTATAATAACACCTCCAGATAAATTTCTAAGAAATTAATTAAATTTCTAAGAAATCTATTGTTAACTGCAACGCCGGCGTGTCCGCGGTCGTGGAGGGATTAAATAAAACAGACAGACGGACAACGAAGTGTTTGTATAATGGCTAGGAAGTAGGAACCCTTTACAATAATTATTTTTTCCTGAAAATATCAAATTACAAATAAAATAATAATAAATAAATGCATACAAGAGTCACAGTTAACATCAAATTTATTCATTTTCCTTATAAACCTATAGCGGTTATTATCATTTTCCATTAATTATTTTCGCCTGACTAAGAGGTATAGAATCCTGCTCTATGAATAAGAACAAGCAACGACAAGTATTAAAGCTCTTGGTAAACAAAACACTTGATTTCATTCAATTCTTAAAACATATTATACATAAAATTATATATGCTACTAGCATTGCCCGCGGCTCCGCCCGCGTTCAGATGATCAAAAACCAAATTCTTAGGTTTTACATATTAGTATACTCTTACAATACAGTTTTTGTTTTTTTTCTCAGACATGAGATATTTTCCCGCGGTAAAAACTATCCTATATGTTGACCCGGATAACCAGCTATCATCATACCAAATTTCATCAAAATCTGTCCACTGGTTTTCTCGTGATGCGGTAACAGACAGACAGACAAAAATTCTAAAAACTATAGATTCAGACTCTGTATCGATAATAATGTCTATTTCAATTAGATTTTCCAAAAAATATTTAATGTACAGATTCGACTTAGTTACAATTTTATTATATGTGTAGAAAAGAAAAATTAAACTATTTGTAGAAAGAAAATCCATTTATATTACTCTGTACATGTCTAAGTTAACACCAACTTACATCACACAAACAATTCATCATATTATTACGGCATTTTTACAGTTGCATTACAAAGATATTCAATATTTTTTAATATTGTATTGATATGATCATCTTATAATTTACTACTTATTAATATAACAAGCATTTCCTAAGCAAGCGCTACATTGGGTCTGTTTTAAGTAGTAAATAATCTCGTAGAGTTCAGTAAACCAAAATTGTACTTACGCATTTCTAAATCTTACGTTATATAATAAACGCCAAGAATATTGATGATAGGTCTGTAGGCCGTAATTAAAATTTATTTGTACACAGCTCGTCTCAAGTCAAAGCGATAGTTAAGAAAGAGAGGACAATTATCCGAGTATATCGGTTAACAATTATACTTTGCATGAGTAATGTATAGAGTACCTTATTTGGTGCTGTGTAGCTGTGCTGCAGACACGTGCATTTTCGCAATTTATAATAAGAACCAATTTATTTGTACGAAAATAACCTAATATTTTGAGCATTTTAATTATCTATATTACCTCCCTTTATCGTGCCAGTTTTTCTTATGACTGCATTTTTCCATAACTGTTGCAACAATTTTTATACCTTACGTCTTTAAGTGGGCGAATGCAATATTTCTATATTCAATAATTAAAAATAATATTATTTATAAGCATTTTAATAAAAAGAAATAAAAAATAATACTTTTAAAAATACTTCTTACACTTAGCCAATGAACGTGTAGGTTTATTAATAATTGTCTCTCCATTAATAAGTGGTACTGCAAGTAAACATGAAAGGATAGATGCAAATAATTTATTTTATTATATAGTACTAGCGGCTCACCCTCGCTTCGCTCGGGTTCGCCTCTAGCAAAACCAAAACAAACCTATCCCACTGAAACCATACATTTTTCCGGGATAAAAAGATCTGTTCCCAGATCCGTTCAGCCGTTGTGGCGTGAAAGAGTAACAAACATCCATACTCACAAACTTTAACATTTATAATATTAGTAAAGATTATATTATAATGTAATGTCCGGTCTATTCATGCTAAAGCATGCACTTGACTTGATATTGTGTATAAAAAATTAGCTCCTACAGTATAAATCAAATGAATCACTTCTTTATCTTACATTAGCGAGTCACTACGCTACGCTCGGGTTAGTCCCTAGGTTGATTCTCCATACAAACTTACATCCCCATTTTCACCTCCTTAAGTTCTTCCCAGGGTCTTAACTCTTAAAGTTCTTCTTACCAAATTTCATCTAAACCGGTCCAGTAGTTTTTGAATTTATTCTTAACAAACATAAAAAAATACAAATCATTCATCTTTATAATAGTGGTGTAGATTACGCCGTAAGCGTTAATACATTACTTTTGCGTTAATTTTACCAAAGAAATTATTAATTTATGTTTAAATCATAACATTTAATTTTATATAACGTTATATAAAGTTTATTATTTAAAATGTAATTATTTATTATCTAATACCACATTCATCTTTACTTTCATTGCAACGTTGCCAAGTTCTTCTTTAACATTTTTAATGATTTTATTAATTAACTAGCGGCTCACCCTCGCTTCGCTCGGGTTCGCCTCTAGAAAGACACTAATGTAGATCTATTAGTTCCCACGGGAACCGTTCATTTTTCCGGGATGAAAAGTAACATGTTATTTGACCGGCAATATAAGGTATCAGAATGTTAAATTTTACTAAATTAGGTGAATAAGTTGTTGTGTACTAAGCTGTATAAAATACTATAGTTTTTTAACTATCCCACGGGAACTCTATAATTTTCTGGGATAAAAGTATCTAAGATGTTGCCCGGGGATATAAGGTACCACCATGCAAAATTTCATTTAAATCGGTCCCATGGATTCGGAGATTAGCCCGTACAAACAGACAAACAGACAGAGAAACAAAGAATTTGAAAAAAATCTGGATTTGTTCTATTTGTCTTCTTACATCCCCCTGACTAGGTTTTTAGCATTTTTTTGCTATATACAGACATTCGACCTCTTCTGTTTTATTATAGTATAGATATGAATAAACATTTATAAATTGTAGTTTTCGGTCGCAGCTCTACTTCTGTAGTAGATAACTTTTTATATTGGGAAATGCATTTATGCATGCAGGTGATTATATGGGACTCAGTGGCTAGCTACTGGCCAGTACTACCCACCAAAATCCAACAGAACCTCCCCCGTCTTAATGGGGCGTCGCAGGATCGCTTACGCACTCAACCTCCGTGGTAGATATCTACGTCCTAAGTGTAACCTAAGACTAAAGTTAGGATTTGAGCTATATCCATTCCAAACACTTTCCATCGTGTTAAAGTTAAACACACTTTCAATCATCTCAATTTTCGCATTTACAATCTTATACGATTTATATCGATCGAACCGTTATAGTTTTTTTTTACTTTCTTAATATTAGCAAGCTGAAAAATTCTAATCACCTCCTGTCTATCACCTTTGCGTTCGTATTACTTTAAAAGTAGTTTCCTAACATTTGGACCAAATAAAAAATAGCATTAGCTCTTGGTGTTATTTTCATATTATAATTGATCACCTGGTAGGTCAAACGAGTTGATCCATAGCGGTTATTATAATTGTACCACGGGAACCGTACATTTTTCTGGGATAAAACGTAGTGTTTTTGTTATTCTGATGTATGAACTATATTATTATTGTAGTTTCATTAAAATCCAATCAGTAATTTTTGTGTACTAAGCTGTATAAGTTACTATAGTTTTTTAACTATCCCACGGGAATTCTTTAATTATCCGGGATGAAAATAACCTAAAATTTTGACCGGGGATATAAGGTCAAACGAGTTGATCCATAGCGCAGCCGATCTTATTCATCCTGTTCAGATGGCAGAGTAGGTAACGCAGGTGCATTCAAAAAACACCTTGAATGATAATAACTCGGTAACATGAATGTAACATCTGCTCTTGCTACCTTTTTTATTAAATTTATACTTATTTACTTGATGTAGATATGATTATATTTAAAACTAGAATTGCCCGCGGCTCCGCCCGAGTTCAGATGACTAAAAACCAAATTCTTAGGTTTTACATATTAGTATACTCTTACATTGCAGTTTTTATATTTTTTCTCAGAAATGAGATATTTTCCCGCGCTAAAAAGTATCCTTTAAGTTGACCCGCATAACCAGCTATCACCATACCAAATTTCATCAAAATCCCTCCAGTGGTTTTTCTGTGATGCGGTAACAGCAGACAAACAGACAAAAATTCTAAAAACTATAGATTCGGCTTCTGTATCGATAATAATGTTTATTTCAATAAGATTTTCCAAAAAATATTTAATGTACAGATTCGGCTTAGTTACAATTTTATTATGTTTTCATTATATACACTCTGTTTAATTGAGTCCTTAATAACTAACAAGTCATCCAATCTATACATATAATAAAATTGTAACAAAGCCGAATTTTGCTTTTTGGTCATCTGAACGCGGGCGGAGCTGGGGGCAAAGCTAGTTTTATATAAATATCTGCTTAGTAAATGGCATAGTTTATGTAACAAGTTGATATTTCTATTAAGCATACACATAACATGGCACACGTACCAAGTGATGCACTATGTCTAGCCGCATCAGATCTATGGATATCAAATTCCAACTCGCTTCTATTATGAAATGTGACCTTTCCAACTTGTCATGTGAAGTTACAGAACAGCTTGGAATTACTACGCATATTCTCTAAATGAAATTCAGGTCACCGATTTCATTCTTTTATCTTTATATTCGTACTTATGATGAAAGGTTTTTATTACAAATTTTTTATTACCCGATACAATAGATTTTTGTAGGTCATGAGCTTTTCAAATTATTCCTAAAAAATATACGCGTTTATGCTATTGTCTCCAACGAGAGCCAATCTTGAGTTATTTAAAATTCAAAATAATAATTGCACATACAATTTAGTATCAAGAAATGTAAAATTTTAGCCCGTTGCAAAACATAAAACAAAATGTTAAACATAGTAAGATAACAAACCTAAAACTTTCAACTTTATTTTATCCTTAAAGTTTTATGTTATCTTTTCCGAAAAGCTCTTTCAAGATTCTTCGTTGACTGAACTCGATGCTTTTGTAGGTATCGTGATTAAATAGTTCCAGTACAGTTGCTAAAGCTTTTTTTACTCACATTCGTGCGATTAGATGCAAGTATACCACCTCTGTGGTTGATAAAAAGCACGTTGTCGCGCAAAAAATATTTCTTACCGATTGTCTGAGCGGTGGATCGTGAGGTGGAACCAAATTAATGGTGCATGGGGGACGTTGCACTCAGAAAATACTTACTTTCCGCCTGTCCGACTATTGCATTTAATTGCAAACCTCGTATGGTGTGTGTATTTGACACTTTTTGAAAATTAATATATAGTTTTTATAACAAACAGACCATAAAAAATATTTAATTCTAAAAATCTTTTTTTATAAAACAAACATAAATAGGGGTTTATCTCTAAACACGCATAATTCTAGTTCTTGATTAAAAATATGCAACTAACGGTATGTACATACTAATAGAGTGCTTGTTGTTATTTTGCATGAAATAAAGAAAACTTTGAAGTATGAAAAATGTATACGGCCTCATTTTTATTCATAACATTCTGTTCAACGTGATATACGTAAATCACTGCTCTTATATACAATATACATATATAGATATAATTCGATTATTAACCAGTAAATTGAATTATTGAAAAGAAATATTAAGTGTATCGTAAGCAAAAAAATAATAGTTTTGGTAGTTGAGTAGCAAATATCTGATTATAGGTAATTTCTAATAAATCTAAATGCACTATCAAATTTCATTAAAATATTGCAAACAAAATATCGTGATATCGTATACTTTGATCTATATCAAAGTATACGCTTTTTACGTCTTTCAAATAAATAAGACTTAAGAGCAGCTACTATATAAGTGATTAAAAATCACTAAAAGCGTAGTTTTTGTCGCGCACAAGTGCTACTTTAATAGATGAAAACATTAGATAGTTCTACAGCTTGACTAGATTTATCGTTGCAATTGACATTGATAATAATAGCTTTTATGTCAACTCCAGAAATGCCTAATCGTACGCTTATCGGTGTACTCTGCAGTTTTGTAATTGTCCGACGCGACAGCTAGTGTTAATTAAATCAGTCGCAGTAATTTAATATAAGGACTTGCACCTAAAGAACATATTTTTTTGACGAATAACTTAATGCATTGGATAATTTTAGACTTACAAATAAATAAACATTTTTGATAAGTATTAGATATTTAATTTACATAATGTGATGGTTTTAGTTAGATTTGGCCTTTTGATACTTTTGTATTATCAATAGGTACTAATATTATATAGAGGTAGTTTATGAGCTTGTGAGCTTGTGACGTTGTAGGTAGTAATCTCTGGATCTATTGAACTGATTTAGATGAAATTTGGTAAGTAGATAGTTTGAGACTCTGGGACGGATATAGGATACTTTTTATCCCGGATATCATCCCTAAAGCGGGTAAAAGTGGGGATAAAAATTTGTATGGGGAATCATTATAAAATGCGAAATGTTCACTTTAAAGATATTTTAGGTAATAATTATTACTCTAAGTGGTGAACTGATATATGTGATTGTATTTACAAATTGGTAGGTCTAATTATTGCGCTATTGGCTAACATGCATAATTCGGTATTAACAGAATTTTTGTAAGTTCCGGGAAATATTACAATTATGAATATGATCGCTTAGATTAATTTACGTTGATTATTTATAATTGATGTTTTACTTAATCGAGCAATATTCTACACTATCCTGGCCTATAGTCTTATCTCGTAGAGTATTGTCAATTAAGCATGCGAATCATACTGCTTCTTTTTTAGCACCGTTAATTTATTGCAATGTATAAATCAGTGTTGATTCAACAGCATGTCGATTAACCCGAATAATCACCCGCTCAATGATTTTAAATTTTTACTATATTTTTTGTTAATATGCCGCCAACGACTTAGTGGCGGATACTCCTCTGCATATGGGCTTAGTTTTGGTTTGGAAAATATGTATTTATATTATCAAACAAATATTGGTCTTTGGATTCTTGGAGTTTTTTCAGATATCCATAATATTAATTTACACCAACGCCATTCATTCATAAGACCATAATGAGTGTAGGTAATAAAATTACTTTAAGTAATATAGGTAGGCAATAAATGTTAAGTATTTTTGAGCTTATTACATATAAAAGCGATTATTTTTAAACTAATTGTCTAGTAAATTTTTATGGACACCTAACATTGCCTTTCAGAGCAAATTAACTCCATGATCCATGGTAGTTGGTACCATATATATTTGCACTTAGACTTAGTCCTCTTCCCTAGTAGTAGTCTTGTCCCTAATTACGTTTTAGCGTTTAGCTCACAGGTGAGATATTTTCCCGCAGTAAAAGTTTTTTTTATGTTGACCCGAATAACCAGTATCATCATACCAAATTTCATAAAAATCTGTCCAGTGGTTTTTTCGTGATGCGGTCACCGATAGATAGACAGAAAAACATACAAAAATTCTAAAAACTAAAGATTCGGCCTCTGTATCGATAATAATATCTATTTCAATAAGATTTTAGAAAAAATATATAATGTACAGTTTTATTAGGTGTATAGATTATCACCGCAGTTGCATAGGAATGCGCAATTTCCATTAACACTAACAAGTACGAAAGATTATAGATTTTAAACCAGAAAAACAGTGCAGTGAATGAAGCTTGTTAAAACTATGCTTACGGTATCTGCTAGTTATTCATATGCAGTAGTAAATTTATTATTGCGAAAACATCATTTAATATTATTTATCTTAATTCCAAGCAAACCATCTTGTCTGGTTTACTAATTTGACCTACTTTCGCATTGCTAAATCATAATTTAACATTATGTACCTAGACGAATGTGAAATTACCACTTGTCATCATAATCTACACTAACAGAATTTAGTTAATAATTCATTTCATCAATAAATAATTCATTGTTTCATAAATTCCTTTCTAAATTAATCTTATCTATCCATATCGAGCTGTGATTCGATATCGAACAATTTCATCCCAACATCTAAGCCTATCTGTTAATATGTAGGTATGTCCTTACTTTATTTTGAACACGTGTTCGCTGCGCCTTGGGTCCATTTACAGAATATTACGTCATTCGAAACTAATCCCGCTTCGTCCTTTACAATGTTTAGGACAAAGTGACTAATAAAAAATCTATGTCGTCACGAATACTTGATGCATATGTTAGCAATAAAAGTTACTTTGCGTCACGGATCTATAGATAACTAGCGACTCACCCTCGCTTCCCTCGGGTTTGTCCCTAGCTTGCTTCCTAATACAAACTTTCATCCCCATTTTCGCCCCCTTAAGGGACTATTTCCGCGATTAAAAGTATTCTATGTCCTTCCCAGGGTCTCAAACTATCTTCTTACCAAATTTCGTCTAAATCGGTTGAGTAGATCCAGAGATTACCCCCTACAACGTCACAAACTCCAAACTTTACCTCTTTATAATATTAGTATAGATAATTAAACAAAATTAGACTATTCTCTCATACTTACAAAAATATGTACTAAACTCATCCGTTCAGTTACGACGTAATGACAGTGAGAAATGAATACCTTTGAAAAATATGTCCCTAAATGTGTTTAAATCCGTTAAATGCGTCATGAAATGGCGAATCTCACTAATTTGCAAGCCCTGATGCCATCGGGATGCGAATTCGAAAACGACCACTGCCACGTGACTCATCTCTTGTGATTCACCACATTTTATATAAAGCATACAATTACGGGAGCTATTGTACGTATAAATAACATGAAAACCGCAGGTACAGTGAACAGATGTCAATGTCGGTCGGTATTATATTATTATTATGTATAAAATATTAATATCTCTAATGCAACCACTTTGCTGTATATTATTTTGTTTATGCAAGAAGTGTTTTTTACTCAGTATGAGAAAATATGTGATATTCTCGGAATATTTCTATGATCTAACACCCAAGTCTTAAAGGACTACAAAGAAACAGCTGCTTTGTAAATCATAAAGAAAACTTAACACCAAAACGTAATATTCCCTTTAGAGCATTCGTTTCGTGAACATGGATTATGAGGTTCTTTTGTTTTCTACTAACGCTTTTAATGAGGTACGTCTGGTGCAACCAAGATTAAAATCTTTTTAATCAACTTCTTAATTCTTTTAAAAATATTATCAGTGCCTACTGCCAACTAAGGATTAAACGCCTTAAGAATTTTTGGAAGGAATAGCAAAATGTTTGTAATTTCTGAACCGTCTCAGTAATTAAATTTTCTACTAACACGTTTTTGTAGGATATATAACAATAATGTGATATAAATCGATCACAATATTGAAACAAAATTTGTATTGGTTTATGGCCAATACAACCGAGGCTAAATTTTTTTTTGCACGATCCCTGCATATATTCCGATTACAATCCGAGTCAGGATACGGAAGAGGCCTAATAGAAATAATTGCTTACCAGCGCTCCCAATGCAGTTGCAACGTAATCTACTAAACAACAACTACTTCCTGTGGAAAGATTATGCAATCTGTTCTGATTCGTATAACATTTCACATTAATGGGACAATAACGACCTATATAACTCTTGATACGCTTATCTGCATAACTCATAACCTAGTTGCTTTTCATTGGTTAAATGATTTAAACTACAGAGATTTGTGAAACCCAATCTTAATATTATAAATGTGGAAGTAACTCTGTCTGTCTGTTACAGTTGAAGCGAATTCCACCATGGACATAGACTACTTGTCCCACCAACCATACAAGCGGAGCCATGTAGTAAAATATATTTATCTAAAAGATAAATAAACTTTTAAGTTTCTTATAAAAACAAGTCCCAATAATGAAAATATTTCGCGAACGTGGATTTGGCAGTAAACTAAAGGAAATCTTTTAGTGTCCCAAGTTGTTTAAACTTACTTATGCTGCGTTGCGAATACAACTTCCTGAAGTTTAGTTTAGCTAGTACGCTACCAGCAATGGAACCAAAGCAATCATCACAATAGTATTATCCATAATAAATGAATGTTTCAGTTCTTTACTATGTTCAATAAAAGTCGTACGTGTACCGTAAGAAAATTGCTGTAGTGTTGTAGTATAAATGTAGCCTGGTCTGCTAATCATGTAGGTCAGATTTTTTTCTCGAAAAGCTTTGATACCGACCAGATAAGCGTTGTAAGAAGGATATTAACTAGGTTTCGACACAATGACTTTATTATAAAATTAAGTTCATTTAAGTCTCTGATATTAAATCAGATGTTAGGTAACTTTTAACCGACTTCTAATTACAAACTTATGCTCGATGGTCTCGTATCTAGTATAGATATGACGCATCACTTGAGACCGACTGGACCGATTTAACTAATTAATTATTTTTCTAAAATGTGCGTAATAGTCTGAATAAGAGTTTTAGGAAAAAATGATATAAGCGAAAAGACAACATATAATTTTATTTAAAATTTGTACATGACAATGTCAAATCAGTAACAATATAAATGCTTATATTTTATACCAGCATCGCACCCTCGCTGCGCTCGGGTTCGTCCCTAGAAACGTTTTAACAGTTATTATAGATTTCTCAGAGATGAGATATTTTCCCGCAGTAAAAAGTATCCTATATGTTAAACCAGATACCCAGCTATCATCATACCAAATTTCATCAAAATTTGCCCAGTCGTTTTCTCGTGATGCATTCTCAAACAGGCAGACGGAAAAAAATCTGAAAACTCTAGATTCGGTCTCTGTATCGATAATAACGACTATTTCAATAAGAATTTTCAAACAATATCTAATGTACAGATTCCACTCTTGTGAATTTTATTGTATGCATAGATTAAATATTGCTATTGTTTTGTTTCATTTTGTACATTACAATGTCGCCTTTTAACAATTTGGCGAACAGAATTCTCTGAAATGGTTTATTTAAAACATCTTAGTATTTTAATTTATACGTCGCTTCCGTTCGTAGGTTTATACAACCGGCGCCAGAAATTACTGAACTGCCTCACGTCATGTCACAGCTCATGTATATACTTGGTTGCAATAGTACCTCACTTCGAACAATGTGCCATTTAGCTAACCCGTCTCAAATATGAATTAAACTCCTACAGAAACATTGTAAATAGGTCGCCTCGTTGAGTTGGCAGGTTCAGATTAACTTTCATTTTGTAAATGAATAAATCTATATATATATATATATATATATCCCATAAAGGCTTGTCTACATAATAATATTATCATCGTGAATAATTACACGTATGCATTGTAAACATCACTATGCATTGTAATATTTATAGAGACAAAAGTTTATTCACGTCGATAGTAACTAGTATCTGGATGAACGGATGTCATGTATGAATATTCAAATTTTCATCTTCTCTGTGTAGAGCTCGTTAAACTGTCTGTGTCTATTACCGCCTGATGACAATCGTTAACCCCTTTGATAGTTTATTAGTATTAATTGACTTTGCTCTATTATTATGCGATAGACTCTTATATATAACAACTATACTAATCTACACGAATATTATAAAGACGTGATGTTTGTATGTGAAATACATACATACATCTATTCTAAGAAAGTTTTTACTAATACAAAAGTACCTACATTACCGTCGAGTGCTATTATTATCCATACTTAATATTATAAATATGAAAGTGTGTTTGTTTGTGTTGTTGGAGACCTGGAGAGTGACATGACTTTTTATCGCGGGAAATTATCTCATTCCCACTGTAAAACACGTTATCATACAAACTAAAAATTTATTTCTAATCAAAATTACTTGAAACTTGGTATTAATGCTCTTCAATACAAATAAGTAAATACGTGTTTTAGTATTTTTCGAAATTCATCCTATTAGGGGATAAAATAGAGGATGAAAGTTTATATGAAACTTAGGTAGCTACCTTTTTAGGGTTTTTTTTTAGTTTTATTACGTTTATTATATAAATGTGTTAACTGTCAATTGTCTTAATAGATATCGAAAAGACAAATGGTAGTTGAGTTGCTTTATCGACGAACGCTGTCTGAATAATTTGAAATAAAACAATAAAATGTATGGCAAAAAGATCCCTAGGGATGCACTCGAGCGAGAATAAATCGTTAGTAGTGCAATAAATTTAAGATTTTAAATATTTATTTTTCCTTTTCAGGTGGTACCACGTCTCTTAGGCTCACTTGTCGGAGGATCTATGAGTCCCACACAGCATTTGGAGCAGCAACAAGCACTAGTGAAGCAATTTGCGGAAATATTGGAGTTCGTTTTAAAATTTGACGAACATAAAGTAAGTAATTTATAGCTGGATATTATAATTTAATAAGTATTTATATTTTTATTTCTTATATTCTTCAAATTACGTATATGTTTAGGAAATTGGACACTTATATATGAATGTATATAACTGGATAAAGTAATAAATGATTTGTAGTTTCTCTGACGCGTTGTTATTAAATAGCTGACCCATTTGGCCAAAGTCACACAGGTCCTTAAATACTAAAATCTAGGCCTACATCTGAAGCATCCTTAGTTTAATAAATGCCTATTAGAAATTTGGGATTTTCGTAATTTTTTTTAATTAATCAGATAAACATATAATTAAATATAAATATTTAGATGTTTTTATAGCACCGGTCACTTGTGAACACTTATTTAGCAGTAAATATAGAAAAGATTAGCTTTACAAAATTGCATAATCATGATCTTTTACAACCCCTTTACCCTTTGTTATAAATAAACTAATCAATAGGTTATTTTCACCGTGAGAAGATACATTACCTTATATGGTTATAATTTCAACAGAAACCAACGCAGTGAAAAAATATCCTATTAATATTATAAATGCGAAAGTTGGTGAGGATGTCTGGATGTATAGATGTATGTATGTTTCTTACGCTTTCACGCAAAAACTACGGAATGGATTTTAATGAAATTTTACAATATTATAGCTCATACATCAAAATAACTATAAAAAATATTTTATATCACGGAAAAATGTACGGTTCCCGTGGGATTGATTAAAAATAATAAATATTTGCAATATATTCGTATATAATTTCAACAGGCAACAAACAGGCAATACGATAAAATCAGTAGCAGGATCAATTCCTTTTTGACCTTTACTATGACCACTCCCAGTCTATCCAATTTCGTAATGCTATATTGGAATGATAAAGTATAATGTTTTTACATTTATACTATATGGGAAAATAACCATCGCATTGAACACGCAATTTATACACTGTTATATAGTTATACATATTATGATGATTAAATAAATATTGATCTTAATTCGTTTACTAACTAGTAGTGCTTAATTTTGAAAAAAAATAAAAATTTTAACATACTAGCAAAACCCGCGGCTTTGCCCGCGTTCAATCTACAAAAAAACTCTTTGGCTTGCATGTAATACAGCAACTCTCCCTCACTTCGTTCGGGTTGGTCGGTATGTATTTATATAATATGCATACATAAAACATATATAGTTTTACAATAATGTATAGAAGTCTATCCGAACTTGGGTAGTAGCATGATGATATTTTTAGCCTAAAGCCTTGCTTGCTCAATAAATGGGTTATCTAATGTAAAAAAGTTTTCATATTGGATTAGTAGTTCCTGAGATTAGCGCGTTCAAACAAACAAACTCTGCCTCTTTATAATATTAAATCTACATAATCTATACATACAAATCTATACATCATCTATATAATACAACTCAATATATTAAAACATCATAATATTCATAGGTACTCAAATTTAACAAAAACAAATAAGAAAAACTTCAACAAAGTATCGTCAAATCATGCAGCCATTATTATGTAAACAAAGCAATGCCTGACGTGACCCTTGGCTAGAATTGAATAAGTGCTTGTTACTCAGACAATCGAGGGCCATTTTGACCCCAACCTTGCAGTGTCGTTGCCACCGATATGAATTACCTACTCACGCAAATATATATGTATGTACGTTTATTGGATAACACAGTACAATTATCCACGCCATATAAATTGTTTAGAGATATTATTACGTATAAAAAGTATAAAGAAAATGTATAAATAAAAAGTAAGATGGTCATGATCTCCCTTTTGAATAAATAAGATATTCAAGTTATTTAAACTACATTTAAATATATTTCACTGAAAACGTGAACGAATTTGAAGTGCACTTATCTTAGCAACTGGATATACGACACGTGTGCTTTTAACTAGGACAGTATGGTGAAATCAAAAACCGTATTAGAACAGCAAAACGGTTTTAGATACCATTGGATTTTTTAAGAAAACTATTCTGGCGTAGACAAAATCGATTCAGCATACAAACACCAACAAAAAACAGCTTTCTATGTCATGGTATAAAGCAAATTTTAAATATTTAAGAGTTGTTTTTAAGGCATTGTTATTTTTTTAGAATATTTTGACATGATATTCTTTCATTAACATGATATGATAACCTGCTTGGCTATCGGTCTCCACTTCTACTAGCAAAGTGGTTGGCTTTCTCGGTCATCCATGGTAAGGGATCTACTGCCGATCTGATCTTATCCATCCACCTCATGGGTGGTCACACACCCCGGTGTTCTCTACTCTTCCTTTTACTACTAAGCGCTGGATAGAGCTATATATTCTCGTTATTATATAATTATCCTATAATATTTTTAAACGGTCACGTTTCATAATCGTAGGTACAATACAAAGTTGTCCGTCTATTGTTTATAATTACTCATTAGTTGTCGTTAGTCATCCATCAGACGGCTAAGGTAGCGAATTCGACAAATTGAACATTGTAATAGAAAGCCCGTCTGACCTCGGCACAGTGAGCTGACTCATTCTGAAGCTTTGTTTATTTACTTCAGTTAAGTGGGCAAAGAAAGAATATTTACATGATACAATTTTAACCGGGTATTCTAAATTGGAGGTTATTGGGTTATTGACGTTAATATGTAAGATAAATGGTTAGTGATTTACAGTTGGCTCATTTTTAATAGAAATAATTCGAACATGTAGATGTAATGCGTTTGTTTATCTATACATATAATAAAATTGTAACTAAGTCGAATCTGTACATTAAATATTTTTTGGAAAATCAAATTGAAATAGACATTATTATCGATACAGATTCCGAATCTATAGTTTTTCGAATTTTTGTCTGTCTGTCTGTCTGTCGGAGCCACGAGCAATGCTAGTTAATGAATAAAAAAATATATGAAAATATATGTTAAATGTTTGTAACTTTTTTTTAATTTAACGACCTGTATGTCACTTTCTTAAACGTTTTAAATATTAATATTATTATTATCTTCATCATAATTAGCTTTTAACATAATATGATTGTTATAATCCGTGAAAGTTATGATCTTATAATTTCGTTATGTTATGCAAAATCTTATTTAGTTACTCATACTGCTTCATATTTGTGTCATTATTTTGTAATACCGTAATATTAAATTTTACTTAATCATTTTATCATATTTTAAGGGTTTTGTACCTTAGATAGATTTAGCTGTTTTTGTGGGTCTAATTAGGTTTAATTAGACGATTAAAATAAACTAATTTTTATAGCCTCGTTATGAAAGATACATACATATTCTATTTATAATTTTAAAATATATAATTAAATGATTTAAATATAATAAACGAATATTTGGTATTTGTTTACGTCATCTTTGATGAACGATAAGCACTGAGCTTACGGTTGCGAAAAAATTACAAATTGGATTTTATTTATATTTTACACGAAACATTTATGAATATCATGATAAGACTTTACAATTACTTTAAAATTTCTTAATTTACGGAACTTTTCCTCACACCCCTCGCGGCTTCCAATATACTAATGTATATTCCAATATACTAATGTATATTCCAATATACTAATATATACATTATAGATTTTTCTAACGACGTACCTACATTTATTTTTGCGTAAACATAAACATCTGCAATAATCTTTGCTTTTTATAATAAACTGACGCAGAAACTGAGAAGACAAAAACAAACCTATCCCACGGTAATCGTACATTTTTCCCGGATGAAAAGTAGCCTATGTGTTATTCCAGAGTATAATCTATCTCTGTGCCAAACATCCAGATCCGTTCAGCCGTTCTGGCTTGAAAGAGTAACAAACATACATCATACTCACAAACTTTCACATTTATAATATTAGTATAGATAGCTAATGCAACAAAATATCTTTGTCCAGATGAAAACACCTGCGATACAAAACGACTTCAGCTATTACAGAAGAATTGTATCTCGAAGTGGGCTTATTAACGCGGAACTGCCACCCGGAGAAGAACCTCACATAGGAGCAGAAGTTGCCAACCGGATGTCACTCTTCTACGCACAAGCAACTTCAATGTTAAAAGTTCTATCAGAAGCGACAAGTCAATTTGTCAACGACAATCAACAAGATTTGGAGAATACTACAGAAACACTCAGCACGATGGCCAAAGTGTGTTTGAGGATGTTGGAAAATCCGTAAGTACTACTTTTCAATGCTAACTTTAGCCTGTGATTTTACGACACTTGTCAAAGTTTGCGGGTAGTATAATAATTATAATTGTGGGAATAATTCTTATGGAACAGCATTGTAAGGAATTTGAGGACATCGAAATAAAAAACACGTGTTTACAGACACGTAAATATTTAAATTTGATGTTATGGTTCTACTACTGAATCTGGAACATGCCTATCATAGCTATCTTATCATTTTGAAATATTTTTTATTTTTAACATCGCTGCTATATTTTTTATCATAATTATTTCAAATCAAATATTTAGTAATGTTTTTGAATCAATATTTTTCTGCTTTTTGTGTGTGCGTGTTCACTTTTATCTGCCTTTAGAGGAACATAGTACATTTTGTTCACAGTTTTGATACAGTCTTCCAAAAGTTATCAAATCATATTTTGCTTGAAAGTGTGGATGTAACATACATCATGTATGTTACATCCATACATCCACACAAACTTTCGCGTTTATAATATTAGTAGGATACGAATTAATACTTTCTTTAATTTTACGCGAATATTTGACATTTTAAATAATTATTTTTTCGGATTTAAAAAAAATCTAAAACCGCAAAAAAAACCGAAAGGATAGTTTGATTTAGGATACGGATTGGTATTTATTGGTGTGTTCATATTTCACGGATTAACGTTATTTTCGCGTAGGGATAGACTTTTTTATTTTTACGTAATAAAGTACTAGCTAGAGCATTAGCACTAGCATTTATCCTAGACTTCTTATACCGTCTCAATTTCATAACACAAGTTTAGTGATGCATATAATTATTAAGACAAAAACAATAATTTGCTTTAATAATTATTAGGTTCCTTCAATTTAGTAATTACATTGTACTTTTTTTACATTTAATGCTCTTTTAAATCGGTAACTGTATCATGACTTCAGTCCATTGAACTCAACCTGTTGGTATTATAGTACAAACATATAATATATAGTATTGTAGTATATTCTACTTCGTAATTGTGCTCCCAAGCGCCATATCACAATGAAATATGAGGTACCTACACTGCGAAGTATAAGAAACCTAACTATAATCAACAAACTTCTATGAAAACTATAAATAGTTTTTATTTAACTTAACTAAGAGTTAATTTGAAACCCCCCCAACGTGCGTTCACCTTGTCGTGGTGGGGGGGCTCAGTAGTGCCCGGTAATCCAACCGGGCGCGAAGCTAAGAAACGCACAGGGAGGTTGCCCACTTCGGTGGGCGGTGGGAGGTGGCCCTCTTCGGGGGGCGGTGTACCATGCGGGTTGTTCCTGGTACTTCTCTGATAGCAGAGTGGACCTTGGAGCAACCCCTTGGTTGTGGTAGTCTGCTTCGGCAGACCTGCCGTCGGGGGGGCGTCGTAGTTGAATGCGTAAGCGATCTTGCGACGCCCCATTAAGACGGGGGAAGTTTTTGTTGGGTTTTAGTGGGTAGTACTGGCTGTATTACGCCGGTGAGTTCCCAACGTTAAAAAAAAGAGTTAATTTGAAAGCTGACTTAAAATGGAAGTTTTATAGCTTTAAAATGTATTTGTGGCAGTATTTTGTCAAATTGTTTAAAAAATTTATATCTAAATATAAATATTTAGTTTACATCAAATAGTAAAGAAGTAAGCTATAATTTAAGATTAAAAAACTATACCATGGTACAGGATTTTACATTAAATAAATGATAATTATGTCCGCCCATATCCTGCTGAAAGTGACTAAAGTCCGGTGTTTAAATGAAGACCTCTGATGTTCTGATGAATCTGATTATTTAAAAAAAATATATTGTATAGATATAGATTTTTTACGAGAAAGTCATTCTAATAAATAGTTAACGGCTAAATCATTTTTTTTAATTTAGAAATTATATTTAAAACAATGAATTCTGATTAGAAGTTTTAACAAAATGGTAGGCTTATGAAAAGACTTACATACAAAGTGAACATATATGTTAAGCTTTCATATAAGTACTTTCTATAAATATGATAAACAAAGCCAATATGCACATGTATATTACACTCATCCTGATTGCGACAAGGGCGAATTTATTGTAGCACTCGATAACTATCGTTTGAGTTGAGTTGAGTCGTCACTCGTCATTCAATACTAACGAGTGCTAATGAAATAATGATAAATCAAATGTCACTCACACGACTCCCCTTTCGATTTACGTCTATCTACTTCCTTATTACCAGTGTTATTTGTGATAATTATATTTTTCTATAGTCTTATAATATACTAGCATTGCCCGCGGCTCCGCCCGCGTTCAGATGACCAAAAACTAAATTCTTAGGTTTTACATAATACAATGCATTTTTTGTATTTTTTCTCAGAAGTGAGATATTTTCCCGCGGTAAAAAGTATCCTATATGTTGACCTGGATAACCAGCTATCATCATACCAAATTTCATCAAAATCGGTCCAGTGGTTTTCTCGTGATGCGGTAACAGACAGACAGACAAAAATTCTAAAAACTATAGATTCGGACTCTGTATCGATAATAATGTCTATTTCAATTAGATTTTCCAAAAAATATTTAATGTACAGATTCGACTTAGTTACAATTTTATTATATGTATAGATGTAGGCATGCAAGATAAGTTTCAATTGGTCATTTTGCTATAAACATTCTAAAATGACTTCTTAGTATATAATCTATACAAATAATAAAATTGTAACAGATCGCTGTCTGTAAATAGAAGATATTTGAGAAAAACCATTATTAGAGGTATTTATTAATGCAATAAAATCCAAAACAATGATTTTTAGTTTTTAGAATTTTTGTCTGTGTGTTCGTGCGCGCCAATTTCGGAAACGGCCTAACCAATTTGGATGCGGTTTTCACTATCGTATTGTGGTAAGCGTTACTTAACATTTAGTATATGTTTTATTTCAATCGGTTCATAAATAAAAAAGTTATGTCAATTTAAATAATCACGTAGAGACGAACCCGAGCGAAGCCAGGCTGAGTCGCTAGTAATAATAATTTTATAAAATTATAAGTTTCTTAGTAAGAAATGGTTAGTAAAATTATCTTCAAAATATTTTTAGCAAATAAGAAGGTAAGATATCTACATCATATTTAATAGGTATTTAATTTAATAACTTAAAGAGTAAGACAAAAACGCAGTGTCACTTCCATATTTTTGAGTTAATCCCGCATCGTGCTTGCTTTCTTCTAACAAAAACAATACTAGTTGAACTTATGCTGGAACACATCGCAGTTTAAAAGTCGCTACTAAGTAAACGTGTTGCTGCGCTCCCTAAATAATAAAGCAATTTGCAAATAAAATTGTCTTGAAGACATCATTTGCATGCAAACACACTTACAGCTCTTATCAATGATAGCATACAAACTGTTTCTGATAACGATATCACTCCTAAAATTACCGTCGCCATCTTTGTCCTAGCGGATGTCCGCGAAATTGACATTAATTCATAAATTAACGACTTGACATTAATACATACTGCCAAAACTGGATAGGAAACGTTGTAAATCTATTGACCGATGATATGTATACGAGTAAATGTAAGGTGTTACACGCCGGTCATCCTCTGACGTACGAACTTCCTTATCAAATGATTTGGTAGATATGCGAGCTTCATCCGTGCATATGTGCACGGGAATATCTAGTTTAATTCTACCGTTTACGGCTGATAATTGCTTGAAAGCAATCATTCACTTAACCCGTTCAACCAAATACCTATACCCTATCGACCGCGCCATTGAAAGTGACAATGGCACCATGTGCCTTGAATGATAACAATATTGTCAGGATTCTAATAGCCGATTGATGACACATGCTGTAATCAATTTTCATAAAAATATGAAATTTTGTTACACAGTGACGGGTGATATATCATTTTCATCGTAATTTTTTCATTACGTACTTATTATTTTTCATTACATATATGTGTGATGTGTTACGTGAATATATAAACTAGTGTCAACCCGCGACTCCGCCAACGTTAGTGCGTTTTGACAACCAAGAAACAGCCTTCAGTTTCCAAATTCGATAATCGAATGAAAATGTTTGTAAATTTTTGTACTTGCGCCGAACGTAGATACCGACCGTACGTACCACCAAAAGTGTGTTTTGATTTATCATAGGGTTGCTCCACGCGCAACGCACGCAACGCACATTGGGAGGAAGAGATCCCATATCTATATTTTTAAACGTTGGGAAATGTATTTAGGCACGAAGTGACTCACGGGCAAAGCCAGTACTACCCACTAAGACCCAACGGAACCTCCCCCGTCTTAATGGCGCGTCGCAGGACCAATCACGCACTCAACTACGACGCCCTGACGACAGGTCTGCCGAAGCAGACCACAACAACCATGGGGTTGCTCCACAGTCCATTCTGTTATCAGAGAAGTACCAGAGGCTGCCCCCACAGCACACCGCCCACCGAGGTGGGCTGCCTCCCTGTGTGTTTCTTAGCTTCGCGCCCGGCTGGATTGCAGGGCACTACTGAGGCCCACCATGACAAGGTGAACGCACGTTGGGGGGGTCCCATATCTAACCTAACCATAACAACAAAAATGGCAGATTTTCTTACCATCGCTTTTTACCCCTTAGAGGCTATTTTTTTTTAATTAACGCATTATTAAATTGCGTTGAAGAATTTTATACTCAATTTCAATTAATTCTGATCATACAGATTTTTTTAATTGTATTTAAAATTGTTTTTAACACTTTGTTTCTTAAATTGTTTTAACATATTTTTTTTAATTGTTTGTGAAAATCACAGTTTACCACACAACATAACATTTTGTTTTTGTTATTAGGGTCAACTAATACTAATACTCGTAATAATAAACGACTAAAATACAATTTTCGAAATGTTTTTCCTTAATCGATACTAAATGTTGTTTTATAGCTTTGTACATTTACTTTTGTATAAAATGAGAAGTAATATATTGCTTACATACTATTTTATTTTAAAATAATACAAGTATAATTATAATTTGTTTATAATTAATATTTTATAGTGATGAGAAAATACCCAAATTTAAAATAGTTGTTATTTAATTAAAAAATGGTCAATCATTTCCTATTCAAACATCAAGTAATATGTAAACCAGTTTACGGAATTTTGGCACTTACTAGGGTAACCACTAATAACCCAATATTCCATATTTACTGAAATTTCACATCTTCCTGGCCTAATTATAACAAACCTAGTTACCTGCTTGAATAAATAAATAGAGTAGCGTTGGGTTCACGTTGTATAAACATCTATTGCCTATTGGGATTTACGGCACAATAAAACTATGGACCAGCGATTCGGGTCGCTAGAGACCGTCCACGGAATACATGCTACGTCTTTGATGTTCATAGCAGCCATGTTTATGCATATTTTGTGTATTTTTGAACAAAATACTTTTACGGTTTCGTTTGGTGTCTTAATTAACATGCCTTTAAGCTTTAGATACATGTTTTTTATATTTTTGTTTAAAAATAGTTTTAAATTTAAGCTTAGGTTAGAAAATTATAAATAAATATTAGTTGGTTTTGGTGCTGATATTGACATATTGTATATTTTAATTATACTTTATTGGGCAAACAGAGTTAGCACAATAATATGATGTCCAGTCATTTTGAACTACGCATTTTCTTTTCTAGTCACTGGTATAAACATATTTAAAATAACAACTTTTTACCAAAAAAATAAAAACCGACTTCAAACAAAAGCACTAAAAAGTAAAAAATAACTGATTGGTAGTTTTCATTTACTATACATACCTAATCAAATATATTCGAAGTCGGTGTTCTTTGCTTTATATGGCCTGGCACCGATTTCGAAAATATTTGATTAGGTATGTATTTAATAGGTAGGCTTTAATTACTTAGCCAAAGCACACCGACTTCGAATATATTTGATTAGGTATGTATAGTAAATGAAAACTACCAATCCGTTATTTTTTACTTTTTAGTGCTTTTGTTTGAAGTCGGTTTTTATTTTTTTGTTAAAAAGTTGTTATTTTTCCCTTTTTAGTGTAGACAGTGGTAGCAAAGTAAGAATTCTAACGTATTAGGCTTGTCAAATCAAACAAAACAAGCCCAAACTCAAAGTATCTACTATTAGCCGTTGAAGAGTTCCACCTATCCACCTTCTGGCCTTACCATCAGATCAGGTCAATAATACCGAACCACTGTACTATCAACGGAAATAGAAACACTTGCAAAGTTTCAAGACAATATGTCAATTAGAAGTAGGTTAAATTCATGATTAGCTATTTTTCCACCCTTAGGGGTGGTATTTTTTTTTTGAAATTCAAATGGGACCAATCTGGAAGTATACACTTTCAAACAACACAAAAATTGTTCAAATCGGTTAATAAATGACGGAGTTCTGAGGTAACAAACATAAAAAAAAACATACAGTCGAATTGAGAACCTCCTCCTTTTTGAAGTCGGTTGATTATAACAAATATTAATTGCGAATCAAACATGCATCTTAAGACGTGGTACACAAAACTTAGTTTTTTTTATTGTAGCTTAACAACATAATCGGAAATAAAATTATTCCAAAATGTCCAACTTATATTGTGTTCATTTTGCTTTCAGGAAGCTGGTCGCGCAATTTAGCCGTGAGGAGACCTCTTTATTGGTCCTTCGAGTCATGGTAGGTCTAATCATTCTATACGATTGGGTCCACCCTTCCGGAGCTTTTTGTCGTTCTTCCTCAGTCGATGTGAAAGGGTGCGTGAAATTCCTACAACAACAACCCCCACAAAAAGCTGAACCTCTTCTAAACGCGCTCAGGTACACTACAAAACATTTAAACAGTCAATCCACTCCGAAGAATATAAGGGCGTTGCTGGCCGCGTGAGGACACCACTCAAGCCTTGCATGTTGCTGTGGGGAATGATGTGACAATAAAATAATGGGGATTTCTCGTCGGCATTTACTTTGCTCTTTCATTATATTATATATATTGGTTGTAACTTGATCTTCGTCATTGTTGTCCGTTTGTCCATAAATAAGTGCGTTTTTAGGTTTGTTTAAATCTTTATCGCGTAAAAATTAACTTTATACAGAAAATGGGAAGTTTTTCTTTCAGATGCTATCATTATATTTGCTAACATTAACCAAAGCCAAAATTATTAAAAAAAATATATAAAATTGTCAATAGATAAACTATATTTTTTGTCAACACCTCTCTCTACATATTGCCCCTAATTTTTTATAACCACATGCTACTTAATAAATAACTTGTTGTTTGTAATAATAACATCGGATCTAAAAATGTATTTAAAAATTAAAATCGCTTTCACTTTGAAAAACTGATGATAGGAACATTGTTTCAATAAGAGGTCACTTTATAATCTGTTATATTTTTATTTTATGTGTGCACTTTATAATCTAAATATAATAAGTACATTAACTCATTGGTTATTTGGGCATAAAGGAGATTAAGAATTGTATTGAAAATAATATTAGCAAATATAATACAGCAAAAATATTTTACGAACTATTTTTATTACCATATAACGTTGAAGATTAATTTAATTCTAAGAAATAATTTAAATATTATTTGAAAACAAACTTTAAAATAATGTAGCTTAATTATTGTTCTAATTTTTTAATTGAAATCAAGTTACAATTATTAGAGGTAGTTAAGTATAATAGGTAGATATTAAATGTTCTAGTTAAAGTAATAATTTTCGTGTCGACACCTGCAAGGTAAAACATTGTAACTCGGTATTGTCATAATTTTTAAATTTGGACTTTAAATGTATAGAAAAAATATTTCTATTTTTAAATTATTTCATTACTAAGTTACAATATTGTTCTTTCCAAGTGTCGATATATAACTAAGAGATATTCTATTCATACATGTTATACCTATAATTTCCTTGTATTGTTAAGGCTCAAAAATATATCAATACACATGTGTGATGTACATAGATTACCTCAAAATGGTGAAAGCGGTATATAAATTTCAGAATTTTTTAACTGTACTCTATAATATACTAAATAAAAAGTGATACATATGTTAATGTACGTGGTAAATAGTCGCACTATTAGATAAATCCTCTTAGATAATGCTTATAAAGCAAACTGCAAACCAATTATTTTTGAGAAATCTTTCCCTTACCCCCACACGAGTGCAAGGTTCGTAGGTGTAGATATGTATGTCACAACTAATGTTGCCAGGTGATAAAATAGCGAAGTTCTACGAAGAATATTCAGAATTTTTATCTTTTTAATTATATTTCTTTTTAATTTTTCATAATTCTCCTTTATCACGGACCTGGCAACACTAGTCACAACAATCAACAGAATTTATCGAAGTCACTTTTAAGCTAGATTTTAATCCTTAGAAAGATAAGAGGCTGTAGAGTTTTAAAAAACAAAGTATTACATTAATATAACGAAAACTGCCTTCAAATTGTAGTTAATCGGTTACCACAACAAATTGTGCAATATTACGCCCAGTGAAGTTTTTCTAAATAAAGTTTTGTAATTTGAAAATATATTAGTGAGTAAGCCTCGGAGTAATGCTATTAATATATTTAAATAGACAATGCATTTATCTGGTTTAGACCAAAAATTAGTAAGGAAAGTCTTGTTAAAACGCAAAGACTGAATACAAAATTAATACCAAACAGTTGGCAGGCTACATCTTTACCATAACTAATATTATGTAATATCTTAAAAAATAAGTCAACTTCGTGTCTGAGGCTATTTAATGAAAAAATATTGTTAAATAATAAAATTATGCATGTACCATGTACCACTGCCTTGATGTTATGTATCAAAATAATATTAATAGGAATTTTATATATGTTTTACAATATTATAAATTGACATAAATTATAAGAATAATGTAGATATTTAAGAGAAATGTTGCCAACTTCTCCACATTTCGTCTCTATAATAAACTGCGACGTAATAAAAAAACAACCTCTTTTGGAAAACGCCAATAAACTCTCTTTTAATATTTCTTACTAAGGGTAGGAATTTGACATAGTTTGTATGGAGTTAATATCAAATTTCAAACTCTAGTAGGAAAAATCACAGACAGATAAGTTTTTTTGGATTCGCCGGTAAATTACTTTTAAAATGGATATTTGTAATACATATGTCGCGCGACCAGTTCACCAACAAGTCCAAGTTTTCTTTATATTTTGGGGACGTGTTTTCTCTGAATATCTACAACAATTGATATTAAAGAAATCGTACACTACTTAAATGTAATACAAAAATATTAACAGTTACAGATTATAAATATTGTTTTTTTTTAAAGATACAAAACAACACATTCTGTTTGGTCTACAATTACAGTTGCCGAAAACTAATGAGAAATACTTTCTTTAACTATGTCTTCCTTTGCGCTATTCCTAATTAACATTGCACAAATTACTATTAAATAATTAAAATGTTTGATAATTTACAAATATATTAATTTTGTTTGATAAAACTTAGGTAAAAGCTTTAATACGAAATTGGATTCATATAACGACTACGACATAATTTAAAGTTTTATAATAATATATGTAATTAATCAATATGTTTAGCTACAAGTTGTGTTTATTTATTGACTTAGCACATTTTGCTGTAGTTACGTAGGCAACACATAAGTTCTAATGTCAACAATAAAATTGAAGAATAGTCGGAGTTTTTGCCTAAAAGCAGGTCGCAGGTTCATTTTCTGATTGGTAAAGTTTCTTTTATGATTAGTAGTTTAGTAGTTTTACAGGCACATAAAACATGGCAACCTAGGAGCCAATGTGTCTTAAATAATTCCCAGTCCCAATAGTTTAAAATTCGAATTTAATTTAGTACGACTATACGACAGCACAAGTATAAAAGTAGATTAGAACATATTGAGTATTAAATATCCTTAAATTTAGATGATTAGTTAACACTTATAATTCTCGCACAGTTAGCACAATATTGTTATTTATATATAGTTAGTATTGTTGAGATATGTGTGGATCTTTATTTAATTAATATTATTATAATTATGTACACACATTGCATTTATATGGAATTGAACACCTAAAAACTTGTAATTTCCACTGCCCCGATTCATTCAGATTATATAATATCATTTTTATTTCATGTCGGTAATACTTAAAAATTTTATATTTTAAATTACATGGCAAAAACAATAATTCATAGTGTTAATCTTAATTATTAATAAAATGTTTGATATTATGTCATTTATAATACAATATTTCAGATTTATAAATTTTTTTATTGTAATTCAGTTATTTCCAATAATATAGATTAGATGTGAAAATAGTATTAAGAATCAGATTAAACTGGTATTCAAAGAAAAAAATAATGATAGCAAAATTTGCTGTGCTAAATATAAATGGATTTTATACTTGTTGAATGTAGTTTATTGAATTACTGAGAGTTCCTCGTGTCTATGGACGTCTATTTCGCATCTAATTAATATATTGATCTATACAAAATTATACTTTACAATAGGGTGGCGCACAAAAAACGATTTTTTTCGTGTTTCGTATGAAAGAAAATATATTTAAAGATCAGCTCGAAAAAAAATATTTTTAATATTCGCTAGCAAACATCAAAGGCAATGAAGTTAAACATATTTATAAATTCTGAGTGACCTTTAACTTTTAAAAATCAATATTTTAAGCTGTAACTTTGAGGAAGTTATCATTTTTTAGGTACTAAATTTAACCACAGCGAGAAAAAAATAAAAATTTTTGATCACTTTTTGAATTTTTAAAAATCTTGAGTGACTTCTACAGTTTTATTTTTTCGAGCTGATCTTTAAATAAGACATAAAATATGAAAAACTAATATATTTTCATACAAGACACAAAAAATTCAGTTTTTTGCGCCACCCTACTATACAATCTGTTTGAAATACATTTACTATGAATTAATATTCTACTTTTAGCTAACAATTTTATAGTTATTTCAATTAGCATACTTACTTTATATTGTGATTTGTTAAAATTTGAATTCCTTTATTAAATCTTAGCAGAATATATTCTAGATAAAGTATATCGCATATTGTAGTCTAACTGTTGTTTATTGAATGGTTTAAGTCAATTGTGTTTAACTAATAATTGTTTAAGATGTATGATAACCCTATTTTCTTAGTTGTCATTTATTTATTATATATAATAAACACACCAAAGTTATAAATAATAAACAAATAGTCTCTCTTATATTCTTTTATTTATATCTTATTAACACAAATAAAAATTAACATTCTTAATTTATATTTACAATTATTAAAACTATGTGTTAGCTGGTCTGGGTTTTAAAATAAGCTTTCCACTTTCATCACAGGACATGTTGAAATCATTGAGCACTGAGCGAGTCCTTGCAGTGATAATACTTGGGGCTATTACTTTTCTGTGCACACCCATCATAAACAGTAATACTGAAAACCAAAAAGAAAATCTCTTATATAGTTGCAGATCACTTTATGACTATATATTATACTAGCATTGCCCGCGGCTCCGCCCGCGTTCAGATGACAAAAAAACAAATTCTTAGGTTTTACATATTAGTATACTCTTACATTGCAGTTTTTGTATTTTTTCTCAAAAACCAAATATTTTCCCGCGGTAAAAAGTATCCTATATGTTGACCCGGATAACCAGCTATGACTATACCAAATTTCATCAAAATCCCTATAGTAGTTTTTCTGTGATGCGATAACAGACAGACAAAAATTCTAAAAACTATAGATTTGGCCTCTGTATCGATAATACTATTTCAATAAGATTTTTCAAAAAATATTTAATGTACCTACACATTCGACTCAGTTAGAATTTTTTTTATGTATAGATAATGATAAAGACAACTTTAGTATGCAAGTGAGACCGAAGTAGGGGTAACAAGAGTATAATAATATTTTTCAAGAATTTCTTATTTCTTCTATTATATTCAGTTTCTACAATAAAGTATTAATACAATTTTAGCCAATGTAATTAATAAAATTCATTTGCATAATATAAAATTACCTAAGAATGTAGATGTAAAAGCAAAGAAAGGATGATTCCATAGTGACTGTGTGAGAGAAACCACTGGTGTAAGTGGATCAGTGAGCCAGTGCCAAGCTGCAATTGCAGTACATACAGACACCACTGCTAACAAAACTGTAAAAAAGAGAAACACAATTGTCTAATAAGTCCACAAATGTTTGTCGGCAATTAAAGTTCATTAATATTTATACATCACAAATCTAAAATATATAATGATCAATCTAATCAAAACTACCTTTTATTCCTTCTCAGGTTTATTGAGAAAAAAGACAGGGAAATTTTTCTTTGGCATTGATAATGTATTGTAAATTTTCAATTACAGATTTTATGTAACTTACTTCTCCATCTCATGGTAGCAGGTTGAAGACATGCTATAACTTCTGTCAATCGCCTTTCAAAAGCCTTCAAGTCTGTAAGAACCGCTTGCAACATTAGAAATTAGACATTTTAGTACTTGTTGCACTGTCCATTTATGTAATAATAATACAAAAGGCAGAAATATAATTCATTTAAAACCTGTTATAATACAATATTTATGATAATAAAAGTCGATATTCAGCATTTGCAATAGATTTCATATTACAATGGCAGGATACATATAAGAAGCATTAAAATAGTATGTTGTTGTTAATCTTTAATATAATGGTGAGTTTCACTATGTTATACTATGTATATTTGCAAGTAGTCTACTATAGTGATTTTCGTTTTATTGTTATCAGTGATTATATTTGGTACAGTTTCTTAGTGAAAAATAGTAATGGTGTGCTACCACTTACCATCGCAAGCTGTTTGTTCTAAAGACATTTTATTTTTAAATAATAATACTGTTTCGCATTATTAAGTATCACAGTCTTTTATATATTTAACGAATAACGATTATAGTTAATAACTCATTCCCCCGGTTGGTTAAAAAGTATAAACTTGTCAGTTGACAGTGACACTTAAGCATAAGGCATAAGTTGACACTGACAATCAAAGAAGAGAATTATGTAGGGTAGAAGGAAGGAGGACCATCTCAGTGTATTAAAAAGTGTGCGTTGAAAAGGAGCAAATTAAGGTGGCGCTATAGTAGCCAGTGGAAGTATTTAAAAAGTCAACGCCACAAATTATTTCAATAGGCTACTAAATTAAAAAAAGGAAAGAAAAATTTCCGCTTTGTTACAGCGCATTTTTTTAAATTATTATAATATACAGACAAACATGATTATGGAATAAAATTATGCAGTATTTTAAGTAACCCAATTATTAGTAAATAGCAAATAGAAAATAGTATTAAATAATAACCGAAATTAAAAAAAATATGTAACAAGCAAATTTTCAACCCAGCACACTTCACTCTTTTTATAACTGCTAAATTCATATCATTTCTATTTTCTACATTAGCGCTATGTCGGTGGGTGTTTGAACAATAATTTGCTGTTTACAAGTGGACACTTTTTCAACTAATCCCCCATACAAAACGGTCACGGCCACGGAAGCCAATCTTATTGAGACTAGCCAACTGCGCAGGAGATAATTTAGTGTACAAGTGTACGCGCGGACACAACGTGCACTCTCTATTCCTGTCACTCTTATACTCCGGTGGGACGACTGCTCGACACGACCAGTGACAGTAAAGGCGCAGTACCGACGGCTTTACGTGCTCTCCGAGGCACGGGGGTGAAACACCGTCAAGTTCCCAACTCCGGGCTGTTACTGAGGCTTACTATACAGAAAAACTCAAAAACTAAACTTGGCCCGACCCGAGACACGAACCCAGGACCTCCGGGTGTGCAGCTGTACATGCTAGCCACTACATCACCGAGGCAGTTAAACCCTCCATAAAGAGAATGTAACCATTAAGTTTCTGACAATAATCTGACAATCCCCATATACTACAGACTAAGGAGGACGTCTATATTCACAGACCAATAAAGGAATTCATCAATAAAAGTTCGAAATGTCTTAAAGCGATAAAGTCAGTAAATACTTCATGTATTATTACACTCTACTGGTTCCTAATATTATTACTGCCGGAACCAACTAACATGATACATCAAGCAAACTATCTATATCATAATCTGACGCGCTCGAGTATTTCAAAATAGCGTTTTTTTTTGCATCTTCAAAAATGCGCCGAGCTTTTTTCGGGTTCACTTAACACTCCCTCTAAATAACTGACGCGCTCGAGTATTTTTCTCTCCATTTTCTATCCTTCCATACAGTCACCCCCATCATGCAAACGGGAAGATTAACATACCTCCATTATTGGATACACGTGGGGCGTATATAATAACAATACCTGACGCGCTAGAATATTTCGTTTTGGGTGTTTTTTTAACACTTTTGTAAACGTATAATCGGTGGGGGACAACCGGTGAAAGGGTATAAATTCATATGACCTTTTTTTATTTCTATCATTCAATCTTTCAAATCCTCAATAGGTCACACTCGAGTAAATCCATATTTAGCATAGTGGGCTCCCCTACTATTATATAATATTATTTTAACACAAAAAGTAACAATCGTTTTGACAAATATCTCAATCTTTCCATATTACCAGAATGAGGTAATTTTTATGGGGTTAAAATTCTTTTATGGCGTTTGATACTAATTAATAAGACAGCAGTAATTTCAACAATATTAAAATAGCAAATTTTGAATATAAAAATGTATAACATGTATGTTTTCCTCCGCAGTCTAATACATATTTACTTTTGCTTCTCAGAAATTAAATTACTTTTATTTTTTTTATGTAACGCTGCCGTGAGTTTCCTGGATTTCAAAATTGCTGTTTTTTGTACCTACAAAAACATCCATTTAAAAAGATTGAAATTAAATTTAATTAGATACCTAATCAGATACTTTCGAAGTTGGTGCCAGCTTTATATATGTAGCAATATACTCTATGGTGCCAGCCAACAATGGTTAAAGATAATTAATAGAATATACGGCGCTGGATTTACACTAGGGGCACTCGGGGCTAGTGCCCAGGGCGGCAAAATTCAGGGGGCGAAAAAAAAATTCTTCGCGTTATCGAAAATGCTTTTTCGAAAAATTGATATCATTTATAAATAATTTTTTTGCATTTCTCAAAAAAAATACTTAAAAAAGATTAAACTTTATCGAAACTTTATACATTTTATGCATAATTTGTGATGTATTTTACAGCGGCTGGCACCGACTTCAAAAATATCTGATTAGTTATTTATTCAAAATGAAAACCCCTGTTTAGCTATTTTTTACTTTTTAGTGCTTGAAAGTCGGCTTTTTAAAGTTTTTTATATATAGATGCTTAGATATTTTTATGTATAGATACTAGCTCGCTTCGCCTCGCTTCGCCCGGGTTTGTCTCTAGAAAAACTACAACAAACCTATCCCACGGAAACCGTACTTTTTTCCGGGATAAAAATTAGCCTATGTACTACTCCAGACTATAATCTATCTCTGTGTCAAATTTCATCCAGATCTGTTTAGCAGTTCTGGCGTGAATGAGTACCAAACATCTAAACTTTCCCATTTATAATATTAGTGAGCTTTAATTATATAACATGTATTGAATTAAATTTAGTAAGATTAAATAGAACATATTTTTTCCATTATTAACGTAACAAACACATAAATTTTCTAATGTTTGATAACTGTTTTTCTATACTAATATTATAAAGAGGTAAAGTTTGTGATCTTGTGAGTTTGTGAGTTTGTGAGTTTGTGACGTTGTAGGGGGTAATCTCTGGATCTACTGAACCGATTTTCAAAATTCTTTTACCAATAGAAAGCGACGTTCTTTCCGAGTGTCATAGGCTATATTTTAACCCGAAAAATGAAAAGGCTTTTTTGTGGTAGTCGTATTTGCAAAGTAAGTCGGAGAAAAAACGGTCGAACGAAAACGTTTCTTACGAACGCTGCCTTAACGATGAGAGATATATGATTATGTTCTAGAGAAAAGTTGTAGAGCTTAATAATGCCTACAAAAAAGTCAGCGACAGCATATGTCTAACTTTTATATTTAAGTCACAAAAAGTAGTTTTTTATATTAAAAAAATCATTTAAATCGGTAGGTCATGTTTATTGGTCATATTATCAACAATTATGAATTCTTATCAAAATAAGTAAATTTATCGTCTAAAATGTTTAAAATAAAAGACTTTTCCCTTTTACTGCATATAATTTGGACAAATGGTTAAAGAGATAATACAACATATTCGTATGTATGGACGAACCCGAGCGAGCTGTTTATCTGTTTTTCTCTTTGTACGGGCTAATCTCCGGATCTATTGAACCTATTTAAATGAAATTTTGCATGGTGGTACCTTATATCCCCGGGCAACATCTTAGATACTTTTCATCCTGGAAAATTAAAGGGTTCCCGTGGGATAGTTAAAAAACTATAACAACTTATACATCTTAGTACACAAAAACTACTGATTGGATTTAAATGAAACTTTACAATAATATAGTTCATACATGACAAAAACAAATCAGCTACTTTTCATCTCGGAAAATTAAAGAGTTTCCATGGGATAGTCAAAAAACTATAGTAACTTATACAGCTTAGTACACAAAAACCACTGATTGGATTTTGATGAAACTGTACAATAATATAGTTCATACATCAGAATAACAAAGAGGTAACTTTTTATCCCGGAAAAATGTACTTTTCCCGTGGGATAGATGTTTTTGTTTCTTTGTAACGTATTATGTACACAACATAGACCCCAAAACAATAGTTATTAAAAAAAATGTCTGTTTGTTTGTTTGCCTGTATGTCTGTTTGTCTGTTTTAGTGTGCGCGTTTCACGCGAAAAGTAATGTACTAATTTCAACGAAATTTGGTGAAGTGATAACTTATTACTCGAGTCAACATTTAGGGTACCTTTTGTATGTATGTATGTTGTATTCAGCCCTTTTTAACACACGCACGGGCCTCCTTTCAGTACGAGGTGGATCAGGCCATAGTCCACCACGCTGGCCAATATCAGAGGTGCTAGACCCGGGATTTGAACTTGCTACACTCGGTTTCCCAAGCGAGCGCGTTACCACTGGGATACCACTGCCTAGATACCTTATACTTAAAGAAAATCTTTCTTTCCCACGGGAAAATATAATAACTGGTTTTATCGAGTCCTCCCTAGAAACCTTCCTCTGTCTAAGCTATAAGACATACATACATCGAAACAATATACTAAAAAATTGTAGGTCTTGAAAAGTTCTGAATAGTATATGTCTTATCTCCTAAGTTACACTCGCAATATTTATTCTTATCTATACCTATAATAAAACTTAGTCAAATCGATGTGCGCGTTTTACGCAAAAAGTATTCAACCGATTTTAACTTCATTTTGTATAGTGATAAAACTTAGTACTTTTTACGACAGGCAAATTATTCATTCCCACGGGAAAAACAATAACTGGTTCTATCGAATTGTCCTTAGAAATTTATATGGCTAACGTTGGATCAACCTTAAGAGATAGATCAAAACATTGTACAAGAAAATTGTAAGTCTTAAAAATGTCTATAGAAAAGTTCTACATACGATATTATATGTCTATCTCCTAAGGTACACTCGCTATAACTATTTTCATTATTATATATTTCTGTTTTATTATACGTTATGTATTCTATCTGAATATAGGTACATATATGAATAATAAAACTGTAGAGGTCGAATGTCTGTACATAGATGGTAGAAATAATTGCTAAAAAACGAGTCAGTTCTCTTCTTACATCCCGTAGGAGAGAAGTAGAACAAATCCAGTTTTTTTTTCAATTTTTTTGTTTCTCTGTCTGTTTGTCTGTTCGTACGGGCTAATCTCCGATACTATTGAACCTATTTAAATGAAATTTGATACATTTCATTCCGGAAAATTAAAGAGTTCCCGTGGAATAGTTAAAAAATTATAGTAACTTATACAGCTCAGTACACAACAACTTATGCACCTAATTTAGTAAAATTTGGCATGCTGATATGACCTTATATTGCAGGTCAAACAACAGGTTACTTATTTTTATCCCGGAAAAATGAACGGTTCCCGTGGGACAGATCTGTTTGTGCTTTTCTAGAGGTGAACCCGAGCGAAGCGACGGTGAGCCGCTAGTATTATATAACCTTGAAGAATATTTAGGGCTTCATTGCTGTTAAATTAATATTATTGGTTATTAAGTTTCTAAATGACTTATCTATCTATATACATATATATAAAAGACAAAAGTGATTGACTGATGTATCAACGCACAGGCCAAACCCTTAACACTAGAAAATTGAAATTAGGCACACGTACCTACTCCTCATAGGACGAAGGCATCCACTAAGAAAGGATTTTTTTAAATTCAACCCCCAAGGGGGTGAAATAGGAGATAAAACTTTGTATGAAACTTTTTATTCCTTGGTCATATTTGCATGAAACGTATGAATTAAGTACGGCAAAAGTAATGAGTTACGTACGTATATCAGCATTTTCTAAAATTCAATCCCTAAGAGGGTAATATAGGGGATGAAAGTTTCTATGAAACCCAATTTTAGAGTTTTTTTATTGTTTTAGCGCGAGCGAAGCCGCAGGTTCTGCTAGTTATAAAATAAACTAATCGACAGTAGCTACCCAACTGTTACGGGTAGCACCGTTTTTACGAAGTTAGTCTACCTGTCTGTGCATTCCATATAATATACCTAATATACCTAATATGTATGTGGAAGGTGGAACCTTGTACACACGAGTCCAACTCACACTTGACTAATATGTATTTTAATATACCAATAACATTATTCTACAAGTTTATAAAGTCTTAAACATTTTAATGCCGATCTGCAGTGAGATCTCAGCAGCCTTCGTATGAAGTCGTTTCTCAAGTAAAACATTAATCACACTTAATAAATTTACAAAAGGAATTAGTGTTATTTTTTAACGAACCTGGCTGGTTTTAAACAGGTAAGTTTATAAATAATATTGTATATATGTAAATAAATGTTAAATTGTCATATTTTGCTTGAGTAATGACTATGTGTGTAAATAAGGGATGCATGATGATTAAAATCTTTCCCATGATAAATTCCCATGAGAACAAAATATCTTCATATACACTAAGTAGATGGACGAAAGACACTTTACTTCAGATTTTGTGTATAGATACTATAATTCTAACGTTACGTTGTCTTAAAAAAAATTGGCAACCGATACTTAGGCTGGTTTTATACATATTTAAGAGCGTTTTCTTCAATAACTTTCGGTAATTACAGACGGATTCTATGTGATTATTTTAAACTATATAGGAAATAGCGACCGCTCAAAGCCGCAAGAACAAATAAATAATAATTAGATAATAAAAATCCTGTATTTTATATACATTATATATTATGTCCTGTATTTTACTTAATTCCATTGAATAAGATTATTACCGTTCCAACGTAATGTCTGAAAAGTAGTTTTGAGTATCTATCTACCAAGTAGTTAATATTAAACGGGCTAAGCTTACAATCTTATTAATGTTATGTAAAACTTTATGAGTAATAAATTTTATAAGTACCTATGCAACATATCATTAATCCTTTTTGTTATTATAATAATACTAGCAGAACTCGCGGCTTCGCTCGCGTTAAAACTACAACAAAGCTCTAAACAGGTATGTTTCATACAAACTTTCATCCCCTGTTGGTAGGATGAATTTCGAAAAATGAAAAAAACATTTGAAAAGATCGTTTATGACCATCTGTACCCATTATTATTAAGACCCTCGCTTATTACTCAGCAACATGGATTTATCAACAAGCGTTCCACGAAAACTAACTTGTACGAGTTTCTTGACATCGTTATTTCTGCTTTAGAAATCGGATATCAAGTGGATACTGTATACACAGATTTTTCAAAAGCATTCGATAAAATTTCGCATTCATTGCTCGTCTACAAACTTGAACAAACCCGCATACATGGTGATCTACTCAGATGGTTGAATTCCTATCTTTGAAATAGAACACAGGCAGTAGCTGTTAAAGGTTTTGTTTCGAGTTTTGTTCCCACAACATCAGGGGTTCCCCAGGGCTCTCACCTCGGCCCTGTATTATTTAATATCTTTATTAATGATATCCTTGAAAATTGTCAGCTTTCAAACTCACTTTTATACGCAGATGATATTAAAATATTTAAAATGATAAAGAGTATAAAAGACTGTGAGGATTTTCAAAACGATATTAATAAAATTAAAAATTATTGTATAGCTAATGGGATTACATATTAATGCTGATAAGTGCGATGTTATAACTTTTTCAAAAAAAAAAAGATTCCAATTTCATTTAATTATTCTATTTTAAACAAACCCCTTAAACGTGTACCAGAGGTAAGAGACCTGGGAGTACAACTGGATTCTCAACTTCTTTTTGATAAACACATCTCTAATATTACAACCAAGGCTTACAAAATGCTTGAATTTATTTTTCGTCAAGCAGATGATTTTAAGAACATACAAACATACAATGTACTATATAACTGTTACGTTAGATCCATTCTGGAATATGCCTTAACTGTTTGGAATCCTCTGTATCACAAATATATTAACGCTATCGAGGACGTTCAAAATAAATTCATTGAGAGATTACATTTCAAATTTGGAGATATTGAGTGTAATAACCTAAACTTGTGAGCTTTGGAAAAAAGAAGGGAAGTAAGAGATCAAATTCTTCTTTTCAAAATATTAATAACCATATCGATTGTAATTATCTTTTGTCTAATATTTTCTTTAAATGCCCTCGAACTAACAGCCGATCCAGAGATACCTTTTCTGTTCCCTTTCATAGAACCAAATATGCCAAGAATTGTTTCCTGACTAGTGTCTGTAACATCTATACATATAATAAAATTGTAACTAAGTCGAATCTGTATATTAAATATTTTTTTGAAAAATCTAATTGAAATGGACATTATTATCGATACAGAGTCCGAATCTATAGTTTTTAGAATTTTTGTCTGTCTGTCTGTCTGTCTGTCTGTCTGTTACCGCATCACGAGAAAACCACTGAATAGATTTTGATGAAATTTGGTATGATGATAGCTGGTTATCCGGGTCAACATATAGGATACTTTTTACCGCGGGAAAATATCTCATTTTTTAGAAAAAATACAAACAGTGCAATGTAAGATTAGACTAATATATAAAACCTAAGAATTTGGTTTTTGGTCATCGGAACGCGGGCGGAGCCGCGGGCAATGCTAGTTTATAATATTTACTACAAGCATCTCGACATATTCGGATATAATTTAAAGAAATTTATAGCTGAACTTAAAAAATCACGAGTCTGATAAATAATATTTTTATATATTTCTTTTTATTTTGTAGCTACACATTTTATTTATATCTGTTTTAATTTTATTGTTAGTAAGCTTACTCTGCTATATTTATGTATATGTGGAAACTTTATTGGCGAAATGTATTATTTCTGATGTATTTTGCATTTTATGCTTATACATGCTGTCTGTTTTCCAACTTACAAAATAAATAAACATGTATTTATTTAATTATATTGATGAGCATTAATATCAAGTTTCAAGTAATTTTGATCATAAATATTTTGGGTTATATTATAATGTGTTTTCCCGTGAGAATGAGATGATCTCCCGCGATAAAATGAAGCCTATTTCACTCTCCAGCTCTCCAACTATCTCCACACCAGAAATCACGCCAATCCGTCACTCCGTTTTGACGTGAAAGAAAGACAAACAAACAAACAAACACACTTTCACATTTATAATATTAGTATGGATAATACCTAATATAGACACAAGTACATATTGTACCTAAATTAAGAACCGGTTTTCGAAAGAGTCCAAGCAACATTCGGTAGACTATTAAGAAAAAAATACAATCATGTTCATCTCCGGGTGAACTCCTTACTTTTCCGATACAGGAATTAGCGATTATTAAAGATACGAAAATTATAGATGCGAATAGTTACTTATATCATTTATTTTTCATAAATGCTTTATTGATTTACTAAAATCTAAATAAATAATAGGTAATTTTAATCGTCTCAATTCGTCGGAATCTTTATTATATTATATTTTCTACAGACATACGATACATACTTTTAAGTAATATCACTAATCTTTATCGCGAAAATGGATGTGTCTGTCTCACTAGTTTCATGGTATTGTAATATAATGTAATTTTTATCCTGCTATTTCTACTGGTGTACGATGTACCCAAGGTTTCTACCAAAATCAGCTCTGTCGGAGTTTTTGTTATTTGATCACAATTTCTATGTCTAATTTGACCGGACTAATGCGTCAGACGATACCTACCAATGTTTTAGGGAGTAAGGATACACTCGTAGCCTAAAGCCTTCTTTCTTTCTCTGACTTTCAAATTAACTGATTCACTTATAACGGCAGTCTTACTCATTGCAATATAAACATTTATTATTTAGTAATTATAATTTATATGTGCCTGTCTCGAGAAAAACATTTTATAACCTGTGTTTAAAGTTCACTAAAAAGCAATGAAACAGCCACAAGATGAGCCTAGTGTGCGCTTGGACCAAGACCACGCCACCTTTAAGCCTAAAGAAATAATAATACAAGAAACTCTTTATTAACCTGTTCCACTGTACAAAAGGCATATCCTACCTACCTATCTTAAAATTAATTATTAAAAAAAATATACAATAAAATAAATAGTGCTAAAATATATTTTAGGCGAATGTTTCTACGTCAGATAATAAACAACTGTAAGCAGTTAAATTTAAGGGCCATGTCCAGTCACGGTCCTTTAGTAGATTTAAAAATTGGTAACGATGGCATATCTTTAATGACGCTACAGAGACCTCCAGTAAATATTATGAATCTCAACCTGTTACACGAAATGAACCAAGCACTTGATGAAATTGAGAAAAACAAATGTAAAGGATTAATAATATCTTCAGTAAGTATGTTTAATTTATAGGTAGGTAATACACAACATTCGAATAACGTTGTAAATTTTATAACCTAAAGTTTCATCGTTCATCAAATACATATAACGACACGTTTGGCTGAGTTTGTAGTGACTCTTCTTATTGTACCAGCGGTCGCGGGTTCGAGTCCCGCTAGGGGCATTCATTTGTGTGACGAGCATGAATGTTTGTATTCCAGTCATGGGTGTTTATATTTATAATATGTATTCATTTAAAGTTATGTATATGTAGTGTATCAACTATCTAGTACCCATAGCACAAGCCTCGTAGCTTACCATGGAACTAGATGGTGCTAAGTATGAATGTCCCAACATATATATTTATTTATTATTTATATTATATTAATTTTATTTTCAGGCATTGCCAACTGTGTTTTCAGCTGGGTTAGATATTTCAGAATTATATAAACCTGACTTAAAAAGAACAGAAGAGTTTTATCGTTTATTACTAGAAGCGTATTTAAAAATATTTGATTCCAAGTTTATTACTACCGCAGCAATCAATGTGAGTATTGTTGATTCCTAACTCTTATTATGAAAATTCTAATATTAGCTTAGCGAGTGACTTGAGTGACTTTGCGTGTAGCTTAGTTACTCCAGAGGTTACAGACTGTAGGCACAAATAAATACATACACAAATATATACACACATCCTTTATTTATTTTTCTGTTTCTATTAATACATTTTATTAACTTTTTAAAATTACGTTTGTGACAGATTTTGCAAAAAGAAAAATAGCTACGTTAAAAGGCGTTCATTGAAATGCATGATTTTTATTTCCTATTTTCAATAAATAGATTTAAATAATCAAATAACGCTGGAACGGTCATACAGACTAACTCTGTACAAAACATTCGAATCCGTCCAGCCATTTCATAGTAAAGGCGTTGTGAATAAACACACACATGCGCCCGCACGCATTTATAATAATAGTCGGATTAGTCTGTGATCGTCCTAATTCCAATCTGCTTACCGGATAAAGGTATTTTAATCCCTCGACGACCGCGGACACGCCGGCGTGTCAGTTAATAATAGATTTCTTAGAAATGTAATTTCTTAGAAATTTACCTGGATGTGGTAATTAAACAAGATATTCAAACTAATAAATCGTAGATGGGTTGTATAATGTAAAATTTTGAGAATCGTAGTCATAACTTTGGTTCAAGTCAACGTCGTCTTCGCAAAGTGAACTCTACATCCCGAAGTTTACTTACAATCATTTCGATTTCAAGCGATTGCAAGCGCTTAACAAGATTAGAACTTATTTTTTGCTAAAAGCAAAAAAAAAGCTAATTTTCCACTTTGTTGACATTATGTTGATTATTTGATAAATTATACCTATTATATATTAACGAAGATGAATAACTAAAATCTATGTAATAAGATTATTGCACAATAGTTATCAAGTCGCTTCCAACCAAGCTGATTAGCATATTAAATTATAAGCTGATAAAACGTCTGCAATGCGCGGATTATATGTATATTTTGCGGAGGTATTTATAGTAAATGAAAGCTATCAATCAATTATTTTTTACTTTTTAGTGCTTTTTTTAAAGTCGTTTTTTTTGATAAAAAGTTTTTATTGGAGATCAGTTAGGATTTTTTTCTATCGAGGAAACTACAAGTACCTAATCGTGTTTGTAAAATGTACGATTTATAGAATAAATCTCTAAATATCCTACATATTAATTTAATAATTATAGTTTTAGTAATAATAACAACAAGGGATCAAACGAACGCAATTATTTCGTAATTGCCTCAGTGCGCCCTTAACCGCTGGCCTGCCTCTCGTATAGGTACCTATATCTCGTATAAGTAGGTCAGGTCCCGTCACGTAAAAAGAACGCTGAGCGACATTGAAGGGGATGTGTCTACGCATAGGTACAGTCGTCCAAAAGTGCTGGGCTAAATTTTTGTATAATATATTTATACTAGCATTGCCCGCGGCTCCACCCGCGTTCAAATGACCAAAAACCAAATTCTTAGGTTTTACATATAAGTCTTACAATGCAGTTTTTGTGTTTTTGTATTTTTTCTCAGAAATGAGATATTTTCCCGCGGTAAAAAGTAGCCTATATGTTGACCCAGGTAACCAGCTATCATTATACCAAATTTCATCAAAATCGGTCCAGTGGTTTTCTCGTGATGCGGTAACAGACAGACAGACAAAAATTCTAAAAACTATAGATTCGGACTTTGTATCGATAATAATGTCTATTTTAATTAGATTTCCCAAAAAAATATTTAATGTACAGATTTGACTTAGTTAGAATTTTATTATATGTATAGATTAGTAATTGTTTTGTTGTAAAATCATAATAGGTACTTTACTAGCTAATTAATACTTTGGAATAAAAAACATAGATAATATTTACTTGAACATTATTTTTTATTCTATCTTAAAATTTATAGTAGGTTATCAGAAAACTTAAACTAAGGCCCGTTATATTATGTTCTTTTTTATCCTTTTCTTTTTGCCGGGAGTTCTAAAAACAGTAAGAAATTCTGAACTGTTCACATTTCTACAATACGTCTTATTGTAGTCATTGCAGTTCTGCAGTCCGTTTCTTACACTATAAATCATTTTTCTTTCCTTCCTATGTAAAACCATCGTCGTGCAAAGAAAGTTATGTGTGAGACGGTTGTGTGCGTTTATTTAATGCTTTGTTATGTTTAAATTTCTTTCTCATTGTATCGCATGATTTTTTTAAAATTTGTACTGTGTGCCAGAATAAAGTTTTCTTACACGGTTTCGGGGCTAGAAATAGGGCTAGGGGCTAAATCATCATTTTAAGGGCTGAATAAGCCAAAAAAGGGCTAGATCTAGCCCCAAAAGGGCTAAGTTGACATCACTGAACGAACGAAGCGTGATCTCAACGCGGGAATGGGATGCGTGAGTCAACTGACGAACCAATAGCGTACGCGCACAAACATACCGGCGGAGAGTCCCCCTTCGCGCCCCTTCCATACCACCTATTTTATCTCTAAATCACTCAGTGCGCAGGTAAACGGCCAGCGTTCTTTTTATGTGATGGGAACTATACCAACAATGGGATACGTGTAAGGTTAGTTAGACTAAGAGAAAAAAAGGGAACACACAGAATATCAATAAAAAAAATTTGGGTTGCTAATTTTTAGGGGCTAATATATTGTATCTATTAAATTAGTAGGAAATTTATCAATTATAAATGTTCCAATTTCAGGGCCATGCGTTAGCTGGTGGCTGTCTTCTTGCTATCGCAACTGAATACAGGGTCATGGTAAACGGAGAGTATAAAATTGGGTTTAATGAAGCGGCATTTGGAATGACAGTACCAAACTGGGTGATGGATGCGTTATGCCACATCTTGCCTGTGAAAAAGGCTGAATACATTCTTACAACCGCTCAACAATTTACAGCTGATGAAGCTCTAAAGGTAAGTGCATAGTAATTTCTAGCTTTTATTTTTAAAATTATTACAAAATATTTTAAATTAGGAACAATTATGTAGTTATCTTGATAATACATAATATATGTATAATATATATATAATTAAGAATAAATCGCAGGTAGGCCTTATTGACGAAACAGCGACTGATAAATTAGATGTCATAGACAAATGTAAAAGCTTTATAAGAAGATTTAATGACATCCCCTACTCAACCCGCTCACTTACAAAACAGAGAATAAGAGAGGGAATCGTCGGAAGATTTAAGAAGAGAAGAGAAATAGAAGTCAAAGAATATCTGACTTATGTCAGCGATCCCCAAATCCAACAATCACTTGAATTGTATATTAAAGCTTTGAAGAATAAAAATTCTACTTGAACATAAATAAATCTATACTACTTTAATATAATACTAGCATTGTCCGTGGCTCCGCCCGCGTTCTGATGACCAAAGACCAAATAAAATAGCGCTATTGTAATTTTTTTTTTCAAGATAAGCTATTTTTAATAGTTTTTTATTTATAGTCTGGAATAGCACATAGCCTACTTTTTATCCCGGAAAAATGTACGGTCCCCGTGGATAGATTTGTTTTTGTTATTTTATCGGCAAACCCGACCGAAGCGAGGGTGAGCCGCTAGTAATCAAATAAATTTACGTTAATATTATATGAAATTTAAAAATACTATTTTAATTATTTGGTGCATGTGTCAGTTGTGGCAGTGGTAGCCCAATGATAACGCACTCGCTTGCGGAACCGAGTGAAACGGGTTCAAATCCCGGGCCTCGAACCTCTAATATTTTCATGTGCAAATCATTTCCAACATGATGACCATGACATGACGACTCATGACATTAGAGAATTTCTGACAAAATATAAAAAACCTTTAAAAGTTAACTTTAAAAGGTAACGAAGACTTCTTCAAATTTTAAATCATAATTTGTTTGGCTTAGTACAATGAATTTACAGAAAAATATAAATAAATAAATGAAATAAGCAATTGCCAATTTATATGATTAATGAATCACAAAAGACAGATTTAAAAAAAATATCTTTTATGTAATTTGTAAAATCAAATATTTTTGCACACGTTAGTTACATTATTTTTTAGTGACCACTGACACAATTTTGTTTTATGAACATAATAAATCCATCCGAAACTGATCCTGAAAATCATAAAAAAATAGAATTGCAGATAATAAATAAATGTGAGATGCTTACTGCTTGAAATAAAAAAAGTTAGTAGGAGTTCGACTCAAGAAAGAAGCTCCGCAGACTCGGCGGCGCTACGGTCAATGGTCATTCGACGGAATGTTGCTAGCCTCTGCTTTTAGACTCCCCCTAAAAATAACTTTGGAATTCATTTTTATTGTTTTTCTAAATTAAGTTGATAAAATAATACATTGTACACATATTTTGCACATTTTGCTTGCTCAAGATCCGAGTCTCAGGTAATAGCAACAAAGAACGAACAACTCGTCTATTATTTGCAATACATAGTAGTAGAGTAAATATTATAAAAAATAATTGTAAATTTTAATTGTATAATTATGGTCCTCGATTAAATTTATTCCAGATATATTACAATCACATCTTTTTGCATCCGAACAGGGTAACAGCACCTGCCAATGACAACATGTCCGACCTGTCATAATTAGTTCCACTTTTTGCCGTGGGACTTCTTTCGTGAGACGGACTCTAATTTGTACGCTGAACAGTGTGACCATTTATGGCAGATTTCTGCCATTTGGGCAGATTTGGCAGATTTCAAAGAAATCTTTATTATTTTTGAAATGTATTTAGAATACTTATAGTTTTCTGTGTCTTATTATTTATTTTATTTTTTATTATACATTTATTTGGTAATAAATCATTTACTGAGCTGGCAACATGTGTCCCATGCCAGATAGTACGGGGTATTCCCGTTTATTTATTTTTTTATGTAGGTACGCCTTATAACGATTATAATATGGTAATAAATTAGTAATAACGTTCATATTTTTATTATCATAACTGATCGGAATCAAATCAATGTTTGTTGTCTTATATGCTAGTTGCCACCTTAATCCTTATTTTCTTTGGCGTTAAATGTGTGCAGTTGTGTCTTCCGTGCATAATTGTACCGACGTGAGTGGGAGCAAGATCCTTTGCTTTCAATGAAAATGAAAAAGAATGTGAAAAATTTCAAGTTGAATAAAGGAATTCCTTTGAATACGTAGTATTATATTTATTCATACCAGTCTCCATGGATGCATTAATATGGCATATTTTATGAATTTTCTGGAGTCGGCTTTAGCAGATTTTGGCAGATTTTTTGACAGAGTCGGGCAGATTCGCTATTTTTGAGATGGTCACCCAATGCTGAATGCACTAGCCACTGCTTCGCAGTTCGCACTTCGCGTTCGGTAATTGAAATTTGAAATAGATAGTGTCAAAGTCCTTAGTCCAAACTCCAATTCTATTATTCTATAATTCTAGTTTCTACTGTTGACTGTACAGTGTTTGGTCGCTTGTAAGTAAACTACTTTTAATCACAAAAAGTTGATAAAATTATAAAAAATACATATTAATATTTATTAGCAGCCCGAGATTTTAGTGTTCAAGTTAAGAATATCAAGCGAAATTATTAAATAAGGTAATGTGTGTGTGGTAATGTATTATTTATACTTTTCTAAGTAGGCTAGAAGTTTTTCAACTGGCATGCGTGAAAGTTAAAATATTTGGTTTCATAAACTAAAGCTTTAATATATTTTTTGTAATAAATATAACGATATCATTATGTTACATAGATGTTTCAAAAATGTTATCAATTAACAATATAATTAATGTTTTCAAGCTGCAATATAAATAAATTATTAACTACTTAGCAAATATTTTAGTTATAGAATTATTTACTATAATATAATTTAATTTGATAAATATAGTTATTACTACTAATTCTAGTTATTTCAGGCAAGATGTTTTTACGCCAAGTTCTAAACAACACAAGAAGACTGGCCCCAAACTTGAGAGCCATGTCTAGTCAAGGTCCACTGGTAGACCTAACAGTTGACAATGATGGAGTATCTATAATGACATTACAAAGGGCTCCTGTTAATAGTCTTAACCTTGAGCTACTAAAGGAAATGAACCAAAAGTTGGATGAAGTTGGGAAAAATAAAAGTAAAGGATTAATAATAACTTCTGTAAGTTTCAATTCATTAACTTAACTTTTGTAAAAACTATGATATGAACAACTCTTGCATGCTTATAAAATAATTCATTTTAATCAATTTACTTTTTTGTTTTTAGTCATCTCCATCGGTATTCTCAGCAGGTCTAGACATTATGGAAATGTATAAACCAGATTTAAAGAGAGCAGAAGAATTTTGGAGAAGCCTACAAGATATGTTTGTTAAATTATTCGGATCTAATTTTGTTACTGCAGCAGCTATCAATGTAAGAAACAGTTAAAAATTTAAAAAGTACGAATTTTATTTGCATGCTTGGTTTATTTGCAGATTAAGTTGAAACCAAATTATAATGTTTACATAAGGACATTGTTTATTTTAATGGTTGCAAAAATAAGTTCGTATTTCACATGATTTTTTAAAATTACTAGAAAAACAAGGTACAATATTTCCAATTTATAAATGTATAATTTCATAACTTTTGGCTTAAGTTGAAAAGTCATTTAAATATACATATGTTTGTCTCTTTCACATCAAAAGAGTGACAGGTTGGCATAATTTTTTGTTAGATAGTTGGAAGTCTGAAGCGTGACCTAGGCTACTTTTAACTGGGAGAGATTATCTCATTCCTATGGCAAAACAATATAATATAAACCACAACAACTCATTATACCTATGTAGTTTATCTGTTCCATACTAACCGTTAAAACATACCTAGTTAGGTCCGCTCGGTGTTAAATAAATTAGAAAAGTTTTTACTACACCCGAATCCAAATAAATAATTTATTTTTTATTTTTAAGGGTCATGCTCCTGCTGGTGGATGTCTAATTAGTATCTCAACTGAATATAGAGTAATGGTTGGAGGCAAATTTGCGATTGGTCTTAATGAAACCGCTTTAGGTATTGTCGCACCAAATTGGTTTATGGATGCATATTGCCATACCATTCCTGTACGACAAGCAGAACTTGCTCTTACAACAGCCAAGATGTTTACAGTTGATGAAGCTTTAAAGGTGGGCTAACTATTATCTTATTTTCTTTTCTTATTTGTAACTTGGCTATTCCAGAACTTATTACATAAGATTTTTCATATCATATACATGTGATAAATAGTTTTTTTTCTACCCTTTTTACAGAGCCAACAGCTTAAATTCCTACCTTTCTTTAATTAATTTTTTACTTATTTTGCTTTAAGGTGGGTCTCATTGACGAAGTAGCATCTGATAAAGCGGATGCAATCACAAAATGTAAAGGTTTTATAAAAAAGTTTGATAAAATCCCTCCATTAGCTCGATCAATTACTAAACAGAAAATTAGAGAAACTACATTGAAGAACTTTATGGAAAGAAAAGAGAAAGATTTACAAGAATTCTTGGGCTTTGTCAAAACTCCTCAAGTGCAACAAAGTTTAGAAATTTATATTCAGTCGTTGAAAAAGAAGGCTTCTAATTAAAATATGTGTTCTTAAAATGTGAAATTCCTAGTTTAATTAATTAATAAATATAAAAAGTATTTTTTATTAACCATTTTTATTAATACTAATATTCTAAATCTTTATAATACAAAATGTTAAATATTTTTTAATTACTTCTATTGGATTGTATTGGTACTTTATTAAACTTTTGTAAATATATTAAAGGTTCAGGCACAGATAAAATATGAATTTTATATAATATATTTACAATGAAATGTATAATGAAGCAGATAATAATTTATTGTTTATATTCTTATACAAAGTTGAATAAAAATATCCACAACCAATTAGTTTGTTTTATTACTAAATCTAAAAATAAAAATGTAATAAAAGTTAATAAATTGACATTGAAAATCGATTTGTAAAGTATATTTCAAACTGGATTTTGTTTTCGTAATAATCCGTAATAATTTTCATTAAAATAGATTCAGGAATGTTATGGTGAAAAAATATTATAAGATTAATAGGTACGTTTTAATTTTCTTGAGCGGAACCCTAATCCTTTTTCTAGAAAAAATGGCCAAGTTGCTGCTTATAACATCAGCTATCTGCCAGTAGAAATATCGTCAAAATCAGTCCAGCCGTTTCGGAGATTATCCGGAACCAACAGACAAAACACACTTTTTTTTAGCTGGCAGGAGAGGAGGAACTCGTGCCGTTTGGTGTCAAGCAACGCCTGAAGATAGCCAATATTTGCCTTATACCAGTCTTGATTCAGGTTTGATTGAAAGCCAAGGGCGTTAGCGGCGAATTTGGCACAAACCAGCTCTCATACGTTTCCATAGAAGGACTGACCTGAGCTTGGAGGGCTTATTTTCTTTTTACTGGCGGAAAGACCACAGTAATTTTTTTCGGATTGAAGCGAACAGAAGAAATGACTAGGGAGTGATCGGATTCGTAATCTGCATTGTGGAATTTGCGTGTGTGAGATTTCTCGAAGATTATTTTTTCGATAAAGCCAAAATACAAATTACAGCTTTTTAGCACCTACCTACTAAGAGTCTCTGAGCTAGCTGCGGACAGACGGATTGAAAGAGTAAGGACATGGCGAAACTATAAGACTTCCTAGTTGACTAGGGAACCCTAAAAATGAGATAAATTTTTGTAAAAGATTTTTCTACGCACACCAACTATAATTTACAAACTTCGTTCAGGGTCAATAAAAACACTAAATTAGTGTTGTGCTTACGTAAGTATTTTAATTTATTCGATTACATTATTACTTTGTGGCACGAAGCCTTTGATGGACCTATGTACGTGTCAGACGCGCAATTGCCATAATATTTATTTAGTACCTACTAGCGACTCACCCTCGCTTCGCTCGGGTTCGTCCATAGGTACGTTTTAACGATAGTACAGAATAGACTATATATACATATATGTACAACAGTGTATGTAGGTGTACAACAAGCAGAACCCGCGGCTTCGCTCGCACTAAAACTACAAAAAAAGTCTAAAAAGTAGTAGGTTTCATACAAACTTTCATCCTCTATTTTGCCCCCTTATGAGATGAATTTAGAAAAAGGCTAAAATACGTATTTATTTGTGTTAAAGAGCATTAATATCAAGTTTCAAGTAATTCTAATCATAAATATTTTTTAGGTTGTATTGTAACGTGTTTTGCTGTGGGAATGAAATAATCTCCCGCGGTAAAAAGTAGCCTATGTCACTCTCTAGCCCTTCAACTATCTCCACACAAAAAATCACGTCAATCTGTCACTCCGTTTCGACGTGAAAGAACGACAAACAAACAAATATACACAAAAACACTTTCACATTTATAATATTAGTATGGATGTACATAATATATAGATATAGAAAATTAGGTAAGTATATATAAGGATAAATATAAGGATAGTGAGAAATGATTTATTCAGTACTTTTTACGTGAATCGCGCACATCGATTTGACTAAGTTAGTTTTATTACAGATATAGATAAGAATACGTAAAGCGAGTGTACCTTATAAGATAGACATAATATACTATTCAGGACTTTTCTGTATGCATTTTCAAGACCTACAATTTTTTAATACATTTTTTTGATGTATGTCTTAAGGTTTAGCCTGTGGAAATGGAAAGGTTTCTAAGGAGGACTCGATAAAACCAGATATTGCGTTTTCCTGTGGGATAGATTTTTCTGAAATAAAAGGTATTTAGGATACCTTTTGATGTTTTTATATTGACCCTAGTAATAAGTTATCAATTCACCAAATTTCGCTGAACTCGGTACATTACTTTTTGCGTGAAACGCGCACACACAAACAGACAAACAGACCTTTTTTTTCATAACTACGGTTTTGGTCTTTGGGTCTATATTGTGTACATGATACGTCACAGTCATTGTTTTTAAAAATTTACTGCTTTATTATAACAAAATAAAATTAAATCTGAAAACTTATAATAAAATATAAATTCCGCAAAATATTAAATTAAAAATGTATTAAAAGTAATTAAGTTAAGCATTAAGAAAAAAGTCTTTGCTGCGTGTTATTGGCATTTAATTAAAAGTCGTCGCCGAAAAGAGCAGCAGTCTCTGGATCGACCGTCTCAGTCATACTCATCTGCATGTCCGTCCATTCTTCACGTTGGTTGTCTATGAAATAATATATTTCCAGAATCCTATCTCTGTTTCGCTTGATTTCGTTACTGAAAATCAAATTAAAATAATTATAATCACTCTTACATCTTAATCACATACAAAGTAACACCTAATAAGCTTAAATTGTTTTATATTTTTCTCGTGCATTGAAAAAAAAGCAGAAAGGGGGAAATGGAAGGTTTTGTATGATTTCTATCCCTTGTCTTTTGCAATGTTCTAACCTACCTATTACTCTGTTCGAAGTTGTTAAAATTTAAACATTACTTCCGCAGCAAATGGGCATAGAGACAAAAATATTTTTGCTCACTCGTTAGTTCCTTGTACTAGTTGATCTCGCCAGTTATTCGCTCGCGTCATTAGCAAGTCTTCCCGAGCGTCGATGAACCGCATGTGGTTGTCTGACGACTGGGCTACGAGATTCATCATTTGATCTCTGTCCATCATCACCTGTGATGTTAATTTGTTTTATTTATTTATTCTATTCAGGTATCATTTACATAATCAATATAAAAAGAACAAAAAATACAATTAGGTAGGTACTCAAGCACTTTATCGAAGTGGTAATGTTGTAAGGAATTACATATATACCTACATTTTGAATAGATCTTTTTGGATTTTTTCGCGGATTTATTTTGAGTTTTAGTTTCCGAAACCCGAAAGTATCTATTACACAGTTACGAATATATAAGCACCAATAGGTAGGTATATTTAGCATATCTGTATGTATGTATTGTAAGGTATTTGTAATTTTTTTTACCTCAAACAGTTCTTTAGGAATATCACCCAATATAACTTTATTACCCAAAAGCTTGGATAGCGTCTCGAACTGACGCATCGACCACATGCCTTCATGTTCCCGCCACGCCCCAAAAGCGTTGCGAGAAACTTCTAGTAATTTCGTTATCATTTCTGTCATGTTTACTGCAAATTGAACTCGAGATTCCTTGAAATAGGAATAACATTAACATATATACGCATCCATACTAATATTATAAAGAAACAGAGTTTGTCTGTTTGTGTGTTCGAGCGTTAAAAAAAATGTAATGAAAAATTATTTTTGGATCACATAGCCCGTTTGTTGAAAAAGGCATAGGCTATCCGCTATAATATATCATCATGCTACTACGCAAGCGAGCGGAACAGAAATCATAAATGTAAACCAATCAGGCAGGCTACCATAAATTATTGTAAACGGGGCCGGGGTGAAAGTTGAAACCGCGGGACATAGCTAGTTTAAAGAAAAAAATATTTAACAACACATGACATCACATTATAGCATGGCATTAAAGTTTAAATGTTATTTACACATCTTTATCAATGTGATGTCGACTAATTATCCTATCAAAATTTAAATGTCCGAGAATACATACGAGTATTTGTAACTTTAGTAGGTAATAAATAGGTGAATAAGTATAATACGTTTCCCTGATGAGTTCACCTATTACAATAGTTTATAACTAGCGAATTACCCTCGATTCTGTCTAGGTCTGTTTGTTCCGGCTAATCTCCGAAACGGCTGGCCTGTTTTTGACGGGACTTTCACTGGCAGATAGTTGATGTTAGAAGGAATAACTTAGGCTAATTTTATTTCACAAAAAAAATTAGAGCCCCGCTCAAAAAATTGAAACGTATCCAGGGACGCACTCGAGAGATGCGAGGATAAGTCGCTAGTTAGTACTGATTAAATGCTAAGTATATAATATATAATTATTAAGTATTACTTACATAATGAGCTATTTTTTATGTGTATTACGTCATTAAGATAGATATGTATAGACATACTACTGGTATTTTAGTAGCTTATACTTAGATGCTCTATGGTTAAAAGTAAAAACACTTATAGTTATCTTGTGTAGTAAGAATAATAATTAATATGTATTATGTGGGTAGATAAAGGATATATTACATTCTTGAATCTCACCTCGCATTGTTCATATAGTTGCATTTCAATAGTCATCAGTTTTTTCCATAAATCAAAGATCAAATCATTGAAGGACTCCCCAGCATCTATAATATTTGGTTCTAACTCCTCTATAGTGGCTTGTTTGGCCGTAAATTTACCTATTATTTGATTCATTTGTTCTGTTAGAGGCTTTTTCTTTTCTTCGAATTCCGCTACGACACTGGAAAATAGCATTTTGATTAAAGTGAAGAATCTTCCTTACTTCTACTCATCACAATGACTCCAGCTTGTAGGTACCTACCTACCTTGAAGTGACACATAAGCTGGTTTTTGTCGATGAACGTACCAAATAGTGGCCGTGGGTATAAATTAGTTTTATAAAGATAACAAACAAGCAAAAATAATAATGTTATTCATTTTAGCAGTATAAAAGTATTCACGTGAACGAAACATTCAGATAGTACGTAGTTATCAAAAAAGAATATATATTTCATATTCACAATCAGTCACTTACGCTTTACTTTTTACCACACTATCTTCTAGAGCATTGTCTACTAAATCTTTAAATAGCTTAATTTCTTGTTGTCTCGCGTTGTACGCTTCTTGAGCAAACTCTACCAATCCCGCCATTGTTTCTACGTATTGTTCTTTATATCTGTAGAAAATTCATTAAAAATTATATAATACTAGCAGAACTCGTGGCTGGGCTCGCGCTAAAACTACCAAAAAAATACTCTAAAAAGGTAGGTTTCTTACTCTTCTTTCATCCCCTATTTTACCCCCAAAAAGGTTAATTTTAAAAAAATGCTAAAACACATATTTATTTAATTGCATTTCTAAGTTTCAAGTAATTTTGATCATAAATATTTTTTGGGTTGTATTACAACGTGTTTTCCCGTGGGAATAAGATCATCTCCTGCAGTAAAAAGTAGCCTATGTCATTCTCCAGCCCTCCAACTATTGCCATACAAAAAAATCACGCAAATCCGTTAATCCATTTCGACGTGAAAGAAGGACAAACAAACAAACAAACAAACAAACAAACAAACAAATTAGAATGGATTAAGCCTTACATATTTTTTTCACTTTTAATGTTTAATAATAGATAATTAGCTATTTAAGGAAGTTTGTATTTTTTTATAGAACCGGCCTGTTACCGAGCTAATCATCTTCATTTAAAAATATAATGAACCAGCAATTTTTGTTTAATATTGTGATTTATATTTAATATTATTAAATAAAATATACTGTTCATAGAATCCAATGAGCTCGCCGCCAACTTTGAGCAGTAGAGTTCCGTCTGGGTCCTTCTCAAACATAGCCTCAAGTAACTCGGGACCGCTTAAATATTCAACAAATGATAGGGCATAAAATTCAACTTTTGCGTTATAATCTTCTTTGGCCAAACGTTCTTTTTCAGCTTTTTCATCATCTTCATCTAATTTACGAAGAAGACCTCTGAAGTTAAACATTTTCATCGTTAGTAGAATTTATCCGGATATAGATAGTTTTCTTCTCCAAACTTACCTTCTACAAATTATAACGAGTACTTCGTATAAATAGCAATTAGCAAATGTTACCTAAGTTTACTGTTTAACTTATTACAGTAACATTATATCTTAGTTTTTACCCGTTTTGTGTATTATAAAAATACTAGCATTGCCCGCGGTTCCGCCCGCGTTCAGATGACCAAAAACCAAATTCTTAGGTTTTACATATTAAAAAACTCTTACATTGCAGTTTTTGCATTTTTTCTCAGAAATGAGACATTTTCTCGCGGTAAAAAGTATCCTATATGTTGACCCGGATAACCAGCTATCACCATACCCAATTTCATCAAAATCCCGCCAGTGGTTTTTCTGTGATGCGGTAACAGACAGACAGACGGACAGACAGACAAAAATTCTAAAAACTATAGATTCGGCCTTTGTATCGATAATAATGTTTATTTCAATTAGATTTTCCAAAAAATATCTAATGTACAGATTCAGCTTAGTTACAATTTTATTATAGGTATGTAGGTATAGATAAAAATATATAGCAACAATTTTACCTAAAAATAGCTCTTCCATCTTCCCTTTCATCTTCAGTAACTAGTTTATAATCTAAATAAGTAACGCGGGTAAGAGCAGATTTCAGAAACTGGTAAGTCATGGGATCGTCACAACATGGATTACCCTTAAAGCTCACTGAGCGTAATTTACGAAATTTCCTCATATACGCCATCTTAAATATTAAAAAGTAAATAATATTTTTATTACCTGTATACGCAAAAAGACGACGTAAACTTTAATATATCTATTTTTTTACAAATTGAACTCATTATTATTTATACGATACAGTAACCTACAAACTACAAACGAACATGTTTGAAATGTTCGCACCTATGGCTCATGTCTGTCTGTTTGAACCGAACTTTCACAAGTAGGCAAGAAAGTGAAATGATCATATACAAAAAAAAAACAATAATTTTTGATAATTAATAGGTATACCTAGATAACTTTTTTGGATAGAAAAAAAATGATTTACCATTATTCACTAGTATTAGATATTTACTCACTGTACCTACCTCTTTATAATCTTCAATTAAATTATCACCAATACTAAATACTAAAAGATTTTCTAGTGTTTCCATATTCTCAAGTTTTCTTATCTTATTATGAAATAGCGTCAACACTTCTATATTGACCAGTGCGTCTAAATTTTCTATTTTCTCAATTTTATTAAAAGATAAGTCTAATTCATTTAGTCCAGTCAATTGGTCTAAATTTTCAATTTTTTCAATGAGATTATGCGCCAATGTCAATTTCCTTAATGATTTCAACATCCAAAGATGATCAATTCTTAAGATATTTTGGAACTCAAGTCTAACGACAGGTGCTTCATCTAAATGAACGCCTTCCTCTGCGAATAATCGACCTGCTTCGTCTTTTGGTCCTGATGAAAAATAATAGCACAGTCAATAATATGCATATTGCAGGTGCTGCAACGCGATCTAGTACTGGCGTATTATCTTGCGCAGTAGTACGTCTGTTGGTTAAAATTGGCTCAGGCTATTAAATCAAAAATTGAAGATTCAACTATTTGTATAGATACTACTTTTGATTAAAACAAAATTGTAGGAATAAATGATTACTCGTGTGCTCGAATCTTCAGGTAGTAACCAGTTTGATTTAAAAATTGTGTTTGGTGTATTTTGTATAAATTTTAAGTAAAATAACAATTTTTGTTTAGAATTATGAAATGCATAAACCATAAAATGGATTTCAATTAAATTCCTTAACGTACTTACAGAATTATCATCTCAACTAAAACATAAGTATTGCTAAGCCTTTCTTTCAATCACTTTTCAATAGAGCTTCTTATAAAACCCAGCCAATACTATTGGTATCAAACTGCCACGGTAGCATAGTGGCTAACTTGTATTGCCGCAGATCCTGGGTTCGAGTCCGGGTCGGAACAAGTTCAGTTATTGAGTACTTCTGTCAAGAAATTTTCAGTAACAACCCGGAGTTGAAAAGTTGGCTGTCTTTCACCACCATGCCTTGGAGCACGAAAAGCCGTTGATCCTGCGCCTTAAGTGTCACTAGTGCCTGTCGTGTGGAGTAGTCATTCCACCGGAGTATGAAAGTGATAGGAATAGAGAGTGCACTTGTGTTTGCGCGCACACTTGCTCTTTATTATCACCTGTGCAGATCGATTGTCTCAATGAGATTGGCCGCCGTGGCCGAAACAGTTCAGGAGGATGTTATTATAAAATTGGTGGATATAAAATAAATTTACAATTTTATGTTCAGTAAAGAATTATGTAACATTTAAGTGTGAAGCAGTATATAAGAAAATAATGTGTATTTATTATTTACCATACTCTAAAATGCACCGTGTAAGCATAGCATTGTCTATAACACCAGGCTCAATATCAGGGTGAATAATAAGACTATTAAGTGATGTTTTTTCTGTCATTTTTATATTACAATAAATGCAATATAATATAAATTCAAAGACTTTTTTTGGCTTGAGCACTTTATTACAAATATGTACTTACTGCAAATATTATTTTTTATGTTTAAAATAGTTGCTTAGTTACATAACAGATTAGAGATAAAATTTATTATCTTCGAAGCTTAATTATAAAGTATCAATTTATATTCCAAAATGCTTTGTCCAAAAAAGAGATTGATAAAAAATAAATAATAGATTTTTTTAATAACCATTTGTATCGTAAATTATTCCTAAGACCTATCTTGAATAAAGAATTGATAAAACTTACTATCACGCAATACTTATTTCATACTCTTTTACTGTTGTGCACAATATATTAAGCAATAATTAAGAACCAAAAGCAAAGAAAGTTCTATGTACTTACATTTAAATGTACCTGCTAGATGCAGGTTTATCACTATAATTAATTAGACTTGTTTTTATATTACGCGATCAATGCGAATATTAATGTATTCAGCCCTTCTTATGCGAATATTAATACTTAACATAAAAGATTTCAATTTAGCTAAGACAATTATAAAATTCGATTTATAATATGTAAAGAAAATAAATTGTATTAGTTTTATTTGCATAGATTTTATTATTCCTTAAAATATTTCACACAATAAATAATAGCTGGACCACTATTGCGTAAAATGAATCATCTGTTTTGACTTTTTACAATTGACAACTTAAACTAGTTCACAGATTATACGTCTAGCTGGGTGACAAGTGTAATCGGTGAAATTATTTATTTATAATAGCATTATTTTACAAAAATGTCGTTTTTTGGAGTAGGGAATCCTTTTGCTACGCCGGTCGGTCAGAAAATAGGTAAATTATATCTATTTAAGTATATCACACTCTTAATTATTTTGCAAAATATTTCATAATGTCGTGACTAAAGTTTCCTTTCGTTTTTGTTGCGCACTAAGAAGTGAAAAATTCTCTTTGTCATTGAGAAATTGATCATTAACTGATTCCAATAGCCTAAACTGTGTTAGAAATAAATGAATTCGAAGTTTTATCGATGTTAACGTATTTGACCCTTGGTATGAATTATGTGCGTAAAATGTTCCAGAACAAGCTACAGATGGATCATTACCATCAGAAAATTGGGGTCTTAACATGGAAATATGTGATATTATTAATACTACTACTGACGGACCTAAGGATGCCGTTAAGGCCATAAGGAAAAGGTTGACTCAGAGTGCTGGGAAAAACTACACTGTAGTCATGTATACCCTAACTGTTCTTGAAACCTGTGTAAAGAATTGTGGAAAAAGTTTCCATATGCTAGTATGCAACAAAGAGTTTATAACAGAACTGGTAAGGTTGTAACATTTGTTAACTTAATCTAATTACATACCTTGATAATCGTATTATCATATGAACTTCTAATATATCTTATTTCATGTTAAAATATATTTTAAAAGTAATATAAATTAAAGCACTACTGCTATTCTATGCCCACCTTATTCTTATTATATTTTATACAAGCGACTCACCCTCGCTTCTCTTTGGGTACGTCCCTAGACATTTTTCTGGGACAAAAGTAACCTATGTGCTATTCGAAATCTTTGTGCAAAATTTCATCCTGATACATTTAGCTGTTCTGGTGTGAAAGAGTAATAAACATCTATCCATTCATCCTCACAAACTTTCACATTTATATTATTAGTATTGACTAAATAATAAATTGAGTTCAATGATTGTTCCGCAATTCAAAAATCTATATTGAAATTTTTTTTTGCATTAACTTTTGTTAAATATTTTAGTTTAAATCTTATAAACTATTTGCAATTGCTATATTTTGCCCCCATAGAATTTATCAGCTTCAAATATTACTTTATCTGATAAAATGTCGTTCACACAGGTCTGACTAACGCTATTTAAGATTAGATCAAAATCCATATTTTATGTAATAATAGATGTGAAATAGAGTTTATTGAAATGAGCTGAAGATTTGTGTCACAATTTTTTTTGTTTATGTTTACTTCGAACATTTCTTTGTCTTCACAAAGAATGGAGAACACACAAGGGATTTTAATAGAATTTGTAACTTTTGTTCTTGAAAAAGTTTAATGCAATTCTTTTGTTTAGTCACTTAGTGATTTCTAGAAATGCCATTTAGGCGCAATTTTTTTCACCTTAAAATGGAGAAGGTGTGATATATACATTCTTGAAAAGATATATGTAATTTAATAAAACTGGTTTGTCAATAATTTGGACCCATACATGCCCACACATCATGTATAATATTTCTGTTGTATAATGCATAATATTCGAGTACATATAATGTTATGTAGAATACTGTAAGTAAAAATATTGCAGGTAAAACTTATTGGGCCTAAAAATGATCCACCAACAGTGGTCCAAGAAAAGGTGCTTAGCCTGATACAATGCTGGGCTGATGCATTCCAAAATCAACCTGAGTTACAGGTTAGTAAGTATATTTAAGATAAATTATCTCTAGAGGAACATAAGAAATGTATTTTATAGGCATCATTCTCAACACTTTACCTATTTGCAAGTGCTTGCTTAATTTACTCTACCCTTTACTAGGAGATTATCATGGCAGTGACAGCCCGGGGATAACGCTCTAGCTTGGAAGTAGGAGTAAACCTTAGTATAAAAATTGTAACAGATAATTTGAAAATTAATAAAACAGTTTTCAGAATTTTCTGTTATAACTCAAGACCGGCTAAGTTTTCTTTACATTTTGACCATTTTAGCTCCAAACAAAACTAATGTATGTGTATTTGGTTATATCTGGAAACATTGAAATATCAACTTAATAATTTTGTGGCTGCTTACTTGCTATAATTGATAATACTAATATAAATAAAAAAGAAAAGTAATTCACTAAATAACTAAACACGAAATCTCGAAAAGTACTTAACCTATGAAGCTGACTGCTGAAATATGGCAGGTAGCTAGATTACAAGTAAGAAATATTATCTAATAATTTTGCAACATGACTGAATTAAGACGGTGCAAAGGTTATCGTAAGTTTATAATATGAACATCCTTTGTTATTGCTGCTTGAGACATAAAGACCTAGTTACTCTGGTTACACTTAAATGAACTATGGATATGCTAGTGTTTAATATTTACATATTATGCTACCTTGATAATAATTATCTTGACTCTCGACTATTTACTAATAAATATATAATTTATTCAGAATGTGAATCATATCTTCATATAGTCATAGTATAATATCTATAGCTATAAAATGTATTTGATTAATTATAAATATATACTGTTTATCGTAATTATCTTTGTAAGTCATATCTCTATGTGAACAAAGCAATCTATTCATAAAATGAAATAAAATTAAATGGAAGCTGTCTTTGAAGATATTTTTCTGACCTTACTTTTTAAATTTAATACCATTTTAATCTAAGGATTATTACCCTTGGAATGTTTGTTTATTGTATATTGATTACGATATCTTGTGATAACATTATTTTCTTAAAATATGTCTCGATATAAATAAAGCAATGATACCTTTTCGGATTTATTAATTGCATGAATTTATACATATAATCAAGGCAGTGGTAGTCCAGTGGTAACGCGCTCGCTTGGGAAACCGAGTGATCAACCGAGTGATGCGGATTCAAATCCCGGGTCTCGCACCTCTGATATTTTCATGTGCGAATCATTTCTAGAATGATTACCACTTGCCTTACGGTGAAGGAAAACATCGTGAGGAAACCTGCATGCCTGAGGGAACTTAGCAAGTTTTCGAAAGATATGTGAAGTCCGCCAACCCGCACTTGGTCAGCGTGGTGGACTATGGCTTGATCCTTATAATATGTAAATACATATTTTTATAAATTAAAGTGTCTGTTGTTGATTTCTTAACTATAAAGTGTCGATATATTGGGGTAGTGTTCATTTAATTCTTTGCAGTATACCAACGCATAGAGACATTAAAATTATTTGCCTGTTATTTTGCACATTGATCATAGTGATATAGACAATTAAAATTATCTTCAGACTCAAGAGAAGCCGCAGGCAAAAGCTAGCATTACTTATAAATACCTATAAATCTTTTTGCTCTGTAAAGATTTGGCCTTTTAAAAAGTATATTTAAACTCACAACTGCCTATACCTAAACATACTATTTAATCAAACTGCGTGGTCGTTTTCTAAGTGTGGTTGCATAAATTTGTACATTACTAACGACTCACCATTGCTCCGCTCGGGTTCGTCCCTAGTTACGTTTTATGTTAAGTATAGATTTGTCAGAGATGAGATATTTTCCCACAGTAAAAAGTATCCTATATGTTGATTCCGATAACCAGCTATCATCATACTAAATTTCATCGAAATCTGTCCAGTGGTTTTCTCGGTTTGCGTTTCCAGACAGACAGATAAAAAAATCTAAATCGGCTTCTGTATCGATAATAATTTTCCAAAAAATATTTAATATATATATATATATATATATATATATATATATATATATATATATATATAGAGAAGTTAGAATTTTATTATATGCATAGATTAAACGGCCAATGGTGCTGTTTTTATTGCTGTTGTGTAAATATTATGAAATACTATTTGTCATAAATAACCATTGTTCTCTACAAACTACAGTTCGTAACATTCATGCTACAAAATACATTATTGATATTGCTTAGTTGTCTTTATAAAAAGTAGTTTTGTTTATGAATGCTCATGTAACTACGAAAATGGGTCATGATTCGTGAAGGCTATTTTTTGTGTTTGTCTCTTTTTACTTAGGAATTATAGTTATTTATTTATACAAATATATATTTTGTTGTCAGCTAATTGCTTTTAATTTTCTGTAGGTAAACTTACATAAAAAATATTGTTGCTAATTGTGAAATAAAATATAAGCAGAAATTGTCACATATAAAATTGATAAAACTGGTTTATTAGAAATCGTGCATAAATAATCGAGCTAAAAAAATATAGCTATTCTAACACACTACTATTCAAGAAATCAATATAATACTCATGTTGTGTTTCCATATAATTAAGACTAGCGACTCACCCTCGCTGCGCTCGGATTCGTCCCTACTTACGTTTTAAGGTTTAAACCCTGATTCTTTTTCTAAAATAAAAGTAGCCTATCTTATTCCTTATAGCATCAGTTATCTGCCAATGAAAGTCCCGTCAAAATCAGTCCTGTCTTTTCGGATATTAGCCGAAACAAACAGACAGGCAGACAGGCAAAAAATTTAAAAATTGTTTTTTTCTTAATAGTACCGTATATATACTTTCGTACGCATTTAGTAAAAAGCTATTATTTTACATTACTAACAGACATTTAAATTTTATTTATATGTCTAATACATATGCAGATACGTAGATAGTAATAATAATAATGTAAGAAATAAACTATAGACAGTTTGAATATTAAAATAAAAATATATATTATGTATGTAGATATCTTCGATCAACAATACTACTGTTGATCGAAGGTAGATATCGTGCGGTAAGTCTAACAATAAGAGAAAGTTTTATATTCTTTAGTGCAGCATAATCTATTTTGTTCGTACTTTAAAACTTTGCAGTTTTAAATTAGTGCTTAATTTAAAGCGTTTCAATCAAGTTTATGAATAAATTATGTACCACTTAACAATTCGTAAGTCAACGGAAGGTCATAGATTCTTATAAACGTAATATATTTTTTAGCCAAACCTATATCGAGACATTCTTCTCGCCTGATCGCTTCTCGATAGTAAATATTTAAAAGAAGTTGGGGTTTTTAAGGTTTCATATAAGTAAAATAGAAACATTGTTTATTTTTGTCCTCAGGGAGTTGGTCAAGTATACAACGAATTACGCACTAAAGGTGTTGAATTTCCCATGACAGATCTGGATGCAATGGCGCCCATTTTTACACCACAAAGGGTAAGTGAACCTTTATATACATTCATACTTTACCTATCATATATGGAATATTAAATAATAATTAGTTTGCTCTATACTCGTAGCTCACACTTTAATAATTTTTACTATTTTTTAATTATACCTACAAAGATATCGTAATGGCATCATTATTACCTACACAAATATTAAAAGTGGAGTTTTTTATATCACCAAATATTTAACCAATTTTATATTTAAAGATTAAACTTTGGAGGAGACCATAATATTAATAGGAAAAAAATGAAAATATCTGTACCTACTAAATACTAAGCAGAACTCTAAATACTACTTGTAGAAAATGCCAATAATAAAAGCCTCTTTTATTTTTTTTGTACTGTTAATAATATTAATTATTATAAAGCAAATAATTGATTTATGAATATTTTTAGAATTGAATATAATTTTATCATTTTTTCTTAAGAGTGTACCTGACAATGGAGAACCGATACTTGGTTCACCACAACGCGCCGCTATACCGCAGAATTCTCCGAGTCGCACCACGCAGGAACAAACAACCGGCACGGTAACTATCTTCTATAATATAAAAAGGAATCGCTGAATGTGTTGCTAAGCGCAAATCTCGAGAGCAGCTGAACCGATTTCACTAATTCCTTTTTTAGAATATTCCTTGAAGTACGAAGATGGTTCTTACAGAAATTTTTTTTAAAAAGTTGAGAAAAGTCTAAAAACAACACTTTTCTATACTCCCATACAAAAGATTCGTAATAATACTTAAAAGTCAATTTGAACTTTAATACCATACCATAAAGTTTGAGTGTTAGTGGACAGGTTCCGAGAAGGCAAAAAAATTGAGTGATTAGTATCGTATAAATATTAATGTCAATATTTGTCAATATTATTAATAAAAAAAATTAAAATTTATATGGCTAACGCTGGCTGATAACTATTTATATCTATTTAAAACGTACCTAGCGACGAACCCGAGTGAAGCGAGGGTGAGCCGCTAGTAATTCAATAATATTAAGTAACAAGTCTTAAACAGATTAACGTAAATTAACCTGTCAACGACCGCCGAGCCACTTATCCTGGAGGCATTATTACAATTTTGACCGTCTCTTATTATGGCATAATATATTTTTATGATTGCTAATCGTATGATAAATAAAGTGTGTTCTGTTGTCTTAAATCTTATTTTATTTAATTGAATTTCCACAAAATTATCTTTTAGAATCATGAAGATTGGTTTCTATTTTTTCGTTCCACCCTAAAAAAAAATTGTTTTTTTTTCTTACCTTGGGGGTAGAATTTAAACTAAGGGGTAGCTTATAAAAAAAAAACCAAAATTATTGAAATAAAAAAAAATTACTCAATATTTTGAGGTGGCCCGCTGATTTTTAAACTAAGGGGTAGCTTATAAAAAAAAAACAAAATTATTGAAATAAAAAAAAATTACTCAATATTTTGAGGTGGCCCGCTGATTTTTAAACGAAATAATTTAAACTGTAATATTGTATTATTGCAATTTTAAAAAAGTTGAAAAAAATAACGTGTTACTTTTTTTGTATTACAGTGAAAGTTGAGTAGAAAATGATTGTATTCGTTAATTATGCAATGTTTTTAAAGATGATCATTCGAAAAAAATTTGCTATTCAAACCAAAAATTTAAATTAAATATTTTAAAAATCAGTGGGCCATCTCAAAACGTTTAGTAAAATATTTTTTTTAGTCCACAAGCTTTATTTTTTTATAAGCTACAAATTCTATGCCCAAGTTAAGATAAAAGAAATCATTTTTTTCCGCTCCACCCTAATTGTATATAAATATATGTTTTATCTTCCTGAATTGAGTACTTTCCCATTTTTTAAAGTTGGTTACTAATAGTAATAATGATGAATCAGGTGACACTCACGGAGAGCCAGACGAGCAAGCTCCGAGCGGACTTGTCCGTGGTGGAGGGCAACATGACGGTGATGAACGACATGCTCACCGAGCTCACCGCGCAGCCCTACCAGCAGCACCACGACACTGACATAGAGCTGTTGGACGTGAGTTTGTTTTAATTTTTATATGAAGAAACGGACTTTTGGCGGGTTGTATCCACTCTTTGTCGTCCTTATTTTGAGTGCTATAGTGAGTAGAATATATAGGCAATGGTAGCCCAGTGGTAACGCGCTCGTTTGGAAAACCGAGTGAAGCGAGTTCAAATCTCGGTTCTCTCACCTTTGATATTTTCACATTTGAATCATTTTCAACATGATAACCACTTATCTTAACAAAGAAGGAAAACATGCATGTCTGAGAGTATCTAGCAAGTTTTCGAAAGACATGTGAAGTCCGCCAACCCGCACTTGGCCAGCGTGGTGGACTATGGCCTGATCCCCCTCGTATTGAAGAGAGCTAATATATAATAAAATTATTTTTTCGGATTATTTCGCGGATTTATTTTGATTTTTGGTTCCTGGCGTTTCGGATGCTTTACAGCTATCACGATTACGGGAGAGACTAAAGTTATAGACGTCTCAAAGGCCTTATATAATTGTTACAGACAGATTGGGTAGGCGACCCATTAAAAATAATTTCAAAAAATCCGGAAAGATATCCGATATAATCCGAAAAGATAGTTTTATTTAAAATGTCAAATATTCGCGTAAATCTAAGAAAGTATTAGGGCTAAATACATAAATATGTACATGACAACGGTGACGACAACTACAGGAGCTGGCGGAGACGCTGCGCGCGATGCAGGCGCGCGTGGCGGAGCTGGTGGCGCGGCTGGCGGGCGACGCGCCGCTCACGGCCGACCTGCTGCTGGCCAACGACCGCCTACACAACCTGCTGCTGCGCCACTCGCGCTTCCTCAGCAATAGGTGCGCGCTATATACTCTATACTAATACTCGCGACTCACCCTCGTTTCGCTCGGGTTCGTCCCTACTTTCACCCCCATTTTTAACTCCTTAAGGAATTATTTCCGGGATAAAAAGTATTCTATGTCCTTCCCAGGGTCTCAAACTTTCTTCTTACTAAATTTCATCTAAATCGGTTCAGTAGATCCAGAGATTACCCCCTACAACGTCACTAACTCATAAACTTTACCTCTTTATAATATTAGTATAGATTATAAATTTTTATTGTTTGTTTGTTCCGAATAAGCTCCGAAATTAATGGACCGGTTTAGATGAAATGTAGTAAAAAATTAGTTTGAGACTTTCCCAGGGAAAAAGAATTCCCAGAAGAACATAGGATAGTTTTTATCCCGAAAATCATCACTTAAGGAAGTGAAAACAGGAATGAAAGTTTTATTCGCTAGTATATAATATTTAATTGCTAGTAATTTATACTACTGTTGTGTGTGTATTTGTGTGTTTGTGATGAAAACATCGATCAAAAAGTCAAAACACAATCAGCGACGAAAAATGTCCTCACCGAATGAGCGCTCATTTGAACATTTAATCTCGCCTTTAACTATTTTTTTTGTGAAAACAACTTTAAGCGTTGCGTTTGGGGTTCAATTTACATTAACTTCTTTTGGCACATTTGCAAAAAAAATATTAGAGTAAAATTTTTACTTTATTTATATATCGCCATTATTATAGAAAGATTATCACAGAAAATTATTCTTTCAGAATTGCCGCTACCGGCGGCGCTACGCCTTCCGCCATATTGGGAGCGGCTATGGGAGTTCCTGGAACTACTTCGCGTATGTTATATTAAATATTAATTACTATAATATTGTTAATATTCAAAAATTCAAAATGAATTCAAAATATTTTATTCAGCATTAAATTATTACAATTTACTGAACTTCATGAGTCTATTACCAGTTCGGAAAGAAGAACCCTCTAGAGAAGAACTGGTGAAAGAAACTCAGCGGACATTTTTTTTATATTATATTTAATAACTAGTTACTGCCTACGACTTTGTATGCGTTTGTTACGACTTTGTAACTTGTACGATAAAAAATCTCAGCAAAATTGTTTTCTTTTTCTCATTTCGTCGAAATAAACAAAGAAAATATACTCGTAAGTGCCAATATGGCCTGAAATCTTATTGTAAATCAGTAAATAAATTGTTTATCAATAAAATTAAAATTTTATATTATTTTTAGCCAAGAAGAAAGAAGATGATGCTCTTATTGATCTTAGTGACGATGTACCTGACGTAGCTAAGCTTTGTAAGTGGTCCATACTTACTACTTATTATTATTTATTAAATGAGATACTTTGTATGGTTTTGTGACCCTTGATGACCTGAGAGAGGCCTGTTTCTTATTAGTCCATCATGTACTTAAATACAGTTCATAATATATTTTTAATCATTATTAATCTACGTCTTTTTTTATCAACCACTTACTGTCGCTTCACACACACATATATACACTAGACTGGACGTTAATGTTTTTCCGACTACCCCTAAAAAGCTTCCTTTTGATGAAAAAACTTATTTTTTTTTTTATTTAAAAACAACACGTGCTGCAAAACTATCTAAGTTCATTACTTAGTAAAATCACATTTTAGGATTTTTAGGGGGCGCCGGAAAAAAAATTTCAACGATTAGTCTAACACGCTGCGAATATTCGCATTAATAATAGCAGTATTAAAAATAATTTTATAATTATGTATTTTCCAGCCGTGAAGGAAGATCGAGTGGACAAGTCCCCGAGCAGCTCTAAGGACGAGTTCGACATGTTCGCCCAGTCTCGGAATGTCACCTATGAAACAACTAAAACTGGGTGAGATATTCCTTAGTTTTATATTTAAAATCAAATAAACTTTTTTTAATTAACATAGGCAGTCATGGGTACTGCCGACAGATGTGAAAACTTATAACTTTGGAATAACTTTTTTTTTAGTTAATTATACTCGTAGTGTGAATAATTAAAATGTCATAATTAGTAAATTGAAATTATTGTTAGTCTGGTTTTCGCATCCATTGGTATTCCGAGCAATAATTATTTACATTTTGATATAATTTATTTATTAATAAAAACATATGAAGACATATAAATTGAATTAAAAAAAACACAGTTTGCGCCGGACTGCGTCGACATGTCACACGTAGCATGTCGGTGACGCGATTCCATCACTTTTATCCCTATCAAAAATCGCTCTACGCAGCTAAAGAAGTTTTAACTTCAACAAACAAAAAAAAGTCGAACTCAGGACCTTTGGGTTCCCAGCCGTACACGCTAGCCAGTAGACAACCGAGACAGTTCCAACTAAAGCTAATGCTATACTGTAATAGTGTTATTAATTATACTAGTGATCGCCACGTGGTTGAAAATCAAACATAATATCTTAAGTTTGATCGATATTGAGGTTCTATTCTTAATTTGACCACAGACTTTAACAATAAACAAAAGAGTATAAATGCGTGTGTGTGTATCAAATACATGGTAGCGTGTGTAATGTTTTTTTAATGATTTAATGTATTTTTTATGCATAATATATAAAAAAAAATTTGCACTCTGCACTCTCTAAGTGGGTGTGAAATTTCATATTCCTCCGGCCGCGCAATTTATGTAAAAAAGGGAACAAACACGTAATAATACATATCACGTATTAATATATATATATATATATATATATATATATATATATATATATATATATGTGGCGTGCAGGGGCAGCAGCTACGCGGACAACGCAGAGGAGCAGCGCAGCGCCGGGCTGGCCGCCGTCGCGCTGCGCCCCGCGCCGCTCGCGCACGCGCCGCTCGTACGTACACACTGCACACTCCTACTACTCACTTTACTACACACTTGTACTCACCCGCTAATGACCTACGTTTACACGTACACTTAGTAATCATTTTACGTCACATTTATACTCATCCAGTAATAAAAAAAACATATGTTGGGACATTACATTATTATTGCAAAAACTAGTCAATTTACAATACACGTACTATACTTATCCACTAATAAGTTCTTTTATTAACTCTCTATAAATTACTGTTGTTAGACGTCACAAAATAAGGTAATCGACTTAAATAATTGGTGTATTGTCGTGGTATTTATTTCTTTATTTATTTATTTAGAATTACCAACAAAAGTTACAATAATAAATAATATATAATTTTTCATTACTATAGAAACATGATGATATATTGGGTAATTAATTGTGAAGCGATTTTTGTGTTTTTATTGAATAGATTATACTTCAAGGGTGTTCTCTTTAACAAGTTTTATTCCTAATCGGGGAATAATTATATCAAAAGTGACGCCCTTGGGCGTGTAGAGATTTTTTTGTATAACTTAAAATTAAAATAAATATAAACGAATAAAATAATGTGTTTTATTATATTATTAAATAAAAAAAGGGGGGGGGGGGGGGGCATGAAAATATTTTTTATAGTATGGGAACTGATCTAATTAATACATTCAGTTGAGAGGATGGTTAATCTTTTTGAATGTCACTTTAATGAAATTTTACTCATAATACTTTACTCACTTAAAAATCGGACATATCGTTATGATAAGATGTTTCTATTCTAATGATTTTATTCAAAATGCCATTTTATCTGTTTTAAAATTGATTTATAATGTGTTTCTCGTCGACGTTTCTTTAATTCACTGCGTTTTTTTTCACTTAAATGTATATTTTAATTGTCTGTCTAAATTTATGTCAGGAACATTCTGTAAAATATTTTAATTTTTTTTATTATGTATTGTTTTTTTTATAAAATGTTTTTTATATTTATGTCTTTATTGTTTATGTTTTGTTCTGTGTTCATTCGGTATCCGTCAGCCGACTGGAATGGATCAGAGAGAGTTCGATGAAATCTCGGCTTGGTTAGCGCAAGAAAAGGTGACTTTTTAGTTATATTTTTTATTTTATTTTTAATATTTTTTCGCACTTTAATTTTATTTACCTTATCTGTATTTTATTTTTAGTAATTAATATATACATATTAGATTGATTATTATACACTAATACATATATATATTTATTTCTTAAAACTTGAGTGAAAGCACTGTTTATTAAAGTATTGTCTATCTCATCTGTACATAAAAGCTATGCACATAATATTATTATAAATATTTTATTATAGATTACAATTAACTTTTCGAACACTTGAGTACTAATTAAATTTCAGCTGAGCCGTATAATGTGAGATCTTTGCCTAACACAAGTGTGAAAAAAATGCGTGTGTGTAATTCACACATAGTGTAGTATATAGTAGTGAAACTGCAGAAAAGTGACCTACGAGAGAATGAGATGAATATAGAGTATAGGGATAGGATATAGGATAGTTATAAAGTTTTTTGTAATATTTATACCTAGTTTAAAAGTTATTTTACATTTTATTTGACAATTTTTTGTCAAATAAAATGTACATACATTACATATTTGTCAGACAATAACAACGGTTACCATGGCAACAAAGCAATGTATTCTATCTCTTTCTCTCAACGGCTTAATCCTATATATTTATGTATTTGTCTCTCTCTCGAGACGCATTTCCGTTTAATCGAGTTTCAAATCGCAGCGATTCTAAAGAAGTTTACATTCAAAAACACTAAATAAATCGCTTCGCTCGGGTTCATCCCTGGGTGCATCTTAATTTTTTTGAGCGGAACCCTAATTCTTTTACTGAAATAAAAGTAGCCTAAGTTACTCCTTATAAGGAGTAATAGTTGTTGTTATAACATCAACTACCTGCCAGTAAAAGTCTCGTCAAAGTCGGCCCAGCCGTTTCAGAGATTAGCGCGAACAAACAGATAGACAGACAGACAAAGATTTTAAAATTTGTGTTTTTCTTATAAATACCGTATATAATTTCGTATGCATTTAGTAAAAAGGTGTTATTTTGACATTACAAACAGGCACTTTAATTTTATTTATCTGTATAAATCAATTTACTTGTACCGACAGGCGGCGTCAGAAGCGAACGGTACACAAGAGAGCGTGACGAGCAGTGACTTCGACAAGTTCCTGGCGGAGCGCGCGGCCGCCGCCGACAGCCTGCCCGCCGCCCCCGCCTCCGCCGCCGCGCCCGCGCCCGCGCCCCGCGCCCGGCAGATCAAGAAGGACGAGGACACCATGTTCGCACTATAATCGAGTTGACGTGTTGAACAATTACACTGTTAAATTAATACGGTATGCAGAGCGATAATAATAATTTAACACTTGTTATAGCGTATTTTTGTTCACCTCTTATGATATGGTACCTACTAAGGAAGGCTAAACTAAAAGACCATCTGTATTAGCATTCACATTTTTTTCTCAATATAATATATTGGTTTACGCCTCAATCAAAAACGTAATCAAGTAATTTCGATTTTCAACGAGGCGAACACCATCCTTGACAATTCACGCAGTAGAGTAAACACACCACTGGATAAGCACAGTATAAGAATCCATAAAGTAACTTTCTTTGATTTTATCAGAAAAGCTGTAAAATACAAGGGGTGTGAAAAATAACAATTTGCAAGGCGAATGCTAGTGTCATTTTGTAGCAAATTACTGTTCAAATAAAAGTTAGATGACTGTATAGATTAGTAGATTATAATAAATCCTGAACACTGGACACTGAGATCACTATCATAAACGCTACATATTATACCATTTCAGCCATCAACCACTGTTTTGTGAGCGCTCTGTATGTCTTATTCCTTTAATCTGAATCCATGTCGTAGTGTATATTTTAAATTTTATTATATTTAAATATCATACATCTAATATGTACCTATATATTTCTGTTCTGTTGATATACAAAAATAACCATATTATATTATACTAAATAATCATTTTTGATGTTTCACTAATTAGTATGATTATAAGGATACACTACGACGCGGATGGACTGAAAATTTGCAGTTAATTTGACCACAAAAATTTCCTAAAAAACAATGCTCCAAATAAAAAGAGCATTGAAAATTGCAATATCTAATTTTAAAATGGCGTTAAATATCTAATTAAAATAATAAAGATGGCGTTGAATATCTTTATATTGTAAGATAAAGTTTAAAAAGTATTAACTCGTTGTTTGTTTCTATTCTTAAAGTATCATATAAACTGCAAATTTAATGTCTTTACTTTTAACGATTTCACTGCCGCTTGTGATGTTGTATCTTGCTATCGAAATTTTTGTTTAAACCGAATCGGTAATAAGCAAATTTTAAATATAGTATTTGTTAAAGGTAACTAACTGTATTTGTACTTTTTCTTCGTTCATCTATAATCTCAGACTAAGGAATTATATATAGACAGAGTGTCGTAGAACTAAACATGAAGCCAAATTATAATAATTTAAATTATATATATTTCTTTTAAACTGATTATAAATTTTAAAAGAATATTTATTGCTGTGATAAGTAAATAAATATTAATAAATAAAAATACGTAAAGGATTTTATTATAAAAAAGACAAATAAAAATGAGCTAATATTATGCTATCTCTCTTTCAAGGTAAACTAGCGCTTAAAAAATACAAAATAATAAAATTTTATTTTTATTTATTTTCTTCTCAAAAATTTAAAACAACAACCAATACCTATATAAAGTTTTCTTTATTCTTTAAAGAAAGTAAACTATCTGTATGACAGAATCGAGAATAGTAGCCTAAACAGCTAAACACGCTACTATTTTTGACTTTGACATTTATTTTGGCGGGCTTCTATATACTTCTTTAGTCTGAGTCTATAAACAAGATGGTGACGATAAGCAAAAAAACGGCACGCCTTAAAGCCGTACAAGGAATTGGATAGAATATTATTAAATAATTGTAATTGTGTAATATAAATAAATTATAAATGTATTATTAAATGTCTAAGATCATGCATTGTTTCGAATAATTATAATTTTTAAAAATTGCCTCTAATAAAATAAAGTTATAATTAAATTTTAAATATTGCAGTGAAATTGTTAAACGTTTTAATAAATAAGCTAAAGATTTAAGAATTAAATGTTGTTTTTCGCATCGAATTGTGTATGTTTAATGATAATCAAATTTTCGTAGATAATACGGTACTACAATAGCACTACTGATGCCGAATGGTGCCTAGCTTTTATATTGAGGTATTTTAAGCTGGTTTAAAAAATATATTCATATGATGAAAATGAGAATGACATTAGGTAATAAGTACCTATGTATAATTTTATTATTTATTCAAAATTGTTATTTAAAACAATTGAGATTCTAAGGTTAAAAATCATATTTAAATTCGTTTAGAATATCCGCGTTGTGTCGCCGCGTCAGTTACATTTAATGATTTAACACTACATGTAAAATAAGTAATATTTTAACTTATAGTATTTTATTGTAAAATATCACCGAGGGAGCATTTATAAAGGGAGTTTGCTTATAGCTTAGGAGTAATGACTAAAAGCTGTTAATCATTATTGAGAAATCAATTTAATAAATAACTAAATAGATTTTTTTCTGATAGAAATCGCTAGTTGAGCGTTTTGTTTTTTTAAATAAAGTTGCCGTCTGTACAATATTCATGTATGTATTTACCCAATAGTTCGAATACTCCGAATATAAATAATTACGGTATAGTATTCTAAAGGGCTTATGTGATATATAAATATTGATTTTTTTATATATTATCGCATTTATTATTTCAATGCGCAAAACGATTGTGCAATACTTATACAAATTTACATGTAACATCATGAAATACAGTAATTTCTATAGATTTACAATATTTTGTTAATTATTACTTAGTTTTAGTTGTAAGTCTCAATATTAATCTCACCCGCCTCTGTAGTTTGTTATAACGCCTCTCATCCTAAGCCGTAGACTCGTCACCTATTCATGTTACCTTAATGTCTTTAACCATTAATATCATACCAAAGTAGATCATTTACTTATTCCCAAAATATTATCGTAAATAAGAATTTAGTTTCTTAAGAAACCATATTTTGAATTTTTATTTGAAAATAGCACAAAATTATTTTTTTATACGTAATACTTTTTCCCAACTTAAAAATAAAGTAGGTCGCGGCTTGTTTTATTTATAAAATTCAACCATTCCACGTGTCTCGATAGTGTCATTGGGTGTTTATGTGATAATTTCAATGGATCAAGCTTAATGTTATTAATTTTAAAGAGTTATTTTACGTTTTATCGTTGTATTAAGATAATAAATTAAAATGCCATAATAAATGTTTTATTTCTATATACCTATTACCTATTAAATGAAATTTTTACGTAGTAACAGTTTGTATGTTTAATATTTTTTTAAGTGTGAAAATGACTAAACAGGTCCTTATATTAATGTGGTAAAATATAAATGTGTTGATTTATAATGCGAATTGTTTTTTTTTCTCAAAATTACCATAGACGGATTTCTGTGGGCGAAAGAAAAGGTCGTTTATTGTCTTGACGCACTTAGTACGTTAGCTATCACTGCTAATACTATTTTCACAAATTGACGCATAATATAATAATATAGTATTATATGATCTGTGATAATACGTAGATCGACCACCGTGCTTCTTTATATAACAGTGCAAAATGGATGGTTTTAGGCATGAACGAATTAACCACTGGACCAGACATATAAGCGGACGTGCCTTTAACGGTCATGTCAGTAACCAGGGAATTTTAGCCTAGGTCGTTTGTTTTTTGTGTCAGTCTCAAGCACTTACTTGTTAACAAAACATCTCCCAAAAATGACTAAATGTTCTGTTAATTGGTGTAAAAACTATAACGGCGGAAGCAGCACTATTTCTTGTCACTTGTAAATACATTATTTTATTACATTTATTGTTATTTATCACAAAATTTAATTAAATGTAAAATAAAATGTCATATTATCCAACTATGTTAAATATAGTCGATATTTCTATGTATTGTTGACATCTGACAACCATCATAAACGGGCTGAATTATACCATTCAGAACAAATGACAAAACTGTCGAGTGAGTCCATTTGACATCGACTAGTGCTTGACAATGTCGAAAAATATATCGATATTTGACGAAATAACTGAACGAATTGTGTTATTTGTACAGTACAATAACATAAACTTATCTAACTACTTTTATCACAGTATCCTACAATCTGATGACAATAATTTTATAAAAATATTTTCTAAATCAAATAAAAATAAAAATGCAAAAATTATAATTAGTATGTGTACTTCATTTTTATTTTATTTTATACCACATTTATATACTTTGGAATATTATTCCATTGTAATAATAATAAAGACCATTTTATTTCAACACATAAATTACACAAAATCAAACATTAATGTTTTAGCACTAAACTTCTGGGTTGGCGATTTGTAATAAAACACTTTACCACTTGCACTAATTATTTTACTTTCACGATCCAACACTCACTTTTTCACAATTTGCAATCACTTTTTCTTTTTCCTAATTTCACAAATGTTTATTAATAACTGAGCAATATTAGGACAGTTTCACATTTTTATAACTACCCGAGACAATCAATTGCCAATTAAAATAGTTCAATAACAGAATCAACAAAATCACTTTATTTAATTAAATTAGCTTAATATTTTTTTAATCTTTACAAAATAATATTTATTATATATTAATGGAATATACACCCGATATTCATTTGTTTATTAACATTATTATAGGCCAACAGAATGTTGCCATCAATGCCATCGTATTTATATAAATCAAATTAAAAAATAATTATTATTTGACACATTATTATTGCCTCTTTAATTCATTTATTTTAATTTATTATAATAAATACAGATATTTTAAATTAAAAGATGTATATGTATTTCATCGATTACGTTCAAGCACTAGAAATATTGTATTGTGTATCAGTGTTTATAATAATGTAATAAAATCTTTGTGTGCGTTATGCGTCACTTGGTTGAACTAGTTTTCATACATTTGTATTTTATGTCAGGTCCAGTCTCTAATTCGTCCATGGTTTTAGGTTATCTAACATCAGACTGTAGCTTAGAAACAGAGTAATCTATACATATAATAAAATTCTAACTGAGCCGAATCTGTACATGAAATATTTTTTGGAAAATCTTATTGAAATAGACATTATTATCGATACAGAGGGTGAATCTATAGTTTTTAGAATTTTTGTCTGTCTGTCTGTCTGTTACCGCATCACGGAAAAACCACTGGACGGATTTTGATGAAATTTGGTATGATGATAGCTGGTTATCCGAGTCAACATATAAGATACTTTTTATTGCGGGAAAAAATCTCATTTCTGAGAAATCTATACTAAACGTAAAAATTAAGTAGGGACGAACCCGAGCGGAGCGAGGGTGAGTCGCTACTTAATATATAAATAAACTACACGAGCGATAAATTTTAACATTTTAACATTTAGCAATCATTATTGATAAATTTTAACATTTAGCAATCATTCTCGATACAAAATGCCAAAGCTTATATTCTATACACAAATGTTCTTAAAAAGAGGTAGTCTTCTCTTCACGTATTAAATATCTATAGGCGGATGACATATCAAAAAAGTCTTGATTTAAAAGCATAGCCAAGATTCATTTTAATCGTTCCAGAAAAAAAGATACACGCTTTAAAACCTTGAAGAATTGGGCATTCTACACGAAGGTTCATCTTTATTGTTTGCCGTCAAACTACGGTTCCCGTTAACATGCAATAAATATCTTTGAAATTCCTGACAGAATAGGAAATAAGCTCCATACAATATGTCAAATTGCTATCAATAGATTATTGGAATTAGCCTTCAAAAATACGCAGTGGTATATGATAAGAGTATAGATTTTTTCCAGTAGGGCTCTCACTGCACAGTCTATTTATATGGGTGAAATTTGTACTTAATTAGAATTTGAAAAGTTAAAATAAAGGATATATTAATTCAACGGTGCAAGAGTAGAACAGAAAGTCATTTTAATTATCATATTATATTTATTTATCAATTTCTGTATCCACAACAGATACATGTATGTATGTATGGGTTTGGCAATTACAAAGTTATTTACATGTAGAATAAACACTTCATATAATTAAGATGGTAAGAAAATATGATCCCAATGTAAAGCACTTTCTAATATCAATTTAACAAAAAAAACATAAAAATATACATAATTAATCTGGGACAATAATTTTGCCTTAAAAATATTTTTTGTGATGAATAAAGATATAAAGAACTTATCGTACAAAATATAAAAAATAATAATTTCTTCTAGCGATAACTATAGTTGTTCGAATTCGACACGGGAATGTGAACTAAACGCCATTATGATACAGAAATTATAAATACACTTACACATACGCGATCTAGTTATGCTGCTGTTACATTCAAATAAATTATGCGTTTTATCTTAATAAATTAAGTTCAATTCAATTTGAAATTCATAAGAGACGAAACAGCCGACAAACAGGAGTATTCAAATTGAAAATATCAAGTTGCTTTTAGCTGTAATTGGATAAAATAAAATGCCACAGATTAAAAAACTCCCATCTTTAGTAAGATTACTCAATGACGATATAAAAAATAATGACACATTTCAATACAACCTTAACAAAGTATAAAAAAATTAACAGTCGATCAAAGGAAATGCACTGATTAGTGTAAAGGGGTCTCACACTGCAGACTAAATTGTGTTGTCAGTAACTAAACACATTGAGAGTGAACAGCTGTTTATAATCTAGTCTGCAGTGTGAGGAGGAAATTAGTTGTAATTATATCTACGCAGTACTAAGCTATGGAAGAACCGGGCGCTTATAACTCATCTCTTGGCGCCGCGTCGTCGTCTTCATCATCCTCGCTCTGCAATAAAAATATAATTAATTAGTTTTCAAATCATAAAAACAAAGTAATCAAATGGAAACCTACTATTCCAAGACCTTTACAATCAAATCATCAATTTTTTTTTAATTAAATACCATTGTGTAAGTCAGTGAGGAAACTACTACTGAGTCGATGGACAGTTCTAAAAAGAGAAAGCGAGAATCTTAACTGATTTATATTCTATAAAATGTTGAAAAAAAAAATTTTTTTATAAAACAAATTCTTAATTATAAATATTATAATCGTATTATTATTACATCAATATATTTTTAAACAAATCAATAAATAACTCACCACAGAGGGCACCGGCTCCGCCCCCTCGGACTCGGTCTCCACGAACTTGGTGAGGCCGCTCAGCGTCCTCTCGCCGTTGTACTCGCGCACCTGCAACGTTCACACCATCGTTAATAATAATAACGACATAGCGACTCACCCTTGCTTTGCTCGGGTTCGTCCCTAGGCAAATCTTAATTTTTTTGAGCGGAACCCTAATCCTTTTACTGAAATAATAGTAGCCCAAGTTACTGCTTATAACATCAACTACCTGCCAGTGAAAGTCCCGTCAAAATTGGCCCAGCCGTTTCAGAGATTAGCCGGAACAAACAGACAGAAAGACAAAATTTTAAAAAATTGTGTTTTTTTATAAATACCGTATATATTTAGTAAAAAGCTGTTATTTAAACATTATAAACAGACACTTCAATTTTATTTATCTGTATAGAGTAGTGATCGCCTCGTGCTTGAAAATCAAACATAATAATTAAGTTTGATCGACATAGATATTTATTTAATTAATATTAAAGTCTATAAAATCCAAAAGAATTTTGAAATAAATTACAAACAATATTAACCTATTCTCAATACCAAAGACCACAGACTTTAATAATAAACAAAAGAGTATATTTGCGTGTGTGTGCCCAATATATGGTAGTGTGTGTAATAATTTTTTATTGATTTAATGTATTTTTCATGCATAATTTAAAAAAAAATATTAGCATTCTGCACTCCGTAATAATTCATACTCCTCAATAAGTGTGGGAAATTTCATACTCCTCCGTCAGTGCAATTTTCGTAAAAAGGGGTACAAAGTTTTTGCTTCACGTATTAATTAATATACAGATAATATTCTTCCATTACATCAGGTTAGTGTTTAAAAGGATATATTGAGAAAGAATGGAGTAAGGGAAGAAGTCGGAGGGCTTTAAAAGACCAAGTGTTTCTTATACTTAAAGGTCAGGTTTTGACCTCACCTTTAGTCTAACAATGAAAGAACCAAAAGCGATAACTTGAAATTGTAGTAGTAATGTCAGTTCCATACGATAAAGTGTGAAATATATGTATATGTTTACAATATACATATCTAGTTGCCACTATGAGGTACTAACTATTAGGTGATATATACAAAACATTACAATGGATGCTTGTATATTTTTTTTATTTCATAACTAAATGAACATCATACCTGGTTATCTTTAGTGTACAGCTTGATGGTTGGGAAGGAGGTGATCTTGGTGTGCTCGAGCTCGTTGGCGGTGGCATCGATCTTGGCGATAACGACATCGTCGTCCTTCTCAAAGTGCTCTCCCAACTTGTCGTAGATTGGAGCCAACTGTTTGCAATGTCCGCACCTATGCAATGGATGGAATATTGAACTAAATACTTTTCTGGTAATAATATAACGTTGTTGGAAAAAGTAGTTGACCAAGTAAACTTAATAAACAATAAAATATCGTGTTGCAAATATTTATAATTAACATTTTTTTATGGCTCTAGAACGTATTTTTCTACAGCAATAAATGTTAATAAAATAAATTACTTTAAATGATATTTCGATTAGTACACAACAAAAACCTTTTTTTCGAAATCAGTTGATAAATTGTAAAAATACAGGTGAATAATCCCAGCACCGCTCGTATACGTCCCTGGGTGCCTAACAGTATGTCATAGTGTCTACCTGTTTGCTCAACTTCATCCTAATCCATCTAGCCGTTTCAACGTAAAGCAGTACAAACACACACATACAAACTTGCGCAATTAGAATAATAGTTCGATTTACTGTACCAGATATTCTTTCATCATACCAATAAAAAAATCTAATAAACGTCGATGTTTAAAAGGATCGTAGGTTAATCTTTATATATATAATTCTTCTGTGAGTGTGTATGTCACTGAACTTCTCTCAAACGACTGGACCGATTTTGATGAAATTTTTTGTGTGTGTTCAAGGGGATGTGAGAATGGTTTAGATTCACAATTTGAATAATAATTTTCATCAAAATGGTCCAGAATGTTTTAGCTTATTAAAAAAAGTTTGAAATTTTCAAATTAAAGACGTGTAGACAGGACAACGTCTGTCGGGTCCGCTAGTATAAATATAATATTCCACGTCTAAATATAAATCTCATTTTATTAAACCGGACATTGTATGAGAATATGCTTGTGCAATATCACTATCACATTACAATATGACGTCACGCCGCGGCCGCCGCGCGCCGGGCGGTCACAACTAACAAGTGAATTTACTTAGCGACAGACGACAGTAGGTATTGTATTATCATAATAGGCGAATAGTTTCCGAGCCATTAGGCGATGACAAAACAATTCATTATGGCACATTGAACGCGTCTGAACATAACTTCTTTCACTTGAGTAAATATTCACATAATTAAAATTGTATTATATACTAGCGGCTCACCCTAGCTTAGCTTGGGTTCATCCCTAGCTCGATTCCCCATACAAACTTTCATCCTCGTTTTCACCCCTTAATGGATGATTTCTGGGATAAAAAGTATCCTATGTCCTTCCCAGGGTCTCAAACTACCTTCTTACCAAATTTCATCTAAATCGGTTCAGTAGATCCAGAGATCACCCCCTACAACGTCACAAACTCAACTTCAACTTTACCTCTTTATAATATTAGTATAGATTTTGCTCATAGCAATTATCGGATAAATCATATTATTTGAATGATAATTATAAATATTTTAATCATATTATTTAAATGATCTGGAACAACAAGTGACCTTTAATATTCTTAAATTATTAATTTATGTAAACATCGGTTAGCACATCGATCAAAAAAAATCCAAATGGTATATCTAATTTTATATTTCTATCCTAATATTATAAAGAGGAAATATTTTTTTGTTTGTACCGAATAGGCTCCGAAACTACAGAACCGATTAAGATAAAATTTGGTAAGAAGATTGTACGAAAACTGCGGGACCTACGGGACATGCGATAGTTTTTATCCCGGAAATCATCCTTGGAGGGGGTGAAAATAGGGATGAAAGTTTGTATTGGGAAGCAACCTAAGGGTGAGTCGCTAGTTACCAATATTTGGCATCGCCTTAAGTCATTTAAAAATAGCGCGAAATCAATTTAAATATTTTATATTTCATTTCCAGATCTGAATAGTAATCCTTTATGTCATAGATAATAATTAACAACCACTTTCAACGTCAATATACCAGCCATAAAGACTATAGAGGCAAAGAGGCCAATCTTTGTATGTAAAAATTGTCTCAAAAATTTGAAAATATCATAGTGGGCGCGCAGAAAGTTCTGCGGTCGCTATGTCCCAAGAGGGAGGGGGAAAATCACACTTATTTTTTATTACCTTTATCACTAACTTCGCGCTACTGACATACAACTAAATTCAACTGGTAACTACGTAAATCAACGCGACTCGTGGCAATTTCTAAAACTATAGTTCTAAATTTTTTTTCGGATTTCTCATATGAAATCTTACGGACATTAAGACTCCTTGCCTGTATTCTTAATGTACCAACAACCACAGATAGCATATACAATAATCACAACAAAAATAAAACCGGCCACTCACCATGGTGCGTAGAACTCCACTAGGACCTTCTTGGTGTTATCGAAGACGACTTCATCGAAGTTAGAAGCGACGAGCACCTTGACGGGGTTGGCGGCCCAGTCGGCGGGCAGCTCTTCGCTGAGAAGGTGTTGTTTCAGGGTACCCGCGAAGAAGGATTGCACGAATTCCTATTGTAAAAATAAATATATATACTAATCTATAGTAATATTATAAAGAGGAAAGATTTGATTTTTGTTTGTACTTAATAGGTTCCGAAACTACAGAACCGATTTAGACGAAAGATAAGAAGAAAGTTTGAGACCCTGGGAAGGACACAGTATAGTTTTTATCCCGAAAATCATCCTTTAAGAGGGGTGAAAATGGGGATGAAAGTTTGTATAGGAAATTAACCGGGACAAACACGACCAAAGCGAGCGTGAGTCGCTAGTCTTACATAATTTTCTTTATACTTATTATTAATCAATTAATAATATCATATAATAATACACGTTTGAACAATACCAAATGAGTGTAAATTTAACGACTATTAACTATTAATTAGAACGTGTTACGCGTGTGTAAAGACCGTGATAACTCTATAAAACAAATCGAGTACTTTTACGATATCCAACACAGTTCACAGTACAATACTAAATTCGTTACGGCACTACAGAAAGTACAAAATTAGTTATTTCTATTTTTAATTGCGGGACGAATTTACTAATTGTTTAAGCCTTTGCGGTTGTTATCAGCGTTGCCAATTGTAATACACTCGAACATATATTGCTAGTGGGAATACTTTTTACACGTACATAAATGTTTAAAAGATGGCAAATAATTAAATAACGAATTTTAAAATAAATACTGATGATTTGTATTTTATTGCCAGCAGCAAAACCACACATGTGTAGTTACACATGTGTGGTTTTGCTTAGAATTAGGAAAATTAAGAATAAATCATCGAAGATAATAAAATTACAAATTGGTTAAAAATTACGTTTTAACCTCTTATATAGCTCATATAAATAATTCAACCTAAAATATAGTTATTTTAATATTCTTACACTTATCTTTTTCAAGCTCTACCTATTAAACACCAAGTGTAAGCAAGCGTTTTCTTCTAGATTAATTTTATATTGTTTTATTTATAGGATTTATCCAATTTGGAATATATTATTGAACTTGAACAGTAATACAAGACAAAACATTGAAATATGGCTACATTTCTTCACATATCATAAAGAAGTTTGTTCCTACAATCTAGTCCATTTTATCTAATAATCTAGTAATTTCACTACTGACTACTCTATAATAATCAACTCACTCAAGCTTGTAATTTCTGTGATTTGCCGTAACATCACCAAATGAATGAAAAAAATATTATAGCCATGTCATTTTGAGCAATCAAGAAGAAAACATAATTTTTATTATCCAAAGGTAGGTTCGTTCATTTTACGGCGTGCACATGTTTATTTGTTTATATACATATAACTCCTCACATAAACTATATGTTATTTGTATGAATATTACCACTTAAACGATGAAACAAAATAAAAGAAAAGGATTCGTAAAAGTAGAGTAAGTCATAATGACTGCTAAACCTTACTCTATGGCCCCATTATTTATATTTATATGAAAAATCCCATAATATTTGGCCACTACCTTTTTCTAAGAGGACAACGTCACGTATTTCTTCACTTTAAAATAATCTACTCGAACACACAAAACGGTCAAAGTCAAGGCTAGTTTTTTGTAATGCTAATTTCCATGAATATGTATGTATAATTTACAAGTTATGCAAATAACGCGTTTGCTTTGTCAACAACTTTAAGTCAAATGCTTGTTGCTTAATGAAAAACGTCTATCTATACAAAAATAACGCTAAAATGGTAGCTTGAGGAATAAATTGACCAAGCGTGAGTCGGAGTCTCATGATCTCCTAAATGATAAATTAATAACATTAAATGTCGCGTCATTAGATCACCTAAATCTATATATTTTGTACAAAATTACAATTTCTTTGTCCTTGTACATTTCGAAAGCATAGTTTGTGACACACAGACTGACACATGAGTAATCCCCTTAACCATTCAGATATTCATTGTGTCTACAAATACCTAATATTATACTAGAATTTGTTACACTGTGTACTCTTAAGACGACACCTTCAAGGATAACGTGAAAACAGACAATTACTTGCATTACTTGGCTTAAAAGGTCACACCATTAATTAATTATAGAGAATTTACTCGGTAGATACATATTTCATCACTTGTCGTTGTGAAGATTGTTTTCGAAATTCTAATTTTAATTAAATATTTCATACTTGTATTTAAATACAAGTATGAAATATGACAATTTATTGAAATAATACTAAAAAGAATCAGTTTTAGACGCCATAAGAGAATAAAGAGATATATAACATTTCTACTGAAACATGATGTCACACTGACAACAATGACACACCTTAATATGCAATTTCATGACTATAGATCAATGTAAGATCAATTATTGTTTGTAGGTATGTAATATGTATTCAATAATTGAATATATAAAAGATACCAGACAACGTTTTTTTTTTTAATTTTCTAGACACATAAAGAGATGAGGATTCACCAAGTCTACTTTTATTTCTGTAAGTAATAATATAATTCTAGCTGTCGAATGTTTGATGTTAACTCCGGCCCGTACCGGTTTACAATATAAATTTTTAAATTTTCGCGTGCCATAATATAGTTATATAATAATTATTATAATTACTTTTAAGTCTCGTAGTGTTCGTTCGTAGTTATATAATTATGAAACGCGAAAATTTTAAAAGTTATCCTGTAAGTAATGATTCCTTTTACGTTCTAACGTCTAGTCTAAAGAGGTACCCAAAATCAGGTCAATAATTATAAATTGTATGTATATTAATTTTGAGCTAAAAATAGATTTTACTTGAAACCACCCTAAGGTAAAGGTATGTATTTAATATAAAAAAAGAATCATTAAAATCTGTTCACAATTGGTGAATAAAGAATAAATAGCATTATATATTTTGTTGTGTGTGTGTGTGTGTGTGTATGTTTTGATGCTATAGTAATGATTACCTCCTTTTTTAAAGTCGGTCACAATCAATAAATAATAAATATCAACATACCTCAATAGAGTTAGCACTGAGCTCATCGCTTGTAGGCTTGTACTTAGCCATGTCCTGTTCCAGAGCAATGAGACGGGCGGAGGGCACCTCATCCTTCTTCATGCCGAAGAACTCCAGGATTCTATTAAAACATCGAACCTTTAGTATTGATTCGTGTAATTTTGATAAATGTTAAGTGAAATAAGATTATTTTTATCAGAAGAATGCAAGCATACAGAAACTTATTAAAATTATAAGCATATATATTATACATCTATTTCTACAGTTTTTAATTATTATTAAATATTTATTTATTTTATTTAGCAAAAAAAAATTTGCATATACATAATATCATTAAAATAATAATATCATTAAAACTTTCTATATAATATATTTTGTGCTACTTAAAAGTACAAATTATAAGAAAATTGAGCAAAAAGTTAAAAGATAAAAAATGTTACTTTCAAATAAAATAAAAAATTAAAATATTTTTTTTTACATAGTAAAATATAAAAGCTTTTTACCTCTGGTGATCATCTTCATCAGTGTCGATGGCGACGAACATGATCTTGTCGCGGTAGTTCTTGGCAACGGGTTTCAGATCATCGAGGTACTTCTCGAAATCGCCATTTTTCTATACAAACAATATAAAAAATATTTTTAAATACAAAATATAGTGATATAATAGTGGGTAACATTGAATTATATTTCGCTTCTGTTTCTTCATATGCATACCTTCTATTTATTTATATAACAAAAAAAATCTTAAGAAAACATGTTCTATACTAGTAGTTCTAAAAATTCTTATCTGAAATCGTCTAGTCATAGTAAAATTAACTTTGGAATGTTCTAAAACTTCAAATAATAAAAATTAATACATAAAAATTTTGTTATTATACAACTTTTATCATTGTTTCACAAAAAATAAATATATATTCAGAATGTAAAGAAAGCTTTAAAAAGTTAACCATAAAGCTTCTTTTACTTTAAACAAAACATTCATCAGAGTTCATTGTACCTGGGTTCGACTACCTTGTTATCTATAAATGGAAGCTGCAAATTAAAACCTAACGTTGGCATTATTGAAAATAAATAATATAAAATAGTATGAATATCAGACCAAAAAGTATTAATAAAGAATGAGAAAGTCAGTTAAATTGTATTAATTTTTAAATATAGACAAAACATATGAAACTTTCTATTATAATAATTAATCAATACCGTAATGTGTATAAGATAACTGTGTAAGCTGACCTACAATCGAAAGCTCAGATATCTATGTCGACGCATGAAGTGATCCGACTAGATCTTAAAGTAAAAGTGAGTACTGAGTATACTTTCACGAACGTGAGAGCTCTATTGTGACCTATACTATGTGGTTTTAAGCGTCTCATGCACTAGAAGATTTCTCAATTTAAATACCTTGAGACGAGCTTTATGGTATGTCAAGGAATATTTTACAAAATTTCAATTATATACATTAACATTGATACTAATGCTGTAAATGTGAATGTAATGTCCGTCTGTCTATATAACCTTTTTTACGTTTAAACCCCAGAATCAAATCGATTTTAGGACATGACACAATAATTAATAAAAAATATATATGGATATGATAAAAACAAAATTCTTAAAAAAATTAAATTGTCTACAAATAAAGTATTGAAAAAAATATTCACTTAGCAGTCAAATGATCGATCTTTATCCGTATCACATCATTATACCGGCACTCGTGACTGAGTACGTAATTTACCGTTGCACAAACCGGCATAATAAACCTACAGTGATTGATCAAGTGTAACAGTAAATTATTATTATTACATATATTCATATGTATAGGTAAATGGAAAAATATATATTTTAACACTAGCTATATTTCGATTCAATATTTTAGAAAAAAATATGAGAAAATTTAAAATTAAATATATGTATATACTTTAATTAAATATATATAAAAATTGATTTGTGATAACTACATATATGTTATTATATTGTAAATTTTGTGTACACCTTTGCAATAAATATTATTATTAACACTAGAAACAAAAACAAAAATAAGCTAGTTCAGCCCACCACTAGGCTCCATAAAATTGGTAATTCCTTTATTGGTAATAGTATTCGCTTTTACAATAAACTACCAGATGATACTTTAAAACTGTCAATAAATAAATTTAAAATTTACATTAAAAGACAATTAATAAATAAATCCTATTATAATGTAAAGGATTATTTAAGTGATAAAAAAGCTTGGGAATGAATTGCTCTTTATACTGAAGTAAGGATGTTTGTGAAACAATGATCACAATAAAAAATGTTACTTGGCTGAGTTTCTTGTGGGTTCTTCTCAGACCAGGGCGCGTTACGAACCCTCGTAGCTTTAGTTTAAGTCTTCTAATTGACGTACACAAGTGATCATTGAATTGATACAATGTGTAAAAAGAAGTAAATAAATAAATAAATATTATTAGTATTATACAAATTTCAACTCACCTTGGACAGGAACAAAAGCAGGTGGTATTTGATCTGACCACCGAAGATCTTTGAAGCGGTCTCGTGGGAGAATTCCACAATGGTTGGCATACTCTGAACGAACACCCAGGCCTTGAGAGAATCTTCATTGAACTCTTCTCCTTCAAACTTGTTACGTGGATCTTCAAACTGTTATAAAAAATTAGAGCTATGAATAAGTAAAATCTTCATTCTCTAAACATAAAAATCACATTTTCATGTTATACTTACTAGACTTTCTTTTTTTAAAATAAAAGTAGCCTAAATTACTCCTTATAACATCAGCTATCTACCAGTGAAAGGGCCGTCAAAATCAGTCCAGCCGTTTCGGATATTAGCCGGAATAAATAGACAGACATTTAAAAAAAAAGTGCTTTTCATAAGAAAATTATAAGTACCATATATAATTTCATATTCATTTAGTAAAAAGCTGTTATTTTGACATTACAAACAGACACTTTAAATTTTATTTATCTGTATAGTTAATGTAATGTATTAAACTAAAATATTTAAAAAATAACCAGTTAAAATTATTACACTGTAGGAGTGAGCTATAACAATAGCATATGAACACAGACTCAACATATTGGCATATAATGCATTAAAATGTATAGCAATATACATAAATTTTACAATCATCAATTGCATCATTGTCAGGTATAAAAAGTTTTAATTACTTAAAAAACTGATAAAATACATCATTACTTGTTCTAATTGCAAATAAGTTTCAGTTCATAAATAAATTATATTATCATTTTGTTGTCAAGTAAAGTTTTTTTAAGATTAAAATTTAATGTACAAGAACCTGTAGAGGCTTATGAGTCATAATAGTAGACTAGAGATAAAGCCTATATTAATATTAAACACTTACGTTTTTGTATAGAACAACATCTTCTGCCTTGGCTTCGAGTTCTTCAATTACTTTTTCATCAGATACAATAGCGAATACTTGATCATCAACTAATCCAGCAGTATTTAAGAAAGCCTTAGCTTTCTCTGAATCTTGATCGGGGAAGAAACCAAATACAATGACATTGTTAGCAGCAATGAGCTCCTTGGCTTGTTCAGCAGAAGTGACTTCAGCAGCAGGAGGGCCAGTCTTCTTCTTCAACCATGCTATAATATCATCAGCTTGGCGGCCACCTTTTAAAGATAGTGAAACTATTGCAATCTTTGTCTACATACTTCATATATTAATTGATTCATATATTCATTAATAACCAGAGATGGGCTGAAGTTGGCTTGAACCGAATACAAATTTCGGCCAAATATTCAGTGAGAATAATAAATTCGACCGAACTTCGATTCAATTTCGACTCTTTTAAGAGGCAGGATACATATACAAACAAAATCGTAATAGAACTCTGGCAATTAAAGCAGTATTTGGTGTTTTTATATCATAACCTGCCTGTAGTAAATTTTAAATATGAGTAAATAGATAAGAAGAGATTGTTAAATTTGATTGTTGATAACACCTTTAATAATTAAAAATAGGTACTTATGTTTCAGAGTGTTCAGTTTGTGAACAACATAAACGTGATTTTTTTAATTCAATATACGCATTGTAATTATGATATTTATTAGAAGAATACTAAGTTTATTTCGTTCTATCTATTTAATTAAGCAAAGATTTTTAAGACTTAAATTAACTTTTGTTTAAGAACTAATTTAATTTAATTTTTTATGGCATATGAAATAAATTTTACATGTTCCTAACTAAAATAAATGACCAAGATATGTATATAAAATACTTAATTTTATTTAACCGTTATGACAGACATGCTTTATATTAATTTCAGTAAAAATAGTGCCAGTAGGATTTTTTTTTCGAGTGAATTTCCGACGAGTGCCGAAGTTCGGCTCAAACTGCGAAAATTCGGTTGAACCGAATGTTAAACGATTTTCGGCCCTTTTCTATAAATAACTAAGCATTTAAAAAACAATTTACGAGGAAAAAAAAATCCATACATCTGATGACCTAAATTTGTTGCTTAGATAGTACATGAAAAAAAGCTAAACTAATAAATAGATAAATAAAAGGAAGAACTAATCAATGAACCAATGAAAAGAGAGAAGATATGAATGTACTTTTGAATCCACAAATTTACATTAGCTTATCAGTAAAATTTAAACATCTATTATATGTAGTAATTAATATGTAATTATATAATAACTGGCAAATTAACCAGTTACTCTAAAACTGATAAGGTTCTATGATTACTATGAAATTTGTAAATTATCAGTACACATTTAGTTACTTTTTATAAAAAAAAAAATATTACAAAAATTTAAATATTACTTTGAGTCTTAACTTAAATAGAAGTAGAGGTTAACAATAACTATGAAGTCAGAATTCTACAAAACATACTTTCATGTGAACCATGTGATTAATTTAGGACCCACACAAAGACAAAATTAAATTGTAATTTAAGATTTTAAGTACATCATTTCTGTACGTTATTAGGTACTTACCAGAATAATCAATAGGGGTTCCTTTCTTAAAGAAGATCAGTGTAGGGTAACCTTTGACTTTGTAAGATTCAGCAATGTCTTGTTCCTGAGTTGCATCAACTTTAGCCAACTTAATAGGAGATTCTTCTTCTGCCAATTTTGTAGCAGCCTTGGCATACTCCGGTGCGAGCGATTTGCAGTGTCCACACCATGGTGCATCTATGACGTAGACATATTTATAAAAATATAAGAATGCCGCCCGGCGTATTTAAATGCAATATCGATACAGTAACGAAAAAGGAGTATATATTTTAAAACATTGCCTCTTTAAAATACTAACTTATGAAGCATATAAATGAAAAAATAATAATTGAACTTACAGAATTCTACTAAAACGAAGTCCGTAGAGGAAACAACAGAATCAAAATTAGCTTTGGTGAGTACAAGCACATTATCTTCCGTAGGAATATCATCTCCGAGCGCGGCACCCAGAAGGGCTATCGCTACCGAAAAAACTAAAACACGCATCTTCAAATTCCGGTGGTCTTATTACAACTAATAATTCAACTCGGAAGACGAACCCTAACAAAACGCTGAAATTGCCACTTCATTCACACTTGGACACTCTTACTTGACGTGGCAGCGTCGATCGTGTGTTTGGCGGTGATTGGTTGATTTGTTTTTTTTTTATTACTTTCGACATGGTCATGACTAAAATAAAAACAAACTTTTGATTTCTATGTATTACTAATTTTATCAAATAATAATATCATGTAGCTACTATAAATCACTTAACTACATATATTTATATGAATAATTGCTGTATTTAAATTTTATACAAAATAAATATTAAGTCGATATACCAGTTCTTACTGAACGTTGGCAGTACTGTATATTTGTCAATAATTCTATTATCACTTGACAATGACATTTGTTAAAAAAACAGGTGATTTAATTTCTTTTAAGTTGATATTCTATTCAATATTCATTTAAATTTACCGATAAACATTTCTTTAAGATTATATTTCATTGTGATAAATGATATAGCCCGAGATTGTTGAAGATGTGCATACATAATATAGTCTTATCTTACAATTAATAATAAGTAATACGAAATCTATAAATTAAAAATATCAATAGACAGAAAATTTAGAAAATGTTCATGTAATCTCATGTGAAGGTAATATTTAACTTTAGTAATTATTGCGTATGTTTCTCAGTTTATTTTAAAGAATTTCTTTTTATAATAAACTTATCATAAAAATATTTATAACACTAGAAGAATTATAATTAAAAATAGACATATTATTATTACGAAGAAATTATATATTTCAAGGTTTGGACGTCATGCTCGAAACACCACATTACTTTTACTAGCCATTATGCTAGCAGATCAAACAATTTATTTTAGAATTTTAAAATTTGGAAACTATCCAATTTTTATTCTCAATCACTTCGAAGTCCAGTTGCAATATATTCTTCATAGATAAAGTTTCTGGGCCGATAAAGTTAGTTTTATTATTTAATTTGAATTAAATATAATAATTAACTTGTGAATTTTATATCTTTTTGCATAGTATTAAATATTTATTAACAAATTGTTATAGATGCCTGAATATACTGTAACATCTGAAATCTATACAGAGTATGACTACAAGACACAAAGAACACCTAGCAAAGAAGGAAGTGAGTTGCTTTTTATATTACAAATATTCTTTATAATTTATCTAATTGATATTATATATTATACAACATATGATGATGACACTTCTTACATTACGTTTTATGTTTCTAGTCAATAAAGAGCTGCAATTGAAGTTTTGTGGAGAGAAATACATTTGTTACTATATTTATATATTTATATACATTTGTTATATGTTCAAAGCTTGATTAAATTTCTGCTGTAAAGTGAATTATACTTATGTGCCTGTCATTTATTTATAACCACTTCCTCTTTTAGATGTCATATCTGAATTTCCATTTTTACTACCTAAAGGAACAAATATAGTTAAATTTGATGAAGATCACGATTTAAATATTGTGAGACCCCAAAAAGAAATTATTAAAATAGGTAAATATACTGTTTTTACTTTAATAACAAATTAGTAGGTAACTTATTAAACATTTTTTACTAACATAATAATTATATAGTAAGTTTGAAGCAACCTAAGAATTTTTGTCAGAAGGTGAGTTGAATGGACATTTTAGATTAGTCACATATAATATTAAGGTAGGTGGACAGTGTCAAGTAAAAGAAAGTGTACTTGGGAAGTAAAAATAAAGACCAGTTGAATAAAAAGAGCTTAGATCGATTTAGCTCAAAGAAAGTAAAAAAGAAAATATTTAGGTATGTACATATGTTTGGTACTGAAGACTATTTAATTTTTAGTGACTTGGTAAAAAGAAATGTAAAGAAACATCAACTTAGATCTTCATGTAGTAATATGTTACATAAATAATAAACTTTAAAATATTATTCTTGTTTATTTTCAGAACATAGTTCCAAGACCAAAATATCACTAGTTGGTCTACAGGTATGGAGGGGAGCATTTTTATTAGGTGATTTACTCATACATATTGGGCGCACTGGCCAACTGACTGGTAAAACTGTTTTGGAACTTGGTGCTGGCACTGGATTAACAAGTTTTGTAGCTGCTATGTATGCCAAAAAAGTTGTGTGCACAGGTATATGTATTCCTTTTTAATTTTATTGCTTATATGGCCAAAAGAGAATGGAAGTGCGATTTTGCTAAACGAAAACGAAGTTGAATTCAAATCTTATACACAGTATAATGAAAGATCCATAATTTTTATTAGTTTTGCACCCACGATTTTCTTCATGTGACAGGCTACAAAAGTTCTCTATGTTTTTATCCAAAACCTTAAATCTGTTGAGCCGTTAAACCATCAAGAAGTATCAAACACTTTCGGTGTTTTTTATTTCTTAAAACAGAAACGGCTCAAAATTCGGCGTCGTTTTTTTAATATCATAAATAATGATATAAAAATGCAAGAACGTCCATATTATGACATAAACTAGCATTGCCCGAGGTTCCGCCCGCGTTCAGATGACCAAAAACCAAATGCTTAGCTTTTACATATTAGAATATTGTTACATTGTAGTTTTTGTATTTTTTCTCAGAAATGAGACATTTTCCCGCGATAAAAAGTATCCTATATGTTGACCCGGATAACCAGCTACCACCATACCAAATATCATCAAAATCCCTCCAGTAACTTTTCTGTGATGCGGTAACAGACAGACAGACAGACAAATATTCTAAAAACTATAGATTCGGCCTCTGTATAGTAGATAATGTTTATTTCAATAAAATTTTCCAAAAAATATTTATTGTACAGATTCGACTTAGTTACAATTTTATTATATGTAAGTATAGATGTATAATGTATTGTATCATTTTCGCAATAATGAACCCATATGCTATTAATTTCATTTTGAAAATAGGCAATATGAGTGTGATTAAATAAAGGTGAAATATATATTTTTTAATCGCTTTTAAATTAAGCTTATATGAATATTTTGTAATGTAATTTCTTTTTGGTTAAGGAAATAATTATTAAAAAGTGTCAATTTTAGCAACAAAGCCGCTAAATTTATAACACTGGCTGTTATTATAGACTATGACGTCACGTCAAGCGCGCTAAACTGGCGGGTATTTAAATTATCCGTATCGGTATGATATTTAAAGAAAGTATACTAAATATTAATTTTTCGGAGCTGGATATTTTTTTTACAATTATACAGCTGCATGTCCCAGAAAGTAGTGTCAAGCGGAAGTCCAGAGATAGAGCAGCCCTTCGGGTACCGGAATCACTCCCATATATGTTTTTTTGTTAATTTTTTGTTAGTTTTTGAGTTATGAATTTTGTTCTGAACTTTTGAGAATTTTTAAACTACTTATTAATATTTTCAAACTTAAATTAAACATTTAAATAACTCCAAATGTTTAAATCTTAGATTTCCTGCAGTCATTTTTGGTTAGTTAACAAAGGAATTAACCTTAGAAACGATAAAATGGCAAAAAATATATTTGTAATCAGATGGCTAATTTTAAGTATTTTCTACATCCCTATCTTTGAAGGCCGATTTTAGCCAAAGAAGCCTTTTACTACTTTTTTAATGATTATGAAAGTTGAGAGCCTGGAAAACTTTCGAGACCTACTTAGGAATCATGAAGTCACCTATTTAAATTTTTAATTTAAAGTTGACAATTTAAGTCATAATTCACCAAACGTAAATTTTTCACTTTACACCAACATTTTCATAATTTTCATCAAAGTTATCAAGCTGATTATTTTAAGCATAAAAGTACAACTCATAAAGATTCAGTTGCAAAAATAAAATCTCGAAAAAGTCTTCTACTTTTTTTAGAATTTTTTTAAGTTGTATCAAAATACTCAAAAAATTCAGAAAAAAATTCATAACTCAAAAACTATGAACAATCGTAAAACATACATGGGAGTGATTCGGGTACCCGAAGGGGTGCTCTATCTCTGGACTTCTGCTTGATACTACTTTCTGGGACATCGTGTATAGCGATGTAATTTACTGTATAAAAAATAAAAAAATCGCGTATATTCCCTATTAAAGTCCATACTAATATTATAAATGAGAAAGTGTGTTTGTTTGTCCTTCTTTCACGTCGAAACGAAGTGACGGATTGGCGTGATTTTTTGTGTGGAGATAGTTGGATCACTGCAGAGTGACATAGGCAACTTTTTACCGCGGGACGGGAGGATTACCTCTTTCCCGCGGGAAAGCAGGATAATAATACAATCCAAAAAAATATAATATAAATAAATAAAATAAAAAAAATAATATAATATAAATATCGAAATTCATCCCATAAGGGGTCAAAATAGCGGATCAACTTTGTATGAAACCTACCATTTTAGAGTTATTTTTGTAGTTAGAGCGAAGCCGCGGGTTCTGTTAGTATTATATAATGTATTTTTATACATCTATTTCAGATATAGATTTAGGGGGTATATTAGACTTGATCAAATTAAATACCAAGTACAATTCAAAATTAATTAAATCCCAATTTAAAGTAATGCCACTAGATTTTACCAACTTAGACTGGAGTGAGTCATTGTTGAGAGAAATAAAACAAACCGATATTATCATAGCTGCCGATGGTGAGTATTGTTTATTTATTTTTTTCATATTTTCCTTCCTCCTCAGTCTTCTTCGTGTCTTCTCCATTCTATGTGACATTGGCGAAGTAATCTGTGCTCAACTGCCATGATTTGAAGCCATTAACAAGAATAATTGAATTGAATAAATAATTATTTTTAAAGTTAAGTAATTTATTTATTAAAGAGTTCTTGTTTTTATTGGATTCCAATTATGAAATATAATTCAACTTTTTTTGTTTTAGTAATATATGACGATGATGTGACAGCAGCATTTATTGCGACGATAGAAAAGATTCTAAATACGAATCCACCTAAAACTTTATATATAGTGTTAGAAAAACGTTATGTGTTCACAATAGAACACATGGACTCGGTGGCGCCATGCTACGAAACATTCCTCACTTTACTTAACAAAGTAAAAATACATTCGAACTGGACTGTGGAACAACTACCTCTCGATTTCCCCAAATATTTTACGTATGATCGTGTTAAGGAACTCGTGTTTTGGAAAATAACTTCGAAACAGAGTTGAAATAAATGTGATAAATAAAAGACAATAAATATATTTTACAAATAAGTGGCCATTTTAATTAAATAATATATTATTGTTATTACATAATACAGAAATATTACATATACGAATATTTAGACAAGAACTATAAATATTCGTGGATAACCAATAACATATACCTAAATAAACTTGACTGCTTTAAATAGAAGCGCGTAGAAAATAGAGCTCTATTTAGTCCTTATCAGGTGATTCTCGTACGAAACTAATTTTAATCTTAGTTATTTTTAATTCAGATTATCTTAAGTTCCATTGAAATTTGTACAAAAATAGGATCCTCATAAATAAAGCCATTTGAGTGATGGGAGTCAAAAACAGTTAAGCGTGTAGGTCAAAGTCAAATACTAGAAACTGATAAATAATTTAAAAGTATCAAAAAATTACCTGTATAGTACATATTATCAGCTAGTAACAGGTTTGGTTTACACGATATAAAATAGATTTATTCGTATATCTTACAGAAAAAAATATTAAATAATTCTATTGGGTGATAATAGATTACTAAGTAGATAGTTTTACTAACGATTAAAGAGTGTCGAAATAAATCATATTTTTCTTATTAACCATGTTGTATCTATGTATGTATTCAGCCCTTTTTAACATCCCAGTGCTAGACACGGGCCTTCCTTCAGTACTAGGGGAATCTACTAATAGTCTACCACGCTGGCCAAGTGCAAGGTGACGAATTCCACATGTCTTTTGAAAACTTGCTAGGTTCTCTCAGACATGCAGGTTTCCTCGCGATTTTTTCCTTCACCGTTAAGACAAGTGGTAATCATGTTGGAAATGATTCGCACATGAAAATATCAGAGGTGCGAGACCCTGGATTTGATCTCGCTTCACTCGGTTTCCCAAGCGAGCGCGTTACCACTAGCCTGCCACTGCCTTATTGCACTTTAATCTTTACATATAACAAAACAGTGTGCAGTATATAGACCCCAAAATAATAGTTATTAATGTTTGTCTGTATGTCTGTGTGCGTTTCACTGCTGAAGAAGCACTGAACCGATTTTGACTAAATTTTGTGTGTAGTGATAACTTATTACTCAAGTCAACATTTGGTATGCTTTTTACTACAGGAATATCTTTCGTTTCCACGGGAAAACACAACAACTAGTTCGAGTCATCCTTAGAAATTTATATGTATAAACATGTTTGATGTTAGCTTTAATATATAAGGCCTACAGAAAATTCCTCAATACCAAGCATGAGTCTACCTCCTAAGGTACACTCGCCATAACTAATTATATTTAAATCGTACCTATAGGGACGCACGAGAACGACAGAAAATCGCTACTAAATAATATATTAGTAACTAGCGACTCACCCTCGCTCCGCTCGGGTTCGTCCCTCCTTACGTTTTAACGTTTATTATAGATTTCTCAGAGATGAGATATTTTCCCGCGCTTAAAAGTATCCTATATGTTGACCCAGATAACCAGCTATCATCATACCAAATTTCATCAAAATCCCTTCATTGGTTTTTTCGTGATGCGGTCACAGACAGACACAAAAATTCTAAAAACAATAGATTCGGCCTCTGTATCGATAATAATGTCTATTTTAGTAAGATTTTCCAAAAAATATTTAATGTACAGATTCGGCTTAGTTAGAATTTTATTATATGTATAGATGGTTTGAAGTTTAATTTATCACGACTTAAAAATAAAAAGATTTAACAAAATAATTAAGACGTTATGTATGAAATGCTTTATGACCCTAAATTGTATAATAAATAAACATTGACAAAACGCTATCATAATTTCGACGTAGGTACATAATAAAGTAAATAAATTAACAATATTTTCCAATAGCTCATCCACACATTATAGTTTGCTAGTGTTCTCTTCAACAGGTGATAAAATAGTATCAGATTTATTTTTGGGTGGGCCAAAGTTCATTATACTTGGTCAGAAAAGTTTTTCGTAGTTCAGAATTTCTCGCTTGTTGATCTTTCTCTTTGCTAAGTGTTTCGATGCTTTGCCCCACGCAGAGATCGCCGGTGAAGTGAATTATTACTACTTGTGTATTGAATGACACATTTTTGTCAGGAGTTTGTTTGGTATAACTCATTTGTGGTTCAAAACTCATTGCATATGGTAAAGTTAGATCACCTAGTGTAGAATTGGAAAAATATTACATTATTTTTATAAAATATAATCAAATCTAGCAATAAAACTAAATATAATATTTGTTTTCGAAATCCTTACAGTGTAGGTGTTTCGATTGGGACGAAACCTTAGCAAGTTGTTGTGAGCTTGCACATGAAGGTTTAAAGTTTAAACAGCATCTACTATCAACATTAGATAGATCGGCGTAAGTTGCATCTAATAATATCTTGGTTTTATTGCTGGTAAATTAATTAAATTATATTTTTGTATGTTCTTGTACTTTTATATATCTTACCTGTGTTATAATCTTCAGAGTCGTGTAAAGTAGAATCTCCGGTACATTCAAGAATGCATCGACCATCTTTTAGAATACTGCGCATTGTTGTCAACTTGCTAATGACCTTTTCTGTGCTTTTATTATGTTCATTTTTATGTTTGTCTATGTTGCGGAGAAATTTCTTCATCTGGGTATTATTAAATTATGAATTTAATGATATCGTCAGCATCTCAAACTATAATTTCATTTTTCCAAATCCAAAATTGATATCGGGTGGTTGTTTTGTTTTTACATTCTATGTACGTGACAAAGATGTATTTGATATTATGGTATAGAATGTCTGTCATGGCTCAGTGGGACATAGGCTAATTGCATAACTAAACACAAATCAGAGGACGCGGGTTCGTTTCCGCACGTACGCAAGCGTGGATCCAGGGGGGGGGGGGGTCATGGGGGTCATGACCCCTCAAAGCCAAATATACTTTTTAGAGAAGTTTGAAGTCTAAGAAAGGAAGGAATAAACGGATCGATTTAAAAAAATTGTTATTATATGTATTTTGAAGATTATATTCCCCTAGTTTCATGAATATCAAAAAGTTTTTGCAGAAATCTATATTAATATAATAAAATTGTAACTAAGTCGAATCTGTACATTAAAGATTTTTTGGAAAATCTTATTAAAATAAACATTATTATCGATACTAAAGTTTTAAAGCCATAGCCCCAAAAATAGAAAACTAGATCCGCGCCTAGTTAGATTTTGCTAAGCCTATGACCCTCCCCCCCAAAATTTAACTCTGGATCCGCGCCTGCACGTACGGTGAATATATTCATTTTATTTACTGAACATGAAAGTATATTTTCTAGAACTCACAGAAAATAAAGAATGGAATGCAGACTTACCACTGTACCAAAGAGAACATGAAAAAGATTTAAAACAATATATCCTTAAAAAAGCTACTTATTAATATAATAAATATTAAATAGCTTACGGTCTTCGACATTTTCTTAGGTGGATCATGGTAAGACATTTTGGGCTCCCCGGGGTTACTGCCTGTTACATACAATGTATTTTTCGGTATGTTAAATTCTGAATGAACAGAGGCTTGAGCTTCCATTGGCTCTTCTTGACGACCTGATGTTGTAGATGATTTACTATTGGAAGGCATGTAAGCAGATTTAACTGTATTCTCCAATTTTGCCGATCCCTTCTTAGCGTGTCCCTTTCTACGAACAGGCGATTCGTCATTTGAAACACTTTCTTCCGAAGTTGATGGAAAAACTTCATTTAAGCTTAGAACTTCGACGTTACATTCTTCAAGGTTAGCTGGGTTATCTATGTCTGCTACTTGACAGAGCTGGTCAGTCGAGTGGATACTGATAAAGGATTTTTGGCCGGAACACGGGTTCGATTCTTCACCTGAATGCGATAATTTCTTTGACACAGTTACTGAAAAGTCAAAATATTAAGATAAAACATGTAAATAAAGTAGTATAAAAGTAATAGGATAAATGTAACTTACCGGCGTAAGTGTACCCTTCATTTGGAGCACAATTCATTTCACCTAAAAGAATTAATTATTTAATAGGTACATATGGCAGGATAATTTGTAATTTATAAGTAATGCGTCCAAATACGTAATGGTTGTGCTATTCTTACCTCTGTCTTCATTATCATTAATATTTTGGGAGTCTAATCTACTTTTATCCGTTATTTTGTTAGCATTCTTCGAATTTGACATATTTAAACAATGAATTTTAGTTAGTGATCCTTGTCAAATAGCATTTAGTTTTGTTTTTATTGTCTTTGATATTTGTTTATTCTTATTTTGACTGTCACGTGTTGAACGTTATTATGAAGCCTTCATTTTTCAAGTTGCTTAAACTCGTAGTTAGCACATTTACTTTTATCAAAGTTTAGTTTATTTAAATTTACAATACTACGACATCGATTATTAACTTATGGGTTTTTCTTAGTACGTACCTTAGATTTTGTTGTTATATTGCTTACTGTTATAAATAAATTCGTTTCGTAAAAATAATGCCATTAAATTCGTTAAAATAATGCCTATTTTTTATATATATTTATTTAGCTATAAATATTGTATAGCGTATTTAATGCATCTGTACATTTTTTTAAGAAAAACTACATTTTATTTAAGAAAAGTTCCCGATAAAATGATGAAAAAAATCCTATTTTAATATTAGAAATTTAAAAAAAGTCATCACTTTAGACACATAACACTAAAAATATATTAAAACACAAGACTATCAACCATACGAAGTCGGTGAACATTTAACAGCTAATGTCAAATAAAATAAAACAAATATTTATTGAAAATAATAATTATATTTCATTTCATAAGTACAAATCATTACAGAAATTACTCAATGTTACAAAAATAACAAAATAGTATCAATTGATCATTGCAATATGGAAATACATTAAACAATTAACATAAACACACAACTAATACTATTGCATAAATGTTGCTCGCAACTAGTGATGGGCGAATATGAACGACAGAGCTCATTCGATTATAATATCGACAAGTAACGCCAATCGATTATTAATAAAACGGTAATATCATTTAATATCTAAGAACTCACTATCTATCACTATAGGCAAGCCAGTTGTAATATTAAAACAATAAAAATCATTCAATTGTGTATTCCATTCATTTGAGTCATTCACATTCGCCCATCGCTACTAATAACAGTCATGTCATGTCATTCACTCGAGTACAATTGAGGATATATTAAGGCAATAAAACTTTGCAGTCTTTAAAGTCGCTATGCAAAAGTGCATTGAATCCAGTTATTTGAACAATTATTATTTGACACTAACCATTTCCAACATTCAATAAGCTATCTGTATTTAACGAATCCTTTTCAATTAATGTACCGCACATTTTGTTTTATTAATTTTAAATAATTTTATTATTGCTATTGAACTATTACTAGCTATGAAATTAACCAAGCATCGATCACTAAAAGGAATTAGATACACAATCAGCGACAAAAAAATGTCCTCAAATCAGCGAGTCTGGGTCGTAATTTTTTTTTGCTTTTTATACATAGCTTTGTGAAAACAACTTTAAGTATTGCTTTTAAGGTTGAATTTACATTATTATATATTTATTTCCACTAGAATTATCTAAACAGAATTAATGACAGGTTTAAGAGAACTTTTGTATGGGATTGTGTATCTATTTTTTCTTTATCGATAGAACAAACTCATTTAAGGAAGAGCTCTGAAAATTGGGTAATTATTATATTTCATAACGATTAAAAATAATCATTACAATCTATATAAGATGCATATGAAAAATTCTAAAATGACTACATAAAATGTGCCCCCCAGAATCATTTTTTTTTCATAATAAGAATTGCAAAGTTTCAATGAAATAAAAACATTTCCAATTTAAATTATTTTTGTATACATTTCCGTACATACATACATACACTTTCTTTATTACCTGAATTGATTTCAACTGTCATTATCACAGAACTAATGTTTCCTATACTATGCGACGTCGCTCGTGTTGATAATGCTAATGTCAGCTTTCTACTGGGAAATAGTTTTATTTTATAAGCGATTGTTGTGTAACATTTAAACATATTACTGTATTGTCTTATAGAGACTATATATTTTGTATTTGAACAGTTAAGTTATAATTCGCGTTTGTTCATCATGTAGTCTTTACTTTCAATCAGTCTATTGATAGAAGTCATTATGCTACGGAAGAGTATAGTGTATAACCTTATGTAAATGAAACACAAAACAAGAAGAGATCCAGTATCGGCGAAAGAAATTTATCATAATTTAGTAAACTTAACTAATGCCGTCCATTTAATGGAGGACAACTATTTAAAACTTATACAATGGGCAGTACCGAAATAATTAACTAGTCACGTGACAATATCTTGTGATATGGCGCCGTTGACGAGGTCTCATAACGGCCTGAGATGTCCTGGAAACCAGGGAGCCTCATGGAGACCAGTCTTTGAACCGATTAAATACTGAATATTCGCTATACAGAGCTTTTCCGTTCCGATATGGACGACCGTTTCCGACTCTGAATGCTTCCCGACGACATTTTCCTTTTGTTTTCATTACTAGGACCGGGGCTAGATGATTTGTTGAAGTTGCTCGCCATTCTGTTTGCGTTTTGTAAATTCGAAGTTTTCCGTCGTACGGACGGTGAGGCCTCAACGTTGTTTAGTTTAGCCGTAGTCGTCGGGGGCTTTTGTTCTATGATCACAGGTTGTTGATATTTCCCTATAGTGTTCCAATGTTCGCGTTGCGCTCTCAACGAGTCACGCATTTTTTCTTTGGCTTCGGCATTATCTGCCAGCATTTGGTTGAGCATTTGCATGGTCTGGTACAACGCTACCGGACTGAGTAGTCCGAAGTCGTGTAACGAACACATGTGAAGAATAAAGTTTCTATACAAATTCTTCTCGAGGAGTTCCTTTCCTTTCATTTGCAAGAACATTTGGCAGGCCAATGGTATCTGACAATCGCCCACATAATTGTATTTCATGACATGCAAATTCCACATTTTCATTAACTCCTTCTCGCCTTCATTTACATCTGTGAATTCATCGATCATCATCATGGTTTTTTGTTGTAGCCATAACGGGTCCGTTTCACTTTCCGAGTCGATGTCTAACTCGTTGGGATATACGGGGAGGCAAGTGATTGTGTGGTGATATAATCTGCAAAGCGTGAGACATTCAATTATGTTAGAATTTTTATTTTTTTCAAGTTTTTGTATGTTTGTTTTCGTTCCTTAATGATTTTCGAATTACTGATTTCGTAAGATTGTATAAACTATTAACTTCTTCATCTAGTAATATATTTGTTTTAGTAAGTTTTGAGTTTAGAAAAACAGAACAAAAAAATTTTTGAACATAAAGACATGATTTTAAAAATCAAATAAAATAAAGATATTCTTGAGTGAGTAGTACAGTAAAAAAACTGCACCTGGGGTTTTTTCTTAAAAACATTTGGGTTTTAAACAAGTTCTTTACTTGGGCTATAAGAAAACTTGCGTTTTATACACATACTGAGTAAACCCTTTGAGAGGCGAGAAAAGAATATAAAAGCTTAATTATTATGCCTTACAAGGCAAATTTTCTGTGAGACAATGCATTATCTATTATGTCTTGTGAGATACAGTCGCTGTGAGTCAAGGATGTCATTATTATAATCCTCAACAATCGATTTGCGTTTTATTAATTTATTTTTCTGGCCTAAGACAAAAAATCAAATTCATCCAACTGCTATTATCAATATCAAAGAACTTTGCCAGGCTGTCTAGTAATAGTCCCAATACATGATAATTCCCTAATACATTATTTTTCATATTTAGGAGGTAGGTAAAATAACAGGGTTTTTCTAAATGCATATAAAATCATATATGGAATTTATAAGAAAACACATATTTTTTTTTGTGTCTGTCTGTTTGTTCCGGATAATCTCTGAGACAGCTGGACTGATTTGGACGGGACTTTCACTGGAAGATAGTTGATGTTATAGGGAGTAACATAGGCTACTTATATTTTAGAAAAAGAATTAGGGTTCCGCTCAAAAAAAAATTATACCTAGGGACGACCCCACCGAAGCGAGGATGAGTCGCTAGTATCTATAATGTTCACTAAACCACAGAGTACAAAAGCACAATACCTATTATGTCCAGTAAGATAGGGTCGCTGCGCGTCCAGCACGTCGCTGTCGTCCAGCTCGAGGAACTCCGCCAGGCTGTGGCGCGGCAGGCGGCGGCGGCCGCGCGGGCGCCACACCAGCAGGTGCGTGAGCGAGGCGCGGCGCGTGGGGCCGGCGCGCGGCCCGCCCGCGCCGCGCCCCGCCGCCGCGATCAGGTCGTGCGGCGACCCCGTGTACGACCCGTCGTACAACTCGTTGATGGATACGTCGATGCGCGCTCCGCCTGGGATCGGCTGTAATCATATTTCTTTGTGTTGTATTCAGCTGTTTTTACAGTTCCACTGCTGGGTACGAGACTCCTGGGTACTTCAATACGAGGGGATAGGCCATAGTCCACCACGCTGGCCAAGTGCGGGTTGGCGGACTTCAAATGTCTTTTGAAAACTTGCTAGGTTCTCTCAGACATGCAGCTTTCTTCACGATGTTTTCCTTCTCCGTTAGACAAGTGATAATCATGTTGAGAATGATTCGTAATGAAAAATTCAGAGGCACAAGACTGGGGATTTGAACCCACTTCACTTGGTTTCCTAAGAGAGCAGGCTAACCCTGGGCTATCACCACCTTAGGAATGGCATCATATAGTGATATTATAATGGTGAATGTTACTTTTTCATTTGTTTATGAGTGTGGCAAGCTGTTATGACCACCCTGCATGCCATGAGAGGAAAGTGGGTAGAAATTACTTGTATATTTTTATAGGAATCATAAATATATACAAGTAGTTTCTACCCGAGTCCCTAGTTTTACGAAAATGTTTTGATGAATTTCAAGGTTCATTCCTTGTATAGTTACATCTACTAAAATAATTACTAAATAATACAAATGTATGCAAAAGTTCATACTTACAAAATAAGTGAAATTGAAACGGGAGTGACATAATTTTAAATGTTTGAGCAAAGAATACAGCGTCCCACAGTCCAGCGAACACCATGGACAGTGCAGGTCATCGCAAGCCTCTGTTTGTTGTCTTGAGTTATTATTGTATAGGAACTGATAAATTATTTGTTGTCTTTTAGATTCACCTTCACTTGTTTCTTGTTTTATTTTTTCACCTGTACAACAAAAATAATTATATTAGAATATGTATTATGTCCATATTTTTACATTTATACAGTTATGACACCTTAAATATTAAAAAAATAGATGCATTAATTTAATTCAATGAAACCAGTTTTGGGCAGTTTTACAATTGACTAGAGACTTACCCTTGCTTTGCTCGGGTGCGTTTTACATTTTTATCAAACAAAAGGTCTAAGTCGAATGATATAAAGAAGAATTTACATGTACAAAATCAATCATGATTATCAAACTATTTAGTTGGATAAGGATTAATAATATCATGATACAAGTGTCATCTTACGATTCTACTCGTGTTTTGATTAACTAATTTGAACAAAAAGCGGTTGTTGTGACTTTAATAATATTAGACATTAGCGACTCACCCTCCCTTCGCTCGGGTTCGTCACTAGGTACGTTCTAATGGTTAGTATGGAATAGATAGACTATATTATATTATATGATATATAGCCAATAGCCTTTCTCAATGAATAGGTTATCTAATGCAAAAAGAATTTTTCAAATCGGATTAGTAGTTCCTGAGATTAGCCCGTTCAAGCAAACAAAGAAACTCTTTATAATGTTGGTATAGATATAGCCTCGAGGGCCTTTTTGAGCCAACATATAGGATAGTTTTTACTGCGGGAAAATACCTCATCTCTGAAAAATCTATACTAAACGTTAAAACGTAACTAGGGAGGAACCCGAGCGGAGCAAGGTTGAGTCACTAGTAAACTATATAATTGTAGTTTGAGTACTGACTGTAGTAGTAATAATACTAAAGTATTAAAATTTGTCTCATAACATAAATCATAAACAATGCATAATGCATAACTTGCTAAGCAATGATTTCAGACTGATCTTTAGAAAAACTGTTAGAAAATGGTTGCTGTTAAGCAACTAAAAAAACTGACTAAAGATAAATGGCAATTCTATAAGACAAATCTATTTTTGAACACACATTTAAAAAGAGATTAATATAATAAGTTCAATTAATTATTTTAGATATTCAAATATATTATATGTAGGTATAGTATATTTGATTTAACTGCCTCGGCGGTGTAGTGGCTAGCATGTACGGCTGCACACCCGGAGTTCCTGGGTTCGAGTCCCGGGTCGGGCCAAGTTTATTTATTGAGACTTTCTGTATAGTAAGTCTCAGTAACAGCCCGGAGTTGGGAAGTTGGCGGTATTTTACCCCCGTGTCTCGGAGAGCACGTAAAGCCGTCGGTCCTGCGCCTTAACTCTCATCGGTCGTGTCGAGTGGTCGTCCCACCGGAGTATGAGAGTGATAGGAATAGAGAGTGCACTTGTGTTTGCGCATACACTTGAGCACTATAATATCTCCTGCGCAGTTGGCTAATTTCAATGAGATTAGCCGCCGTGGCCGGAATCGGCTAGGAGAACATCATCAGTATATTTACCATTTTTAATTTCACTAGTAGAACATTTTTGTGCAGAGAGTTTATCTTTAACAGAGCTTGACTCTTTTTTAATACCATTTGTATCGTGCTGGTACAATTTTGGCCTATTGACTAAACCATTAGTCGGTTCTTGACTCCAACTCAGTTTTAGTTTCAAAAGTGGCCTTACTTTAAATATGTTAAAAGGATTTGTTTCCGAGTGGAGATCATTTTCCTAAAATGTAAAAGAGAAGCAATCATTGACAACTAGTAGGTTTAAACTAATAATTTAAGCTATTTAAAAAAAAATATACAAAATGTTTTCAATAATTACAATAATAACTTACATTTGGTATAGTCTCCCATTGTGCCATAAGAGCTTTATGTGGTGACCTAGCTATAGTGGCACTACGGCCTCCTGGTGTAACATCATGTAAAACTAAGTCATACTCTCCATTAGTTAGTAAACAGCGATTGTGCTTGTCATAAACAATAAGTTCACTACCATACAGTTTACTCCATTTACATTCTGTGCTTGATGAATTTAAATCAGTTGAAGACTTAAGACGCTTGGTTAAAGGTTCTAAGGAGAAAGTGAAGTATAATTAGACAAGTTTTTATATGTTTATTATAATAATTAAGGCATATAAATAATGTAGAAATTATTTAACTTCATTTTCATAAGCAACACTGAATGTCATTGTATAGAGAAAACATTTTTATCATTTACTTACCATCACTATCACCATTAGTGATTTCTGTTGAACTTGCTACATTAGAATTTGCTGAGGCTTTAGTTACAGTTACTCTTAACATTAACATATAAGACTTGACATTAGGGCCTTGAGAAGGGCTAAAAGTATCACTAGAGATGCTGACTGCTGATGCCATGGCTGGTGGCTCAGATGTTGAAGGATTTAGAGGAACAGAACAGCTTCCAACCTAGAAGTATATTCAATATTATCTATATTCTACATATAACAAATTAAAGAAATATAATATAGTCAATAAACATGAAAATATAAATATTGTGCTTACTGAAACTTCCACAATAGCAGATGAACTTTCCTTCCTTTTTTTGTGACATATCTTTAATAACAAAGTTTCAACTTTAACTTGAAAGTCTCTAGGATCTTCTAAGCTTTTATCATAAAAGCCCAAAAACGTTAAAGTCATGTAACCACCCAGACTATTGGGTTGCAATTCAGTACTCTTTTTTAAGGTAATTTTTTCTAACAAAGAATCCACTTTAAAACCAACACGAGTTTTATTGCTTCTTGACATTCTACGCTTCATATAGGACAACGTCCTGTTGAGAAAAATTGGCTGTAAACGAGAACATTTAATTAAATACTTGTTAATCATTATTTACACTGACAGTAATTTAAGGTTTGATACGAACCGACAACATATTACGCGTCCGTAAAAATCTGTATATCTGTGTAGGCTCTGAAATAAAATGATTATTTAAATGTAATGTGCAAATTATACTTATGGGAACGCAACTTATCACTGCTCTTAATCACGACTTACTTTCGAACGCTTGTAAAAATAACTCATGGTCAGCCTGTAAGTGATCAATTTTAGAGTTTTTATTTGTTTCACTATCTTTTTCACGTTTCTTTGGAGGCATTTTAGGCTTTACCTAAATAACTTAGTACTGAAACCGCCAAGTTCATCAGTTCGTTGACTTGACAGCGTCAGGTCAAGTCATAGACACAAAATAATTTTAAGCGCTGACGCTACTATAAAATACATTGGTGTTTTATTATATACGCATATACCTACACTTGGACACTTGAAATATATTTATTTGAAAACTGTATTAATGTTGTAGCATAACTATGTAAAACATGTTTTATAAGACAATATCAGATTATTAATGTTTTGTTATATAAGAAAGACAAAAATGTATAATATGTATATACATTACCTTATTTGGGAAACGATTGGAAACCATAGAGCAGACGAATTGACAAAATTATAATTGTCACTTCATTTTTGACACATACACAAATACAATTTTCAAAATATAAATTGATTTATAAGGTTTAAAAGACTGTTCAAAAATCTATAAATAATGACACTATGCACAAGCTTACCAAAGATAAAAAAATTATACGAAGAAAATTAAAAAGAACTCAAAAAAGTGCAATTGAAAAAGGCATAGATGGAACTTTAATTAGACATTTTTATTATGTCAGTAATATCAAAGAAAAATCATTAATTTTAGGATTAAATGCCGCAATAATATCAGTAGGAGCAGCATTAATATTGGTAGCGATAACTAGTTTAGCAGTGGAATATTTATTAAGTGCGAGATGTCTGTTACCTATTAATCACTTGGTGTGGGAAGCGACGCGGCCTCTCGCCGATTGTAACTATTGTGCGAATGTTACGAAACCTATTATACTGCAGAATATCACACGCCAAAATTTTAGGGTAGGGAAAATTTACAGCACAAAATTTATCAATATATTGTTTTTTAAATATTTAATCTTAATTTTATTTTCGATATAGAAATATGCATATTCTTCAAAGCCAATCATAGCTAAAGATGCTATTAAACATTGGAGAGCAATAAATGACTTCAACTTTTACATGTTTAAAAGACTATATGAAGAAACAGCTGGTAGCTATGAGAGTTTGGAGGAAGGCTGCCAATTCCTTAACTTTAAAACAGATCTTTTTTCATTAAAGGATGTATTTGAAATGCCTGATATTAGAGTAAGAAATGGCCCAGGGCAGGAGCCCTGGTATGTGGGATGGTTTGTAATAATCAATCAGTGATAATTTTTATGTTCTACATTTTTCCTGTTAATTTTTTTCACTATTATTTTTAGGGGGAACTGTCATCCTAATATTCTGGAAAAGGTTAGAAAGTTCTACAATATACCTGAATTTCTTCCAGAAGATGCTGAATTCCCAGCCACAGAAAATATATTCTTTGGATATGAAATAGGAGCTGTTATGCATGTAAATACTTTATTTAACATATTTAGTTCAATAATTTAGAATAACGGTAAATTTGGAAAATCTATATGAAATTCATTTCTCATGGAAATTTTTCAGTTGGATTACATACCAAGGTTAATGTGGCAAGGACAAGTTAAAGGTAATAAAACATGGACTGTAGTACCTGTTCCTGAATGTGAAGATGTGTGCCAGAAGTTCCAATATTATGTAGAGCCAGGAGATGTGGGTATGTATAATTTTAAAAATCATCATTTAGGATGATGAAAAATGCTAAAATTTCTATTTATTTGCTTCTCTTAATAAATTATATATTACTTTTCAAATATCTTGTTGCAGTGTTATTGGATACTCGTCTTTGGTACCATGCAACAAGTATTCCTAAAGGGCAGTTCTCCTTGACAGTGCAGTCTGAATATGGTTGATTATTATCACAAGTGCTTTATTTTCAGTATTATTTACATATCAAGATGCCAAAGTTTTTTATTCATTTATGTATTTTGAAAGTGCCATTTTATTACATTGTATGACTATTTACATATAGCTTTAAGTACTAATTAATTTTTTGTCATATTTATTTGTGATTAAAGTTTTACACTAACAATCTTATGTTTTATTGAAAAAATGTGAAATGAAACCATGTTTAGTTTAAAACATTTTTTATCTAAATCTAGTATCAAATTACTGTGAAGAATTGGCAAGACTTCATGTAAAAATTAACATGCAATTTTATGAACAATATTGGCCAAATAGGTTACATTAATTCTGTCCAATTCTTCACTGTGAGTGAATTTTATAAAGTTCAAATGGAGATCAGGTTTCGAAACACGAAGGACAATAAGCTCATGACAATGAATACCGCACTGAAGAAGTATATAATATTCCAATTTTAGCATTATTGTACAGCTCTAAACCCAAATGCATAAAATGCAATTTTACAATAGCAAAAAAATAATTTCTCACTTAACCAGATATATGTCAAATTATCAATGCACAATTTTGTAATTGACATAGCAATAATGATATCACAAAACAAACAGTACCACTGTGACTGGTACAGAAACAACTTACGATATCATTATAGATTTTATAGTAAATTATTTCAAAGAAATAAAATGTAGCAGTAAAAGTCAAATAATTTAGGTAGTTGGTACATAGAGAGCCCTAGCAATAATTAGCTTAACTGTAAAATTGTATAAGTTAATCATTAATATGAACTTCTAAATATAAAATGTTGGTTACATGTAGGTGTGCTAGGGCACAATTCACATCCATAATTTTAAATATATTGCAACTACCCAAGTAGATCGCATATGGTACGAGTAGATAGAGACAATAATATAATTAGAAAAACTGCCACACTCCAAATACTGCATCTTTTATGGCTTCTATGTATTGTGCAGGGACCCAGTACACCCAATATCTGGATCCCTCTGTAGGGCCAAGTTGTAGACCCTGGAAAATAAGTAAATTTAAGGGTAATTGTTACACATCCATATCCATACCTATATTATAAATGTGAAAGTTTGTAAGGATGGACGGATGGATGTTTGTTACTCTTTCACACCAGAACGGCTGAACGGATTTGGAGGAAATTTAGCACATGGATAGTCTGGAATAGAATGGAATAGCACATAGATTACTTTTTATTCCAGAAAAGAAAATGCTAAAAAATTGCATGGGTATTATGTAGAATTCAGATGGAGATACATATTTGTACTCCATATTATACACAAAAAATATTCCTAATTAAACTAAAAAAATCTTTAAATCAATTCTGACTAACCATGATATGATATTCTTCATGATCCTTGATGGGTTCAGATGTTATACCTGTAAAAAATAAAAAATAAATAAACCCAACAAATTCTTAAAATATTGTTAATAATGATTGATAAATAGAATCATGCATTATGAACAATTATTGATTTGGAATGAATATTTTTTATATTAATTCATGACCTATTCATGTTTAACTTTATTACACTCAGTAATCATATTTACTTTTAATAGATGTCATGGCAAGTTTTTCAGTACGCTCTTTGGTTCCCAGCCACAGTTGATCCTGTTCTGGTTTAAAAGTGAGCCTCACTTTTCCTCCATGTTTATTTAACATCCCACTTAATGGCACTGGTGGAAGTGGTTCCTAGTTATAAATAATTAATTTATTATTTTGTAATGTGACTCAATTAATAGATAATAGATTCCATAAAATATATTTTGTATAGTTGTAATGAAAATTGTTTTTACACTTATTTGAATTATACTTTTTCAGTAAAAGCAAATATAAAAATGTTTATTAAATTTTTCCAACAAAGTTTTGATTAAAGTACATAAAAAAACATACCTTAACACCTTTGATTCCTGGCATTACATCTGGAGGGATTCCTTTATCAAGAACTTTCCTATGAATCTTTTGCATGCATAAAGGCTCCTTATTTGTCTGACTACTATTTTTTTCTTCCAAAATTTCCTATAGCAAAAGAATGTAATAGTAAGCTTTAATACTAAGTTAATAAAAATCATAGTCTCGAAGTATTATGTTCTAAGTAGCTATTATAAATATATTCTGTGAACCACTTTATTTCCTGAAGAATTTCAAATAAATAATTCAATTTAAAAATTAAATTTATTTAGTAAATACCTTTGGTGCACTCTTCACAGCCAATATGTCATCCATTTTAGATCCAACAAGCATGACCTTGCCACCCTTAACTATTCCAGCATTCCTTAGCGTTACATTATCGCGGGCCATGCCTTTAATTATTAATTTTTGAGCTGATTGTGGAACGCCGCATATCCTCTCTAAGTGTGCCTTAAGTTCTAATACAGTAGCATCATATGCGAATGTGATGTCATGTCTACTTTTGTTAAAAACTACGGTAAATTCGATTTGCTCTGGGATCTCACACAATACTGAGTCTTCTGTAGATTCTGAACTGCACGCAGCAATCTCAGTGGGAGCTTCATTATGTGGTTTTCCATTATCAACACATGGTTTATTTTCTGTATCACTTTTCGAGCTGCCATTCGCTATAGAATTTGGATCAAGATTTTCTGCAGTATCTCCTTTTTCAGAAGCTAAAAGAAAACGTGAGTTAGCAAAATTCTAGAACAAAAGATATTTTCAGGACGATACAAAATTTGTCAAAAAATAATACAAGAAACAGAAGTCAAATATGTATTAAATCTTACCTACGTGTTCCATGATTGAATACTATTAGTAAATTTGAATTTTTCTTACACACAAAAAATATGTATTTTTAGAGTAGTTGTTTTGAAAAAATAATTAAAAATACAGCCGACTGGCTGACGTGAAGCAACAAATTTTTCATTAATCGTCACTCTTTGTGTTGCGTTCAGGAATAAAATAAGGACAATTATGCAGTGGAAATTTTATTTCTTATATTGATTTTTTAAATAAAGATAAAGATAATAGATATAAAGAATTCATTTTTATTTTATACATTGATTTTTATTTTATAATAGTTAATTGATTTCTTGGTATGATTCCACATGTAACTTTATCTGCATTGATGTTGCTATGGCGCCAAATTAGTAAACAAAATGCGTTTTTGAAATGTCGATATTGTAGACGTGAGTTTCTGTATATAATTTTTTTTCTAATAAGAATAACTGTAATTGCCAGCACTTTCTATATGTTATTGATTTAAAATTTAGGTATATTATCAATTAAGATGAATTTTAATCTTGATGATCCATTAGCAGGAATTTTGAGTGACGGTAGTGATGATAGCTTCTTTGATGATGATATACTAGGAAAGAAAAAGCCTCAAAAGAAAAGTAACACTCCTATTGCAGCGAAGAAGACAGCTTTGTTTAATTTAGATGAAACAAAGACACAGGAGGGTAATGCCATCATTGATGATAAAAAATTAGTCGGAGATAAAACTCTTAAGAAAGAACCAACATTTGATTTAGCTAAAAATGACTCTTTAAAAGCTGCCACTTCGACGTCATTTAAACAGTCTATTACGAAGGAGTCTATCTTTCAGCAAAGTGATGCCAAAAATAAACCAACTTCTAATAAATTGGAACCTAAATCTCCTGCAAAACTTAGTACGAGTGTTGATAAGTTAAATTTTTTAAACGATTTAAGTGGAGATGTAAAAAAAGAAACCGTGAAACCTCAGGATAAAAGCAAAGGTTCCCAATCTTTATTAGACGATATATTGGGAGCGCCGTCTACCAAAGGAGTTTCCAGTCAACCTACAAGATCAACAGCAAGTAAAAATCAGGATTTTGATATAGATTCTTTTCTGGGTAATTCAGAATCCAAGCAAACAGTACCATTAAACAAAACCGTTGTACAAAAACCTTCAGTCAAAACTGATACGCCTAAAGAATCGTCTAATATTCAGCATAAAAAAACAAAATCTAATGATGATTGGCTAGGAATATTTCAAGACGACGATAACAATAATGACATGGACGAGCAAGATGATGACGTTCCGGCTTGGCTTGGAGGAGCTTCGAGTAGAAAGAAAAAAAATATGAAAGAATCAAAACCGGAAAAGCAGAATATAGTTGCAGAAGAACCTAAGCCAAATGTAGAAGTTGTTGAAGAGTCTCAACAAAATAAAATTCTAGAAACAAATATAGACCAAGTTAAAAAAAATACAGAGATTTTGAATTTACCATCGTTAGATACTAAAGAAGATTTAACTATGGAAGGAGCTGCTCTTTACTTACAGCAACAAGAATCACAGCTAATGGTAGCTTTGCAATTAAAAGCGCAAGATGAAAAACTAGCCGCCATGCAAAGTGAGTTTTACTTTTTTAACTAGAGAATAATTCATTTTTTTATACCTATGTTGTGGGTTTTAAATAATATATAAAAGATGTCGAATCCCTTCGACAATTAAGCCAAAAAAATTAGACAAGTAGGTCCCGACTTCCGCACCGAGGGTTCCGTAGCAGCAAACGTAATTTAATTTATAAGGATTAAGTAAAACTATAAGTAATATTCATATCATCGACAGTAAAAATAATTTTCTTATTTTCATACTAGCATTGCTCGCGGCTCCGCCCGGGTTCAAATGACCAAAAACCAAATTCATAGGTTTTACATATTAGTATGCTCTTACATTGCAGTTTTTGTATTTTTTCTCTTAAATGAGATACTTTTCCGCGGTAAAAAGTATCCTATATGTTGACCCGGATAACCAGCTACCATCATACCAAATTTTATTATAATCCCTTCAGTGGGTTTTCCGTGATGCTGTAACAGATAGACAGACAGACAAGAATTCTAAAAACTATAGATTTGGCCTCTGTATCGATAATAATGTCTATATCAATAAGGTTTTCCAAAAAAAATATTTAATGTACAGATTCGGCTTAGTTACAATTTTATTATAATATGTATAGATTATCTACACCGACGCGCTATGTACACTCAGATTTTTTACAGTAGGTACAGTTTCTATAGAACGCTACTTTAATTTTTATTATTTTTCGTATTTGTGTTTGACAGCCTAGCACTTTACATGCGACATGTTTTTCCCAAATTTTAATGAAATGGTCTCCGACCCATAATCTCCGAGTAAATTGGCAGTGACATACGGACAAATGACCATTGGGAAATTATAATGGTGTTTTGGCTGCGGAACTCTTAAACAATCAAGCATTGCATTGTAATTTATAATTAATTATTTAAATTTCAATAAAACATAATATTTGTCATAACTCACTGTCAATGATGATTTTTTGCAATAGATTTTACTCAGAGGTCATTATCAGAACATTTCACATACTTATGTATGTTTGAATATTTGTTGTAACATTATCAATATAAGTCATTTTCTACTCAACTTTCACTGAAATACATAAAGGGTTACAAATTTTTTTTTAAGTTTTTTATAGTTGGAAGTTTCAGCCAATTCTTGATATTTTCAAAGACGATCAGTCGAAATAAGTTCCATTTAATCATTTTAATTTTAATATTTTACAAATCAGTGGGCCCAGGGCCACCTCAAAATGTTGAGAAAAATATTTTTTTTCTTGTCAAAAACTTCGTATTTATATAAGCTACCAATTCTACCCCCAATCTAAGAAAATTTTTTTTTCGTTCTTAATATAGAATGCACAGTTTGCGCGTACACTTGATAATATCTTCTGTGCACATACTCGTAGCTAGTCTAAGTAAGATTGGCTGCCGTGCCCGAAATCGCAGTATAAAATTATATTGTATATTAGAATACCTACATATTTAGTGCGTCAAAAAGAAAGTCAAAGAGTTCAACGTGAAGCAGTACTGGCTCAGCACGAGCAGCTCGACGCCATGTTGCGTCGTCAGTCGGAGAACAGACAGCAGATGCAAGCCATCATAAGTGCGCACCAGGAGAGAATCACACAAAGGATAAAGGTGAATAAAGGATACCTACTAACTTTCACTTTACATTGTTATTTTCCCACTTAATTCAGAAATATAAGGATCTCGCTCAATGCAGATTTTCCGTAGGTCAGCAGTTATCTGACAAAAGCAGGGGTGGATCTATATGTATATAGAATTTTTAAGCTGGAGCCCATGGCCCCTAAAATATAACGGGCTTTTTGTTCAAAACAATGGATAATATTGTGAATATATAAAATAAAATGTATCTAAAATAAAAAAAATATGGCCATAAAAGTTCATTTACCTGAGATCATTTAAAATCACAATGAAACAATAGCGTTATCTTAATTTCGTCTAGTACCATCTAGATTTTTGAAGGACAAAATGAAAATTAGTTCAATTCTAATTAATTAAACTAATTGTCATTTTTAGATCTCCAGGAAATGTTAGACCAGGGCGCCCCAAATTCACGGTCTGCCCCTGGACTTCAGCCGATACAAAAAGTGCCGCGAGCTCTTATGTGTTGAAAATTGATATATAACAAACTTATGTATTATAATCATTATTGGCAAGCAATATAACTACTTGTATGTCATGAACATAAATAATTGAATTTTGTTATTTGTTATTTATAAGTAGTTCACAAGCTATTTCAAAATATATGTAGGTAGGTATACAATAATATGTATAAACAAACATTTAGTACCTTCATATAGGTATGTTTCGTAAAGTTATCATTTATCTCCTGTGAATCTATATACTATCCGTATTTCTTCAAAATCGATAAAGCTTTGTGAAAGTAATAGAAACAGACAGAAAGTAATATATTTTAACCATTGAATGATTAAACGGTTTGTATGATATTATTTTAAAACAGGCTTTATTAGGTGATACGAATATTGAAAATGAAGAAGAACACGGATTGACAAATGATTATGAAGAAGCAGAACGGAAAGAAACACCATTCACAAGAGAAAGGAAGCAGTTGTTGCAACTTGTGCAATCCTTACAGGAAAATCACGACAAAGAGATCGATCTAATGGAGACTTCTTATAGGTACTAGAATATGAGAGTTTTGCTTATTTATAATTTTGTTTTATTGCATGTAAATTTCTTTCTTCTATCTTTATTCTATTTTTTCTAAATGTTTGATATTACATAAAAAACATTTAACCCAACCTAACAAAAATGTGACTGCAGTCGTTCCAATAGGGAATATGCGTGATTTTTTTTGATTTTTTTACACAATAGCTAACATTTTTATATATTGAAAAAAATTATCAAGCTCTAAAGAACTAATATTTAGTATATTTTTTTTTTAATATACCGACCCGGATACTAACGCCCGCTATTTCGCGCGCTTGGCGTGACGCCACAGCGATGATATACATAGAAAAACGACCACTCAATTTGTACAAAATCGCTAATCGCTTTGTTAAGATAATACTCTGACGTCATATTCGGACTGACCAATGGCGTTCGTTTCAACTACTTTTAATTTCCCACCTATATTTGCGTTTTTTAATAATTATTTTCTAATTAAAAAAGAAATTACATTAAAAATATTGATATAGACTTAATTCAAAAGCAATAAAGATTATAAAAAAACACCTCTATTTAAATTACACGCATATTCCTTATTATAGGCGCAGTTCAATTATGTTGTCTCTAACTTTCAATATTAATTAAAATTTATAATTATCACAATAACCTCTGTATCATATAGACGTCAGCTCGCTTTTCTAGAAGTATCGTTCATGCAAGCAGAAGAGAGAATGAAAGAAGAAAGTGAAAAATTAGTCAAGTTTTATATGGAAAAGATCAGTTGGTTGAACGACCACCATCAGTTATACAAGAAAATGTCGGAAGAGAACTTAAGTTCCTTAATAGAAAGACATAAGGCTGAAAATGATATGTTGAGAGAACAACATTTGGAAAATATCAAAATATTGCAAGAACACCATGCTGCGTTGATGGAAAACGTTAAGTGAGTATAATATTTCCAATTTATTTTTATATTGACCATGTTTCATGTGTTTCTGTGGGTCTTGGTAATTAATAATTGTTCCCAATTTTGTAGTTGGGACTTGGGAATAATGGAAGCATACAACATTATTTTATTATGAACGTTATAATCACTTAATAAGTGACATTTATTCAACTTCCAAAAGAGGGGGAGGTTCTCAAATCGTGTGTGTATATATATATATATATATACGCACGATTATATGCACGTCCATGTATAGCTTCTTCTTCTGAGTGATTTTAATAATTATCTTTGCCTTACGCTCAGTATAGCTTCAAGGTGGCCTTGGCTATTTCTCTCTCAATCTTACTCAATTTTATTTTTCTCTCATACCTAGTTTTTTCTCTGTGGAAGAGTGAAACAGGGTGCCGTAAGCCGTTGAATAAGTTTTCTTTAATTTAATATTTTTTATAGAAATGCGGTAAAGCAAGAGCAAATACTTATTAAAGATTCAGCTAGTTTCTCGTCAGATCTACAACAGTTATTGACAAATGTCAAAGAAGGTAATGAGAGATGTGACCAACTTTATGAGAAAGTTGAACTGTTGAGTCAAAATACACAAAAGGACACCGAAAAAAGTATGCAGATAAGAGAATCGCAAATAACAGGTAAGATTAAAATATTAATCTTCACGTAATTCTATTAACAGATTAATTCATAACCCACTAGCCACTGACCCTCGCTTCGCTTAGGGTTTCGTCCCTAGTGAAAAACAAAAACTAATCTATCCCACGGGAAACGTACATTTCTCCGGGATAAAAAGTAGCCTATGTTTTATTCTAGACTATAATCTATTTCTGTGCCAAATTTCATCCAGATCCGTTTAGTCGTTCTGGCGTGTGTCGTTCTGGCGTGTTTGAGTAACAAACATTCATCCAAACTTTCGCATTTATAATGGGATTTCCTTTTCTTTCATGATTTTTGATGCCTGTTGTAGGTACAACATTTTTACTAGTTTAGAGTTCTTTTGCAAGGTTTCCTGATTAGTCCTAATAAAAGGGAAATATATCAATTATCTGATTATTAGAGCTGCAAATGTTTACAAGGAAATCAATTGAATATATAAGAAACGGTTATTATATGACATATTACTTTAATTTCCCAAAATTACCATGTGTAAAATATACATTAAGACATTTTTTTCTGTTTGAATTTTAAATGGACAAACACAATTTTAACATACCTATTTTATCTTTAAATTCGCAGAAAATTCCAAAGTGTTTTTTAAGCTTTTTTTATTTCACTAAACATATACTAAATAAAGAAAATTATAAACAAAACTCGGTATTTCAATAATAAAATGAAAATCTTACAAAATATACATATATGTTCTTTTAAATACCGAAAAATTAGTACAAAATGACACAGAAATAACTTTTTAGGTATGCTCGAACAGTTGAAAAAAGATAAGGTGAATTTTGAAAACGAGAAGTCGGAGAGTAAGGAGATGGTCAATATGTTGGAAGCACGGCTTAAGCAAATGACGTCAGTGAGTAGTATCTTTACAGAGATTATAATTATTAAGAAACTATTCTACCAAGCTTTTTTTTTAGTGTGAGTTTTAAACGTGAAGAAAAAGTAAAAGTGACAAGTAAACGTGACAAATATATTTTATTTTTTTGTATTTTACGGAAAGTAAGCAAAGAAAAATCGATAATCGATAATAAATACTGAAATAGTTATTATATATACAATAAATAAAGACATGATCATTAATTACAGTAGGTAATATACATGATAGCGATTGTCAGATTCAGATACATTAATGTACTGAATAGTTTTGGGGAAACTGATTAAACGGGTTCAAATCTGGGGTCCGCACATCTGATATTCTCATGTGCGAAATATTTCCAACATGATTATTGACTACCAATTGCCTTACGGTGAACGATGACATATTGAGGAAATCTGCTTGTCTGAGAGGACCTAGCAAGGTTTCGAAAGATAATATGAAGTCCGCGAACCCGCACTTGGCCAGTGTGGTGGACTATGGCCTGATGCTGCTCATATTAAAGAGAGATTCGTGTCCAGCAGTGGGACGTTATGAAGAGTTGAATACAGAAATTAATTATATTATCTTCCCCATTGGTCTGGTCTAGTCTAAAATTGGGCTGCATGTTGTGCCGGGTAAAGTAACAGCTATTGGGTTTTTCTGCCAAAACATTTTTAAGGCTGGGAGAAGATTAAAAAGCCGGACTACCGAATTATGGGAGTACAGGGCATACAGAGAGCATTTGTAGTATTGCATATGGGTATCTCATTTACCCCTTTTTAACAACAACAATTATAACATGGTAGGCAAGTGTCTTCATTCAATGATCCACGCCAAGTTAAGTTCTCTCGGACATACAGGTTTCCTCTCGATCTTTTCTTTTACCGCCTCAAGCTTCTTTTTTAAGCAACAGACTTCGAGAACTGACAGAGGTTCGAGATTCTGGTTTAAATACGTTACCACTGGGTTTTACCACTGCATAAAATATATGAGTGTTGCACTATAACATTTCCTGCGCAGATCACTAGTCTCAGTGGGATGGATCGTCATGAATAGAAGGAAATTATATAATAATTATGAAAGTTGTCAAAGATATAAACGGATTTAAAAAAAATATATTTGTGTAACTATAAATATTTGTATAAATTATTTAATTAAAGTAGTTTAATTAAAGTTGATATAATTAATAGATGATTGAAGAAGAATCTGCTTCGTTGAGGCAGAAGAAAATGGAGTTTGAATTCGAAAAAGCGACGTTCAACAAACAGACAGAGTTTGCCAAAAATATATTAAAGAAACAAGATGAAGAAATTAAGGTATGAAAAATAATTTACCTAAAAATATGTAAATATTATTTATGAATTTTATATTTACTATGAATACTTGGTTCTAAAAGACTTAAAATAATATATAATTAGTAGACTGATTAATTAGTAATTATTACTAAATCATTTATTTTATTGAGATTTAAAATGACTCTAACAAAATAGCTAATTATATACGCAGTTTAAATCAAAATATATACATACTAGCGACTCACTCTCGCTCCGCTCGGGTTCGTCCCTGGGGTGAGGTCTGGGAGGACCACCCTTATCCTTATCACTTAGGGGTATGAAAAATAGATAGTAGCCGATTCTCAGACCTTCTGAATACGCTTATAAAATTTGGTAAAAATCGGTAAAGCCATTTCGGAGGAGTACGGTAACAAACATTGTGAAACATGGAAATTTTATATATAAGATTATAGTGAATATGTATATCAAATAGTTTATTTAAATAAGTGATTCACCTTTTTTAGATGTTAAAAGAGGATATTCAGAAGGAATACTATGAGAAGAAAACGAGAATAGATGAGGAAAAAGCGAAAACGTTAAAAGATAGCGCCCTCGTCGCTAAAGAGAAAGCTTCTATACAAAGTTTAAAAATGGAACTTGAGGTAATATTACGAGGACAAGTATATTGATACTAACACTAATATAATAAATGCGGAAGTTTATAAGATGAGAAAGTAAGTGAGTGAAGGGTAGGTGAGTGAGTTCATCCCTCCCAACGTGCGTTCACCTTGTCGTGGTGGGGGGGGGGGCTCAGTAGTAGTAGCGAAGCTAAGAAACGCACAGGGAGGTTGCACACTTCGGTGGGCAGTGGGAGGTGGCCCTCTTCGGGGGGCGGTGTACCTTTCGGGTTGCTCCTGGTACTTCTCTGATAGCAGAGTGGACCTTGGAGCAACCCCATGGTTGTGGTGGTCTGCTTCGGCAGACCTGCCGTCGGGACGTCGTAGTTGAATACGTAAGCGATCCTGCGACGCCCCATTAAGACGGGGGAAGGTTTTGTTGGGTTTTAGTGGGTAGTACTGGCTGTATTACGCCGGTGAGTCCCACACGTCGTGCGTAAATGCATTTCCCAACGTTAAAAAAAAAAAGTGAGTGAGTTCATAGTGAGTGAACGAATAGGTGGATAAGTGATAAGTGAAGATGTTAGTAAAATAGTGAGTGAATAAGTGAGTGAGTTTGTGTCTGAATGTATTGTTTAATGTTATTTCTTCGCTCAATGGCTCAATGGATTTGAGTAAGATTCAGGATGGAGATATCTCTAACACAGATATTTTCTTTATTTGAAATAAATACGATTAAGCTTAGAAATAATCTTACACGCAATAAAATAAAAATATTTTTTTGCTTAGAAAACGAAAGCAGAACTGAATGCGCAATTAGAAGAGGTGGCGGAAGAAAGGTCGAAGTTAAATGCGGAGAAACAAGAGTTACATATTGAAGAGCAAAGAGTTTTATCAAAGTAAGCATAATAGTTATATTATTACTTTTTACCTAATGAGATAGGAACAATTGATTTCAACGTAATTTGTCTAAGTGTGCTTATAATATTTTCCAGTTTATATGAGAGATTTTTGGTGCCTTTAATAATTGAAAACTGTTCACAATTGCGAAAATATGAGTCGATATAAAGACAAAAAGACATAGGTAGGCTCGAATTGAGTACCTATGTCCTTCTGTCTTTATATCGACTACTACTGAATGTTTTGTGAGTGAGTGGATGAATAACTAAGCAGGTGGATGAGTGAGTGATTGCATATGTTTGTTTAATTCTTCACATAGTAATGGCTAAACGGGTTAAGATAAAATTAACAATGAAGATAATGTAAACCAATTTTAATATCCTGAATTTCCCTCAACTATTTATCTGCCAAGCGCAGCCGCGGGTATATAGTAATTTAATATTCTTTCATATCACCGACCATTGCAAGTTTGGACATTAACCTCTTAATTCTCTACAGGAGTAGAGATCTAGATATATTAGCCAAGACGGCAATGGATAAACAATCGCAAGCCGACAAAAAGTCCTCGGAAGCTGATTTCTTACAAAAGAAATACGAAGATAGAATAAGTAGGATACAAGAGCACGTAGTGTCGTTGAATTGTAGGGAAAAGCAAATAGCAAAGGAAAAAGTTGCTCTGTCTAGAGAGAGACTGAGTTTGCACAATGAAAGGAAAGAATTGGAAGGAAAACAGTGTTCGTTATGTAAAAACAGTCAATTTACCCAAAATTCTAATTTTACGCCGGTTTCAAGGAATTATGGCTTCCAAGCATACCCGGTGTCAAGGGATTATGGCGTTTATAATTCTATGAGTAATGTGGAAGCCGAAATTAATCAGTTGATGGGAAGAGTCAGGGAAGAGAGAGAAGTAAGGGAAGATTTGGAAGATATAGGCCAAGTGCAAGAAGCTAGTAGTTTTAAGGTAAGATTTGTTTTGAGTTTGTAGCTCTAGCTGTTCGTTTGCCAAAATTAATTGATTTTCTTCTCAATACAATTTTATTTCAATTGTGTAAAGAATAAGATTTGATAAGTATGTAATAATACAGCAGTAGTAGTCCAGTGGTAGCACGCTCGTTTAGAAAACTATGAGAAGTGAATTCAAATCCTGGGTCTCGCACATGTGATATTTTCAAGTATAAATCATTATCAACATAACCTATTCCCACTTGTCTTACGGTTAAAAAAAACATCGCGAGGAAACCTGCATGTCTGAGAGAACCTAGCAAGTTTTCGCAAGACATGTGAAGTCCACCAACCTGCAATTGGCCAGCGTGGTGGACTATGGCCTGATCCCCCTCGTACTGAACGGAGGCCCACCCCCAGCAGTGGTACGTTAAAATAGGCTGCATGAAACATTTAATATAGCTCAATATTACTGGATTGAGGATTCTAATATAGAATTCATTGATATGTAAAGCGTAAACAGACAATCGACGTATACTAATCAGTGTGTCCTACTTTTCCGTACTTCCTAAAATTAGTGTTCTCGTTTAATCTCCTTACTTTGTGTTTTGATAGACGAAAAATGTTATATATTTTAGTTTAGTTTCTCCTTTCAGGATTACATGGATCCCAAGTTTATGATGTTACGATTGGATGTCCAACAAGTTATAAGCAATTTGGATCTCACTAAAAAAGATGCAGTGGATAGAAATGAGCAGCAAGAATGAATAACCTATCTATACATTAAGTACCTTTTTTTTAAACCTAATTATTTTTCTAAAATTAAAGTAGCCTATGTTACTCCCTGTAACATCAGCTATCTTCCAGTGAAAGTCCCCTTAAAATCAGTCCAGCCGTTTCAGAGATTTTTCGGAACAAACAGACAGACATACAAAAATTAAAAAAAATGTGTTTTTCTTTTAAGTACCGTATAATTTCATATGCATTTAGTAAAACGCTGTTATTTTGAAATTACAAACAGGCACTTCAATTTTATTTATCTGTATAGATGCCGCACTTTGGCGCATAAACACGAACAACGCGACAAACACTTCTTATATTTTCTGCTACCGAGTTGTTTGGTACTTTACAAAGTGCTCGATTGTACAGCGTTGCTGTAGATACATTCGAAGTTGAGCATTATGCCGCATAATGCGCTTTTGTGCTGTAATTGGAAAACGTCCAATATTGAGTATGTGTGATTTAAATAAAAGACTGAACTTATATATTAGCATTGTTTCATTTAATTTACTTCGGTAATAACATATCTTATTTTTCATATTAATAATGTTATCAAAATGTACACAAAACTCCTACACTACGCTTAGTTATAATATCTTAATGTAAAAATAGGTACATCTTACAATATTATGGTATGTCACTAAACGAAATTTAGAAATACATACACATAATGGCTTTTATATAATTATAGTTATTATTGTTTTATTTGAAATATAGAACGCATATGTTCCTTGCACCGATTTTCTACCTATATCCAGTCTTTAAAAATTTAGGTAGTAATAACAATATGGACGGACGGCCTTGCCTTCATTTATCTAACTAGAGTTCAGAATATAATATGAGGTAACATCATAAATATACACATGGACAGTATTTTTGCAGTAAATTCTTATGTTAATTTTTCGAAAAAGATAAGATGTAAAGTCGCGTAGCGAATCCTTAATATTATATATGTGAAAGTGTGTTTGTTCCACGTCGAAACAGAGAGACGGATTGGCATGATTTTTTGTGTGGAGATATTTGCTTAGGGACGAACCCGAGCGAAATGAAGGTGAGTCACTAGTATATTTGTTGTAATAAATGTTATATAACCTCTAAGTACTCAATCTTCCAACTCGAAGCACTTCAAAGTCTAGTTCAATGAAGAGGACATGTTGTATGTGATAAAACTGTTTAACTGATTGCTTGTAAAGTATTAGCAAGCAATATGTTTAATATAATACTATATTTAAGTAGCATTTAACATTAAGTACGCGCCATGTAAGTTGACACAAGATGGCGGTGATTATAATAAGAGATTTAAAAATTACCTTTCTACCTAACCGGCAAATCGACAGACGATAAAGTAATACTTTCTTAGATTTACGGATTCTTTTCGGAATCTTTTCGGATTTTTTCGCGGATTTATTTTGGTTTTTTTGGTTCCCGACGTTTCGAATGCTTTAAAGTAATTTATACTCATAATGAAACTTGTTGTTAGTTCCGAAAACAGCCACTAGGGCCATATATTCACAACTGTTTTAATAAATATTTATTTCATCGCAAAGTATATATCGATGTAAGTATATTTATGAAGTTTTTACCTTTTTTTTTTAATATCAACTGGACTAAGAAATTAAATTAAGGAACAACATTATTTCATTTATCTTATAGTACTTAACTTTACAATATTTACATTCGATTATAGTATTTTCTATTAAAAAAAATATATCATTTTACATAAGGCCATATTTTTATATATAAATTATATTGCAGAATGTTTTACATAGTGATATTTAAAATTATCAAAGTATATTAGGTAAATGAGAAAATATAAATAATGAATATATTGTTATAAATCTATGACATTTTCTCAATAATTTTTATCACAGTATCAATATTAATTTCAAATAAATTATTCCAAATACAAAATCCTTTATTAATAATATTTTACTGCATTTTAATTATATAGATATTTTCTAAATTATTTATACAAATGGAAGGCTAGCGAATGTTTTTTTTTGTATAAAATGGCATCATTAGGCCCGATCCACACTATATGCCGATCTCGGTTCGTTCTCGGTCCGATATCGGTCTGGTAAAGTATTGTTATACAAGAAACATGAGTGCATTCACACTATCAGTAAGACTCAGTTCCGGTCAAATCACGCTCCAGTAACGTTTCTTGTATAGAAATACATTACTAGACCGATATCGGACCGAGAACGAGCTGTGATCTGCACTATAGTGTGGAGCGGCCCTTAAATTATTTTTATATGTTATAAATACATTTAATTCTAAATGAATTTAATGGTACCTTAGTATAGAGTTGTAAAGCTATATCTTTTGCAGAGCACATTCAAATATATAAATTAGTATACTGTAATCTGCTCGAAATATGGAGTTTGAACAAATAAGCACTAAGGCGACGATATAATTAAAATGCAAGAGGTAATGAAAACTTTTTGAGCCTTAGAAGGGATCACAAGATCTGTGTATATGGGACTAATATTTATGTATATAAAGGATTTCTTTATATACATAAGAAAATCACATCACTATTTAAAAAAAACTGTTGTTTTTTTTTAAAACATGATGTACGTTTTTGGAATCATGTGATTTCTTCCAGCTTTAAGCTAGGCTCCAGTTCTATTATATACATTAAAAAAATGCCTTCTTACCAGTTAGATAAAGTCATTTTGTGAATTTTAATTTTCATAGCTCTTATCCTATACATGATTTCTAACAAATAATATTTTAGAAAAATAGAACGAAGTACTCTGCCAAAAATAGATGAATGTAGAATGTGCGTTATGACTTCATATTTGGCTTTTGATATTTGACTTCGAGTAACTGCGGGTAGTTTTCTACTATAGCAAGGAGTATTCCATCGATGTAGTCCCTTAACTGGACATTCACATCTTGTTGTTCTTTCAAAGCTTTCTGCAACTGAAATAAAAATTATATTTTGTTATTTAAAATCTAAAATAAATATTTAAATGTTGTGCAATAAAACAGGATTGTGTATTCATGCAGGTTTTCAGACATTATTCATAAAGTATGAAAAAGGTACTAAATAGTAACTACTTGATGAAATGATTAATATTATACTGGTTCATTCAAATTTGATGATATTTTTGATTATACTCGCATTTAAATCAATATGTATCGTTTTATTTCTACATTGAAAGCTGAAAACTTCATTTTTTATAAAATGAGTTTTAATTTTCAGTTATAATTTTGAGTTTTATTAATTAACTACAAAAACAGGTAATTCCAGTATAACATGATTAACTAATGTAAAGGTATCATGCAAGTTAGGCGAGGTACAGGACATGCACACTTTAGTGTAAATGGCGTACCTTTTCCAACTCTATGCTGTGATCTGTGTGTGTGCTACCAACGAGCTGCAAAAATGCATACATATCAATAATGTTGCTTCGCAAATCATATTTTGGAGCTAATTATGAATTTTTGCCAAATGGAACCGTTTGGAACCAAAAAGTGTAAGATTAAATTCATTATTGGCTCGAGAACTTATTACAGGCCATATAAGCAAAGCGTCATAAAAATAAAAAAATATATTAAATTATCCCATTTATTATGCAGCAGAAGCTATGTAGAAATGATTTAGGTACGTATCGAATAAATTAGTATTAGACATTATGCTTTCCATCGATATTAATGTATAAAAAATGCAATAAATGACATTGTTAGTTTGTCTATTTTTATTTGAACCCAGTGCCTACACACACCTCAATTATTTTTGTATTTCCATATATACCCCCGGTTCATCTTATTTTAAACCATTAAGTTATGTTCTTAAGTTAGTATTTAACCGACTTCCAAAAACGAGGAGGTTCTCAATTTGTCGGAATCTTTTTTTTATGTATGTTCACCGATTACTCGAAGACGCCTGAACGGATTTGGAATTTTTTTATTTTGTTTGAAAGGGTATACTTCCCAGGTGTTCCCATATAAATTTTATCGAAATCGGTCAAGCGGTTTCAAAAAAAATCAACAATAAATATATTTTTTAAACAAATTGTTCAATCGAATAAGTTGCTAAAAACTTTCCTTCCTACAAATTACCTGCTTATTTATTTTACAAAGTACACTAAAAATATAAAAATAAAAACTTAAAAAAAACCGACTTCCAGGCACTAAAATGTAAAAAATAACTACAACAACGGGGGTTTTCATTTAGAATAGATACCTAATCAGATATTTTCGAAGTCGGTGCCAGCGGACAATATTTTAAGATATGAATATCTAATAGGTAAATATGTATTTTACGTATCAAAATATATTAGATTTGCTTTGCATCGGCTGGCACCGACTTCGAAAATATCTGATTAGGTATATCTATTCTAAATGAAAACCCCCGTTTAGTTATTTTTTACATTTTAGTGCCTGGAAGTCGGTTTTATTAATTTTTTAAAGTTTTTTGCTTAAACTATTATAATCCCCAACAAAAGTTCATTATCAAAGCTCATTAACAAAAGCAACGTCGACGCCGTGAATTCCATTTACGATGAATCCCAATAACATATGTATCTATAATTATCTATACTAAAGATAGCAATTTGACATATTGTATGTACTATGTACCATATGTCAAATGTCTGTCTGTAGTAAGAAAAACTATAGATAAGTAGGTAACATCCGCCATTATAAGTCAGCCCTACACCACAATTTCATGTATTATATTAATTTAAACCTTAAAGCAATAAAATGAAGGTTATAATTACCTCGTGGTCACTCATCTGTGAGAGTTCGTGCGCGAGTGAGTTAGTAGCGACGAGAGGCCCGCTCACTCCGTCCAGTAAACTACGTCCTTCTTCTACGCCGCGGGTGAGGATCTGCGCTTGAAGTTCTTCTTGCGCTTCTGTTAACGCTAGAATAGTAAAATTTTATCATTTATTTGTCAATATTATGTTATAAACACTTATCTAAAAATGAAATGCTGCTTGTTGATAAGAACTTGAGGTACTTGAGATCGGCTGGACGGAATTGGCTTAATTTATATTTAAAATATTCTAATTCGAATAAGGTTTTAAGGGAAGAAAAATATGGTTGAAAAGAAATTTTTTGGGTCAATTTGTAGTGCCACTATAGATTTTTTGTATGAACTAAGAGATCACAAATTTTGAAATTAAATAAGAACAGAATAATGTATGTCGGTTCCGCGTGTGATTAATAACCATCACGGTAAATTATTAATTGAACAAAACAGTAACAATGTAAAAACTGAATATTTTAGTGCTCCTAATTTGAAGAAATATAATATATTATTATTATATATCTACTGATTTAAAAAAGGAATATGTGTTATATATACTTTATGTTAATTTTAGGAAGTTATTACAGAAAATATTATAAACGTATACAGGGTCATTTTTAATTTACTGAAAACCTTTTGGGAATATACTATTTACATTATAACAACAACATCTGTAACAAGAAAAAATAATATTTCTTAAATTTTAATTTTCATACAAAATAAAAATATTTTTTTTGCAACTTCTAAACTTTAAAGTTCTAGCATATGGCCAAGTTTAAATGAGTAAGCGCGGCTTCCTACATCCCTCCACCCCTCCCCCTCCACCGGACACGCACTTTCTTTTGCTAATGCTGGACTATTACCGTTGAGAAGGTGCAATAAAAATAATTTTATTTTTGTTAAATTTAAGATATATTATTTTTTTTCTTACAGATGTTGTTGTTATGTTGTAAATAGTGTATTCCCAAAAGGTTTTCAGTAAATTAAAAATGACCCTGTATAAATAATTATTAATAATTACGCTAATTTAAAAATGAAACAAAATAATAACAATGTTAAAAATAAATATATAACTTACGAAAGTTAATTGAAAGAAATATAATGCAATCATTATTATTATATTCCTTCCGATTTACAAAAGAATTATATTTTATTGATTTTAGGTAGTTATTACGGAAAATAATTAAAGATGTATATGTGAGAAGAACTCTTCTTTAATAAATTTTCATATCGATTAACTATAAAAAAAAATGTCCTTACACAAAATATAATATACCTACTCGCATATATCATTGGGACATTAACACACAGCACCATCTAGTTCCATGGTAAGCTACGAGGCTTGTGTTATGGATACTAGACAGTTGATACACTACACATATATAACTTTAAATACATTAAATACATATTATAAATGTAAACACCCATGACTGGAGTTCAAACATTCATGCTCACAACACAAATAAATGCCTCCAGCGGGACTCGAACCGGCAACCGCTGGCACAGCAAGTAGGATCACTACAAACTGAGCCAAACGTGTCGTCAAATCATAAATCAAATCAGGCTTAAATGAAAAGTCACTGAATGTCTCTCTTTTAATAAACGCAACAAAGATGAATAAACTATGATCTTAATTTATGCGTGTAGCGCACGTAACATCGATTAAATTATTAATTATCATTGCGGGTCATGCAATGGAACTAATCAACTTTTTAATTTGGCAAATTATATTATGACGTTGGTATGTCGTGTATTATAGTCTTTATTTGAATATGTGGGAATATTTAGCTTTTTCTTAAAGGCTTATTTACGAAATGTTAGTATAATACCAACATACCGTATTTAAATAGAAAAGTATTGCTTGTTAAGATTACTGTGAGTGAAATGACAACTTAGAAGTTTATTTTTGCTGTTCATAATTATAATAATACTCCTTTTTAGAATGGTATAACTAAAGTATTTATTGCATAAAATGATTTCTAATAGAAAAACCTTACTAAATATACGTGTTTTATATGCAAGCATAATAATAAGAACAATAAATAAATTTAAATCTCGGGAGTAGAGGATGTGTTGGACAGATATCTCCATGTAAGCCTAAAGGACCGGAAAATCCGTATTAATACAAATATAATAATATTACGAGTAATTCAGCCCCTTCACGTTATTGCTGGGTGACTTTCTATGAATACGTCGAAATACGATAATAGACGTCTTAATTATTTTGTACATATTGGCGGACTTCACATTATGAGCTTATTTTAATACACATAGGTATCGTTTTAGGATTAAAATGATATATAGAAACCTTCAAAGATACAAAAAAACTTCACATACTTTGCAAACATAACACTAAAAACCCACAAAACAACATTTCCTTAAACAAAACTCACTTTTATTCTGTGTCCTCAACAACGCGAGCTCCTTCCTCAGTTCATCTAACCGCGGATCGGGAGGCGGCGGCGGCGCGGCGCTCATCGCACTCAGCTCACTGAGTTCTCTCTGCACGATGGCGAGTTGCTCCCGCGCGGACACCGCGGCCTCTCTCTCGCGCCTCTCTGCTTCCCGAGCAGCTGTGACCTGAGCGGCAAGCTCACCGGCCGCCTCTTGCGCTTCGCGGGCGTTACGAGTGCACGTCTCGGCGTTTGTACGGAGTGTTTCTGCTACACCGCGTAGACGACCGACCTGGTTGATAGAAACGTTTATATGTTACTTACTAGCGACTCACCCTCGTTTTGCTCGGTTCGTCCCTAGATTGCTTCCCAATACAAATTTTCATCCCCATTTTTAACACCTTAAGGGATGATTGACGGGATAAAAATCCTCCTACGTCCTTCCCAGGGTCTCAACTATTTATTTATATCCAAATTTCATCTAAATCGGTTCAGTAGATCCAGAGATTACCCCAACAACGTCACAAAATCACAAATTCACAAACTTTACCTCTTTATAGTATTAGTATAGATTATATTTAATACAAAAATTTAGTTCAAAAAATATTGTTCGCTTTTTCTATGTAAAAGAGTGTATAATCTTGTACATATTATAATTTATAGACTAATACCTTCCTAGATAATCCCTATTGATGACATCCGATTAGTTCAATTAAACAGTATTTTCGTATTTGTATCAGTAAATAGAATATACTTTTTATCGTAAGGGTAGGGCCGAGTGAGGGGTGGGTATATAGTAAAATATATATTACGTTCAGCATAGATTTTGCATCAATTAGATTGGCTATCCTTAGTTAAGAGAACCATAGCATGTACATAATTATGTACATATACACAGAGTAGAGACAAAAAAGTTGATTTAATTATGATGTTGATTTAATTTATGATCATATTTATTCATATATTTCTATGTGAAAGTACATAATATAACCAATCAAAATAGAAAGTTAATTTTTTATTTTATAACAAAATTTATTTACATAAATGTTGTTTTGAATAAATGTCTGAATATATAATGAATCTATCACAAAATCTAACCATACGCATGATTTCTCAGATCAACTTTAAGACTGATTCGATTAGCCATAATTTCTTGGAACGTGTTAAAAACTAAAGTTACATTATTACTAACTGATTACCATTATTGCAAAATAATTATCAGAATAATTGATCATTCTTCTAATCAGAGACCCAATAACAGATTTTATGGACATATCTACAATCGTTAATAATATTCACAACTAACCCAGATATTAACATCAAACAAATCGAAAATACAAATTATAAATAGACTAACGATTCACCCTCGCTTCGCTCGAGTTCGTCCCTAGCTTGATTCCCCATACATACTTTCATCTCCATTTTCACCGCCTTAAGGGATAAAAAGTATCCTATATCCTTCCCAGGGTTTCAAACTATCTTCTTACCAAATTTCATCTAAATCGGTTTAGTAGATCCAGAGATTACCCCCTACAACGTCACAAGCTCACAAACCTACAAACTTTACCTCTTTATAATATTAGTATAGATAAAGAATTTATTAAGTGTCAACATTACCTCCTGCTTGAGATGTGAGGCTTCTGCCTCGGCAGCAGCGAGCCGGTCACTGAGCCCAGCTAATTGCGCGTCTCTATCGCGCTCTACTCGCGCTATCGCTTCTCTACATCGTCTCTGTTCCTCTGCGATGCGCTCTTCGCATCTACACTCGATCTGTTGATTTATAGGTTATTTTTTAATTTGGATTATTTATTTATTTAAATTTACATGACTTGTTTACACACTAATCAAAGCAAAAACCATGTATGATTTTCCTGATAATATTATAAATGCAAAAGTTTGTATGTGTATCTGTGTGTATGTTTGTTCTTCTTTTATACTGAAACTATTGGGCGGATTTGAATGTAATTTAGTATACAGATAAACTACGACCTGGAGTAACAGATAGGCTATTAGGCAATTAGGGACGCAAGCGAAGCGTAATATTATTATGAACATAAATTTATAAAGTTTACAATAGATTTATTATATTTTTAATAAATGATATTAATGTAATCTAATTAGTGAAAACGTTAGAAAATCTACATATAGTATACAAATCAAACTTAACATGCAGTTAAAATCGTCTGTATGTATTTATTTCATTCGTAAAATATAACGTTTAACGATTTCTTTTTTATAATTTGACATCTATAAATTCAAAACGTAGACGTAATTATATAAGAGACCTATTGATGTACCTAAAACATATCGGAATTTATAATAAAGCAATATATTTCATTGTTCTTGGTAAATGTTTGTATCAGCATATTGAAATAGTACTTAGGTGATTGATTGTTTAAAGAAAATAAACAGCAAGCAACATCTTTAAGTATAATAATTTTAAATTGATTATTTTCTAAAATTAAGTTTTATAAGTTCATCAATCATCTTTATATCGTCTTAATATTCTAAGTTTATTAAAAGTCAATACGGAAATTTAGTATAAACGTAAATATGTACGTAGGTATTATGTAGTAAATTATAGATATAATATTATAATGTATCGATCATATTCTAGCTCATATCATAAGATTTTAAATAAAGATTATGATATACTCGTATACCGAACAAATTATATCTTAAGTGTTATTAATTTCGCTCATGTTTAAGAATTACGTTTTTCATATTTTAAAAAGATTATTTATTTAGAAATGTTTTTTGTATGTGACTGATAAGATTTTCAAAGCAGACATATAGAAATTAGTATTTAGATTATAGTTCGTTTTATACATTATATTATTTAAAAAAAATGTGCAATTCACACATCGTAGAAGTGAAACTTCAGAAAATGATATGAATATAGAGTATCAGGAGTAGGATAATCATAAGGATTTTTTTATATTATTTTTACCAAGTTTAAAAGTTATTTTACATTTTATTTGACATAAATATAAACATTACATAATAATCAGTAATGAATTTTATTATTTTTCACTTCCTTTGTAATGTATTCTATCAAATAACAACGGTTACCGTGACAACGGTTACCATGGCATCATCGCAATGTATTCTATCTCATTCTATCGCCGGCTTAATCCTATATACTTATATGTTTGTCTCTTTTTACTGTCGCATTTCCGTTGCATCGAGTTTCAAATCACAACGATTCTAAAGAAGTTTCACTTCAAAAACATAATTATTAAATGATCTACCTACCTAAAAAACCGTTAAACATCCACTAACATACGAGATTAATAATTTACGCATGTTAAAACAAAATTAATTTTCATCAAGTAATTTATTATTCTAATGTATATAGTAATTAATGTGTGTGTTTATGTGTTATTATTTTACTGCAAATAATATTATTTATTCAAATAGTCTAAGTGTATACGGTACCTGCATATCGTACGGTAATTTTAATGCTGAATGAACTGTTATAAATATAATAAAAAATAATATATTTTTATGCGTTTTTACCTCTCGTAGCTGCTCGTCGAGCATGTGTACGCGCGCTTGAAGCACCGCGTTGTCAGCTTTCGCCCGCGCGTATCTTTCGTCCGCCGTACTTTGTGTGTCAGCGAGAGATGTTACTTGCTGCTGTAGGAGTTGGACCTGCAAAACAATATATAATGTTAATCACTACATATTATAAATCAAGGTCGAGTTTCTCTTTGTACGGGCTAATCTAAGAAATTACTGTACAAATTTTCATGCGGTTTTCATCAGTAAAATGAGGAATTATCTAGGAAGGTTACGAGTTATATGTATAAATATTTTGTAAAACTAATTTACTGGTGTGATGATATTGGTGAGTTAGGTCGGAAGAATCTGTTCTAGTTTTTTCTAGGAGCGCACCCGAGAGAAGCGAAGATAAGCCACTAGCAATAAGTAAATTGATTACGTTTTCATTTATCTACATTGTACATATTATGTACATATGTTTTATGTATATTTATGAGGTAAACTAAATTTAGATGCAGAAGGTCGGAAATTTGTGGTCGATCTTGAAAATTCTTTGATACAAGTATCATATGTCACTTTTCATCGTGGTATCTCAAGTACCTACTTCTTGTAATAAAAGCTTATTAGAGAGCTTGTTGACATATTAAAGATGAGAGCTTTTGACACAGGACAGGCCAAGATTTTTAGATTGACTTTAGAGTTCCTCTAGTGCTTATTGGTTTTATATTTTACTTTAAACGAAAACTGAATTTTATAATTGACACAGTGATTATACAATTTATTTTATTTATCTGACTCTATCATATCCTTGAATTTCCGTGTGAAATTACGTGAATCTATGAATAATTGATCTTTGAATTTTATTTACCGCTATTCACTTCGAATTCACTTTGATATTGTTAAACTTAGAAGAAGATTTTCTTAGGCTCTGTTCGGTTTTAATCTTACGTGAGGAGATATTTTTATTATTAGGTAATTATTTAATAGAAGATTATAATTATTATAGTAAAAAATATATTATGAAAGCATAAAATTATTAGTTTTATTATTTACTATATACTAATAGTTTAGAATTGATTTCATTTCTTTTATATTACTAGGTAAAAACTAAAAAGTAAAAAAGTTCAACAGGATCATAATTATAATATTTACAAAGGTGCGACATTTTACATGACAATAATTATTTTATGCGGAATCCCCAATCTGTGACATCAATCATATTTTGTAATAAATCCATATTTGGTAGGATTTATTGGTATACGTCATACATTGTGGTACAACTCCAGTATAACAAATAATGCGAGCGTGACTAATGGTGACGTCAAAGGAGGTTAGTACTTGCAGTGACAAACAGGAAGGATCGTTTAGGCTAGAGAGCAATGTTCTATTCACTGTGAAATGAATGAGACAACTGTTTGTGCCCTATGAATGAGATCATGTATGGCAAGAAAACAAGATTAAATGCAATTAAATCGTTTAAATTGAAGCAAATTGTGTATAGTTTCATTTCGTGACTAAGTACTCTACAGGATAAAATTACTAACTCTACGTGAATAATTATACGAATTATACGTAGTTTAAGGTAATATATATATATATATATATATATATATATATATATATATATATATATATATATATATATATATATATATATAATATTGCCTATAATAATATAACTGAGAAGTTTTAAAGATTTAATAAGTAGTTCATTTTCAAGAATCTCATGGTACTGAAATGATTAAAGCGTCATACAGCTGTAAAATGTAAGAAAATTGGTAGCACGCCAAATCGTGAATCATTTTCTAAGAAAAGTGTAACAATAATATAGTGCGTAACCTAATATTAATAAATTTTCCGTAAGGAACTTGTATACTTTTTCGTTTTAGCCTCATTGCTATCTAACTGAAATCTAGCTTATAGTTTCACTTATTTCCTTGTATTATCGTGGCTGCATTAAGAAGAAGAAAATATTTCATTGCTCATTCAATAAACAAAAATTGACAATTCAGTATCGTTACTATGGGCATTCCGAATCTAGTATTTCTTGTTTATAATCCAAATTATTATGGAAATGGGTTGAGTGAACCAATTACACTTATAAGAATACAATAATGCAACAAAATTGCGTGCTCGGCTCGCAACTAGATAAGCATTGAACCGATCTCAGCGACGAGCGTCGCAAGCGCATCTCATTATAATATTGTTATCGAATTCAACGATTCGATACAGAGCATACTTTTTCAGGTTCTTGAGCTATTCTATTCGTTATGAAGACTAATGCAGAATAAATAAAATTATAAGATTTTTTAAAAAGGTAAATAAGTATAATAATATATTAATGAATCACAGATGAGACACACACAGACAGATCACTTTTAATGTTTGAATCATATATGTACATTCAATTCAGAAATAACTGAAGTGTATGCGGAGTGCATGATTCCTTTATACTCAGCAACGAACTCTCGAACATACAGATACTTCTCGAAATCTAAATACTGGTTAACATCAATTATATTATTTTTAAATTATAATAAAAATGTTTAATTTGAATGTAGATAGTATCAGATACATATTATAATAAAATTGTAACTAAGCCGAATTTGTACATTAAATATTTTTTGAAAAATCTTATTGAAATAAACATTATTATCGATACAGAGGCCGAGTCTATAGTTTTTAGAATTTTTATCTCTCTGTCTGTCTGTCTGTTACCGCATCACAGAAAAACCACTGGAGGGATTTTGATGACATTTGGTATGGTGATAGCTGGTTATCCGGGTCAACATATAGGAACGAGGGCGGAGCCGCGGGCAATGCTAGTTCTTAAATAATATTGAAAGTTGATATTGAAATTCGCCTATTACTGATTAGTATATTCATTACGAGATTTATAAGGCTTATCGTTAGAAAATGAAGTCGCTATAGCATAAAAGAAGAGAAAGTGAAATTGATTTAGAATCAATTCTGTAAAAGAGATGAGAAGTGAACTAGAATTAAATAAAAATAATAAGAAATATGCGTATAATTACTTTACGAAAATTGTTGTTAGAGAAACTCTACCACCGATTTTATAGGTTGTTCTTGTATTAAAATTTTGAATGTAGGTATTCTGTGAGCCATTATTTCATCATAATATTGTTAAATATGAGAAAGAATAGTGTAAAAGGTGAATAGTGTAGAAAAATAAGCGATAACCTTTGTTAATTGGCCAGCAGAAGTGATGTGAACAGAATTATCTCTACGCTTAATGACTGAGATCACTTCTTGTACGAGTACATGTGTGAGGAATTTATGATTATATACAAACAACGGAGTTTTGCTCGATGACTTAATCATATTTGAAAGTTAAATATTCTAATATTTCATAATTATGGTGATTATTGACTCGTTGGGATTGACCATGATATATGTAAATTAAACATAGTATTTAAATAAAAAAATGAAGTTTTATATATGAAATCACACTCGCCTAATGTGATCAAAAGTTAGCCAATTCTATTCAGGGGCTTTGCAGTTTTCTTTCCATAAAAGATTTTCAGAATTACTTCAGCTGTCACGGAGTTTAACTCTTACAACCAAACTTGAAACTTATTACATATATCTATTATGTCTTTATAATATACTAGGAGAACCCGCGGCTTCGCCCTCGCTAAAACTATCTAAAAAGATAGTTTCATACAAACTTTCATCTCCTATTTTACCCCCTTATAGAATCAATTTCGAAAAATGCTAAAACACTATTTAATTTTATTGAAGAGCATTAATGCCAAGATTCAAGTAATTCTAATCAAAAATATTTTTTTGGATTGTATTATAACGTGTTTTCCCGTGGGAATGAGATAAACTCCCGCGGGAAAAAGTAGCCTATGTCACTCTCCAACCCTCCAACTATCTCCACACAAAAAAATCACTTCAATCCGTCTCTCCGTTTTGACGTGAAAGAAGGATAAGGACAAACAAACAAACACACTTTCACATTTATAATATTAGTATGGATGCTGTATAGATAATCTATACTAATATTATAAACGTAAAAGTTTGTGAATATGGATGTATTGATGTTTGTTCTTTCACGCCAGAACGGCTGAACGGATCTGGATAAAATTTGGCACAGAGATAGATTATAGTCTGGAATAACACATGGCTACTTTTTATCCCGAAAAAATGTACTTTTCTCGGTAGGTTTGTTTTTGTTTTCCTCATCTAGTCATCAATATATCAAGATCAATATATGCAAAATAAAGATATATATTATACGACAAAAAAAAGATATATAGGTAAGTGAATGGTCTTATTTTTCCATGTTATATATAACCATTTTTTGTAATCAAAAGTTTATTAGCTTATTTTCAATAAGTATGTAAGAGTAAAGAGATACATTTCATGTGTGTTATGGACAGAAAACTTTGAATTATGATTGTTATCTGTTTACCAATATGCGCTTGGACTGTAAAGTCGCTCGTGACTTCCCACCGCGGGCATTTTCCTAAAGTCGTCTTGCAACTTTCCAGTGTTGCCAGGTTTACATATACGGATATTTATTACTCCTCGGTCAATTACTGTCTCTAGAGAACGTTTTTAGTTGTGATGAAAAAGAAAGTGTTGCCAACGTACTTATAACTAAATGACTTTGAAATCAATTGTAAGCTTTTTTTTGTATGATTGAAACCAATTTCGTTTATCTCTTAATATTCTATCTGTTGACGTATCAAATTCATAGGAAAGGTGTTACATTATGAAGTGAGACTATAATTTCGTCATTATTTTTGAAATGCAGTAAATATTAAATAGTTAAGTCATAAATGCTCAGTTAAGTAACACATTCTTGTAATACTGAAGTATCAACATTCTATTCTTGTAACAGGTACATTAAGTTAGTAAAAAATAATTAGAATTAAGTTAATGGGAGAGATTGTAACAGAGATAATATTAGTTTGTGAATGCTCATGTTTTATAGCATCATTAACATTTTTATATAGATCTATGGACCATCGGCATTCTGACCTAGCAATGCAATACATACGTCGAGCGAACCCAATGACCGGAGCAACGAATCGATATGCCATCGCGATGCTAACGGTGTTGCGACCGTTGTCTGTGTCGAATTACTGAGCAAAATAATTAATTGTACACTTTTACTGTCACACATTAGCATAAAATTACGCTGTACCCGGCATGTCTTGAGTAAACTTTCTTAGCGCTACCGTGTAACTCTAGCTACTATTGATAGTATTTTCCACCGTTGCTTTTTCGTTTGAGTTTTTAGTGATATACTTATTCAATATACATATTTATGTCTGACTAGGATTGCTCGCGGCTCCGCCCGCGTTCTCGTTAGTATACTCTTACATTGCAGTTTTTGTTTTTTTTTCTCAAAAATGAGATATTTTCCCGCGGTAAAAAGCTATCACCATACCAAATTTCAATAAAATCCCTCCAGTGGTTATTCTGTGATGCGGTAACAGATAGACAGACAGACAAAAATTCTAAAAACTATAGATTCGGTGTTTGTATCGATAATAATGTTTATTTCAATAAGATTTTCCAAAAAAAAATTTAATGTACAGATTCAGCTTAGTTACTATTTTATTATATGTAATAGATATAGATATGAAAGATCGTCAAAAATAAATACAAGCACTATTTGAGTAATCATTACGAAAAACTGACATACCTATACCTATAAAAAATAACAATCATTTAGTGATTGGAGTTTAATAACTTTAAAACATTTTTTTATATTACAACTGGTGATCGTCCTATGGTTGAAAATCGACAAAAAAATTAAGTTTGAAAGTTAGTGAGGTTCTTTTGTCAAAGTTGCCCAGATAGCCCATAAATATTTCTCAATAAATAGACTAAAAAAATAGACAAAAAAAATGTTAAAAGATCATTTCAAGATCAAAATCAGACCATATTTCCAAAGTTTACTATATTTAAGCAAACGAACTATTTGGCTTTACCTATTAGTATAAAATGACGAGGGTAGATTAGACGTACATAAATAAAAATCGTGAGCGGAACTGTGGCCAAAAGCAAGAAAAATGTACCTTTCTGTATTCCTCCATATAAATTTTAATTAAGCCAAAGCTTATACTCCCCCGAATGCGCAATATGCTTAAAAAGGGTAAAAAAAAATTATCTTCTCATATATAACAGAAGATTGTTGTTCTGCCTAATTAGTAATGTAATATAGATCATAAGGGTAATATTGCGTAAAGTGTAATAGGATGAGAATACCGACAAGTTTACCATTCAACGTGTACTCCGTAGTTCTGTGACGCTGACAATACCGATAACTTAGATTACGACTAAATAAACATAATTACTTCACATAATACTTTCTTAGACTTACGAGAATATTTGACATTTAAAATAAAACTATCTTTTCGGATTTATTTTGATTTTTGGTTCAAAAAATATTGTATGATAATTGGTGCAATTTTCATTTTGTTAATTGTGGGTAGGCTGTCTGTAACAACTATACCTTCGAGACATGTAACAACTCAGTCTCTCCCGTGACCATGGATGCTGTAAAGCATTCCAAACGTCGGGAACCAAAAATCAAAATAAATCCGCGAAATAATCCGAAAAGATAGTTTTATTTAAAATGATTACTTCAATAACGAGGTTTATTTGTTAACTTCTCTGTTGAAGCTGTGGTGATTCTAAATAAAATGTATAACATGCAATTCAATGGAATTTAAACTTAATTTTATATACAAATATAATTCCAAATAGATTTTAACAAACACTTTTGATTGCTCAATTTAACAAAAGAAATATTCCCAGTCCGGGCGGATGCTTCTAAAAACCCAAAATACGGAATCTGCTGAAAAGAGTTAGCAAGAAACTTAATAGGTGTTTTTTATATATTTTTTTCTTTATATCATTTATAATTCAATAATACGTAAGAAGTAAAACGCTTTAAATTTCCGCATTTTTATAATATACTCAGTCTCTATATAGTAACTAATGTACATCAAATGAGATTATGTCTCATCCAAATACAATTATTAACAACATAATCCACTGAATGTAGGACTGTAGGAACATGGAAGTTATTTTTGTTAAGCGATTCATTGTGAAAGGGTTATTTGAAAATCAACTTTTAATAGGATCGACTCAGACTTGGGTGACACAGAGTTGGCAACACAAGCTCGATTGCTCACAAGATAGTATCTTCCACAATACGATTTTTTTTATTTTTTTAACATCGAAATAGCACCCCATTTATTAAATACTAGCGACTAATCCTCACCTCGCTCGGGTTCGTCCCTAGGTTGATTCCCCATACAAACTTTCATCCCCATTTTCACCCTCTTAGGGGATGATTTCCGGTATAAAAAGTCTCAAACTATCTTCTTACCAAATTTCATCTAAATCAGTTCAGTAGATACAGAGCTTACCCCCTACAACCTCACAAGCTTTACCTTCTTTATAATATTAGTATAGATTGACATGAATGTGAACGATATGTGGAAAAATACATCTTTTTCGTATTAGATTATCCTTTCATATGATCGTGAATAAATATTATTAATGAATAAATTCATTAAAAAATGGTTTTTGTCTAGTTTTAGAAATATGTCAGTATCTTCAATTTCATGTTACCTCAGGGCGCTGTAAGGCTAGGTCCGGGTACAATAAACTAAAATAGTTTTTGTTAATTAAGTTTATATTGGGTATTATATAATATTGATGGCTTTACGGTTTCTGGCAAACAACATACCATTTTGCTATTAAATTATTATTCTATTGTGAATGATAATTGTGACGTCTGAAAATTTATTATTAAATTAATTCCTAATTTTAACATAAATATGTTTCATAATAAGAATAATTAAGTACATCGTATTATTACTAGTATATATATACTTAGAGTACCCTCATTGCTATAATCACGGTAAACAAGTAGCTAAATGTTCTATTGATCTTCCGGTTTCCTGATTATTTATTCTTTGTTTGTTAAAATGAAAATCTATGTTTTATGTTAAAAATAGAAAACAGAGTTTTCACTTTTTTTATACTTCTTGACTCTTGTCAACGTTAATTTTATTTTTTATATTTATCCAAAATGTAGAGTCAAGATGTTTTAATAACATATATTCTTGATTATAATAAAAAAATAAACAAAAATTACACACAAAAGAAATATGATTACCGGAAGGCAATCTTCTTGGCCTGATTTTATTGACCAATATAACACTACCAGTAGTACGACGATTGTAAAGGCCACGGCATAGTTTTTTTAATCAATTAAATTTTACACACGTAATTAGTTTTGTTATATTTACATAATATTTTATTTTAATAGAGGTAAAAAGAAGGTGAAAAGTGTAAAATAATATAAAATATCTATATCAATCATCAAAGATACTTACAAAATATCTATAATAATAATATGCATTGCAGTTCCTTAATTTAAAAATTTACGAGTATTTCAGTCGATAGAGCAAGTGAAATGGGTCTTTATCAGTTATGCAAAATATATCGGTGAAAGAGAATGAAAACAGGTTTACCGTTTATAATTAGCAATTCTTAACTTTCTATTATCTTGATATTTAATACGTAACACGTCTTGTCAGTGTGTCGTTAGTTATGTGAAGCAAGCCGAGATGTTTCCTCTTATAGGCAATTGTTATATTTGACAAGTTGAATGTACGCGTAAATTGCCTGGAAACATGTGTAAGAACGCTGTTATACAAATTGAATCATAAACTTAATAGTTGTTTTAATTATTTTAGTTAATCTTGTCTCATCTTTTAGTGTGAGAAGATTTTGTTAGTAATTTTATATTTTTTTAAGAAGTAGGTACATAACTTGGTAAAAAGTATATCAGATTATCTAAATAAGATAGTGCCTGATATTGAGTGATTTCTGGTAACTGAAAAGATAAATCTGTTTATTCAATATGTTAAGCACTCATGGATTATCTATTACCTTTTTAAAAGTAAATACAGTGAATATATATAGAGTATCTTGTAAGTTTATTCGAAAAGTCTTGTTGAAAATACCAACGAATTGATGTAAATTTTAATTTAAGTTTTCAACAATGTTTCAGATCGCGTGCGATGAAACTGCGGATTTGTAAATGCGTCAATACCATGTTATGCGATAGTGAATCTTATGTTGTAGAGTTATGTATAGTTATGGTGTATACTTCTATGATTTGTCGAATTTTTTTATGGCGCTCATACGAAGGTTGCATGTCATCCGTAAGCCGCCGCGATGGTACCAGCAGGTTGAGGAGACGTCGCGCTTCAATCACCCGAAAAAAACGCACTTTTATTTTCGATAGAGTTCGGTTAACCGTTATGATTCATTTTAACAAAGCTAAGAAGGTATTGTTATTTTATAATCACATTACATTGTAAAGTGTTAATTATAATATTATATATTATTAAACATGTTAATTAGATTATCGATTTGAATATAAACAGAACATCAGAAATATGCAATTAACTATGTATATTAGTAAAACGATAGTAACGTAACGTACGCGTACGGGAAATCACTTATGAGTCAAATATGGACTAACATTAGTTGGTCATAATCTATACATATAATAAAATTGTAACTAAGTCGAATCTGTATATTAAATATTTTTTGGAAAATCTTATTGAAATAGACATTATTATCGATACAGAGTCCGAATCTATAGTTTTTAGAATTTTTGTCTGTCTGTCTGTCTATTACCGCAACATGAGAAAACTACAGGATAGATTTTGATGAAATTTGGTATGATGATAGCTGGTTATCCGGGTCAACATATAGGATACTTCTTACCGCGGAAAAATATCTCATTTCTGAGAAAAAATACAAAAACTGCAATGTAAGAGTATACTAACATGTAAAATCTAAGAATTTGGTTTTATGGTCATCTGAACGCGGGCGGAGCCGCGAGCAATGCTAGTATTTTATAAACGTCAATAACGTTAATAGCTCTTCACATTGACTTACTTGGTCAGATAAATTATCGCACCACTGATGTGCGGCAGTTTTCTTTCCACCATTTAAGCCATTAGTCAAATGAGGTGTTAAGGGGCCTCCAGTAAACAAATCTTCTGTAACACTATTGTCCGACGTGATCCTTCCTCTAACGGGTGGGTCCTGCGGGCCAACGAAATCAAATTGGCCATCCCACATGTCGTACTCCAATTCTAAGCTATCCTCAACTTCAATTGATTCACCCATGTCGCCCCTTGAGCGGTTAAAAACTACAGATTTAAACATTTAAAGAACGGTTCATAAAATAACTATTAGTCTTTGGAATTTAGTCTAAATATTGCACAAAATACATAAGCCCTAATCACCATCTAATTTGACTTTCAAAACGGATTAGATTTGTAAAGATAAATATTTGAATGGCACACAAAATTATACAAAGTCGTTGTAGTTCGTTACACAGGACTATGTAATCGACTTCTGCTTAGCATAACACTTGTAATTTCTGTTACTTTAGCACTGTCCCACAGTCTTTATTAAACAGAATTTCACACTTTGTTCGCACTAAAACAGTATGACGGCAAGTAATTGAAAACTAATTATTGTCGTATAATAGGATCAAAATATCCGGCAAAAAGAGACTTTGTCGAAGTTGGTTTAAAACTTTTAACGGTTGCTCTAACATCGTTTTGAGAGACACCACACGTCGCGTTCATTCACTGCACTCGATTCATATATCCATTGAGGTTTAATTTAAATAGGGCTGTAATACAATGTTTGGATGGAAAACAAGGTTTTGTGATGAACGGATACGTTGCGTTTAGTTAGCGTCGCGGCCGGCACTGACGGCGCGACCGGCCCCGGCCGCCCCACCCATCGGCACGACGTGATTATCAGCCTGCCAACGCCGCAGAACCATACAAATAAACTTTATTCGCTCCCTACAGTCTACACATATGCATGATCTGATGGATAGTTGCAAGGCAATAACCCCTTGGATTCGCTCCCCTAGTCTGGTTGCATCTCGTAATTTTATGGGCGAGGGGCCACCTTGATTGCTTGGTCATTTAGAGAAGTGACTCTACATAATGCGTAAATGCAGTAATGTCCCATTTCAGAAGTGAATTCTTAAAAAATCCAGCTATATTGATTAATATATAATAGTCAAATACCTTTCAATAGTAGTAAAATAAGTTTTAATCGTGGTATATTTTTACGTTAATTATATTTGAGATTAGATTTTAAAGAAATAGAGTACGCAAAAGTAAAATAGCATTATTAGTAATATAATACTTTCTTAGATTTACGCGAATATTTGACATTTTAAATAAAACTATCTTTTCGGATTTTGTCGCGGATTTATTTGCATTTTTGTTTCCCGACGTTTCGAATGCTTTACAGCAATCATGGTCACGGGAGAGACTGAAACGTGACAAAATCCGAAAAGATAGTTTTGTTTAAAATTATTAGTAATAATTAATTTCTGATCAATCTTAAAAATGGACAAACAGATAATATTTGAGATAGTTGATAAAAAATATTTAATCCAACTTTGAAATTAAAGCCATTGTTAGTAAGAGCGTGTGAAATGGGAGTTTAAATTGAACGCTGGTAGAGTTATAGTGTTATTATAAGAAAGACGGAATTACTTAATAATGAAATAACCATTTCAGTAATTTTAAAAATTGAATACGTATTTTATTGATAGATAATGTCTGTATCAACTATATAATAACTATTGAGAAGACGTTAGTCTCTCGTTACCATGTTTGTTGTATATAAAATAAAACCACGACAAAATCCGAAAAGATAGTTTCAATTAAAATATCACATATTCGCGTAAATCTAAGAAAGTTATAATTAGTAATTTAGTAGCTTGCTTTGTTTAAATTAAAATAATGTAAGTGTATGTTAATCTAGACAATACATTAAAACAAATATTGATTATAATCTATTGCAGCTGTAACGTTTTAGACAATGATAGATGGTTACTATACTAACAATGGCAAATGTGAATTATCTTTTTGTATGTCCTAAGATGATAAAATCCATATGGCAACACTTAAAGTATACCATTAATTGATTTGCTTGCTAACTTAGTAGTCAAGAGCCCACAAAAATAGAAAATACTTTGTCTTCCTTAATGATACTTGAAGTGCTTATACATGGCATTTGCTATCGTATTTCTTTTTGAAAAGCTCATTTTCCTATTTATAAGATGAAGTATCTAAGTGTATTCAATTTATAGTAGATACAAATATAAATAGAACACACTGCTTAACTCTTAATTAAATTATCTATACATTAAAAGAGATTCGCGACCCTAATATGATTTTATATGGCTGTCTTTCAAGGAAAATCAAGCAGGGATTTAGTTAATGTGCAAATAATTGAATGAGAAATGTTAGATTTTGTCTGATATAGCAAGCATCAAGCATAAAAATGACAGAACAATGAGCTATTATAATGAACTTTTTGTTAATATCTAATAACAAGTATATAGTTAGACTTATGTCAGTCACAAACAATAGAATCATGAGATTAATATGTTCCATTTTAATTTTTACGATATCACATAACATTCCTTTTATATTATTTACTACTTCTAAGATTAATAATTAACTTAAAAGCGTCTGTAAAGTTATAATTAAAGTAAATGAGATAATAGCTTTTCTTTCGTCTGAAACAGAAGTGCTGTACATTTTTTAGTTATTTATTATAGTATTTTAATTTATATTAAAATTATATACAGTTCCCTATTATGTACATATTATATATATATATATATATATATATATATATATATATATATATAATGTATTTAAGGGCTTTATTTATATACTTAGTTTAATTATTTATTTAGATAACCTACTAAACATGATGATTTATACACTATACAGTGTTTCGTTTTTATAGGCGATTGACTGATCCTTAGCAATCGACTGCACGAGGCTATTACGAAGCCAGGATTACCATAGGACACGCAATGTTTCGTTAGTATTTCCCCCTTACTCATGCTATAAAGTATGAGACTAAAGAATTATCAAATTAAGGATTTTTGACTATTATTTTTATTATTATTTATATACCTAATTTTGAAACAGTTGATTGTTTACAGGACAATAATTTTAAATGGCATTGTAAATATTATAACATAAAGACAAATAGATTTTTTAGAATGGCATAACATGACACGTTTCTAAAAATTATAAATACTTGTTTAACATACGAATTTAATACGTATTTTGTAATATTCTAAATGTGAAAGTTTGTGAGTATGTATGGATGTATGTTACTCTTTCACGCCAGATGGGCTAAGCGGATCTGGATGAAATTTAGCACAGAGATAGATTATAGTCCGGAATAACACATAGGCTACTTTTTATCCCTGAAAAATGTACGATTCCTGTGGGATAGGTTTGATTTTGGTTTTCCTAGAGGTGAACCCGAGCGAATCCAGGCTGAGCCGCTAGTAATATTATAAAAGTAGAATTTAGTAGCTTTTGGTTGATAAACAATTCTTTTACATTAAAAAGAAGAAGAAGATCTTTCTATAGAAGAAGGGACTTTATTATGACCTGATGTTAATTTTGACCTTTGTATTTAAAATAGACGAATATTAAAAATATTGTTTCTTTGGATGGTATGTTTATTGCTTGTTAATATCAAATAGAAATTATAAAATCACGTGGATAATTATTAATAACACCTAAATTTAGAATATACGTTTATCTAAACTGTTTATTACTTTAAAAGCGAATAGGTCGCCTATGTACTAAAAAGGACTTTTCAGGCTTCTTATTTTTTAAGCCTCTTTTAAAATAAGGACACCATTTTAGTTAATTTAAGTAAATGAGGAAACTCCACTTGATACTTCACTTTTTAATAAATAGAAAATATTTAAATTACTAACAAGGTAGAGAATGCGATCATATCTACAAGAACTAAGAAATGTAACTACATTGCTCTACGTGCATACTTTGTGTTTGTTTCTAGAAGAGACAAGTCATTTAAAGGGTCTATGAAGGTCAAATTAATAATGACAATGATTTTGTTATGAGCGTTATAGTAGGAGATTCCGATCTGTGTGGTGGACCCCTTTACTCTTTTCCCAGGCGAAATTTGTTTTTTAAACCATAAAACATATAAAGAAACAAGACCCAGGGTGGTTGTTATCAAAAATTTGCTCTAGGCTATTTTTAATAAGAAAATTATACATTTTTTTTTAAAAGTAAAAGAAAAGACTTGTAGAAAATGCCATCATACGGTTGGCGACCTTTTTCGAATCCACATTACCTATCATCCAAATTGAAGTGGTTAATTGCTTTTATTACAAAATTAAAGATAAGGGGTTGTTATACTAAAACATCTCCTGATTAGAGGTTTCTTAATTAAAAATAGCGTGTAGAAAATTTTCGGTGACAATCTCAGCGGGTCGTGTTTGTTAATATGTTATATGGTTTAAAAAATATATTTTGCATGGAAAAAGAGTGAGGAGTCTACCACAGAGAACGGGATCTTAGACTATTATCTAATCTTTATATGGAACAAGAATTGAAAAGATCATAAATCATAATAATAAATTCCTAAAGATTGCGTCATTTGTATGTATATTAATTACTTAACATTTCTTTTAATTTAAAAAATATATATAATATTTTACATTAATAACAACAATTGATTTATTTCATATATACGTTGTGTAATAGAGTTAGAACGAATATAAATCTTTTTAGGTATAATATTCGCAACATTTAAGTACCTGCCGATATGTAATCTTCATTAAAAAGGTTACTATGTAAAGAAAATACATTTAACAAAACTGTAGAGGGCGAATGTCTGTACATAGGGAAAAATGCGAAAAACCGAGTCACGGGGGTGGGTGTAAGAGAAATAGAACAAATCCAGATTTGTTAAAATTTTTGTTTCTCTGTCTGTTTGTCTGTTTGTATGGGCTAATTTCCGAAACTGTTGGACTGATTTGAATGAAATTTTGCATGGTAGTACCCAATATCCCCGATCAACATTCCCCGGAAAATTAAAGAGTTCCCGTGGGGTAATTAATAAATTATAGTAACTTATAAAGCTTAGTAGGTACACAAAAATAATGATTGGATTTTGATGAAACTTCACAATAATATAGTTCATACATCAGAATAACAAATAGGCTACTTTTTATCCAGCGAAAATGTACGGTTCCCGTGGGATAGATTTGTTTTTATCTGTCATGCGAAGCGAGGGCGAGCCGCTAGTATGAAAAATAACATTGACATATATGTACCATTAACTATAAGAGGTGATAAACGTTTTCAGTTCACTAATAGTAATATGATAGATATACAAAAATAATTTTACTTAGTAAACATAATGAAATTATTTTTGAAAAAGTAATCTTTTGTTTATAAACAGAGGATAGCATTAATCTATAATAACATAATAAAGTTTGTAAGTTTAAGAGGTTATAGGGAGTAATCTCTGGATCTACTGAACTGATTTAGATTAAATTTGGTAAGAAGATAGTTTGTGACCCTGGGAAGGACATAGGGTACTTTTTATCCCAGAAATCATCCCTTAAGGGGGTGAAAATGGGGATGAAAGTTTGTACGGAGAATCAAGCTAGGGACGAACCCGAGCGAAGCGAGGGTGAGTCGCTAGTTTTATATATACATATGTATGTAATTCTTGGTCATAAATTTATATTTTTTAATATCAGAATCAATTTTTGGGATATAATGATTCATGAGCACAGTAAATACGCAATTAGTAACATTTGCGATCCCTCACGCTACGACTATCCCACTTAGCGTCTAATAATAGCAATTAGTCTAGATTAACAGATCTAGTACAGATGGCCTGAACATGTGCTCAACTTAAAACGAACCAATTGTTACATTATTTACATCTGTAACCTAGATTTTGTCACTCGATTTGATTAATTCAATTATTGAGACTTTTAAAAATATGTATTAAAACGTATTTTATATTATACATAATTTAATACAATATGAACTTGTCTTTATAACTAAACCAGACTCAGAGAAACTATTTCACATGGTGTCCATGATCGAGTATTACAAAATCAGTAACTCATATTTCATAAAATACAAACCATCTATTGCTTGAATTACCAAGTTTTACCGAGACTCATGGAATTTATTAAAAAAAGTAACAAAGATAATATTATAATATAATATTTATATTGTTTTACTTACCAAAAAAACTAAATTTTTCTGTAGATTAGACAAGTATCACAGCATCAAATACGTAACGCTTTATAGAGAACAAACAGATCGCATCTGCAAACAATACTGAACATTTCACACGCGTTCCTTCACACTAGCACTTTCCGTTTCACAGGTTTTTTTATAATTTGCATTTTAGAACACGCTATTAGATAACCTTAGAACGTCTCTACACTTGTAAGGCTTTGATAGAGAGAAGACACAACGGACATGTTAGAAGGCTAATAAGATTATAGGAACTCATTGATTATCCACATTACTTCTCGGATGATTTGTTGCCATACAATCTTTTATCTTTCTTAATGGAATTAAGTTTTAAAGTTACATTAATCTTAATACATCTATATATATATATATATATATATATATATATATATATATATATATATATATATATATATAAAAAAGTTTGTGTGGTAGAGTCTTATATTATCTTAAAAGTCTACTTTTCACTTTTATGTAATAAGAGATTATCATAATAGATAGAGCGACATGCATCATCACTTATTCACTTACACAACGTCCATCGATTTAATTTTTTTAAATTACTACGACGAAGAATTTATGATCTACTCGTATTTTATATGATGCATACGAAAATATTTTTTCATAAATGAAAATATAAATTTTATTATAATTTATGGCATAGATAATGATTTTTTTTCACAAGTTTTCACTTATTATACTCGTAAAAGGTAATAAATATATTTTATAAATCATTTTTCAAATAAATGAATGCTCTATCCATTTTTGAATCTTATGGCAATATCGGTGTATTGACTGATGCGTGGATTATAAAAAAACTCTTCTCCAATTGTTTTTAATTAAACAGATAAGTATTTCGGGTATCTCTCAATATCCTTGACACAGTTTGCGCGCCCACACGACGCCCACTGTGCGAGCATATCCTATTGTTTACTGCCTACCAATATATTAAACGTCTAATAAACAATGTAGATTTAAACAGTTCAAGCAGAGCTATGTTGAAAGTAGTGAAAGAGCAGGTACTTCAAAAGACTTTTGGAAAGTTTTTTTGATTAATTTTTCAATTTTATAAAAAATGCGTACTTTCATCTACAATATTCCTACTTTAGAAGTATTATAAGGCATCTTTAAGTTTTATGGGAAAAAAGTTTTAAGCTCATGACTATGATATATTAAAATAAGACAAAGTTTGTTTCACAGCCAAAGAGCTATCTAATTATCTATACTTCTATACATATTATAAATGTAAAAGTGTGTTTGTTTATTTGTTTGTTTGTTTGTTTGTTTGTCCTTTTTTCGCATAACGGATTGGGGTGTTTTTTGTGTGGAGATAGTTGGAGGGCTGGAGAATGACATAGGCTATTTTTTACCGCGGGAGATTATCTCATTCTTACGGGATAACACGTTATATTAAACCCACAACAACTCATAATACCTATATATATAATATACAATTTATCTATTCTATACTAACCGTTAAAACGTACCTAAGGACGAACCCAAGCGAAGCGAGGGTGAGCCGCTAGTAGATAATTAAATCGTGCATTATTAAAGGAAATCGTTATTGAAGGAAAATTATTTTAAATACATTTTAATAAAAACTATTTAACAATTTTTTTTAATTAAACTTCCGCAGTACTGACATATTCATATTTTAAATTGCAATACCTATTTTTCTAGTTTTACTCCTTGCATATTTATATTGCTTTTATAATATGAACGTAACAAATTTTAATGACAAATTTATTCAAGCATACAGTTCGCGTTTGTTCTAATGCATTATTTATGTACACGCCTATCTAGGTAATGTTGCGTGCAGTTTCTCCCAGACCCATTGTCCATTGCAATATGAGCCAGTCGCAAACCTTTCAATACGTTTGTAGTGGCCCTTATTGCACTTAAATAAATACCATTTTAGTATATTCTCAAGGGTACTATTAAAGATTTAGAAATGCCGTCCGAAGAAATCGCCCACGTAGTCAAAATGACCGTTTGCGTATCTCGAGGTATTGTTGTAGTTGTTGTTAGGAATGTTACGTTAGTATCAAAACAGAAAGTGAAAAACCCGGGCTATTTTATTATTATGTTGTTAAATAAAGGTCTGTTCCATTTTTGACTATTATTGAAATGAGAAATTTAATTTTTTAAAACATCAATTGGGTAATTTGTTACTAATTTCCGCTCTCTTCTTTTTTATATATTTTTAGGTAGGGACCCTATATGTATAGAATCTATAGATCTAAAATTACTTAATTTTAAAATGGTAAAAATTTAACAAACAAATTTGTCATATGCACACAACGTTAAACAGGGCTAATGTAAAAAGAAAATGAATAAACATAGGTACAATTACATGCTTGAAAGAGCACAGTCACGTCAACTTGATTATTGGAAATGTATATGTAAACTTACGAATTTTTCACTAAAATAGTATTAAAATAATATAATATTAATTATAAATAATCAAAACAAAACAAAACCTAATAAGTAATCAAGGTATACAAAATGAAGTATGATTGTTATTCTATATAGATTGTTTATCATACGGACACGCATCTGACCGGAAGGTGCGCACGCGCTGTTTCCTGTCACTGTCGCTACGAACTGTCTAATGAACCGGCACGGTCCATTGTTTAAAATCTTTCCTTATATTCATATTAGGGTCATCGAACAGGCATTATAGATTATGTTCCTTTAATGGACGCTTATGCCTTTATTAGGTGTAATGGGGTCTTTGACGAGTTCCGTGCGTACATAAATTGAGAAGATTAACATGAAAAAGCGAGAATGCTATGACAGAAATACAGAATAGTTACAGGTTTACGTCGTTTAAATATTTAGAAATATGTACTAACAAAAACCAAAATTAATGTCTTAAATGTTTAATTAATATTTTCTTAGATTTACGCGAATATTTGACATTTTAAATAAAACTATCTTTTCGGATTATTTAGCGGATTTATTTTGAATTTTGATTTTCGACGTTTCGAATGCTCTACAACATTCATGGTCTCTCCCGTGACCGTTACTATTGAAATAAGATCTGTCATATAACTCAAAACTTATCATTGGACAGAGTGAAATAAGCGAATGAGCAGAAAATCAATAAAATACGCAGAAAATAAATATAAGTAAAGTAGGAATTTTTTGTTTAATATTTTCATTTAATTAGATCAAATGTCGTCCAGAAAAAATAACTTTCAAAAATATTTCAGAAGCTAGTCATTAATTAATAATTGTTTAGTACTTACATGTGAACGCAAATTTTGTTCCTTAATAAAATACCAATGTGGCCATATCGCAAGTAAAATGTATTATTTACTTTGTTACGACCGGCATCGTCAGTTTGACTTCGCAATATAAAACTTGACTGCTTTGCGAAACGATGAAAGCAAATTGTAGATGCGTTGAATTCATCAACTGCATGACATTTTATAACATTAAGTTTTAAGTGTATATGTAACATTATGTAAGCTTTAAGTTTTTTAAATATTTTCGTTTCAATACTATATTTTTCACATGTGAATGAGAAAGCGGTAAAATTTATCAAGAATCAAATCATGAAGTAATAAGCCTCTTACATATTACATTACAATTTTATTTATTTATAAACATTAAGTTGAGCGTTTTTTTAACGAACTGGATTTAACAATATTTTGTTGTTATTAAATATGATTAAGTATTTCGGTTATAGTTATATAGTTATAAAACAATTATGTAAAACGTAAATAACTTTAAAATTCATGAACTCAGGAATATTCTTTAACGATACTAGCTTTTAGCGGTAGGTACTTGTAGAGTGTCCGGTCAAAAAGTGAAAAGTGTTCAAATATTAGCATTGAAAAAGATTTTTTCGAAACGTTTTTAGTGATATCTTTAATTGAATATTTATCTGAATTGTCAATATAAGATTTAAATCTAAAAGGATAAGATAAAAATATAAAAAAAAACACAATAATATACCTAATTTTAATACCTTCTAAAGGACAAACGCGGTAAATAGGTACGTTAAATGTAAAGAGTTCTGATAAGCTAAGTGCTTAATTAGATAATTTAATTACTGATAAGCTGAAAACAAGAACTAAAGCTAGACTAATTCATTATTGGATTATGTATAAGATTTTAAAATCATTTAATTAATATGCATATCTATTATCTACATATACTAATATTATAAAGAGGTAAAGTTTGTGAGTTTATGCCGTTGTAGGGGGGTAATCTCTACTGAACCGATTTCTAAGAAATTTGGTAAGAAGATAGTTTGAGACCCTGAGCAGGACATAGGATACTTTTTATCTCGAAAATCATCCCTTAAGGGGATGAAAATGGGGATGAAGTTCGTATGGGGAATCAAGCTAGGGACGAACGCGAGCGAAGCGAGGGTGAGTCGCTAGTGCATTATATACCAAGTGACAACCAAATAGAAATGCATTTATTAGAACGTGTATTACTGTAAATGGCGTCATTCGTGAAATATTTATTTTGGGACTTGGCTGGATTCCGAGGCCACCTTGAATCGAATTACTAATAACTAAAGCATATGTGCAAGAAATAATTTAGATTTTTTTATTTTTATATGTATAGATAATAGGCATGATGGTAATAAAATTAAATAATGACCGTGATAGCCGTAAATATTTAATATGTTATTTTTTTTTACTTCAAAGTTTAAAAATTTCCTCTAAAATTTCAGAAAATTAAAAATAAAAAGATATATATAGTTAAAACGCTCAATATAATAGCAAAATATTACCCGTAAATATTTCTGAATGTTTTATTTTAGTGGTAGTTTAAAGGTAAACAGTGATAGACAGTCTCACATGGGCACCTCCGGTAGGTATTGAAACGGTCTTTAAACAAATTATTATGTATCAGTCAATATAAATATTTATCTCATAGTGGGGTATAAGAAGCGACCGTCAATGCTATAAAATGTGTTTGTGAGTCGCACATTATACAGACTAAAATAAGGTCGAGTCATCAAGACGACACAACATAGTGATTAATCCTTGGAATTAGTTTCTATTTTCAATGTATGAGGATGTTCATAAGGTAAATAGATTTCAAGCGGGAACAACATTTTTGGATATATTATATAGGTTTTGTGAAAAGGTGCTCGTAAGTCAATTTCCATGTTAAAGATCTCGTAAATATTTTGTTTGTTTATATTTATCTTTAAAGGCAAAATTTCAGTAACGCGTTTTTAAAATAATGATATCATATTATTTTCGCTATTTTATGATATAATATTATATACGGCTGATATCTATATCATAATATGTGTACAATACATACTATGTACAATAATTTCACATGTTCATGTATGTGTGTCCTTACATAAACTGTTTTGTTGGTAGCTTTACTCAATATCGTCAGGAAGGAAGTTGACATAATTGCTATCACGAACGAAACATGGTGACTTGCCAATGACACATGATAACATAACGAGTTTACCAAGACTATGAAGTAATTTTCTGTGAAAAACGTGTGTCTTATCAACTTCTTTAACAACGAAAAACTAAGTGGCTTGTCTCACGTGACAGTCAAATGGTTACTGTGTTTCTGAATTATTAGATACTAGCAGAACCCGCGGCTCCGCTCGCGCTAAAACTACAAAAAAAAACTCTTAAAAGATAGTTTCATACAAAATTTCATCCTCTATTTTACCCCGTTATGGGAAGATTTTCGAAAAATGCTAAAACACGTATTTATTTAATTTTATTGAAGAACATTAATACCAAGTTTCCAGTAATTCTGATCAAAAATATTTTTTTGGATTGTATTATAAAGTGTTTCCCCGTGGGAATTAGGTGAACTCCCGGGGTAAAAAGTAGTCTATATCACTCTCCAGCCATCCCCACACAAAAGATCACCCCAATCCGTCACTCCGTTTCGACGTGAAAGAAGGACAAACAAACATACACACTTTCACATTTATAATATTAAAGTACATATTTTTACTCAAGTAGTAGTTTAAAGATATAATTAGTGTCTATCTATATAAGTAATCTATGGTATTTTTAGCTGTCATCCACTCAATATAATACTTAGTATAAATTAAGTATGGTAGATTAGGCGAAATTCAAAATTAATATTGTAAATATTCGACGACATTCCTTCTTGAATAATCTTTAAAGTTGAGTCCTTCTTACTTGTGTAGAGAAAGTAGAGAGGCTCCTACTTAAGTTCTCTACTAAAGAATGTAACGTTGCGTCTTGGCCTAATGACATGCGGTCTGTACGCATCGATTGATTGATCATACTTTTATCTGATATTTGATTGGTTGTGACAAGTAAAATAATCTTTCTATAAATAAATACAAATAAAAAAAACAATATAAACAATAGAAAGATATAAAAATATTTGTACCTAATCTACAAAACTCATAATGATGATTTCTTTACTACAAAGTAATCGATATATATTAATTCTAATGCACGCACATAACTATTCAATTTATTTTTATTATAACACTAGCATTGCCCGCGGCTCCGCCCTCGTTCAGATGACCAAAACTAAATTCTTAGGTTTTACATATTAATATACTCTTATATTGCAGTTTTCGTATTTTTTCTCAGAAATGAGATATGTTTCCGCTGTAAAAAGTATCCTATATGTTGACCCGGATAACCAGCTATCATCATACCAAATTTTATCAAAATCCCTCCACTGGTATTTCTGTGATACGATAACAGACAGACAGACATAGGGACGGACGGACGGACGGACGGACGGACGGACAGACAGGCAGGCAGGCAGGCAGACAGACAGACAGACAGACAGACAGACAGACAGAAATTCGAACACCTATAGATTCGACCTCTGTATCGATAATAATGTTTATTTCAAATAAGATTTTCTAAAAAATATTTAACTTACAGATTCGGCTATGTTACAATTTTATTATATGTATTAGATTGAAAGTACTGAATATACCAATATAAAGAAAATTGTTCCCTACTATTAAAGTTAGTCAATGTAATATTATGCAGCAAGTGTAGCAATGGCGGGACGAACTGCCGGTAACATAGGAAATTATACTTTTGTAATGGCGGTAAATTTATTTTTATAATAATTACAAATTAAGTTAAGAAATGAACGTAAAATGGGTTAATGTTAAGTTTTTTTTCAAACATTATGCTAAAATACAAGGGCTACTAATGCTAATTGGACGTAAAGACTGACCTTGTAGTTGAGACCTTGCACGTCCTCTTCAAGTGAGACATCAGAGTACATGTCGTCTGCCGGTTCCCCACCCGATCCACACCCGGATGAATTGAAGGATGACGACCGGTACAATTGGCTAAAACAATAATAATGCCTCACTCCATTAACTATTCAGGACACCTCAGGAGAAGAATTTGAATAGAACGTTTTTAATATGCACCATGCAGCGGCATCTATTTCTTAGATGTAAAAATAAAAACGCCATCTATTGTACGTCCACTTACTAGTTTCATGCGCTGTAGTATGATTTAGTTACGACTCGCTGCAATAGATGGCGCTTATCATGTACTATAAAAAGTTTATAATGCTAGTGTAACACTATAAATAAATCATTTTATGTAGATTTTTAGAATTAATTTATTTTAATTGTAACAACTTATGAATACGTAATAATTATATAATAATACTGCCCTTTTTAAAAATTTCACACTTTTCCAAGTGTGATAATTAATTAGCTTACAATTAGTAGCGTTCCACGAAGTTAACCAAGTGCGGGTTGATGGGCTATATGCTCATTTTCTGTTTCTCCTTCGCCATATTAGCAATTGGAAATCATATTTCGTATATGAGAAGCGCAGAGAGGCTAAACTCGGGGCTTGAACCCGCTTCAAACCCATCCAAAATAAAATTCTATTAAGTACATACATGAAAAGGATTGTGTATTATTATAGTAAAAAGTTTATGTCTAAACATCAAAAATACATGCCTCTCTACTTTTCTTACCATAATGTTTAGATTGAGCGAGAATTTAATATTTATTAATGACAACACCTATACTTATTATAATAATATAAACTATCGAAACTAAACTTTATATTATAAATTAATTGTAAGCAAACCGACAGACCGTTGACCGATCTTGGAGAAAGCATATTTTTAAAATTCTCTTTGTCGAAGTAAATAGTAAATGAAGTGTAAAATAATAATTACATATTATTTAATTGAAATAGTTTTGTTTTACCTGGCTAAGACATTGGAGCCGATTTGACGCTTCCCTGAGCTGAAACAACAAAATTAGAAAATTGAATAAATATTATTAACAGTGCAATAAAATAGAGAATAGAATAGTTGTTATAAAGTATTTGTTGAAAATTATAACAAAAACAATTGAGTTGTTAAGTCATTTCATCGTAAAATTGTAAAAGTAGGCTTCGGTGATTGTACAAGCGGCCATGTATGCGAGGTATGCGTATCACAATGGAAGAACATGATGTGAAGTGAGATATTATAAAATGAAATTACTATATTACTCTTATGAGTTCTCGGTGTAGAAAAGTGCGAAGTAACGACGTGTAGAAAGAAGGAAATATTTTTGCATGTCGAGCGCGAACAATTATCGCTTTTGTGTGCATCTGTACGTAAGTAATTATATTACGTAAAGATACTATTTCGAGGTTTTTAGTAGCAAACGTGTCTTGTTTTATATAATAAAACTTTATTAATTTTTATATTTTATATTATTTTGGTCACATGCATAAGTATTAAAAATAATTCTGTTATTATTTGAACTTTTGTTAAAAAAGTAGGTACTATCTGAAGTCAACGTTTGTATTTGATCGTATTTCAAAAGCAAATTAAATTGTACTAATTAAAAATTATATAAGTTAACGACCACATCTTAAATATATATTTTATACATAATAATTACACATGACGTGTTATAACTAATCTATGCTTGCACATAGGGGCGATGGTGAAATCATGGGTACGCGCACGCCATGAAATTGGGTAAGAAAGCGATGCATCGAAGCAATAAGTCGTGGTTGCGATAATTGCATCAACCTAACCATAGAGTTTTATTTCCTTTTGAATGTAATGGGGACATATAAATCAGATGGATACCTATATGTACGCCGGGGGTCATGCATTCGAGTCTCGTTCAGGACAAAACCTTATATTGGTCACAAAGCTTTATATTTGCCGCGGTCTGGTTGTGTTCGTATGTTTTGTGTGTTTCACGGGCCATCAATAAATAGAATATAATAGAGACCGTTGCGAGTGAAGCATTTTTTTAAAATAAATTTAATAAAAATAAGATACATTTACCTTTATACTTAATTATATTTTTACTCCATCATTAGAAAACTAACAGCAATTATTCCTTATTGAGTTTAATATGTAGTTTTTTATTAAATTTTCATAGAATGACTGTTATTATTATAAAACGATTATAGTTTTACTTACGAGTGCAATATTAATATTTAACATGACAGTATGACCAATAAACATATACAACCAATTTATAAATAAGTATATGTAAGAACTTAAATGCAATTGAGTATAACGACACTTTATATTTACATTTTGTATAGCGACTCACCCTCGCTTCGCTCGGGTTCGTCCCTAAGTGATTCTTTAAACTGACATGACTTTTTATTTATGAACTGATTGTAATGAAACAAATACTATATGTTAAATAAAGCTTACCAAAATATATTAGTGAAAATCATACCTAAATTAGTTAAGCCGTTTCTTAGATTAGCGCACACAAACGCACAGACAAACAGACAAAAATTCTAAAAATCATTGTTTTGGGTTCATTGCGTTAATAAAGACTCCCTATTATGGGTTTTCTCAAATATCTTGCATGTATAGACAGCGATCAGTTACAATTTTATTATATGTACCTACTTATATGGCTATCTTTTTAAATGTTCGGAATAGTCCGAATAAGGTTTACATATAAATTTACAGGATAAAATGGCTACCCGGGAAATTAGGAATTCGGGAGAAACAGTTCTTTCTATACGGTTAAATTCTTTGTGCACAGTACGACTCTTGTCGGCTATATTTTTATTATTATTTACTTAATAAAATGAAATTGACAGATAACGAGATACTCTTATTCAAACTATTATAATATATAAATAGCGACATGGTTTAAGTCGAAGCTTATGAAAGTTAATTCTATTTAATTAAATGGAACCAATTAGAGCAGTGCAGTGTGAGATTTACCGTGATTCGTAATGCGTGTGTTATCGTTATCCATCAAGTGTTACAATTTTGATACTTGGCCATTTTCTCTTTCAGCAATTACTCTGTGACGGTTGGTTGCTAAAACAGTTTGCGTGCTGGAAAAGTTATTTTGTTTGTTTGATATTGATAGTTATAGCATTATACATTATTAATATAATAAATATTATAGCGATAGGGAAATAAACTAACGACGCTATTATTACACACTAGCCACCTGCACCGGCTTAGTGAAATGTATTTTTTTTATTTTGACATTCTTACTTTTAACGTTATTAAGAACTAGCGACTCACCCTCGCTCTGCTCGGGTTCGTCCCTACTTACCTTTTAACGTTTAGTATAGATTTCTCAAAGATGAGAGAATTTCCCGCAGTAAAAAGTATCCTATATGTTGATCCGGATAACCAGCTATCGTCATACCAAATTTCATCAAAATCCCTGCAGTAGTTTCTCCGTGATGCAGTAACAGACAGACAAAAATTCTAAAAACTCTGTTTCGGCCTTTGTATCGATAATAATGTCTATTTTAACAATATTTTCCAAAAAACATTTAATGTACAGATTCGGCTTAGTTACAATTTTATTAGGTATATGTATAGATTACATATTTGATTTATTTATATAAACTAGCGGCTCACCCTCGCTTCGCTCGGGTTCGTCGCTAGGTACGTTTTAAATAGATATAAAAAGAAAAAATCTTTCTTTCTCACATTTTAATTATATGTTTTAATACTTACCTATTCCGGACTAAGAGAAATCCAAAAATTAAAATATCATAAAAATTGGAACGCGGTCGAACGGGATAAAAAGTATCCTATGTCCTTCTCCTGGCTCTAAACTACCTCCCTGCCAATTTTCAGCTAAATCGGTTCAGCCGTTCTTGAGTTATAAGCGAAGTAACTAACACGACTTTCTTTTATATATATAGATTAAGTAATATTACTTGATTTTTACATAGCATAACATAAGATTTAGCATTTAATCTTATATTTCGATACGTTGGTCTATTTAAAGAAATGATATTATTTCTTGTGTTCTTCAGTACAGTAAAACATGAAATTTTATAAGTTCAATTATATTTAAGCTGTAAAAACAAGATAGACAGACAATTATTTTTCACTTAATAATATTAGTATAAAATATTGGCACAAATTTAGAATTGGGGACTTGGCCCCTAGCGGAGTGGGTGGTATTTCTGGATAAGGGACGTGATAGGGAGTCGAAATGTTAAATAAAAATTGTCCGCGAACGTATGAGTAAAAAGTTATTGAGACTTAAAGTTACAACATTTCCATACATTTTCATATATTTCTTTACCACCATTCGGAGTGGGTGGTATTTTTAAATAGGGGAGGTGACAGAGAGTCAAAATATATTAAAAATATTTGGAGGAAACGTACGAGTAAAAAGTTATTGAGACTTAAAGTTATAACATATCTAACACATTTCCATACATTTCTTTACCTAAATAAGTGATTACAACAGATAAACATACCTTTAACGAATAGTACGCATCCTTTTTTATGTACAATACATATTTTCACAACAATTAATGCTTTATTGTATTTAATATTTTAATAATTTCACAACACAAACAAAATGATCTTACATTTTGACAAAAGCAAAACTGACACTTTGTTTTATATTACCGCTTAAATGACAACAGATTATATTTGATTATTTTTGCTTTTTCTGTTGGTAATATTAATAAATAAATTTTCATTTCATAAATACATTTATGATTTTTTATCTGATTTATGTAAAATATATTGTTTTACAATTGTACATTTAGTAAAAAAAAAACATTTTTTTATCTGTGAATATTTATTTATTATTCGTCATATCTGGGTTAGGTTAGGTTAGAACATTTATATAGGGGAGAAGCCAACTCCTACCGGGCGCGTCCCCAGGTGGCGGATAGGGGCATGCCACCCGCTTAGAGGGGCGGGTGGTACCGGAGAAATCCGGCGCGGACCAAATGGCTTGGATGGGGCCGCTCGTCTAGGCCTCGAGCCGAAGACGTTGCGGCCACCGGTGGTGGGACCGCTTGGTCCCACAACCGGATGATGGGTGCCGGTTGCGGGACTGTGGTCGCAGGCCCGCATTCGGTGGAGGGGTAGGCCGCGGTGGGAGAGGAGTGCCGGTATTTCGGTGCGCCGTTCTCCCTACCTTCCGCGGCCTAGACGGGGCCGCCACCGTTTGATGGCGGACGCGGTGGGGCTGCAGGGGAAGAGGAGTGTCGGTGTTTCGTTGCCGCTCTCCCTGTCCTCTGCAGCCGATTGGAGGTGGCTCACTTCGGTGGGCGGTGTTTTGGTTTTATGGGGCTGCTCCGGGTACGTCTCTGACGTAGCAGAGTTGACTGTGGAGCAGCCCCATTGGTTTGGTGGTCTGCCTAGTATTTAGGCAGACCTGCCGCCGGGGCGCCGTAGTAGTTATGCGCAAGCGATCCTGCGGCGTCCCACTAAGGCGGGGGGAAGGGATGTCGGGTTTTAGTGGGTAGTACCGGCTCTTCTAGCCGGTGAGCTCCACATCACCACCTGGGGGATCAGGTGGTATGCGTAAATGCATTTCCCGACAATAAAAAAAAAAAAAAAAGGTTAGAACATTTAAGATTATTTATTTATTATTCCTCATATCTGGGTTAGGTTAGGTTAGAACATTTAAGATTATTTATTTATTATTCCTCATATCTGGGTTAGGTTAGGTTAGAACATTTAAGATTATTTATTTATTATTCCTCATATCTTGGTTAGGTTAGGTTAGAACAGTTGCCACAACGCACGAGCCGAGCGAGCGAAGCGAGCGTGCCGCGGTAGCGGCCGGCGAGTGCCATAAATGACTAGAAAACTAGAAAATTCGAATTTCACGTAAAGTACAAATAAAGACAATCATCTGGAGATCATTTTGACAATTGAAAGTGACGTTTTGACTCCAAGTGTCTAAATGGTAGTAATGTCAAAATAATGTATGGAAATGTTGTAACTTTAAGTCTCAATAACTTTTACTCATACGTTCGCGGACAATTTTTATTTAACATTTCGACTCCCTATCACGTCCCTTATCCAGAAATACCACCCACTCCGCTAGGGGCCAAGTCCCCAATTCTAAACTGCAGCCAAAATATTTACAAAAACAGAAAGAAAAGTGACATATACACGGCTCATTTATAATGTATGTAAAAATAAATGGATAAATAATAAATATATTTCTAAATCTTTCTTTAACATAGTAGTACTAATTCTGTTCTCAATTTTTTTTAAGCGTCTTGAAGTGTACTGGTATGGGTCATTCATATATATAACTTTGAAGGAGAAACAAACCAGTGACCTTATGCGAAGTGCAGTTTGAAAAATGTACTTGAACCATTCGAGAAAATATATTTTATTATTCAAATAAAATAAGCTGCAATCTTAGGCATAATAATAACGAGTCCATTGCCATCGCGTGTTGGACACCATTGGTTGTCCAAACAATAGAATGGACACTATAAAATACCCATGCGTACACATTGTTGCTTTGTCCACGGACCAATAAAAACACTGTACTCTAAAAGGTAAAGGTGTGGATTGTAAGAGCAATTTTTCATATTATTTTAAATGATTTTAGTAGGTATAGTGTCTTTGTTTATACTCTAAGCGTTCGATTTTTATATAGATTGTTAGTTTTTGTGTACTTGTTTATAAAAAAGGGGACAACACGGGAACCAAAAATCTAAATAAATCTGCTAAGAAATCCAAAATGATAGTTTTATTTAAAATGTCAAATGTTCGCGTAAATCTAATAAAGTATGAGAAAGTCTGTAGAAATATTAATATACATACATGTAATTCAAATTATATGATGAAATGGTCATAAAATATTGAATGCACTGTCAAAAAGGCTTTTGATACTTAGGTATTTTATTAGTGCCTAATTTACGGTGCAACTTAACAATTACATATTATTAGATAAATAGATAAGTTTAAGTGAATGTAAAATTTAATTAGACCGTAAAATTAAAGGTTAAAATAAGTTTTAGTGAGCTGTTTCAAATTACAAGGTTTTCATATATTTGAAAAAATATCTTTATATTAAATTCTTTCTACATTCTACAAATTATTATCAAACCTTGGTTTTATTGCTCGGTACAAAATATCTAACCTGTAGGGTCGCTTTCTGTAATGCATGTGGAAATTGTTGTGCTCCAGCTTTACAAATAAAGATTTAATGATTATATCTTGTATAGTGGTCCGGAGTGTCGCGTAAAATACGAAACGCGTACTTTTCAATTACCTACATCACTAATAGTAATTCTAGGCACGTGCAAGCAGTTGACAATAAACACAAAAAAAATTTGATGACCGGATCTGATATTTAAAGCGTATCCGCGCGTAGAATGTGCGAGCGGCCGCGGTGAACTAACGCATCACAGCACAACAGACGTAATGGTCGACAAGCATCGAAGGCATGAATTATCCACAATAGTTGGCTGTGAAACGCTGGCCGTTATTAAATTATTAAGGTTGCTCACTGCGATGCTACATTATTCTTATTTTGTATCGCAAATACTTCAGCGCGTCACATCCGCGTCACGATAAATAGTAAACAAATATACTGTTCAAGTTTTGTTTTCATCTGACATTCTGTATATAGGAGGTATATGATAAACTGGCTGTCGTTGTCAAGGAAAGAATGATACAATCGGATTTAGAAGTGTAATAGGTACACCGTAAATGACAGTAGTTTGCTATGACAATTGTTTTAGAATTAAGTTTTTCTAATATAATTTATTATTATAAATATGTGATTTCTAAAGTCATATATTTACCTTCATAATATTACTATAATATAAAACGCGACATTAGATGCCACCAATTAAAAAATAAAAAGGAATGGAAAGTCTCTACTTCGTTCTCACAAATTGTTACCGTGAATGAAAGTCTTACCGTCTGTGGCAGGATGCTGTATGAGTCAGAGCTGGTTTTTAAGAAGTTTTTAATTTCACATGAATAATATATTTGAAAGGGAGTTCGTATGATTAATTAAATTATTTTCACATGTATTTGTGACAATATTGCAACGTTTGCAAATAAAATCGCAAGTGATTAAAGTCACTTCGGCATAACGTCCAAATGCCCGTCGCGAGCTAGTCTTGTCTGTATATAGTATCTGCTATTTTTAACCCACTTCCAAAAAAGGGAGTTCAATTCGTCGGTATTTTTTTTTCTTTTTTTTTTGTTTCGAAGGGTATACTTCCCAGGTTTTGGTTTCCCATTTAAATTTTATCGAAATCGGTCGAGCGGTTTATAAAAAAATCAACAATAAATATTATTATTTTAAATAAATTGCTAAATCGAATATATCGAATCGAATCGGATATTATCGAATATTAAAAAAACTTTCTTCTTACAAATTACCTGCTCATTACGTCTACACTTTAGTGTACATTTTTAAATGGAAAAATAAAAACTAAAAAAAAACCGACTTCCAGGCACTACATAAAATGTAAAAAATAACTAAAAGGGGGTTTTCATTTAGAATAGATACCTAATCAGATTTTTTCGAAGAGTTTTTTAAGTTTTTATACAGTCATAACATCATACTGATATGACATACATAATATTTATGCTAGATTTATTTATATTACTACTGATCCTAAGTAACTTTGGCGCGTTTATCTTTTATACCCGTCGAGAACTGACCGGCCCTTTCTCACCGTTCTCAACCTTCTCAGTTGAACTGCTTTCCGGGCCTGTAGTAGCTCCTTCAGAAATTAACTGCACTGCCGCTTTTTTATTTTAATTGATGATTCAAAGATGCGTGCATTATGTATAAGTCTAATTGAGTAAAATTTCATTTCATAATAGGTATTAATGGTGTCATATATTAAAATATAATTGAATATTTCACACACTACACTTTCATATTTATAATATTATACGATTACGTTACGAAAATTATATTATTATGAAAATATGGATTACTGAAATAGGGCCAAAGTTTTACAATGAATATTAAAAAAAATGATTGAGTTAAATAAGATTAGAGCCAATAGTGTTATAACTTTCGAGAAGATCAGTTTCGGACAGAATTTAAATCGCTCTGGTTCGTCCCTAGGTGATTCTTCAAATTGACATAACTTTTTTATTCATGAACTGTACATTAGTGAAAACCGCACCCAAATCGGTTAAGCCGTTTCTGAGATTAGCGTGCACAAACGCACAGACGAAGAGATAAAAATTCTAAATATCATTGTATTGGGTGATGGGTCCTATTGCGTTTATAAATACACCCAATAGTAGTTTTTCTCAAATACCTTTCATGTACATACCGCGATCAGTTACACTTTTATTAAATATATAGATGATACATAATGCGTAAATTAAAAACAAAGTAAGACTTTAATCGATTAAGCAAATCTAACTGCATAGTGCTAGAGATACGTGTTCTATACTCGACCACCATAAAGCGAGTTATATATTTTATACCTTAGGTTGTAAATTAAATAAAAAAGGTACACACACGTAAAGTCGATAGCTCAAACTAGTCATAAATATATTTAAAGGTATTAGCAGTGCTAATTGTGTACTTGAACGCATAGCGTAATACACTAGGTGTGAATGAGAACAGGAAATGCTTGGCTTACATTAACCGTTAACGCGCCTTCGAAATCTAAATACTGTAATTAAACTTGAACCAAAAATAAAATTGGTGTTGCTTGTATATTACCTATGTTACAAGGTTTTACAAGTTGTACGTCGAAAAAAATTCGTGTACCTATTGTTTCAAAGCGTAGTTTTCCCATGGTATTTAGGTACTTAGAAGTTTTTGATAATAATAATTATTATTCTAACATAATTTATGCAATTATTATAACTTGACAGAAAAATAACTTTACCTAAAAATTATTAAAACTTTAAATAGAGGCCATTTTGTTTATTAAAAACGTTGTAGAAAGTTAATTTGGCTAAGGTAGCTAATTAGTTATTTACCTATACATATGTATGTATGTATATCAAGATTTTTATACATAATCATTATACATATTTTTTCATCTTTTAGCTTTTAAACCACGTAGATATTTGAAAATTACATAACACTTCATGAGATAGGAAGGCAATTAGTAAAAACGGAAAGAATTTAGCGGTATTGTGGGCCAGTCGAAATTACCGTTTTTAACGTCTCTCTAACCACAATTACTGACCGTGGGTGACGCAACATTAACATTATTTCGATTGTTGGAACGTAAATAGTTGTGTGTTGGGCAAACATAAGACACTGAGTACAAGGACAGTGCATTTTTGTAAGATAATTGCAAAATGTCTGGAAATTAAAGAAAAATAGTAATCGCGCCGTAAAATCAACAATAATGCTTTTAGTTTATTTGTTATTGAGGTTTTCTTGCCAAAGTTACATAGGTGGCCTGAAACTTTTATCAACAAGTAAACTAAAACAAATGCAAAAAAAAATCATATTGGATGTGTTTTTCTATATAAGCGTAGCACTTGCAGACAAACAAACGAACTTAAGCCTTTATATATTAGAATAATAATGAAAAAGTTGTTTTGCTAAATAAGATTATGTCGCAGGCTTTGATAGAGGAGTAAATAAATAAACTACGCGACTACGGAGTCGCACTCGAAAACCAACAATCGGTTCCTGCAGTCATTCAGCATTCTCCATGTAAAGTTTAATTATGGCAAAGCTTATATTCTTCCGAACGCCCAATACCTATGCATAAAAAGGAGTAATGAGCAATTCAGAAATTTAGTTAATGAAAATATTTAAAAAAAGTATCTTTCGAGTGTCATGTTTACCATTTTTAATTTTAAATAAATTTGAGAAAGGAGAAAGCCTCTTATTTATATGAAACTAGCAGATCCCGCGGCTTCGCTCGCGCTAAAACTGCAAAAAAATCTCTAACAAGGTAGTTTCATACAAACTTTCATCCCTTATTTTACCTGAAATTTGAAAAATACTAAGACACATATTTATATTTCATTATCAAGTAATTCTGAGAATAAATATTTTTTAGATTGTATTTTATCGTGTTTTGCCGTGGGAATTAAGAAATTTGCCACGATAAAAAGCCTATGTCACTCTCCAGCCCTCCAACTATCTCCATACAAAAAATCATGCCAATCCGTTACTCCGTTTCGATGTGAAAGAAGGACAAACAAACAAACACACTTTCACATTTATAATATTAGTTTGGATATAAAATTTTTAAATGTATCTACTACCTAATTTGTGTAGATATTTATGTGAATAACAAAAAGCATGATTTGTATGTAAATTATATTTCCGAACGTAATCACGGATGTCTATAACGGACCAGTTGTTGTGCTCCTCTCATTATCTAAAACTACGCGCCGTCACTGCGTAACAATAGCTTGAAAATAGATTAGCAAAAACTGTGTTATTTGCGGATGGAACATAGATTGTTTCAAGCTTTTATGGACTTTTTGCACTTTAAGTTTCCTTTAAAGCGACACCTAAGATACAAATTACAATTTGCTTTAACAAATTGAGAAAGAAGAGAATTATAATGTACTAGATTAGCCCGCGTTCAAATGACCAAAAACCAAATTCTTAGGTTTTACATATAGTAGACTCTTAAATTGCAGTTTTTGTATTTTTTCTCAGAAATGAGACATTTTTCCGCGGTAAAAAGTATCCTTTATGTTGGTTGACCCAGATAACCAGCTATGACCATACCAAATTTCATCAAAATCAGTTTTTTAATAATTAATGTATATATATACCTATATATACATTAATTATTAAAAAATATATTTAAAAAAATATCCTTCATGACATACAGACTTCGTACATACTTTGTAAACTACCGCCGATCGTGTGCTATTTTATGACATAGCACCCATCGGGGTAAGTAATAAAAATGTTAATAATTTTAGAATTCCTATTATGCCGGTCGTATTTTCAAACCACGGCTGTTTGCTAATTCTGTAAGTGTTATAGTTGGAACAAAGCAGATGTAACATTTCTTTGTTACATAGAAACAATCTAAGTAGAAAATGCCTAGTGCGGGACGGATTTTTACATTATATTATTCTACTTTCACATAGTTTTAATTAAATAGACCATATTTTTACTTTTGTCTTATACTTTCTTCCTCGTTTAATGTACCTATATAATCGGTAGTGACATAATATGGTTACGAAGGTATCCATCAGATATCAGGAAGGCTTTTAGTATAATTTCCTGTGGTCACGCCTGTCACGTTAGCTTTATACTTAGAATACATTCTACTCTAATAGCTTGGTGATATATAGCACTAATAAATCATATTTAATATGAAAGTTAGTATATTGTTGTTGTGAAACTAGCAAAGCGTTATCTTAGGATATTTCTGTTGCGTTTTTTTTTCGTTTCCACTTTGTATAATAAATTTAAACTGAAAAATTAATTGTATTTTAAGGGTTTTATTAAAGTACGGGGTGGATAATTCTGAAAAATTAAGAAAAAAAAGATTTTGCAGACGATACGTTATGGTAGTCATGGTTTGGTTTTGGCTGAGATACGGGATATTTATAGTTACACGATTCACCAAATCAGAGATCGCAAAATTAACTATGTTTTTATACTTAGTATGTTTAAGAATGTCTATAAAATAAGCTTATTTTGCGGTCAATAAAGTAAATGTTGTGCATACGTAAATATTTTAACGTAGTTTTAAAGTAACAAATAAAATAAAGAAACCCCTTAGTATTTACCGACTCGGAACTCTTGATGTGCCCGATTTTTATTACTACTTTAACTACAATAAATAACTTTATTCTTTATTTATAAACTGTTAGTAAAGTTATAATTTTTTTTCTTTAAATAATGTATACATGCATAGTCGGACTATACAGTGAGTTGAGACTTAGAGTAAACATCAAACGAAACTTTGTAGTAGTGGAATTTTTGCTATGTATTTTATAATTATAAACATATGGGATATTGACATGGATGAAATGACTTAACATTCAACAAATAAATGGAAGAGATGCTATTAAAAAAGTAAGAGGAAAGTATAATAAAATAATAATAAAAAGCATGCAACATAAATTAAAATAGCTTACTGTCGCATGGAGCCCCATCGCCGATGCGGCAGGTTTTCTTGATGGCTACGAAAGATACACAAAAGTGGTAAGCTAGCGCTAACACAAACAAAATTGTGCAGAAATAATCATAAAATTACATAGTGAATATAATAGCTGTAGCAGTTCTGGTAAAAAGTTGTATAAGTGAAGGGAGAAAGAGAAAAAAAAAGATAATGATATTTTAGAATTACTGGGTACAACAATCAAAGAATGCTAATAATATAATCAAATAAATGAGCAAACCCACATACTTTTTAGTTTTTACCTAGATTTATTAAATCTACTAATAATTATTTTGAACTTTCTTTGATTTTAAAGTAAAGTATCTTTAAGTTATTTCATATGTCTTAAATATTTCGACTGTCAGGCACACGATTTCTTTTACTTTGTTCCATTAAATATAATCGAAAACAGAGTCCTAATAAGTCTTATTTGTGATTTAAATGTCACTTTTTTTAAACGTTATTGTACTTAAACGTACGTTTTAGATTTATCACAATCCATCCATAGAATTTTTATTTTTGGACCTAAATAACCTGTTTTAAATCCAAAACAGTTTTGATTGATTTTATAAGGTATCTCAAAAGTCCAAACCTTGCCTTACTGATATATTAGCCTATAACTACTTACAAATAAAAGAATAGTAATGGAAGCAGCATTACCTGGGTGGTGTCCGACGAAGGCTGGTCCGCGTCCAGGAGTGACGATTTAAGTTATTACCGGGACTTCGGGATCCGTTTTCCAATCTATCGGGAAAATTATTATTTTAATAATAGAATATTTTAATTATTTTAAATTAGAATAATATAATAACATATTGTTTTTGTAATAAGATCTTTTTAGTAGTTATTATATTATAGTACCTGGACGACCGAGCTTTGTTCGGACTTTTTGGTCAAAAGTACAATTTTCTTTTAAAAAAAAGCATTCGAAATTAGCGTCCATATTTTGCGTAGAATAATGCGTAAGAAAACCCACATGAAAACTCGAAAACACGCGTTTTCCCAGACAATAAGACTAATCTAGATCGATTATTCGCCCCCGAAAACCCCCACATACCAAATTTCAGCGCAATCGTTAGAGCCGTTTCCGAGATCGCCGGTATAAATAAATATACAAGAATTGCTCGTTTAAAGGTATTAGATATTGTCATTACTCATTAGACACCTTTAGATTGTAAAAGTATATGTTTTTGTTAATTTGCGTCATTTCAGTAAACAGATCTAATTCTTCCCCACGTTTTTAAACGTGTACCTACTTAATAATTAATACTTAGCACTTAGCAGCACGTGTTTTAAAACGTTCACACGAAATTCCTATAACGAGCTTATCAGCTTAAAAGTTTATAGTCTATAGTATGATTACCTAGTCAGTTACAGGAACGTTGAACTACAGACATGCTAACTTAAGCCAACCAACTATTAGAAGTTGGTACCCTACAACTGGAAACTAACAAATAAATTAGGTATAATTTGCCGTTATATAAATAAAATTGAAGCGTCTGTTTGTAATGTCAAAATAACAGCGTTTTACTAAATACATATGAAATTATATACGGTAGGTACTTATAGGAAAAACACAATTTTTTAAATTTTCGTCTGTCTGTCTGTTTTTTCCGGATAATCTCTGTAACGGCTGGACTGATTATGACGGGACTTTCACTGGAAGATAGCTGATGTTATAGGGAGTAACATAGGCTACTTTTATTTTAGAAAAATAATTAGGGTTCCGCTCAAAAAAATTAAAACGTACCTAGGGACGAACCCGAGCGAAGCGAGGGTGAGTCGCTAGTCTAATATAAATTTAATATGATTTTGTACGTACCGTCTCTTAATGCATAAAACAGTAAGTGTTTACGAGAGCGTTGACCGATTTGATCTCTTAGCTCGCGTATTTATTTTATTAGTCGTACTTGAATTTATACAAATGCTTTCTAATACATTTATGATGAATGTTATATTACCCATTTATGTTTTGCTATTAATTTTTTTGTTTATAAATTATATCATATCAAGGTAGATCCGAATCATGCATCCCTACAAGGTGTTTTTTAAATTAGCAGAGATTTTTTGTAATATCTTATTTAGTTAATGATTTACGTGCAAATTAAAAAATAACTGACGTGTTAGGAACAGGAGCATCTCCATCCGCCTCGCCGAAGCACTCGAAGTTTTCGGCGTCTGAGATTGAGTTTCCTGGGCTCGAGTCCGCCGTCGTCACCGACTGGCTCCCTGATTCTGTGCCATTCTGAAATAGAGCAAATATGATTTTAATATAAATAAATGTATGACATTGGATGGCATTTTAAATGTTTATAAATTAGATTATTTTGCAAAATTTAAAATATATTATGTAGGTATTCCATGATTAATATATAATTTGACAATTATTTTTATATATTAGTTAGTTTAGGGTTGAAAAAAAATTAGTATATATTCTTATCTATTATATATTATTCTTTCTATATGTATATTACGCATGCATATTCTATGCCAATATATAGAATAAATAATATAAGAATCTTTTTTTACAAGCTCTGCTGATTCACTGAACACATATTTAACTTATTCTGAATCGCCGCATTGAGGTTTTTTTACGTACACAGGAAGTTTATGGAACCCATGTAAATTTAGCTTACATCAAGTGGAGTATACCAATAAAAAAAGGCATCCTGTCAAATATTGCAATTTTTAAAGAAAAATATACATAGCTGCTTTGGTATTCCTTACTATGTATATTTTATAAGTTAATTTAATTTGTCTGTACCTGTAATTTTCTAGGCAGATTTCCAGGTGAGGAGCGTGGTGATTTAGTCTTCTGAAACAGACTAGGCGCCATCATGACCGCCTCAGTCACTTTTGTCTCTGGAAATTAAAAAAAAACAATGAATATCATTTAGGCACTTTCAAAATTTGATAAAAAACTCAACTATTTTGTTTTAAGTTCAAGTAAGTACCTAATTCATCATTTAAAAAATACATGCAAGAATAAGGTATAATTTAGACTTCTCACGAATGTCCTAGATACGATTGCTAGCACAATCTGTTATCAATGCTGAACTGAGTGAATGAACAATTATTAAAAGTCTTTGTCCGATAAGTTATCTTTAATATTTATATCGTTTTTATTTTATCATAATTATAAAGGAACCTAATGTTTCCAAAATTAACTAGTAATATCGGGTTAGAATGCAGCAACGATTGTTATATATGACTAGAATTGCCCGCGGCTCCGCCCGCGTTCAGATGACCAAAACCCAAATTCTTAGGTTTTACATATTAGTTGATCTTACATTGCAGTTTTTGTATTTTCTGTCAGAAATAAGACATTTTCCCGCGGTAAAAAGTATCCTATATGTTGACTCTGATAACCAGCTATAACCATACCAAATTTCATCAAAATCCCTCCAGTGGTTTTTTTGTGATGCGGTAACAGACAGACAGACAGACAAAAGTTCTAAAAACTATAGATTCGGACTCTGTATCGATAATAATGTCTATTTCAATTAGATTTCCCAAAAAATATTTAGTGTACAGATTCGACTTAGTTACAATTTTATTATATGTATAGATTACCTCTAAACACATGTCAATAAAGAGTTTAAAATAGTTATTACCATGACTTGGAGGTTTATAAAATTAGATAAGTATTATAAGACATATAGCGTTAGATCGATCGATAAAGGTCAAGTTGAGGAGAAGTACTACGAAATATACTAAAACGCTCCTGTAGTTTCTTATATTCTTTGAGGTATGAAATACACATAGATATAAAATTTCTGCTTGAATTCAGAATACACTAAATATCTTATGCGTAATTTACGGATAGTAGAAAGTGGAGACAGTTAAATAATATATGCATTGTGCATTTTTTTAACCTTATACAAATCAGAAAATAAGAAGTTTTAAAAATATAATTAGTTTTTATAAAAGTCTTACTATTTTTCTATTTATTTATTTATTTATTGATATACCTACCACGAAAAATACATATAAAACAGAAAACAGATAATTGTATAAAAAGGATAACTACCTCTTTAAGGATATCAAACAGAAACCCTCGAGCGTGAGAAAAAATAATAGTAATGAGTTGCGGTGTAGATATAAACTACAATATATATATATACAAACGTTAAGAAACATATTATATAATAAGGAAATTATGTGTAGTGACTCAGACAAAGTTCCTTTAAGCGAGATTTAAACAGTTTTAGCACGGTAATATTTGCATTACATTACCGTGGTTTTAGCCACTGATTATCATTAACATATTATAATCTTATCCGAAAGGGAGTACCACAGTTTTGCTTCTACTATTGTCTTCTTAAAAATAATCTGTTAATTTACTATCTTAATTATAATAATGCCCACCATATAATATTTGGTTGATCAACCGGCAGCAGTATACAAAGGCTCTGGCGACGAGTAGCAGTGCTTTCCACCATGCTTCTAGCAGACGAGTGCCATCGACTACTTCACCTTTCAACAGTATCACGATCTCCGACATATATGTCAACATTGATAAGAATGTAATGTTGTAGACATTGATACTCTTTTATAGTCGAAAACACTATTAAAAAATATGATATAAATATTCTCCGTTTAAGTTTTTCAGTCTTTGATTTTATTTCTTGTTATTATTTGTACGTGCATCAAAAACCTAACTAAATACAATAATATTTTTTAATTATCCTTACACTTTAACTTCATATATTTTAGATTTGGAAACGGAGGTCGAATAACATTTCAAGAATTATATGTATTTTGTTAAAAAATAAGCGAAACACTTGGTAAATATCTCGTTATAAGTATCATCATTTAAACATTGTCAGAGGTCATGAAATCTAAAGACTTAGATATATATTTTATAGGTTTCTAGATCTTATATTGTTAACATTTTAAACTTCAAATATTAACTTATAGTTTAATTTTATCAGTTTTATTCATTGCTAATTCAGAATATGATAAGGAATTGTGTTATCAGGTCTCACGGTAAAAGGTGCGGCTGGTACCGAGTGCGCGAATTTAATCAATGCGTTTTCACTTTTTATTTTGCTATTGTTAGGTGAATTGTAAAATCTATTGTAGGTGGAATAATTTTACTAATTTTTACAAGACTTTGGAAAGTTTAAGCATTTTTTTTCGTTTAATCAAAAATATATGTTATCAAAAAAACTAGTTTTTAAAGTATGGAGATATAATATGGAAAAAAGTCATCGTATCTACATGTCCGAATAAGGTGATTGTTTCATTATCGCCCATGTGTTCAAATATTCACCGCTGCTATTTTGCTGTTAAAATCTACTTTACATAATACTCTTTGGAAAGTAATGCAAATACGATAACACTTGAACGAATTTCAAAACATTAAATTAATAAAAATTTCTCTGTAACGAAGTCTATTGAAAATGTTAACAAGGTTTCGATGTTTGACATTTTGTTTTCACACATTACAGACTTCACGCTCTCTGCACTGGCATCTTATGAAATATCACATTACAGTCGCTCCAATTTGCTTCATTGAACAAGAACGTCATCTACAGTTATTGATAAAACTCATTTATTTTTTAACCTAGTACTTAGATAATTGCTTTCTTATAGTTTTCTTATCGACGAGGGCGATAATGTTTTTGGTCATACCTACCTAACAATTTGGTTTATTACTACCGACTACTACACATTTGATTTAAAAATATTACAAGCTTCGCTAGTATCTTTATCTGTCTTTATCATATAGAAAAAAGAATGAACTTTAAAAATAATATTTCATCATTAATGCAACATATTTAAATTAACATAATATTAAAAGTAAGGGTGTTTATTCACAAGCTGATCAAAGATACGTAACTGTTTCTTATCATTTTATGTAGGTACCTGCTACAGTATAATAAAACAAAATTAAATTATTTTTAATCGGTAATTTTGAATCGATGATCATTTTCAATAAGATATATTAACTAAAATGATCAAACAGCGAGCGACATTGTGAAGTAGCTAATAGTAATCAATTAAAATAACGGCGCGGACGTTTTGTTTCCTCGCATTACCTACATTTACGCAAAAGCCACACATCCTTTTAATTGTACACAATCTTGTAATATTTTTTAATTTTACTTAAATCGAAAATATTATTATTAAAATCTGGGTTATTTAACACCTACAATGATTAACAAATACGTATAATTTTTCAATAACCTATAATTTTTTTTAAAAATGTATGTAGATGATCAAAATTTTTTTATTTAAAAAAAGCTACGAACTGGCGACATTCTGTGACAAGTACTCAAGACCAGTTTGTACATCAGCATTCCGAGTTTCGAATAAACTATTTGCAAATGCAAACTTTCCTTCGTTGCACGTACTTTAATGGCAACAGGCTTTTCAAGTTAATTTCACTATTTAGAATAAATTTGTACGTTGTAAATATTATTAAGTATTCACTTAGAACCACATATTGTTTGATTTTATTCACTGTATATTTACTTTAGTTTTATATAGATATCAATATAAAATAATGAGTGCCGGCGTCGACGGCCGACTGCCGGCATCGACTGTCCTGCAACGTTGAACTTATGCAACATCTAATAGTACGGTATTAGCTATAAACTACACATAAAAAGTTATTGTAAGCGATTACAAACAAACTGTAATAACAACTTTACAAAAAAAATGTTGTGACGAATACGTTTTAAATATTTTACGTGCAAATCTATACATATAATAAAATTGTAACTAAGCCGAACCTGTACATTAAATATTTTTTGGAAAATCTTATTGAAATAAACATTATTATCGATACAGAGGCCGAATCTATACTTTTTAGAATTTTTGTCTGTCTATCTGTCTGTTACCGCATCATAGAAAAACCACTGGAGAGATTTTGATGAAATTTGGTACGGTGGTAGCAGGTTATCCGGGTCAACATATAGGATACTTTTTACCGCGGGCAATGCTAATTCATTATATTTTTGTTACTATCTATCGTTAATATATTTAAAGCTGTTTTTAGATGCTATTGACATTATGAGAATAAATTAGGGCACGGACTAGATCGTTTCCTAAGGCAATTACGTTTGTTATTGGGCGTTGACAACTGTTCTATATTAGGAGTTACAGTGATCAATAAATCTTATGAAATTTACATCACTATCTAGTTACTCCATAAATGGTAAATAACACGCAGACAATTACATTCAAAATAAAGAAACAAATTTAATTTTATATACGTAACATTAAAGTATATAATACCTTCTATACATAGAAGTTTTAGAAAATATTCGTGTTAAACAATTGTAGATTAAAATGTAGTAAAAAATTTTTTTTTTTCTCTTTATTTAATTGATGTACAATTATTATCTCACAGTAGCTTTGTTGGGATGACACGAATGTTTCAGCAATTATTATAGCAGAAGATCCGATGTAAAATCGTCAGCATTTGCTTACGGGATTAAACTTAGATATTTTATATAAAACTTAACATTTAAACAATATAACCAACAGTATCTACTATTTTATAAGCATATACGTGAAGAGCGGGCCTATGTATATCGGATTTTAGACTATTACTTAAAAGAATCAATATTGAAGATTTTATTCGGTGATGCATTTTTATGACACGTTCTTTTAATATTTGAATCTTTTTCATAATTGAAATAAAGGTAAATAATTTAAAATAAAACTATCTCTATAAAGTATATATGAAATATATATTACAAGCAGAACCACCAGCTTCGCTCGCGCTAAAACTATAAAAACAAACTCTAAAAAGGTAGGTTTCATACAAACTTTCATCCCCTATTTTAGCCCTTTTTGGGATGAATGTCGAAAAGTGCTGAAACACGTATTTATTTAATTGTATTGAAGAGCATTAATACCAAGTTTTTAGTAATTCTGATCATAAATATTGTTTGGGTTTTATTATAACTTTTTTTCCCGTGGGAATAAGATAATCTCCCGCGATAAAAGCCTATGTCACTCTCCAGCCCTCTAACTATCTCCACACAAAAAATCACGGCAATCCGTCACTCCGTTTCGACGTAAAAGAAGGACAAACAAACAAACGAACACACTTTCATTTTTATAATATTACTAGCAGAATCCGCGGCTTCGCTCGGACTAAAACTGCAAAAAATGTCTAAAAAGGTAGTTTCATACAAACTTTCATCCCTTATTTAATTAACCCCCTTATAGGATGAATTTCGAAAAATGCTAAACACGTATTTATTTAATTTTATTGAAGAGTACTAATACCAAGTTTCAAGTAAGTAATTCTAATTAAATTATATTTTTGGCTTGTATTATAACGTGTTTTCCCGTGGGGATTAGATAATATCCCGCGGTAAAAAGCAGCCTATAATGTCAATCTCCATCCTTTCAACTATTTCCACATAAAAATTCACGACAATCCATCACTCCCTTTCGACGTGAAAGAAGGACAGACAAACAAACAAACAAACACACTTTCACGTTTATAATATTAGTATGGAAGTATGGATTAAATATAGATTTGTTTACTTCTTTTTGTTATTTCGCTACATAAGTACCATATCACTGCTTCCGTTCAACTTGCCCGGGTGTTTGCAACACGCCTCCACTTGTCAATGCCATTCAAGAAATGAAATTTTGCCAAATAGACCGAGAACACACATTCACTCAAATTTGAATGCCGACCTTGGTGTAAGAATGTATAATTATTTAGAAGAATAAGAATAATAGAAAGTCTATTGAGCTAAATTAAACAATGCAGTATATCGCTAATTAAACTATTTTTGGTTATAATAAACTACGAAGTTAAGTAGTTGTTTAATATTAATATTATGAAGTTAGTAACATTAGTTATAAATTATAATTATTATAGTGAGTGTAAATTTTACTTTTCATTTTACACTATTTCGTAGAGACGTGAATATTATATTGATAGAGAATATTATATGGCTGATATTTTAATATTAATGTAATGAATTTTAAAATACAGAATTTGCCAAATCAAAATAATACTTAAATTCTGTATTTGTTTGATAAAAAAAGTAAAAAAAAAATAAAAGTTAAACCGAATTCACTTTAAATTTCATTTTATAAGATAAAATAATTATTGATTTCATCAAAAAAAACCAAGATGGGGATAAAAGTAGCTAAGTGGGATCACGTGAAATGGAAAGTTATGAAATAAACGGCAGTGAAATGAATCGAGTGAAGTTTGAATAAAGGAACAATAAGTTTCAGCTCACTGCGGGTACGACTGTGATGGCATCGACCTCCGTTGCGCAATCCAGTGCACTAGTTCTTAAATCAAAAATGCCATTATAATATCGGTTAACAGATCTCACTGTATTATTATAAGAAATTCGTATTATTTAAAAAGAAGCGGTCCTGGTTATTGTCTTTATAAGTAAGTATGTCCACGATTTGTCCTATTAGTTATTTAACAATCGTTACTAATCTCTAAATGCGAAACTGTGTTTCTTCGGTTACACGTTTGGCTCAGTGTGTAGTGACTCTACTTGCTGTGCCAGCGGTCGCGGGTTCGAGTCCCGCTGGCGGCATTCATTGTATTATGAGCACGAATGTTTGTACTCCAGTCGTGGGTGTTTATATTTATAATATGTATGTATTTATAGTTTATATATCTGTAGTGTATCAATTATCTGGTATCCATAACACAAGCCTCGTAGCTTACCATGGAACTAGATGGTGCTGTGTGTTAATGTTTCAACATATTTATTATTTATATTTATTATATTATTCGTTTGTCCTCCGTATACGCAGTAACGGATCAACCAATTCTTCTGACTGTGGTATACTTTTTTTTTAATTCAATTTATATGTGACCCAGTTACAATAACATACTCAAGGACACACCTAAGCGGGGCGAGATCGGGTTGTTTATAAAAAAATAAATAAAAATGAATTTCGTTTTTCCCTTGCGGATTACATAGAGAATATATAGAACCTTGCCTCTATATTATATACTAGCGAATCACCCTTGCTTGGCTTTAACTTTCATCCCTGTTTTTACCCCCTTAAGAAATGATTTCCGGAATAAAAAATATTCTATGTCCTTCACAGAGTCTCAAACTATGGTTTTATCAAATTTCATCTAAATCGGTCATGTAGTTTTTGAATTTATTCGTTACAAATGTACAAAAATACAAATTTTTCCTCTTCATAATATTGGTGTAGATTTGCATAGTAATAAGAACTTGTTATCGGCTACTACGCGTTATATTGACAGTCACACGTATATAAAGAATTCGTTAAATTTATACATATAATAAAATAGTAATAAAGCGAATTCTTTATATGAAATACTTACAAAAAATAAAAATTATTTATTACTCAGTTCAACATTTATAATACCTCTCATTCTTACGAAAAACACAATAACTGGTTTGGCCGAGTTGTTCTTCATACAAAAATTTCAATGATACATACATATTACACAAAAACTATTAGTACCAGGGTTAAAATTAACGTATTGAATAATTTCCTTCCGGCGCAAGTTGCTCATCTATTTCTACATACTCAATAAGCATAAAACAAAGTCACTGTCTGCCTCTGTTTGTTTCTTCGCTTACTTCTTCTAAGCCATACAACAGATTCTGATAAAGTTTTCACTAATAGAAAGAGCGATAAACAAAGTAGGTTTGTATAATATACGATTTGTAAATATTTTGTACAAAATGGCTGAACCATGACGGTGTTTTGTACAAAAAGGCTAAACTATGACGGGATTTTGTAAAAAAACTGTTTTCATAGCTGATGCTGGCTAAACACTTAGGCCTACAGAAATTCCGCAATAGTATGCGTGTATTTCCTAAGGTACATTCACAGTAACTTATTATATCTATTTGAAACGTACCTAGAAGACGCACCCGAGCAAAGCGGGGGTAAGTCGCTAGGCAAAAATATAATAAGAATGTATATATTTCATATTTGTATGATCTTACCAATTCACGTTGCGGTCCGACAGTAATGTCCCCAAAGAGATGCCTGTAAAGAAATAAAACCAAACATTAACAAAAAAAACGTATACCCATATTAAACTTTTAAACTTAGAAGTAAAAGGAAAACTATAAATTCGTGAAGGACGAAGGTTCAATGTAACTAAACGCCTTTTTAACATAATCTTTAAATTCAAGTAACATAACGCGAACCACAGGTATTTTTATATACACAGGTTTAGTGTAAAAATGTGCTTTCTTATCTATATAGGTACATATGCTTGAATATTACCACATATTACACTCAGTCGTTATCAACGGTTTGCCATTAAATACAGTAAAAAAACAAAGTAAAGATTAGTTAATAGCCGATTTCACTATTCTACAAATCATACTCGAGTTTAGTCACGTTCGAAATCTGAGAATTTCTCGATTATACGAACTCGTGCATAAAAGACTCTTTGTCGCAGATCACGAAAGAAACATACCTTATTAAATGTACATAACACGAATACAATTTCAATTCGTAACGCGGTCTTCGGATATCGATACATTACGGATGATGTATATGTGTATCGAATGCTATTCGATATACCTACATTTCATATCCCTAACGTGAGATATGTTAAAATTCACCACCTATGAATTCTACGTGAGTAATTTCTTAATGGTTAATCTTTTATTCATATGTGTTATTTTGCAGGAAACTGTAACGGTTTAATATTATTAAGCATTTAAAAAAGCCGTGTATCATGTAATTTATGATTTAGTTTTGAAAGTTAAAAGTATGAACATATATAAAATTGGCATTGTCCTTTGAAAATTTATAAATACACCTAAAACATTTTAATACCTATAACTTAATCGATTTATATATAATATAAATAACGATAATTTGACATTGTATAATGGAAGCGTGCATTTCAACCAAGCTGTCGTATTTCTCTATATGGCACGACCGACGCAGTAATAAAGTTTGGATAAAGTTAGAGAAATAATATTTACGAAAAAAATCATAGAGTATAGACATTACAAACTTTCTTACTTCCAAATTAGAAATAGATTAGTTACGCTACATTAAGTATCTATAGTAAAATATATAAAATAACGCGATGATATTTTTTATTTTTGTTTCGGTAATTTTGTATTTTGGCCTAAGGCAAATAATAATTCGGCCATGGCCTATCATTTATAGTTATATAATTTGAAAAGAGTATATACTATTGTTTATTAGAGACCTAATAAATAATAGGGTTTTCTACTTCCCTTGTGTCTTTAAGCACCTTTTTGAAATGGAGTAATAATGCCACTGATGTATACGTGTATATATAAAGAGTAGCTGCTAAGGTAGCTAAGCTCGGTGGCTAATAAATTCTCTATATCCATGCAAAGAAATACATTAATTCATCTATACTAATATTATAAAGAGGTAAAGTTTGTGAGTTTGTGACGTTGTAGGGGGTAATCTCTGGATCTACTGAACCGATTTAGATGACATTTGGTAAGAATATAGTTTGAGACCCTGGGAAGGACATAGGATACTCTTTATCCCGAAAATCATCCCTTAAGGGATTGAAAATAGGGATGAAAGTTTGTATTGGAAAGCAAGCTAGGGACGAACCCGAGAGAAGAGAGGGTGAGTCGCTAGTTACTCTATCAATAAAGAACATAATTTTAGGTTTGTAATTTTATTGAAAACCAGAGATAATAAAGAAAATATTATGGTCTCTGATAATTTTGATAAATATAATAGTATTATACAATTAATTAAATATAAATTTAATGAAGTCAATAGGTTAATTCTTTTTTAATTTCCAATATAATGGTTTGTTGAAACATTAAAATTGCAGTAAAGTTAGTTGTATAAAAATTATTCTGTTATACGATGTCCGTTGTCTGGGTATACACTATACAGTAGCAAATGGGTAAATGAAGGCGTAATCAGGGCTGCCACTTATCTGTAATTTAAGTTTTCTAAAATAATTTACTAAGATTACTTTGCTGCTTAGTTTTTTATTATTATTTATGTATATCAATTAAATACATTATAACCTATAATAAAACTGTTTCTTATTATTTGTTATTTATCCATTAGAATACTTCCGTCTAGAGATGACCTGAACAGTTTTAGTTATATATTATTCTTGTTACCACACAATATTATTTCTTAATTTTTATGAATTTATTAAAATATTTTTGGAAACCCTGCTTAGAATGGCCGTCGTGTAGCGTTTACGGTCCGTGTAGCAGTCACTACCGGGTAAAGATCGCTCTGATTCACAAGCACCGGGCGCAAAGATACGTCTCTTGTGTCTGTTTTTCTTTAATAAATTATACATTTTCTAACTAGGTTTCGCCCGCGGTTGCGCACGCAATTTTACAATCACCAGTAATAATGATAATTTTGAGTTTAGACTGCATAACGGAGCTTGAGTTATATTAGACTTATAAAAATTCCTTTTTCGTCAAACAAATTAAATTTGAAACGTAAAATAAATTAAAATGTCATAATAAGTTTATTTTTCATATAACACTTTAAGTGTCTTCAATATAGGCAAAGTAAATTGTGTCCAAGCACTTCTAGGAGCCATTAAACAACATAATTGAATTGACTATAGACATACAATATTTTTAATGAATATGATTATAATTAGTTACTCTATTTACATTTCATTAAAGATCTAGAATGATTAATTTCGAATCAAGAACACCTCCAATGTTCGGCTCCTTATTAGGACAACCGTGAAGTATGACGCTACTATGAGGATTAGTCACAGTTGTTTTAATCATGTAACGGCATTATTTTAAATTTTTTTTATCTTGGAATCATTTTAAAACATTATAAATCATTAGAAAATATTTACTTTGTAGTTCTTATTACAATTGTTTTACAGTCTTTAATCAAGATATACCTAGGATTTTACTAAGATTCTTTAATTGAATGCTTCTCTTGATCGTAAGCCTTTGTTCTGCATTAAAGTGTTATACGTATTCATTTAATGACTTGTTCTATAAAATGCTTTGAAAATATTTATAGTTCAAAATAGAAGAAACATTCATAACACAAATAAAACTAATAGAAACAAGTAGCATATGTAGATTAAATTAGATTCCAAACTAAGCAAGTAAATAAAATGATCGTTGTAGAATTTCTTTGAAGTAATTTTGTTATAATCCACGGCAATAAATATGAATGATTTCTCAAAAATGCGACATAACTCTTCCTAGTCTTAGTGTTAATGTCCAGTTACATTCCACATCGATTCGGAATTAAAGGGATAGATAGAGCTGGTATAAATCTTGCCACAACACGATAGAAGTTAAATGATCGATATAAGATATCTGGAAGAGTTATAGTTTATTATAAATAATTACAAGCCCAAAGACAGTGATTTTTTTGTCAATTAAAGATTATAAATAAGAGTAAATGAATGTTTTAGTGAATAATAATAAAACTCAAGCTTTAAAACGATATTTCTAAGATCTAGTCAATACAAATAGAATATTTTATTTTACTCTAAGATTGGACAAAATAATAATTTAACCATTACTTTGACGAGTAGAGTTTTAAACCAATAAAAGCTAAAGGACCCTTCTAGGGCTCTGATTTCAATGCACTCAGTTGGCATTATTCCAAGCCGGTATACTCGTATTTCACTCACAGCGAATAGTCTTGCAGATATAAAGTGTACTATTAATGTTGTCTATAATTGGCTTGCGTCGTCCCACAGTCTGCTGCGATCAGTTTTGACAAAAACTTATTAGCTCTACGTAATATGAAGAAGTCTAATTTAGCTAAATGAGTTAATATGACGTTTTCATAATAATGATCCTTTAGTAGGATGTTTATTTTGGCATAATAATAGGTATGTGTGCTGTTCTAACTTGTGCTTCCGTATAGCAGACTTTATAAATACGACGAATAGCTGTATAATAAAGTTATTAGAGCTCGGCGAGAACTAACATTTCTTCATTTTATAATGTTATAAAACAGTATATATTTTTTTTATTTACAACAAGATATAATTTTGAAACATCCTGTAAGGTATAAGCATTTTCGACATTTATGCACAGCTTTCTATATTAATAATTCAAATTATATCTATGCAAGTAGGTGTTGCAACGCTAAATAAACTGGCACATTATACATACTTAGTACGAAACTGTGACTCACTTTACATACTCGGTGCATGCGCTATGTAAAAACATGCACATAGTGCCTGCTTGCATTGTTACCTATATAATTAATACCTATACAAATTTACCTGGAGGTGTTAAACTTGTCTGTTTAACACCTCCAGGTAAATTTCTAAGAAATTCATTAAATTTCTAAGAAATCTATTGTTAACTATAACGCCGGCGTGTCGTGGAGGGATTGTCGTGTAATATTTGATAGGATAGTTTCATTAGAAAATACATGAAGTAAAAATCTTAATTTAGTTACAATATAATTCATTAATTCATAAAAAGTACAAGTTTTGTCTTGGAATATCCCTTTAAGAATCCTAAATATAACTTTATTCAGTAGGTACCTGTATAATTATTTATTTATGAGTAGAATTTAATAAATGCCTCCTGTTAAAAATATATATTTCACTGAAAATCAAATGGCCAAATCTGCCTAATATTGTATGAGGTTGTTAGGTTATTGAACTATTTTGATCGATCGCATTTTCTAGGGCAGCGAAACCAGCGTGAGCACAATTCATGCCCTATTGTGGACTGTAGAGCCTGTATGCGTTTCTAGGTCACAACTAGTTGATATAAAGTTACAATGCATGACGTGAAATGCCCTGCAATAGGATATACTATTTTATACTTAAAAATAGTGTAATTACACAGCTTACTTTCATTGAGAAAAAAACACTAAGTACATTTATTATGTTACTGTATTTACTAAAAACATTCTGCAGATGCAAGTATGTAAACTGAATAATTAGATTATCTATACTAATATTATAAGAGGTGATGTTTGTGAGTTTGTGACGTTGTAGGGGAAGTATTCTTTGGATTTGCTGAACCGATTTAGATGAAATTTAGTACGAAGATAGTTTGAGACCCTGGAAAGGGCATACTCTCTATCCCGGAAATCATCCCTTAAGGGGGTGAAAATGGGGATGAAAGTTTGTATGTAGAATCAACCTAGGGACGAACCCAAGCGAAGCGAGGGTGAGTCGATAGTACCATAAACATGTATGTGGGTTAGTTTAAGAGGAAATAAATGTTATACGTCATGTGACTATTGATGCACAGATTTGGCACGATCCGCTGATGACGTCACTAAGCGTGTGACACGTTTTTATTGGACCTTGTCTATGTAATAGCCAGTTTAAGGTCGTTATATAAATAAATACGGAAATTTCGCAAACCGTCCTGCCTTTTTAGTATAATTATTATAAAAGGAGATAAATGAAATATATTTAATAATATCATATCGAAAGAAGCGAACAGAATCATCCTTTCATTACCATACGCGTTCATTATTATGATTTCCTCATTGAAAAGTATTTTTTTATAAATATAAGAAAATATATTTATCGCATCAAAATCAAATAAATGTGAATACCTAGAGTGCGCAATTACTGCTTTCTGCTGCATGTAATTTCTGCTTGTAATTTATTATCTGCAAGATATTTTTTGATATTATCATTTTATTACGTCTTCTTTTTATTTTATTATATTTCTTAGTAATTGACATATTTCTGTTATTTTATTATGGTAGAAGTTACTACTTTACTTTTTTATGAAAAATCAGAGCACGAATTAAAATTAAGGAGCTCCAATAACAATGAGATGTTACAAAGAAAGTATTCAAATGAGATGAGTAATAACAGAATGCAGAAAATGAACATTTTGATTTCACAACATTTATGTCAAGCTTTAATGAGATTACCAAATTATTTCATTTGCTGTTTTTACCACTTGATAGCAACGAAAGTCGTTTCGTTGCTATCAAATGGTAAAAACAACAAATTTATCTTCGGCATTTGTGTAAGCAATAGTTAAGGCCATTTCCACTTTGTAAGTGTTAATTTATTTAGTCATTGATTACCGTGAAGGCTGTTGCAAACATAATAAGTAATAAAGTCAATACTCGAATTGCAAGACATTGAGTAGAATACTCTTCTTCTTCTTCTTCTCCCGGCCTTTTCCCATCTTTATTTGGGGTCGGCTCTCCTAATCATTTTTTTCGAAATATGCCTTTCCTGGGTCGTCCTTGGGTCAACCTTGTTGTTTTCCATGTCTTTCCTAACTACAGACATCCAAGTAAGTCGGGGTCTTCCACGCTGTTTGGGTCCTGACTTGTGATCGAGCACTTTTCTGGTCATGTGATCTACCGGACATTGAGTAGAATACTGTTATACATAAAATATCACTTACGGTCTAGTGGCTAGTGCCGGATTGAAAAGGGGCCCCAAATCTATTATAAAATTATGGAATATCATTTGGCTTTCCTCTTTATTACAAAATACATATGCATATTAGTTTTACACAATAAAACGAATTTAGAAAACTTGAGCACTTCTCTTGTGAGAGCCACACTGCAGCCCTGGTTGGCTTCCTTAAATTTCGCTCTGGTACTGACTTAAAGTATACTTAAATAACCCCCCCAACGTGCGTTCACTTTGTCGTGGTGGGGGGGCTCAGTAGTGCCCGGCAATCCAACCGGGCGCGAAGCTAAGAAACGCACAGGGAGGTTGCCCACTTTGGTGGGCAGTGGGAGGTGGCGGTGTACCATGCGGGTTGCTCCTGGTACTTCTCTGATAGCAGAGTGGACTGTGGAGCAACCCCATGGTTGTGGTGGTCTTCTTCGGCAGACCTGCCGTCGGGGCGTCGTAGTTGAATGCGTAAGCGATCCTGCGACGCCCCATTAAGACGGGGGAAGGTTTTGTTGGGTTTTAGTGGGTAGTACTGGCTGTATTACGCCGGTGAGTACCACACGTTGTGCGTAAATGCATTTCCCAACGTTAAAAAAAAAACTTAAATAAACGAGTACATAAAACAATGGTAATAAAAAATTACAAATCATCGCTTTAGGTAGATATATCAATTGTAAATTGTTTTCTAAGTTATAAAACTTTCACGTAACTATAAAGCCAGTGATTGCATGGAAAGTAATGACGGTTAATTTTTATTCTGCTAAGTATATAAACACTTTATCCACGAGATATCAGTCTTTTGTAAAGACCGACCTACTCGTGTCACTTATAGTAGAAACTAACATTGCCCGCGGCTCCGCCCGCGTTCAGATGACCAAAAACTAAATTCTTAGGTTTTACATATTAGTATACTCTTACATTACAGTTTTTGTATTTTTTCTCAGAAATTACATATTTTCCCGGGGTAAAAAGTATCCTATATGTTGACCCGGATAACCAGCTATCATCATACCAAATTTCATCAAAATACCTCTAGTGGTTTTTCTGTGATGCGGTAGTTCAGATAGACAGACAGACAGACAAAAATTCTAAAAACCATAGATTCGGCCTCTGTATCGATAATAATGTCTATTTCAATAAGATTTTCCAAAAAATATCTAATGCACAGATTCAGCTTAGTTACAATTTTATTATATGTATAGATATTTACGTTTTTTTCTGTATATTGTTTTAATAGGCTTTTTTTGTTACCTTAATATGTACTGGCAACTTTATTTGAAAAGATTTATACATATTTTTTGACATTGGTGTAATGTGATTGAAGGCCAGCATGCCATTGTTAACACGAATTAACGGATCGTCCGTCGCAAGGAAATAGTAAGAGATTTAAACTTTAAGATATTGTTCGATTTTAACTTAAAAAATAATGTTATTGCATAAAAATCTTACAATTAGGTAAAAAAAACCTGGGTAATTCTTAAAACAGATTATAAATATTTAATATTTAACGAGTCGCAAGTTATAACAATAAGTTAGTACTCGGTAATTCTGTATACAGTATAAAATGTATATATGTGATATGTCCATAAAATACGTAGTTTGTTTATATAAATAAGTATAATGTAGGTGACAAACACGTTTATAATTTATAAACAAGTCTTTGCAGTTTGCGACGTAGTAAAATATACATATAATATTTCATATGTGAAATTTTATATAAATATATGAATATTATATATAATTAGATAAACTATATTAGATATTATAATATTAGTCTTAAGTGTTAATTAGCATATTAATTAAATTATTAGCAGATAATTTTATGCAAATTAAGTAAACGTAGCGTCTAAAATGTAACACTTTGATTTTAGTTCTGTTTCGTAAATTACTGTCTTGATTGGTAGCTTTCTAATTAAAACAACAACATAATTATGACCTTGTTTTATGCAACTATTGTAGGTCAGCCGCATTATAACCATTTTCAAAAATGACAACAAATAAACAACTAATCATAAAAAAAAACTTGGGTTGCTACTTAACTTTAATACACGGATGTAGAGACTAAACATTATTATCTATATATACATATATGTATATATATATACATATATGTATATATATATACATATATGTATATATATATATATATATATATATATATATATATATATATAATCTATAAATATAAAAATGAATCCTTATTTTTCCCTTGGTCACGCCATCACTCGTGAACGGCTGGACCGATTTAACTACTTTTTTTGTTGAGTTTGTTATTGTCAGGAGAAGGTTCTTATGAAAGAAAAAAAATCAAAAATTAACGAAAAAAAAATGTGTATGGCTAACGCTGTGTAGTAACTATTTATATCTATTTAAAACGTACCTAGCGACGAACTAGAGCGAAGCGAGGGTGAGCCGCTAGTTTTTAATATATCTTAGTTCTGTCCGTCAATGCCATTTCCAAGTGTACTTCATAATGTAAAAAAAACTAATTTTTAGCTATTCAAGGTGTCCTTTCTTATCGTCTCAGGAATTTCCTTTTCTTCCTCTGATGCCTACATACTCGTATAAATAATACATTGAATACTTAAAAACGACTATACGAAGGTTGTATGTAATTAAAATTTAAATAAATACCTCGAAATAATCTTAATTTAACAATGTGTTCGATCGACTTCGTAAAGCAGAAGATACTTTAGTTCTTTGTCTTTATTTTTTGTTTATTTTACGCGATATCTTCGCGAATTGTAAATATTCATAATTTCTACAATGAATAAGTAGATTATACCACAAAGAAATTTTGAATTCAGTGTAGCTTTTTTAGTTATAAGTAAGTACTTATTTTCTGCAGCTAATATTGAGTTATGTGAATCTTCGTATTACTTATACAAATGTATTTACTATATATACACGTATATATACTATGTATTCGTGTTCTTCATATAGTAGTAACATATCGTTTAGTTTATATAATTTAAAACTGAGAGTAACTGCATCTCATTTTGATTATTTTATTTCAATTAATAATAAAAAAGGAATAATAATAGTTCTCGATTAAAATATACGCATAAGGATACATTACTTTAATTGCTAAAAATACTTTGTGTGAATAATCTATACTAATATTATAAAGAGGTAAAGTTTGTGAGTTTGTGACGTTGTAGGGGGTAATCTCTGGATCTACTAAACCAATTTAGACGAAATTTGGTAAGAAAATAGTTTGAGACCCTCGGAAGGACATGGGATCCATCCCTTAAGGGGGTGAAAATGGGGTGGAAGTTTGTATGGTGAAGCAAGCTAGGGACGAACCCGAGCGAAACGAGGGCGAGTCGCTAGTTAATTTATAAAAGAAGGGTCGAATAAAATTTTGATTACATGATGGCTTCTATTGAATGGGTAGTAAATTTTAAATTATTTAAATATGTCAGCATTTGTGTTAATAAAACATCCAACTAATATAAAAATTATAATTACACTATTATTTCCTTAAGGAACCTATTAATTTAATCGACTTAGGCTTACCACATTTAATTAAATTACTGCCATGATGTGTACACATAAACATATTTTGTCGTACTGGTTAGTACGTAAATATTTTGTTTATAAAATATATAATTAAATATAAATATGCTGGGATATTAACACACAGCACTATCTAATTCCATGGTAAGCTACGAGGCTTGTGTTATGGATACCAGACAGTTGATACACTACACATATATAAGTTTAAATTGATATATATCATAAATATAAACACCCATGACTGGAGTACAAACATTCGTGTTCATGACACAAATGAATGCCCCCGGCGGGACTCGAACCTGCGATCGCTGGCACAGCAAGTGGGGTCACTACAAAGAGTACAAACTACACTTTACTTTGTAAATAATATTTCTTCATTGATAAACATAATAGTTTAATTGTTTTAATAAAATTATGCTTTTGTTAATTTAACATTACGTCCCTGTTTATGTATGATGCAGGTGTAGGTAAAAGGTATTTACAATGTCGTCTTACTAATTTTGTTATATATGAAGTGAACAGGTGTAATAGCTGTATTCCAAATATGTAGAGATAACTTCGTTTAAGGATTTCTAAGAAAACATACTTGTTGTCATCATGGTTTTTTACAAGTTCGAAATAGATTGTAAGATTTTTTTATTATTTCGTATAAAAATTAAGTTTTTAATTATACTTAATTTGTTCCAAATTATGTGTAAATCATGCTATAATATAAAAATATAATAAAAATACAGTACAGATGTAAAAAATACAGTTTTACTGTATTTTTATCAAAGTAAAATCCCATTTAATTGATGACATTTGCAGCAGATATCTTGGTTAAGAACTTCCTCAAAGACAGCACTTCAATTCCTTTAAGTCTAAGACGTGACGAGAGTTACAGCCTGTTCTAGATCGACTTCAAAAAAGAAGAAGGATGTATTTATTACGCGTTTATTACGCAATTCGTATAATTTAAACCGATTTTAATGATTCTCGTGACACTATTCAATAGATTATATATTTTGCTTTTATTGTTATATTTATTATTTATTTATTCATTTATATATCTATACATATTATAAAATAAAGTCCCCCGCCACGTCTATCTGTCTGAACGCGATTAACTCAAAAACTACACCAATTGAGGTGTATATAATTCATTAAAGTTTTGTGTAAATTACCTAAAATATGACGATGATCTTTGAAGATGTTGGAAAAAATCATGCCGACTGGTAACTTTATTGGCGTGCGTCGCGTAAACTAAAAAACTAATCTAGTAAAACAATATATTACAGAATTATTCCTCTTAAAAAGATCTTTGATCTTTCTATTAAAGCAATTTCTATTATAGCAACGCTATATGTATGTACATCCCTAGGTGCCTTGCGTAGGGACGCACTCGAGTAAAGACCGTAAGTAACTAGTTTTTAATATAATTTTGTTAAATAACGTAAATAAACAGATGTAACTAATCATCATGGCAAACCCCACATTTGCTACATAATTGAAATATTTATTTAGAGCAGAGATTCTGCAGAGACGGGAGACACTAATGTATTCAAAAATATCAAACCTTTTAAGGTTACAAATACATAATACACTTTTCAGTACCATTAATGAGTGACAAGTGAGCAATTTGTACCGAAATAGTCTGATACACACCCTATTTGTATGGAGCTATGCAATAGAACTAACAAGGGATTTACTAACCGCTAATGATTATGAAAATAGAATCCAACTTCCGTATTTTATCTTAAAAATGAATATAATACTTACAACCAATTAGATATCTTCAGTATGAAATCAAATGATTTATAATAATGATACTAATAACTATTTTTAAATAAATATTATCACTTTTATCAGTTACCTAGTGAAGGCAGTGATAGCCCAATAGAAACGCTCTCACTTGGGAAACCGACTTAAGCGGGTTTAAATCCCCGATCTCGCACCTCTGATATTTTCATGTGCGAATCATTTCCAACATAATTACAACTTGTCTTATGATGAAGGAAGACATTTGAGGAAACCTGCATGTATGAGGAAAGCTAGCAAGTTTTCGAAAGACATGTGAAGCCCGCGAACCCGCGCCTTCCAGTATGGTGGCCTATGGCCTGATGCCCTAGGATTGATGGGAGCCCCCATGCCCATCAGTGAGACATTAAAAAGACTGAATACATACCAATTAATGCTAACAGCAGTAAAGATACAAAATTTTAATAAATTTATGTAAGCATATGTTTATTTATATGCCAACTTATTTGAACAAGTGAAAAGTCTAGAATATACACTACACTCCAATATGAATGTTTGCATTGGGGTATTATCGCAGTCGACGTGCGAACATCTGAACAAATTAAACTTTTCATTGTTCTTATGTTGATTGGCCATAGAAGATAATTGTTACTTTATAACTTCATTATTATTCTTATTTCTAGAACTAAATATTAAAGGACATATTATAGTAATTTTGATAATTTTATCGATAATTAATTTTAAGAAACTTTAGTCTTTGTTAAAAAATAATAATTTTATTGTAACACTAGCTTGATTCTCAATACAAACCCCATTTTCACCCCCTTGAGGGATGATTTCCGGGATAAAAAGGATCCTACGTCCTTCCCAGGGTCTCAAACTATCTTCTTACCAAATTTCATCTAAATCGGTTCAGTAGATCCAGAGACTACCCCCTACAACGCCACAAACTTTACCTCTTTATAATATTAGTATAGATTAATCTCAATAAGATAATGTAATTCTACTGTTTTCTCCATACATACCACACTAAAGTGCTGCAAATTACCAACAGGCGAACAACTAGGTCGTTGGAACAGAATGAATTGCACCGTTTATAAAAGTACATATAGCGAGAAACAAGTAAATGACATAAATTTCCTAAGATTTCCAATCATTAGATTGCGTAAATCAATTGAAGTAAGAAATCAGCATGACCGTGGTCGTTGGTAACTGTAACCCCAACTACTCAGAAATAACGGTGCGACACCACTTCACTGATGAGTAAATAATGGACAAAGTATAGTGCACCTATATCAGGTTGACAAATGACAACAAAGCATATGGACTTAAGATATAAATAAACTGTTACTTTCTATTTATACGTTTATACAATATAAGTGACCTATCTCTGCATTACCATAGCTGAGTATTTGTTATAATATGTACTCGTATAATAATAACTTTTGCATTTCTAATAAGTATTAGAGAAGCTCTCAGAATCCCTTTTTTTCGATTTATTTTACAAATATCGTCACATGAAGCTATTTCTAGAATATAAATCCCGCTTTCTGTTCATGAAAACAGTATGAAAATCTGTACAGTAATTTAATTCATAATATACATACATAATATTATGATGCTTGTCAATTAAAATTCGTTTTTTTTTGTATAATAATAATTAATTCTTTTTTTAAATGTGTAATTATTATACTACGAAAGTAAAGTCTACATATAAACGTCACCAATGAAAAATTATGAAATAAGCTTCGATAAGCCATTTATCAGTGAAATTTAATATTTAATGAATAACAGACTCAGAAACGCCCTACAAAAATGTTGGATTTCAGTTGTAGAAGTTGTATGTTATTTGTATAATTATGCCACATAGGTTATTTAGTAATTAGTATAGAACGTTTATATCAATATTAGGTTTTTCTACTTATTTATTACTACCCGAACCTGCGATTGCGCTCGCGCTGAAACTGCAAAAAAATCTCTAAATGGGTATAGTTTCATACAAATCTTCACCTCCTATTTTACCCCCTTATACGATGAATGTGGAAAAGAGCCAAAACATGTCTTTATTTAATTTTATTGAAGAGCATTAGTACTAAGTTTCATGTAATTCTGATCATAAATATTTTTTTGGATTGTATTATAACGTGTTTTCCCGTGTTAGATAAACTCCCGCTGTAAAAAGCCTATGTCACTCTCCAGCCCTCCAACTAACTCCACACAATAAATCACGTCAATCCGTCACTTCGTTTTGACGTGAAAGAAGGACAAACAAACAAACACACTTTCACATTTATAATATTAAAGTATGGATGAAAAAGTTAATCCTGTGTGAGAATCGAATGACAGCATCAGAGACGTACCAACTGTGCTATGACAATTTATTATTTACTGCGAGTTTGTATTAAATGAAATATTTTTTTCGTTTAGAAACAAGAAAAGCAATAAGCTTATAGTAATCAAATGGTTTTTCTTATAAAAATATTTGAAGAAAATAGAACTTAATATTATAGTTAAAACAGTTTTTTCTTGGTAATATAGTAAGATATCATTATAGGGTTTATATGCACGAGTTTGTATGTACAATGGAAATAGATATTTTATTTGTCGCGTCTATTCGAAGTTGATTTCCATTAATCTAGTACTATTGTTTAGACAAGTTGGATTTCTATTGTTTGATGACTAATTACTCCGTGACAATGGCCTTCGGTGACAACCGTGTATTGTGAGAAACTCTGACTGATAGATCATCAATGTACCGTCTTTGTTGGTTAGCTAATCTATACATATAATAAAATTGTAACTAAGCCGAATCTGTACATTAGATATTTTTTGGAAAATCTCATTGAAATAAACATTATTATCGATACAGAGACCGAATCTATAGTTTTTAGATTTTTTGTCTGTCTGTCTGTTTGTCTGTTTGTCTGTTACCGCATTACAGAAAAACCACTGAAGGAATTTTGATGGAATTTGGTATAGTGATAGCTGGTTATCCGGGTCAACATATAGGATACTTACGATACTTTTATGGAAAATATCTCATTTCTGAGAAAAAAAATACAAAAACTGCAATGTAAGAGTATACTAATATGTAAAACCTAAGAATTTGTTTTTGGTCATCTGAACGCGGAAGGAGCCGCGAGCAATGCTAGTATCTGAATATAAGTAATACGAAATTGCCATTAATACGATAGCATGCATTATATATTCGCATGTGGTCATTACTATCGAGTATTATAAAACAACGACGAAGGTACAGAGGATTTTATGTCACCCCGCGTGCTTCATTAAAGATCGAGAGTTTGAAATCCGTTCGAAATAAACATTTAAATCGTAATAGCCATCGTTAATAATAATAGACTTGTGTATATGTCTGTGTACTGTATATGTTCCTTAACTGAGGACAACCTAGAGATGCTGAGATGGTACAGAAGAAAGATGCTTGTGCTTGTGGGCCTAAATAACTTTTTTAACTTTACGAAAGATTTTAACGACGGAAAAGTCTATGAAATATGACTTTTGAATATACTGAAAATTAATTGCTTATGATTTAAAATTACACCACCAATCATACAAGATTGAATTGAAAAACGTTTTTTTAATACTTAAAACTTTTTTTTTCAAATGATGACAAAATTTTAACTACAAGCACGCTTTATCACGATGTTATCTGAGGTGCATTCCTAGAAAAAAGACAAGAGTTACTGCTTTACACGCAATCGTGATGCTCAAGTTTACCGTTACGTAACAATAGTTATGTATCTTGTACTCGTATAATAAATAATAATCTTTGTTGGGAAAAATAATATTAAGTTGGAATTAATAATGTTAATATGAATTATCTATTTTCAAGCTCCGAAATTAATGTAGCTTGATCTTCTGCTTACGCTTATTTCCACCATATGCCATAAACTTTGATGATTCTTTTACTTCTTTTAGGAACTAACGTTATAATAATTTTCAGATGTAAATTAAAAGTACAGTTCATTATATATAATTTCTGAAAACAAATTAAAATATCTACATATTTACCGCTACCGATAGCTATAATTGCTGATAAGAACAGGGAGAAAGTTTTTACTATGCTCTATTTACATTTTCAAACAATTTAACAATAGAGACTAAGGTCTACGAATGCCATAAAACAGATTGTTTTTTTTTTCTTATGTATACTTAAGTATATATAGTAAATATTCGGTAAAATGCAGTTATACAAAATTCAATGAAAAGAAGTAATTTTTAGTGAAAAGGCGAGAAATTTTATTTATATTTTTCTATTTAACTTCGTCTTTCTCGCTTACTTGAAAACATCACGTAGAATGACAATGAAATAGTTTTACTCGGATTTCAAGAAGCTGTAAGAATGTACCGAGTGATAAGTAAACAATAAAGAAAACATGAACGTTGTTAACGAGTAAGTTTCCTCAGATATCACCGGGAAAGTTGCCATTGTTGAGATTGAATCCGTTGATAGAGGCAGGTTTTTGTTTACCTTATAATTCAAACAATGGAGTCTTTATATTTTATGAAAAAGAAAAAAAAACTCCAACGTAAAAGTGTTTATATGTTTGCTTTAGCTCTTTGGATATTCATTTCATGGAAACTTGTGGTTGTACTTTACTTATTTCGTGGAAAGACGATGTTTCTATTTAAATATTATGATACTCGCAGTTTTTCGAGTTTCAAGATTCTTAAAAGTAATAGTTTTTGTTACTTTAATCACTACATAAGCTTAATTTGTAAAATGTAACAAAATGCCATATAATGACATAACATTTTCCATCAGTAGATATGTAATGGATAACGCAGATGGATTGCCGACTCAGCTGTTTCACAAAACCGTTAGTTATTTTACAATACAGCTCCGTTATTTAAAACAGCTAAACAGCGTTCAGCTGGATTGCCATTGGCGTTACGTTTAACAAAATTCTATCCAAGTTTTAAAGTAATGCAGTGTGGCTTATCTGTAGTCACAATAAGCATTTCCAGTGAGTGTGTTCAGCGTAAGCAATTGTTTTAAACAACTGGAGTGAAAGAAATTTATAAGTCAAACGAATTACGTTTTAACGTTTAGTGTAGATTTCTCAAAGATTATATATTTTCCCACAATAAAAAGTATCCTATATGTTGACCCGGATAAACAGCTATCATCAAACCAAATTTCATCAAAATCCCTCCAGTGGGGTTTTCCGTGATGCGGTCACAGACAGACACACAAAAATTCTAAAAACTATAAATTCTGCCTCTGTATCGATAATAATGACTATGTTAATAAGATTTTCCAAAAACTATTTAATATACAGATTCGACTCAGTTACAATTTTATTATATATGTATATACTCGTAGATGTAGATAATACTTCATTTGAGTTATAGGCCCAGACATTTATCCCTAAGCTTTACTGTACATTTTTTAGCTGTTAAGTATCAAATAAACGTAAAAATAAAATATACCTATTGCTTTAACAACTTTCTCCGTTTCGTATATAAAGTTTTGCGTAACATAGTAGCTATTAGCCTACAAATTGCCTTTGTTTTGATGGACGGACAACGTACTCGTAAATTGTTCTCTGTGATATTACATCACGATAATTAATTAAAATGCTAAACAGATTACGGATATAACACAATTTTATTGTAAAATTTTAAGAATACATAAGTTTTTTTTTTCATTGTATATAATAAATGTGCATTGATTGTGAGTTTCAGATCACAACGATTCTAAACAAGTGACACATCAAAAATTGAAAATTTTGAAAATGAAAAACAAAAACAAATCTATCCCATGGAACCGTATTTCTTTTCGATATAAAAAGTAACATACGTGCTATTGCAGATTATAATCTATCTCTATACCAAATTTCATCCAGTTACGTTTAGCCGTTCTGGCTTGATTTAGTAACAAACATCCATCCTAACTTAGGCATTTATAATAATTTATGGGATTAAATTATGAAGCAAGTTTATGAGCAAACTATAAGTAACAAAATGATAATTATAACTATTTAATACACCAATAAAAGTGACCATGGTTTCTGCACCCAAACAAGTGTGCAGCGTACCGTGTCACTTTCCTGTTTCGAGCGCAATCTATGGACAAAGAAAATAATAGAAGTGGTATACACGAAACACACACTATATGGTATTAATTCATTAATGATAAGTTGATATCTCTTTAAAAATATGAAAATAATAATATTATTTATAGTAAATAGTTTAAAACGATATATAAATATATTTATACATGATATGTACTTTATCATAAATTACTTATTATTTTTAATAATGCAAGGGAAAAAGTAGGAATATAATAAAAACGATTTATTTTGCTGATGGTAACTAAAATTTAAACACATATAACATCTTTAGTGTTGCATTTCTGTGTGTTAATCTTTGTCTCGTGTGGTGTGTAGGAATGTACGAGGAACTCTATCACTTTTTGTGCGGCTTCCTGCGACGTGGGAATAAGGGTGGATCTCACCTTTCCCTAGGGAACTTGCATGCACTGTGAACTTGTAGTACTTAGCATAATAGAAATGAGGCTCTTCATTACCATTGTTATTATTGTATTGTTTTTAGCTATATTTCCCGTATAAAGGTTATATTTATAAGGTAATAAGTATATAATACTAGCATTGCCCGCGGCTCCGCCCGTGTTCAGATGACCAAAAACCAAATTCTTATGTTTTACATATTAGTATATTCTTACACTGCATTTTTGTATATTTTCTCAGAGATGAGATATTTTCCCGCAGTAAAAAGTATCCTATATGTTGACCCGGATAACCAGTTATCATCATACCAAATATCATCAAAATCTATCCAGTGGTTTCCCCGTGATGCGGTAACAGACAGACAAACAGACAAAAATTCTAAAAACTATAGATTCGGCTTCTGTATCGATAATAAAGTCTATTTCAATAAGATTTTCTAAAAAATATTTAATGTACAGATTCGGCTTAGTTACAATTTTATTATATGTATAGGTTACGTGCCATAACTATAAATTGTACTGTATCTATATATGCAACACGTCGATTTAAAATAATTTAATAAATGACTTAGGTATATATTATGCACTCAATGTCAATTGTAATATATACAAGGAATATTGTCTAAAAATCACAATATACATAAGTAGTATACAACAAACAAATATACTTATATACATTATTATTATACATTCTTTAAAAATGAATAACTTTTTCATTTTGTATTTTTCTTAAAGCATAAAATGGGTGAAGATGCATAATTAAGCTCCCCGTTATCTGAACCTAAGAGGAGCGTTGGTATGTACTCATTGTTAATTTAAATTAAGTGTTAATACGTGACAATAGTTCACTTGAAAAGGTGAAGGGAGAAGGATGTGAGCGTAAAATTCAATCAGGAAGTTGTTAAGAACATTTAACCGTTATTGTGTAAGAATATTTAGAAATAACACTCGACCTGTAATTTTTATTTTTTTTCATTTAGCAAGCTCTTATGCAAAAGATGTAATAAAAAATCAGATATGGTAATTGTACATTAACATTAAATTAAATTTATTATTGAGGATATTGTAATATTATTTGTGGTCATGTTATGACGTATATTATTTAGAACTGTAAAACTTTTGCCTTTTAATTTAAAGACATACGAGTACATAGTAGAAATATGTTAGTTATTTAGTATAGTTATTATATTTGTAATGTGATCATATATTACTATATGTATGTTTGATTATATAATTTTTTGTTAAGCAATTTCATTGTGCATAAAAAATTAAGTACATAATGTACGAGTATATGTATATAAGCTTAAATGTATATTAAAGATAGTTTATTTTGTAAGTTTTGAAAGGCTCAAGGTTTATACATATCTTATGGGCCTACACGCATATTAAGTTGATTAATTGATCTGAAACACCAAACGAACTATGAATTAAGGTTAACCCAATCGTATACGTTTTTGGCCGTAGCTTATGAGTTATGACTTATGAATGACATTGACATACATAATAATATTTTTTCAAAATGACTCTGAAAACAATATTATTCTATTTTAACTAGCAAGTAATATATTATGTCGTAAAGTAAGTAAAGTAAATGATTTGGTAAAGTATTATGAAATTAAATGTAATGATTTATTTATAGGTACATACGAATAATGAAATTGTAACCGAGTTGAATCTGTACATTAAATATTTTTTGGGAATTCTTATTAAAATAGTCATTATTATCGATACAGAGGCCAAATCTATAGTTTTTATAATTTTCGTCTGTCTGTCTGTCTGTTATCGCATCACAGAAAAACCACTGGAGACACACACACCACAACATATATGATACTTTTTACCGCGGGAAAATATCTCATTTCTGAGAAAAAATACAAAAACTGCAATGTAAGAGTATACTAATATATAAAACCTAAGAATTTGTTTTTTGGTGATCTGAACGCATGCGAAGCCGCGGACAATGCTAGTATACGTATATAATATATATTTATATTAGTTACACATACATACAATTACAATATATAATAATACATACAATTACAATATATAATAATATATGTATTATATATATTATACATATCAAAAACAAGTCTTCTATTCAAGAATTAGACGAGTCACCTTCGCAAAGAAACGCGTGTTTTCGCATGGGCGCGAATGAATTCAAAGTTTACAAAACAGTTTCCAAGTTTGTAAATATGTTGGTCAATGAATTGAGATAGATGATCATATTTTCAAACAACTATTTCTTAAGCCTTCGTTTGTGAATTGAATTAGATTGTTTGGCTAGAAGTCGAGTGTATAATTAAATCTGCAGTCTTAAAGACTTGTATTTATACGCGTGACGCACGAGTTATTGATGTTTAAAAGTAAAAAAAATCCGTATCAAATTGATAAATAGTTTTAATTTATGTACATCTTGATATATTACATATTGATAACAATTGTTGAAATCTGGAGAAAATATAGAGTCATAGATAATAATTAATCACTAAATTATTATCGATAAATTAAATTGTCATCTTAAGAGATAGGAGTTTTTTTTATTAAATATAATACAAACATTTCAACAAAATGATTCATATACATAGGTAGAGTAGGTGGTCTGTGGTGCCGTAAAAATAAATTAAGAAATATTTAGGTAAGTTCAATGAAAACGTTTTTATGATTAAATTGTATGATGTAATCATTATTTTAAAGGAATAGTTGTAACACAAAATAAATATTTATTTTTAAACTTAGGACACAACAGTGCCAGATTTTGTTGACGTATTTAGTATATTATAAAAATAACAAAGTTTCACAAATAGCACGTACAGTTGAAGACTAGAGTCTTTCTCAATAAAACTTTTTAAAATCTTCTTTTAAAACATAAAATACAACACACTTTGAACCAATAATCAAATTAAATTTTCAGATGTTGTTAGATACTATTACTTTGAATCTTACTTAATAAATATTTACTTCTGCTTTCTTTTATTTCGGCTCGCTTTTTCAAATCTATTGTAAATTAATAATTTAAACATAATCTGTAATATGCTTTAAAAATATACATTAAAACACCAAGTAGGTAAGTAACATTAACTAACAATATGAATTTATGTATGAATTTCTTTTCCTTCTCTAATTGACATAATAGTAGACATACTTACTATATACTATTTACTGAAGCAATTATTTCTATAATTGCCGAATTAATAAAAACCGATAAAAATAAATATATCGTCGTGGGCTAACGTCAGTAAAACCGATCGAAACACATCTATTTTTCAAGCCGGTAAGTCATCCACGTCATACGTTTTACGTTCCGCTGTGTCAGGCTTTGTATAGGTGTTTTACGGTAATAATATTTTTAACTATTCAGTATTCATAATGACTCACTTTATACAATGAAACTAAAGCTCTGGTTTGTATTTTAAACAATATGGTTTCAATAAGAAACAATTGGCATCATAAAATTAATTTAGCTTAAAAACTGTCTATAGTAGTAGAGGCGAGGCTACTGTCAGCCAAACTTTTGCATTTTTTCAAACCTTTCTAATATAATTCATTAAAATTAAAATACGATTTTAATATTGTTATAGCTGCAAGCTCTTTTACGGACAGTTACAGTTAGAAAACAGTGACCTCCAGTCTAAAAGAAAGACTGCGACTTTAAAATTAAATAAAATTTGAACATAATAACGTAAGATCTTTATAGGCTATTTTTAAGATGTTGCAGAACCAGTTATCAATTTTGAAATCGAACAGCAAAAATAAATTATGCAATTATAAGACAGGATCTTTTGTTTCGGTTTGAACATACCGGTGTGACATCACTGCATTTCGAAAGCATGACTCATTGATCGGCGACCACGTTTACTGGTAATATCTGTAAACAAATTCGAAACGCTACCTCTCAAATTTGTGAACTTTTTTATCAGTTGTTCAACACTTAAGTAAGAAATTAAGACAAGTTGTAAATGTGTAATCTGAATGTTAACTTGTTAGTTGCACCTATTAATGTGCTTTAGCGATTTTATAACTTTTTTTTATATATTGTCTTTAATAAAAATATGTAGCTATTTTACAAAAAAAAAAATTAATTGGAATTTTATTCATTGAGACACATATGTATATTTTACGTTAAATACACAAGAATTTTCCAACTTAATTTCGCAAATAATTAACAAGAATTAGAATAAAATTGTAATAAACAAATCTATTGCCTACTTTAGATTATTATATATGTACATGAAAATATTAATAAGGCTATAATTTTGCGGCATAACATATAAAAATAAGTTAAATATTTAAATAAAATACGTCACACAGAGCGACCCTCACAGGTAGAGTCAGCAAACAAACGATACGCCACCCCATGCACTTGACAGCGCAGGCACCTGTTAGCGCTATTCATTCCTATTTTTATTAGGTTACCGTTTAACATGATACTTAATACGTGTATCTCTACCATAAACCTACTACTTTTCTGAGTGCCATATCTTATTGCTCTACTATTGGTTATCACTTATCTGTATTAAAGAAACCTGTTTTCTCTTGCCTTAAAACATTACTATTATTGTTTATCAACTTGTAAAAATCTTTAGATAGATATATAAAATAAAAGCTTAATATGCTGGGTTTCGGCATTTAATAATAAATTACTATGGTTATGACTTTGCCTGCCTCGTCTGCAGACCGCAATGCTAATTGTGGCGGCGTTTCTTTTAAATATGAATAGAAAGAAAGGATAAATTTCACATTGTGACTCTTCATTTATGACTTACTTTCTTATTAGTTATAACTAACAATGCCAGATAAAGTTATCAAAATAAATTATATATTATTAATAAAATAGTAAAATACTATTCAAATTTAAAATTTTTTTAGTTTAGTGCCGTTTTAATATATTTAATATTGAATTTGACGTAAGCTAGCTTATGTTAGCTTTCTATTTGCAGTGTCCGGTTGCGAAGGACCAATTTACGTGGGTAACCTGTGTTTCGTGTCTTAGGAGATAATGTGGTTACATCCGCCACTGCGCATGGGAAATTTTTATTTTATCCAACATAACGTAGCTAGACATATATTGGCTTAGAACGATTTATAATTTGTTTAACATATGCCGTGAAAACTTAAAACTGCTGTAAGCGTAGTTTCTTTTTAAGTCAATAATAATGTAAAGTGATACACATAAATATATTCTCATTAAAACTCACGTCATTGTATTATTTTTTCAACACTGATTTTTAGAAAAAATAGTCGCATACCTTAGCTAATTGCCGTCCAACGAATACGAAGATGAAAGCCGCTAGAGCCTCCGAGTCAAGGACTGCACAAGAATAACTTGTCACTGTTAACACACACAATATTCAACTACTTTAAACACTTTTGATATATAATATTGTTTTAAATAACCACTTATTACTAATGATTTAATCCCGGTTTGTACACAAATAGGTTATATTTACATACAAAACATTGCAGTATGTATTTACGACACGCTGGTATAGCGTCAACTGAAGGCGGCGAGACAGAGAGAGCGCCATGGCGTAGAAAAGAGATACGTATGACGTGGGAGGGAGGACGACCGCTAAGCTTCAAGAACACGCATTGCTGCTTAAACCACCTGAGCTAGACAAAATTTATAATAATTGCGATTGTATGAATGTAGAGTTAATTAATTTTTTATAATGATTTATGTAATGACTTTTACATTTCTTTAGTACGAAGAAATAATTACTATGTGATAGAAGGCCTTAATGTTCAAGTTAAAAAATAATAACAATCTTTATAGAATTATATTATCTTTTTAGTTTAGTTATAATAATTAATTGCAACTTATTTGATAGTTTATTACGAATCATTCAATATTTATTGATATTATCAATATTATAATACATTTAATTTTTTTACATATTATTTTTATTCTATATTATTCAAAATAAAATATTGCAAAAGTTTTATATATTTTTGTCTACGTAATTTGTCTAGCGCGCGGTGTCAAGCGCCGTACCTCCTGTTACCTGGCACGGGCGATCACGGCGCCTCGCGCCCCGCATTCTGTTTCAAATTTTAAACTTTATGGCTAACTAAATAACATTGTGGACAGATTGACAATGCTTTGTCGTTTACATTAGTGCATTATACACTTAATAGATTCTTTAAAAATATAGAGATAACAAAAGCTTCAAACTACCCAATATTACATTAATATTAAGAGGAAACAATTATAATTATCATTTTTATATATATGGAGGTAGGTAAATAAGACAAAGGAAACTGTAACAATTAATTTATATTACTGTAGTTATTATCATCACAAAATATCACAAAATAGTTTAGAATAACCAAAGAAAATATATCAGCAAAAATACTATAAATAGAAACCTTATGCTTTAAACAATTATCAAAGCTACTTATCTTTGTCCTGATCAACTGCTCGCCAAAGAAAAAGTGATTCGCTAACGAACACAGGGTATTTATAACATCGTATCGAGCCGTTATGTCAAATCATAAACTTTTTAAAGATTTCAAATAAAATGTTGCCAATAAAAAAACTATTTATAAGTATAGTAAAATTAAAAATGATAATAAAAAAGATTATTATATAGAAAAATACTGTAAAATCAATAATAATCTATCACGGCCATACTGACAGTACTTCGTCCACGAAGTACTACTATGACACACTGACTCTTTCATTATATTATCGTTATATACAATTATACTTCAGGGTTAATTCTAAGACTAAATAGTATTACAATTTATACAGATCAACACATTACGTATATATACTAACAACACAAAGTATTTACACTAAGAATGTTCCGATGTACAGCTGCATTAATATTATATTTATAACATCTATAACTCTTGTTATATCAACACATCATGTACAATGTACATAGCTACTTGCATAGACATGTCTGTCCCCTTCAACCGCTGCTGTTGAGATAGACTAACACCAAACAAGTAGTACTAACAGCGAACACTTGCCAACTACATAGACATACCAATCACATTTACCCGCTGCTTGTGAGATCAATTGGTACCAAATAGGAGGCCGACCAGCGGAAGTGCTAATAACTAAGCCTGTACCCTAGACATGCTGATTCCTTTCACCCGCTGTCGATGAGACTAATCAGCACCAAGGTACGACTAACCAGCGGTTAACATTTCTTTTTTTTTCATCATTATTGTGCATACAAACTTGAAATATATATTCATATTCCATACATATAATAAAATTGTTACCAAGCCAAATCTATACATATGTATAACATATTTTGGAAAATCTTATAAAAATAAACATTATTATCGATACAGAGGCCGAATCTATAGTTTTTAGAATTTTTGTCTGTCTGTCTGTTACCGCATCACAGAAAAACCACTGGAGGGATTTTGATGAAATTTGGTATGGTGATAAACATATACGGGTAAACATATAGGTTACTTTTACTCTTCAAAAGAAAGATCCAAAAGAAAATATCACATCTCTGAGAAAAAAATCCGAAAACTGCAATGTAAGAGTATAGTAATATGTAAAACCTAAACGTTTGGTTTTTGGTCATCAGAACGCGGGCGGAGCCGCGAGCAATGCTAGTTTTACATATTATTAAAAAAAAAACAAACAAAATTAATAGCACAACCTTAATTACCTAAGTAATAAATTGTATTTATTAGTTAATATAACATAATTATTACCTTAACAAATTTAATATTATTTTTAGATAGCATTTTCAACAGTATATTTCCTTCCACCCATTCTCCTGGCCAAAATCGCAAATCTTTTTTTTGCAACAATTATATTTCTTAAAATTACCTGGACCCTTCAGAGCATAGCGGTCATTGGAAAGAATCTTAAAGAATTTCATAGGGACCTTTAAATTTCGGTTTTTACTTTGTCATTACATCTATTATCCTGATTAACATAAACTAAATAACCTACCTTATAAATTTTAGTGTTTCTTCTAACCGAATCAAAACGTAGCTTAAATTTTTCCGCGACTTGTTGTAATATTTGACTAGCCAGATCAGCTCTCACATCAATTTTAGGCTCTTAAGTTATCGTCATCGAGAACATAATTTAATCGAACTTGCACCACTAGTATATTTTAATTTACAAAAGATTAGTTAGGAGGTCAATTGAATATTGCAGTGTTATTTGGAATCCTCAATATTAAAAAAGAATATTGAAAGAATTCAAAAAACATTTCTCTGGCACCTTTGCTATAGCGAAAATTTAATTAAACAACTGCTAACATATAAAGACAGAGTTAAACATACACAGAAACTGATATGGACATTCCAATAAAATTAGAAAAATTGAAGTCTCTGATATTAAACTTACTTATGGTGATAGCTTATAACTTATATCTATTGTGTTGCTTATTTGCTTTTTTTTTCCTTTCTTCTTTTGTTGCTTTAAGTAACTAATTATAATAATGTCTTTGATAATTTTTTTATAGATTATAGTGCTATTATTTTTTAATTTTAAAATGTTCCGTGTAACTGTTTACGCATGTCGTGGTTACCTATAAGTACGTTTTGTTAAGTTACTGTATATCATGTTGGTGATCCTAAATAAATAAATATTTGCTTCTACCCCGATGAACAAGCGAAAAGGAGAAACTCCCGTCGATTTTTGTACATTAGTATAAGTAATAGATTGCTGTACCTTCCATACTTCGTTCGGCCACTCTGATAACTCATTACACATAGTATTCAACATATTAATTACTGTAGATACATAACGTTCAACCTGCCCATTGCTAATTCTAGGTGTACCATTAGCTATCAGGTGATGTTCGATATATAACTCACGAAAAGGGGCTTGAATTTTATTAGAGCTAAAATTTATTCAACGATCAGTGACAACTAATGAAGGTGTAACAAATATCGTAATAGTTTTCCTTATAATAGGTATTAACGTTTGAGCATTTAGTGTTTTAAGAGGTTTCAATAAACAAAATGTGGTGAACCAGTCTACCAATAATAGAACATGGTTGTACCCTTCCTTGGTTGCTTAAAGGGGGCCAGTGCAATCTAAATGTATTGTATGAAAGAGAATAGTAGTATTATCAATCGGATGTAGTAGTCCTTGTTGAATTTATTTTAGTTTGATTAGGACCAGAACATCCTTTTTTTCTCTGGGCAAACTTGAAAGAATGAAAAATGTATATTTCAATAAAAAACTGTCATACCAGTAAGGAAACGAGAAATACTGCCCTCTTTTTTTTTAAATTTTATTTCAAGGTCCCCAATCTTAACAAATCTAGTGTCTTGTAAAACCGAAGGATATTTATGAAAAAATGGCTTTAATCCTATCCCAAAATTCTATATCTAAATTGCCATTGAAAATTGTAGTAAATTTATTTTATAACTAGATTTAGGTATATTTTTTCGTACCAAACGAGAACCTAAACAATCAGTGATGATATCGATATCAGGATTAAACAGAACAGCCTCCTAACAATTAAAATATAGTAACAAGAATCGATATCTGCGACCATATACATATTCAATTCAATACATAAATCCTCAAATCAAACTGTTGATGTTATTTGTGTAGATACTTTTAGACTACCCTCACCTATTCCAGAAATACATAAATAGCATGGGCTAAAATTGCTACCAAGACAAACACACACACACACTTACACACACACACACACTCTTTAATTATACTGCAATTAACTCTAGTATCAATAAGCGAATTTATAGTTATATCGAAAATACTTTTGTTAAAATTAATTCCAATTTAAAAAAAAAAATTACCTCATTTCCAATTTTAGTAGTATAATTATCATTTTTAGGTTTATACTCTTATTTATACATAGAATCCTTATAATGACATTTTTTTTACAAAATCTAACGGTTTATGTTCCTATGTATCGACGTTAGTTTGAGCGTCCAGTTTTAAGCATTGGGGTCTTTTATATCCTAATTAGTCACATGAATAACATTTTATATAGTTTGATCTAGTATTTATTTAAGTTCGTTTAGCAAGGTTAGAATTAGAAAAATTCTTATAATCCCTACCGCTTTGCTCTAAAGGTAGTTTCTTTGTTTTTGCATATGAAGTGAACAAACAAATTAGTTTAAATGTACATAGTTTTGAAACTACAGTTAAATGATGCCATTCTTACATTAACGTCAAATATACTACCACATACTAATTTAACTACATAATTGCAATTCTTAACTATATTTGTATTACTTAATACTTTAATATATTTTCTTTGCGTATTAGCAATAGGAATCTGTACTTTCGGAAGTATACAAGACTTTTTTTGATCGGGACACAAAGCTGTAAATTCTTTACGTAGATTCTCCCACAAACGGCCGGCTGCAGTATCCCAAGTTTCAAACCACAGTAACGCAGACCCTTTTAGGGCCTTACCTTCTTTAGCAACGGTGCGATACTGCTCCAGCCAAAATCCCCCACGAGGAAGTCGATGTTGCTGCACCAGGACTCGGCACCCAGGTCACTCGTGGCCGGGTAGAAAATCAGCAAAGCAACGTCGTCGTCTTTCCGCAGAGCTCCGGAAACAGCATCCTTGATTGCCTTGAGAAGTTCTTGCAAAGCCGAGAGATCCATCTGCAATTATAATACATATTAGAACAATGGACACTATCCCACTTCTGATAATAGATTCTTTAAAAATATAGAGATAACAAAAGCTTCAAACTACCCAATATTACATTAATATTAAGAGGAAACAATTATAATTATCATTTTTATATATATGGAGGTAGGTAAATAAGACAAAGGAAACTGTAACAATTAATTTATATTACTGTAGTTATTATCATCACAAAATATCACAAAATAGTTTAGAATAACCAAAGAAAATATATCAGCAAAAATACTATAAATAGAAACCTTATGCTTTAAACAATTATCAAAGCTACTTATCTTTGTCCTGATCAACTGCTCGCCAAAGAAAAAGTGATTCGCTAACGAACACAGGGTATTTATAACATCGTATCGAGCCGTTATGTCAAATCATAAACTTTTTAAAGATTTCAAATAAAATGTTGCCAATAAAAAAACTATTTATAAGTATAGTAAAATTAAAAATGATAATAAAAAAGATTATTATATAGAAAAATACTGTAAAATCAATAATAATCTATCACACTCATAACGTACAACTAAGAGCCAGACCTCAAGTGCCTTCTTTAAAATACTTAGTGACAGGTTTTTTATTATTGTATGGCATTTTAAGTGAGATCTTACGAGATTAAGCAATATATAGTTTGGTCTTAGATTATACATATTAATAATCTAAGAGTTTGGTTATAATCAATGGTTATATACTGATACGTATAGGTATATGTCCTATTATAGAAAAATAGAGCTCATATCTATTTTATACATATATATAAAATAAATCTAAAAACTTTATTTTATTAGAATATTTTTGTTTTGGCTTACTACAAAAAATAGTAGAGCTTTTAAAAATGTATTGATAGCGTTGCGAATTAAGAAATAATATAGACGGAATGTCGTAGAACTAAACATGAAGCCAAACAAAAATGTCCGAGTTGTGTGGTGAAGTTATGAAATTTTCCCACAGAAATTAATGTATTTTATACATTTAAATTTATAAATTATAATCTTAGAATTTACTGTCTATTTTCCTATAAGCAGTTATTTTTAATTAATTATAATTATATCAGAAAATGTTTAATAACTACAAAAATATAAAAAATAATAAATGTAAACATTATTATCTGCAAAATATTTTAAAACAGCATACAAATAATTAAATAATACTCTTTACATTGATAGGTAAATAAATGTTAATAAATAAAAATAGCTGTCAAATTTTATTGTAAATTAATTAAGTTTATCTTTATTATAAGAGATTTTTAATATTCATAATTTCTTCTCGGAAAATGTTAATTAAGAAATTTCTTTTATTCCCTGAAGAAAGTAAACAAGCTCTATTGCGGCTTTGGGAATAGTATTATAAACATTAAAATCACGCTTCTATTATCGACTTTGACATTTTTTTTCGCGGATTCCGTCTATATAATTATTTTGTATATAAAAAAATGTGTGTGTGTACTTGTACACACGTAAGAAGTTATACTTCTTTGGCGTAATAGAACAAAAATAGCTAAAGATTTCATCCCGTATGTCACAACTCTCTGTTTGTAAAAGGAATGCAGCTAACTTCATCATGTCGCTTTTTGGCTGTTGGTGTTTTAAACATTTTATTCTCATAATTTTTTCCAAACGTCAAAAAAGGAGTATAACTTCAATAATCTACGTTTTACTTTCTTTAATGTATACTTTTATTTACGAGATAATATGGCAAAGGAAATGTTTTATACAAAATAGACTGTCTTATATAAGTAAACTAGTTTTTTCCAGACTAGCCGCTTCCGTGTTAATTACATAGGTACATCGATAAAAGAAGGCAATGTGTTAATCCAGGATATCGTCATTTTAAATTCACTTAAATCCGTTGAAATATTGCCGTGAAAAAGTATAATAAATACCGTAACCGTCCCTATTTACGTTTAAACGTTTAGTATAGATTTCTCAGATATGAGATACTTTCCCGTTGTAAAAAGTATCCTATATGTTGACCAGGATAACCAGCTATCTCGTAACAAATTTCATCAAAATCCCTCCAGTGGTTTTTCCATGATGCGGTAACATACAGACAGACAGACCGACAGACAAAATTTTTAAAAACTATAGATTCGGCGTCTGTATCGATAATAATGTTTATTTCAATAAGATTTTCCAAAAAATATCTAATGCATTATTGTTTATTTATTTAATGCATATTTATTTAATGCATTATGATTAATTGTTTTCTGGGAAACTGAGTTAGGAATCATGTTAAAATTACATTATTACTGAATTTTGTAGATATGCACCTATTATAAGTTTAACTACATTTTATTTTACATACAACTACAAGGATATTATAATTATCTTTATTATATATTCTATATTGAATCTTCAATTGATCTCGATAACATTGATTGAATTTAATTGAATAAAAGTATACTATACTAGCCATATTATATATCTTCTATGTTATCACTCTTGTGCATCTGCTGTTGACTCGTTGATTATATTTACATACGTAGTTAGGTACTTGCAATCCACCATGTAAGTTTATAAATGTACTAATGCCTTCGCATCGCTCAGGTGCGTCCGTTTAGGCACGTTTTAATTTTTTTGAGCGGAACCCTAATTCTTTTTCTAAAATTAAAGTAGCTTAAGTTACTCCTTATAACAGCAGCTGCATTCTGCCAGTCTAAGTCCCGTCAAAATCAGTCCAGCCGTTTCGGAGATTAACCGGAACAAACAGATAGAGAAACAGACAGACAAAACTTGAAAAATCGTGTTTTTTGTATAAGTACCGTAAATTATTCCATATTCATTTAGAAAAAGCTGTTATTTTAAGGTAGAAAACAAACACTTCAATTTTATTTATCTGTATGTTGCACATTATGTTAAGTTATTCATATTTGATTTAAGTACCTGGGCCACCGAGCTTCGCTCGGAGTTTTTGGTTATAAGTACAATTTTCTTTAAAAAAAACTTGAATAAATACAAAAGAAAATAAAAATAAATTATACCGAATTTGAACCCGGACACTTATTCAATCTTGCGCCTTGGCCGCTTGACCATGATGCTTATGTCCGAGCGTGTGAAATTATCGAATATAATATTTAGCGTGGAATAATGTAAAGGAAAACCGCATGAAAATTCGAAAACACGCGTTTTCCCAGACATAAGATTAATCTAAATCGATTTATCGCCCCCGAAACCCTTCGTATACTGAATTTCATGAAAACCGTTGGAGTCGTTTCCGAGATTCAGATTATATATATACAAGAATTGCTCGTTTAAATATGTATATTAGAGAAAACAATCATTTTTTAAGCTTACTTATAAAACCAAAGTGCCTAAAGTGATAGTTTAGATTAATATTATTAGAGAAAAACATAATGTCCTGTTCCCGAGAGAATTTCGTGCTTCGTAGAGTATAAAAGTAAATTGCATTGCTTGCACGGAATATTTTAAAATTCCTTTGAAGTAACATTTTCCTGGTAAGAATGCTTGACTATATTTACTTTGATAATTTAATGTATTTAATGAATCTGCGTCTTGCAGAAACCAGAAAGACTCCTGTAACAATTCGAAACATGATTGAAATTTAATTAGCCCAAAAATATACCCAAAAACTATTTCTTGTATCATGTCGACCAAATTGTTGGATTGTAATAATAATTCAAGGAACTGAAAGGTGAGAATGGCAAACATTTAATATCCTAGAGTCGGATTATGTGTAAATCCGCCATTGCTTCAAACTACATTGTAGTAAAAGTTACTCAGAGTCAGAATGTCACAGTGGGTCTTTTGATTCTTTGTAAAGGTTTATACTTTGTATTGATTTTAAGTGCAGTAAATAGAATAATCGAGAATTTAGATGAATAAAGTAGAACAATTTTTCTCTATCTACTCTACAAGTTCTTTTTCGTTATTTGGATTTGGTCATTTTGTTTTTAGGTAGCACGATTTTTGGTGTTATTGTAGTAACATAATGTCATTTTTTTTTGGTAAATATCTTGATGACAATGTGTGTAAAGCTACTACAATAATATAATACTTAATGCTGTTACCAAAGTAACAAGTGCTATCTGTTAAGATTTTATAATATACTCGTATATATAAGGATAGCCTAAAGTATCAATACATATCTTGCTTTATCAAACATCTTATCAATAAAAATATTAATAGTAATCGGTATCGTTCAAAGTTGTGTTATTATGCAAAAGTCATAATAGGAAATGACTTTTTAAGTACATATTACGATGAAACAGTTACCTTATATTAAAATCATTTTGGATATTATCAACCGACTTCAAAAAGGAGGAGGTTCTCAATTCGACTGTATGTTTTTTTTTCTTTTTTTATGTTTGTTACCTCAGAACTCCGTCATTTATTAACCGATTTGGACAATTTTAGTTTTGTTTGAAAGGGTATACTTCCAGATTGGTCCCATTTAAATTTCAAAAAAAAAATACCACCCCTAAGGGTGGAAAAACAACTAATGATGAATTTAACCTACTTATAATTGTCATATTGACTTGAAACTTTGCAAGTATTTCTATTTCCGTTGATAGTACAGTGGTTCGGTGTTGTTGACCTGATCTGATGGCAAGGCCAGAAGGTGGATAGGTGGAACTCTTCAACGGCTAATAGTAGATACTTTGAGTTTTTTTTTGTTAAAAAGTTTTGTAATTAACAAAGTGGCCACATTTCATTTAATAACATTAATTTTTATTATTAATATTTTAGAATGTTTATGTAAGCCGGTCAAGTTAGCTAACAAAATGGGTATGGTTACAATAATTCGCATAGAGCTAAAAATTAGTATTAACCATAGTATTAGGCTGGTTTTCTTCTCACGCTGACGGTCGGCGCTGATAGGTCAATATGTATGTATTACCATAAAGCGTTTCCCTAATAAGACTGACTGGTCGGCGCTGATGAACGTCAACGCACTCGGCGTCGACGCGGCTGCGACCGTCCCGGTCTTAGGTTGGTTTTCTTCTCATGCTGGGTCGGTGACCGGTCAGCCCCGACGAAGTACGCGCTGAGAGTTAGCGCTGACCATCAGCGTGAGAAGAAAATCAACCTGGTGACTGCTCTTCGGCGTAAGTCTTTCAAATTCAAATTACAACTAACGACCGCGCTAAAATAAACGCGCCAAGTACACTACCTCACAGGTTTTAACCAGTAAGTCACAATATTATGATGATTCTTCATAATACGAGTATGTAAACTTTGCGTGTGTATACGAGTATATATATATATATATATATATATATTACTAGCGACTCACCCTCGCTCCGCTTGGGTTCGTCCCTACTTAGCGTTTAGTATAGATTTCTCAGATATGAGATATTTTCCCGCAGTAAAAAGTATCCTATATGTTGACCCGGATAAGCAGCTATCGTCGTACCAAATTTCATTAGAATCTGTCCAGTGGTTTTCTCGTGATGTCAGAACAGACAGACAGAGAGACAAAAATTCTAACAACTATAGATTCGGCCTTTGTGTCAATAATAATTACTATTTTAATTAGGTCTTCCAAAGAATATTCAATGTACAGATTCGACTCAGAATTTTATTATATGTACTTATAGATGAAGAACACCAATTTTTCAAGTTTTTGAATCGTATAGGTACCTATCTCAGAAATGGTGATTCTTAGGAAAAAAGTATAAGAAGACCTGGATAATTAGCTATCATCATACTAAATTTCATTAAAATCCCCCCAGTGGTTTTTCCGTGATACGGTAACAGACAGACAAAAATTCTAAAAACTATAGATTCGGCCTCTGTATCGATAATAATGTTTATTTCAATAAGATTTTCAAAAAAATATTTAATGTTCAGATTCGGCTTAGTTACAATTTTATTATATGTATAGATAGATAAAACTTACGTTAAGTTTGGCTGAAAAATAAAAAAATATATATTTTTCCGAACTTTGACCTTGAGTATTTTTTGCTGATGTTAAATAGATGAGAACTTTCCACATTTCAATTATAATGGTGTCCCGAAAATTCGTACCAATTTTTAGCTACCTTGAATGTCTATTTTCACCGGACTAATGATACTTTGATTCAATTGCAGATAAATAATTATATAAATTTTATTATTGTCCTTAATAAATTAAAAGTTAAAAATATTTTTTGTTTAAGTTATATATAGTGTTATGGTATGTATGTAGAATTGAAAGCAATTGTCTCTGAGTGAGGTACGAGTATACTCGTAGTTCATACTCGACGCTTGGGCGATGTGAGACGTGCATACTGATAAAGCATTTTATGTTATTACATAAATATCATAACTTATCTATATAAGGAATTAATTATTAAACTATATATGTGTTTAAAGAATAATTTTTTGATTATTTTGTTTGAAACAAGTGATATTTTTGGGACTTTTTGGGTAAGCTAAACTATATATATAAGTATTTCGTATATAAATGATTTCCTTATCTAAAAAGGGAAGTTTAATTCGTGTACGTAAATATAATTATTATATTATTGGAAGATTATATATATATTAATAATATATTTCATATAATGTCTAGTTTATAATGAACCATGAGTGACGTTAACGGAAGTGCTCGTAACCAATGTATGGCTCACATAGCGATGAATATCAATAACAGTATGTAATGGAAATTTTTTGTTCCTTTATAAGTATATTTCCACATAAAATTCCAGATCTGTTGCCAAAAAATCTGATAAATTGAGTCATAATCATCATCATCGTCATGAAATTCGAATTGTAGATAAATATCCTTAATACACTTAGGTAGTTTAAATTTGTTTAAAGGTCCTACCAATCGAGCCTAGCAACAGGCAAAAACTAATGTCGTAAGTCGATTAATTTACGTACTTCATTGTTTCTTGACATTGACCTGTGAAATTGTACACAAAAATTATCATATTGTAAATTTATAGATAATACATATACTAAGTAACTTTACAGTTCACAAGAAAATTTAAATCTAAGCGGCCTGACGCAACAAACGATTACAGGAAGAGGGGATCAGATAGTTACTTAAGTGATCTATTACCTATTTATACATACCTAGACGACACGTTTGGCTCAGTGTGTAGTGGCCCTACTTGCTGTGCCAACAGTCGCGGGTACGAGTCCCGCTGGAGGCATTCATTGTGTGATGAGCACGAATGTTTGTACTCAGTCATGGATCTTTATATTTATAATATGTATGTATTTAAAGTTTATATATGTGTAGTGTATCAACTATCTGGTATCCATAACACAAGCCTCGTAGCTTACCATGGAACTAGATGGTGCTGTGTGTTAATGTCCCAACATATTTATTTATCCTTCTTCCTAACGTTGCTGTAATATTATATAGTGACCAAAACAAGAAACACAAAGTAGGACCATTAATTACTACATATATTAGCGCTATTATTACTGAACCTAGGTGTCATCTTATATACTAGGCATATCATGCGCAATATTCAAGTAATATTCACCATTTTAATTAGACTGGTATATAAATAATATTATAAAAGTGGAAATGTATATATTAAGGAAACATGGCGTCCCGGTTGGCGAGCTGGTGGCGACATTCACTAAAGCGAAGACCGGTGGTGACCAATACACTGGTATATGCTACATTCTACACTGCAGCGGAATTATCACAGCAGACCTTCAATAAATTAAATTTGGTAAGGTTAAATTATATAAAATAAAAAATACACTGTTTGACTTCTTATTAGCACTTTAGAACATTTATCTAGTTGGTTTTGAATTTAGCAAAAATTTAGGTGGTCTTATTGACTATCAGTCACGAAATGCTAGCCATATTTCGATGGAAACCTTTTTTGTTCTAAAAAATATTCAGAATTAGAAATACATATATATATATATATATAGCCTAGCTAAGATTTTAATTCAATAGTTGGAGATTCAATAGTTGGAGTCAATCTGCATCTTGAGACTTAAGCGACTCATTCTGCGGGCACTAAATAGAAATGTAGAGCACCGTCGTGCTTTGCAGTATAAGAATTTGGTATATCACCATAAATTCAGCTGACGAAATATCTAAAAATCCTTACAAGGCCCTACATCCTACAGGAGCTTGTAACAAAGAAATCATCTTATTTATATAGGTAAGCTAAATATTGTAGATATTAGGGATATGCTATATCAAAAGTTTAGGCGTCATTTGGGACAACAATAGATTACAATTGTCATGGCTCAAGGACATATGTCTATTAAGTTCATATTGAAGTTTAAATTGATGTGCGTGAAAAATAATTTTGTGAATTAAAATATCGTTATTTTCGGTTCAACATAAGTCTTTTGAATATCTAAAATATTTAGCTTATCAGATACTTCATGATAGGCACGAATGTTTATAGTAGGTTGGCAACAAGATATGTATTTTAAAAATATATAATTAATTTGTGTGAATATGTGTGACGCACTAAGATATAGATTTTATAAAATCTATGTTCAAAAAAATATATTGGCAGCGGTGGGATTCGAACCCACGCCTCCGAAGAGACTGGTGCCTTAAACCAGCGCCTTAGACCGCTCGGCCACGCTACCCATGTCACTCATTCCCGTAATTCAGGATAGTTCTCCTCAATAGAATAGATCTACTATTATTATCACAAACTAATATGTAGATCATATCATATGCTATATATCATTAAGGTCAAATGGATAAAAGTTGTTCAATTGAAATACTTTAAAGTATAGGGTCGGCATCTAAAATTAAATATCCGTAGATATTTATTTTTGGTTTTATCATCAATAACAGTACTTATTTCGAATACTTTTAGACATAATCATATATTTTTAAGGAATAAAAACATAAGTATAGTACAATATACCTAAACTCTCATCAAAATACATACCTACGCTAGTAGAGGTGTAGTAAATGTCTTTCTTATCTAACATCTGTGGTAAATGTTAATTGCAAATGATCATTTTTATGTGATCCGATACACACACACACACACATATATATATATATATATATATATATATATATATATATATATATATATATATAACTTTGTTATGGCAAATTGACGTATTACTCGTAGATGCATATTTTTTTTAAAACAATGAAATTTTATTTATTTTGATGAATAGAAAATGATCCATTATATGACTTTATATTATACTAGCATTGCCCGCGGCTCCGCCCGCGACCAAAACCAAATTCTTAGGTTCTATATATTAGTATATTAGTTGACCCGGATAATCAGCTATTACCATACCAAATTTCTTCAAAATCCCTCCAGTGGTTTTCCGTGATGCGGTCACAGACAGACAGACAAAAATTCTAAAACCTATAGATTAGGCCTCTATCTGTAATGATGACTATTTCCATAAGATTTTTCAAAAAATATGTAATGTACAGATTCTACTGAGAATTTTATTATATGTACCTATAGATTATATTGAATTGGAGATTGGGATATCAAAAATTGTCAAATATCATAGGACATAGGTATTACTATAATATTATAGTATAAGGTAATTTATTATATTATTTATCATAATGACAGGTTCTGTTTCTTTCATAATACTTATATCTATTTCAGCCGGAAAAACCGGAGCTAGACTTGGCATCTGCCGGCCGTATAGTCACTGTTGGCAGTTGTTTATATGCTCCTACTTTGTATTATTGGTACGTTTTAACTATTTATAATATGACATAATCTGTACTAATTTATAGTAGAAATTGAAAGTGTGTTTGTTTGTTCTTCTTTCATGCTGAAATAGAGCAACAGATTGTTTTTTTTTATGTAGAGTCGATGGCCTCGACAGTACCTCTTTATGTTTAAATATTTACCTATTTCTGTTATATAGATCTATAATCGTGTTTTTGTCTAGAATAATTAATAGTGATTATTAAACCACATATCATTTAAACCTTTTTGCTACAAGGCATGTATACTAAATATATTATGTACTTACTTATGAGTAAATATGTGAGGAAATAATTTTTGCGGAAAGAAATCGATATTCAAAATAGAAAAACTATTTGAATGTATTTACATGTTTATAATTGCATATTGCATACGAGTTATCGTATAAATGGTAATTTATTGTGTTATAACATTCTTTGTATGCGGATTTATTTAAAAATCTCACTAACTATAATATCTATTACTTTATACCTAGCTGTTTCTTAATTTTAATTTGTAAAATAATTGTATGCAATATATATAAATGTGCTTATCTTCAAATGGGTATTGATTTGCATTTCTTTAGAGTTTTAATAAATATAACGATTTAGCGAAATGATGATATTAGTCAATTTAAGCAAAAAGTTTTTATTATCACCTTAAAACTTAAAGATGAGATTTTTTTAGTATTTTATGTTCCTGGATAAATGTTAGCAAGAGTCGGTCTTAACAATTGTTTGTTTTTTTTTTTATTTATACACGACTATTTTAGATTTACGCGAACGTTTGATATTTAAATAAAATATGTTTTTCGATTTATTTTTGCGGTTTTATTTTGATTGGCTTTCTTGATTCTTCGTCTTGTGTAATAGTTCCAAATGAAACAAATATTTTTCAAAGTGTATAAATATTAACCATGTTTGTTATAACGCATTATTAATACCAGGAACCAAAAATCCATATGAAATCGAGAAAAAATATAAAAGAATAGCTTAAAAATGTCTTTTTATAGTATTGTAATGTTATTTTATGACAGGTACAAGTTTCTTGATAAGAAGTTTGTGGGAACAGCTGTTAAATCAGTGGCAGCTAAGGTCGCCGCTGATCAGTTCATTATGAGCCCTGTATTACTGGCAGGATTTTATATATGTGAGTGTTTGTTTTTAATATATAAAACATATGATGATAACAAATTTCCTCTTATTTTAGTCAATCTAGGTAAGAACACACAGCCCCCCCAACGTGCGTTCACCTTGTCGTGGTGGGGGGGCTCAGTAGTGCCCGGCAATCCAACCGGGCGCGAAGCTAAGAAACGCACAGGGAGGTTGCCCACTTCGGTGGGTGGTGGGAGGTGGCCCTCTTCGGGGGATGGTGTACCTTGCGGGTTGCTGCTCCTGGTACTTCTCTGATAGCAGAGTGGACCTTGGAGCAACCCCATGGTTGTGGTGGTCTGCTTTGGCAGACCTGCCGTCGGGGCGTCGTAGTTGAATGCGTAAGCGATCCTGCGACGCCCCATTAAGACGGGGGAAGGTTTTGTTGGGTTTTAGTGGGTAGTACTGGCTGTATTACGCCGGTGAGTCCCACACGTCGTGCGTAAATGCATTTCCCAACGTTAAAAAAAAAGGTAAGAACACAGATGAAAAAGATAACTTTTTAAGTAATTTTATCGTATGTCAAGTATTAATTCAAAATATTCCATTTGTCCTTTGAACTCATTTCAACCCACTTTTTCAAGATTCAATAACATTCTTAGAAATGTCTTAACAATGTTTTCTTTTATTGTCATTAAATTCATACTACTCAGAATAAAAGGTAAAATGGTGTCAAAATCATATAAAAAGTTATTATTACAGTTATAAATATAATATAATAGTAGCTACATTTTATTATTTTTCGACATATGTTTACAACAAGATTACCAATTTTAACACTAAACCGCGTGAATATTTACAGTATTAGGAGCCCTCGAGCGTAAACAAGGCGTGTTTGAAGAATTAAAAGATAAGTACTGGAAAACTTTCATGGCAAACCAAGCGTTTTGGATTCCAGGACAAACCATAAACTTTTTTTTCGTTCCTTCCAATTTACGAGTTGTATATGTTGCGTCTTTGTCTTTTATATGGATAAACATACTTTGCTTTATTAAAAGACAGAAAGTTGAAAAAAATATAGACGCCTAATAATATATTTAATAAATATATAATAGTAAAATATTTTATAGCAATTTATTATTATTATTTCAATTTAAGGTATTGTCACATAAGGTTTATATTTTATCCTACGAAAGAAATCAGCAATTACAATTAAAAATATCGCTTGTTATGTTCCCTGTTGTTTGTTATTTAATGCAGAATAATTTTACTTAATTAAGGAAATAAAGTCTGTTCAATCCTTATAACACGTGTATTACGTAATTGAATTTATATTAATTGGCATTACCCGCCATTATGGTTTAAGGCCGCTTTAAGGCTCGTTCTTAACTAATTTTTAGGACTCCGTAGTCTAAAGGCAAAATCGGAACCCTTTTTTCAATTTGACAGTGATACAATCTTAAACCTGAAATAAACGAATCTTAAACCTCATATAATCCGCCGAAGTAGAATACGTAAAGTTGTCGGTCGGTCTAACAAATGGTCTCGTTCTCGTCAGTAGTTACCGAACAAAGTGTTGACTACGTTTGTTACTGACTAAAGTTTTTGTATAAATTACTACAATTTTTCTTTTTAGAAATCATCATTATGGGAATATGTGTATACGCGATATATGATTGCATGTATATATATATCTCTTAGTTGGCAAAATAAGTTGGAAATATCAATGTTTGTCCCATGGGCGATGGAATTAGTTTAAGCCTTAATCGATTTATATTACAATTAAAGTGTGGGCCTTAAATAGAATACAAAAACTGAAATAAAAAATAAATTAAAACATATTAGTAATTATTGACAACTAAAACGGTGTTAGAGGTGACAGGTGACCACCAAAAATATTTTTTTACAATGGTCATTATTTTCAGTGAAAACGCATCTTAATAAGCAATTAGAATTAATTATATTATCTTAGTAGCAAATAAACGAAAATGATAATTTTTTGGACACTAACGCGGTTTCAGAAGGTACAGTTACGAGGTGTTACATGAGCATCGACATTAAAGCTAATTAGATCGTACACCTTCTTAAAAAGTCCTAAGGCTTCCTTTTTCTTTCTAAGTACATTTGCCGAATGGACTCACTTTAGTTGTATTAGGAGTGTCTCACAAGAGACACTCAGGCAGTTTTTTTTAATAATAAAATATAGAAGATTTAAAATGACGAACCTAAGTAATATGTTGAATAGTTCTATGCTAAACATAGATTTATCCGACAATATCTTCAATTTATCATACAAAATGAAGACCATACAAAGCGTTACTGTCTCGAAAGCGGCTAGTTATGGCGCCGTAAGTGGTGTTTTACTTGCACTGTTCATCAATTTTCTTTTTAATTTTGAGGTAAGAAATCTTTTTTCATATACCTATTTGTAATAAGCTATTGATTAATCTTGTTATTATTATTGATATGTGTATTTTTATTTAAACTACAGTTTGAAACATTCAAAAAGAAAGCGAAAAGAAAACTGGAAAACGAAATTGTGCTGCAAAGAATTTTAGTGCTAATTATTTTAATTGTACTTCTACCGACAGTACTCGCGTTTGTAGTCGTAGCTTATTTTTATAAGATATTGTGTTCTATAATCATTAAGAGAAAAGACAAACATTTTGCGGGTTTTCTCGATAGTTTCGATGTGTTTTGGAGTTTAGAAGATGATTCAACTAAGAGTATTATTAATGTGCTAGGTGTTGTTGAATCTAATTCGTCGGAAGAATTGATTGAACATATAAAAGAAAGATTACAGAGTATCGTACAAAATTCTCATTGTGAGAAGCTGTTTTATCGGAGAAACGAAGAATTCGGCTTTTATTATTGGAGAAAGTGTTGTTATATCGACATAAGCCAATACGTACGCATAATTGACGTAGCAAATACTACAGATCTAAATAAATCTGATTTAGAAGAAATTATGACTGAAATATCTTATCAACCACTTCCATTTAATGATGAAGGTTTGTTTCAAGTATTAATAACAAATCAAAAAATTCAAAGTAGAAACGGGACCATAGAGTTTGGTGTTATATTTAGAATACACCATGCGGCGGGCGACGGAGTTGCTTTAATAGAATTTTTATGTCAGACGTTAGCCGATAATAAAGAAAATGACTCAAATATGTTTTGTATGCCAGTAACATACCCTGTTGATAGCAAAAAAACATCTAATAATTTATTAAACATGATACGGACATTATGTGAAATGCCTATGTGCTTAGTTGAGGGGATACTGAGAGAGCCTGACAAAAGCACTCTGCATGGTCCGGCTTTAACGGGCAGAAAATTTTTTAAATGGACAGAAACAGATAATAATTTATTTCGCTTAGTTAGGGAGATAAAAGACAACTCGGGCGAATTTAATTTCTCAGATATTCTAGCGGCGGCCCTAGCATGTGGCTTACGAGAATACTTTTTAAAGGTAAAACATTCTATCGATATGTACTTAATTCTATAAGTTGTATTTTAATTTATTATCTTATAATATATTTTCTCTAAACAATAGGGAGTTGACCCGGCGCCAAATAATGTAGCGGTGATATTGCCAATAAGGTTTCCGCGGGCTAAAAATGGTGATTTGAAGTTGGAAAATAATTTTACTGTTAGCATTTTTGATTTACCAATCGGAACAGATATATACGATATAAAGGAGCGCTTCAACAAATTGCGAGAGAGTGCTGATCCTTTGGTGAGAAGTTATATCTAAAGTGCAATGCTAGGTATTAGAGGCTATGCATCCTTTATAATATATTATTAACGACTCACCCTCGCTTCGCTCGGGTTCATCCCTGGCTTGCTACCCCATATAAACTTTCATCGCCATTCTCACCCCCCTAAGGGATGATTTCCCTCTAAGGGATAAAAACTATTTCACCCACCCACTTTTCATATCATGACATTTAAAAAAAATCTTACTTTAGTAAAAAAAAATCTTTTCATTTTCTTCTATACAAAGCTTGTTCTGATAATTAGTCCAGGGGGATAGGCGCATGTACCGAAAACTATTCCACCATAATAGAGGATCGCATAAAAAAATTGAGGTTGAATAATTTCGGGACGCATGCGCCGATTTCTCCTGGACTATATAACAAACAAAAAAAATTTATCCAATCTGTTGCAGCCGATCATAAGTTATGCGCATACATACATTTCGGTAATTCATTTTTTAACCGACTTCCCAAAAAAAGGAGGAGGTTCTCAATTTGTCGGAATCTTCTTTTTTCTTTTTTTTTATGTATGTTCACCGATTATTCGAAGACGCCTGAACCGATTTGAAAAAAAAATTGTTTCTAAAGGTATACTTCCCAGGTGATCCCATATAAATTTTATCGAAATCGGTCGAGCGGTTTTTAAAAACATCAACAATAAATATATTTTTTAAATAACTAAACGCAGGTTTTCATTTAGAATAGATACCTAATCAGATATTTTTGAAGTCGGTGCCAGCCGACAATATTTTAAGATATAAATAGGTATCTAATAGGTAAATATGTATTTTACGTATCGAAATATATTAAATTTACTTTGAATCTAATAAATATAAAAACCTCCGTTTAGTTATTTTTTACATTTTGCCTGGAAGTCGGTTTCTATTTTTTTTTTATAAGTTTTTATATTTATATAGGTTATATCTTTCCCATATATTTTGTAATTTTCAGTTATCAATATAAATAGCGATATCAATATAATAAGGGAATATAGTTAAAAAAACAGAACAACTTGTCTGAGCCCCCTCAGTTGCTCTATTTTTTTTTATTTTTTTTTACTTTTACACGTCCTTGGTAGAGCGAGTCATTGTAAAGGGTCATTCCGTTCTTTTGTATTATTATACTAGCGACAAACTTTCATCCCCAATTTCACCCCCTTAAGGGATGTTTTCCGGGATAAAAGATTTTCTATGTCTATCTTTTTACCAAATTTCATCTGAGTCGGTTCAGTAGATCCAGAGATTACCCCCTACAATAATATTGTAGGCAGTAATCTCTGGATGGATGTTTGCTACGAGTACATTTCTATGCTTAAACCGTTGAACAGATTTCAAGGAAAGGCAAGAACTAGTATTTTCTAAACTCAGGTCCAACATGTATTTACTATGTGTAATATGTAAAAATATATATTCATCATATACCTACTTTTCTTTCAGACAAATCACCATCTCTTAAAGATATGCAGTGTTTTGCCAAAGGACATTTTATACCCCATGTTCAATAGCAGTCAAGCGACGATGGTATTAAGTAACATGCCGGGCCCAAAGCTGTTGAGTATCTGTGGTGGAGACTTGAAATCTCTAGTATTTTTCGTACCAAACAAAGGGAACACAGGTCTGTAAAGCGTATCATTTAAAAGTAAAACAAACGGTAACAAAATTGCGTACGGCCTGGTTAATTTAATGCCCTATAATGAAATTTGCCCCAATCAGAGTTTCGTCACCCCGCAATATGAGACTCAGTAACCTAGCTTATTAATTTTTTTTGTCTATCCTAATTTATTAAATGGTCACTGGTTTAATGCGATTATCTAGAAATAATCGCATTAAACCAATGATAAGTAGATTATACATTCGCTATGAAGTCTGTAATGAATACAGCCAAATTATGTTGACCCATTTGACCTATAGAGCGGTGCAAAGAGGCGAACTTCGTTTGAAAAAAAGTTTGTTACGTTTGGACTTTATGTTCTACTAGCGGCTCACCCTCGCTTCGCCTCTAGAAAGAACAACAAATCTGTTCCACGGAAACCGTACATTTTTTTGGGAAAAAAGTAGGCTATGTTATTCTGATGTATGAGCTATATTATTGTAAAGTTTCTTTAAAATCCATTCAGTAGTTTTTATTGATATTAATAAATTAATAATTATATTATCATTATTATATAATCATAATTTTATATAGACCATTATTTTGAAGTTTATTAAAGTTTCAGTCAATGCTACTGAACAGAGAAAGAATAGGTAGATATAGATAGTTTAACAAATGTTCGACGTGATTCTTTAAGTTGGCATAACCTTTTTATTTATGAACCGATTGACATTAAAACAAACACTAAATGTTAAGTGAAGCTTACCACAATATATCAGTGAAAACCACATCTAAATCGGATAAGCCGTTTTGAGTTTAGCGCACAAACGCACAGACAAACAGACAAAAATTCTATCAATCATTGTTTTGGGTGCTATTTGCGTTAATAAAGGTCCCAATAATATTTTTTCTCATATATCTTCTATGTACAAACAGCGACCCGTTACATTTTTATTATATGTATAGATTACAAGATTAAATTTAATTAAAAATGAATTATTTTAATTTTCATAAGGTGAGTCTTATAATGATGGATTAAGGTTTAAATTTACAAAGTAATGTTAAAGTTTAGTTTTTATTTCAGGTCTGGGTGTAACCGCTCTATGTTACGACGGAATACTTAGGTTCGGAGCTATGGCCGATTCAGCCATTGTATCAAATTCGAACGAACTATCCATCATATTAGATGGTATGGTCGAAGAGATTAAAAGATTACATAAAAAATACGTTAATTAGTTATAGAGACTTCTTAATAATTTGCTTTTGACTTCTCAGTAAAAGGTGAGTCTATCACGTAATGTTATCCGGAAGCAATTCGAGTTCTCTTTTATGAAAAATAATTTTAATTATAATAAGCTTAGAATTAATAGTTTTGCCTGTTAGTTTAACTAGTAAAATATGATAAGGTATGCTCGTATTATAAGTTAGTGTACATTATTATGTATATTTTGATTATAGATAGGTTACTTTAGATAAGTATTTTTTTTAACTTTCACACACATCTACTTATATGTGGAAATATATGAGAACCTGGTAAAAAAACAAAACCTTAAGTTTTATTGTTTTGCCAAAAATCAAGACCTTAAGTTTTATGGCTTTAAAACTTTAGCAGGTATAAGGAACAAAAAACGTTGAAAAATAGTTTTTTTTTAATTTCTGGCTTGTTGTGATATCTTATCGAAAAATATTTGCGCTTGTATGTATACGGTATATACAAATAAATAAAAAGGTTTTACTCAAAATAAAAGTACCAAGTAAACACCAGTAATAAGAAAGGCTTTAATTTATTTTCTATTTAATTATTATTTACTAGCGATTCATGTCATCATACTAAATTTCATCAAAATCTGTCCAGTGGTTTTCTCGTAATGCATTCCCAGACAGACATACATAAAAAATCTAAAAACTATAGATTCGGCCTCTGTATTGATAATAATGACTGTTTCAATTAGATTTTCAAAAAAATGTATGTGAAGTATAATCATGCGAATCATTTCCCACATGATTACTACTTGCCTTACGGTGAAGGAAAACATCGTATAGGAAAACAACAAACAACAACATAGGAAAACCTAGCAAGTTTTCGAAAGACATGTGAAGTTCGCCAACCCACACTTGGCCAGCGTGGTGGACCTGATCCGGGATCCCCCTCGTATTGAAGAGTAGTCCATACCTAGCAGTGGGACGTTAAATAGGGCTGTGTGCTGTACATACACATATTATAGTCATTATACTTACTACTTACCTATTACATAAAAAAATTTACAAATTCCTATTACAGGTATGGAGAAGATCAAATCTAGATCGTGCTCATTTATTATGATTTATTAACAAAAATATAATAAGCAAAATCAGTTCATCTGGGACCATGGTGCCTCGTGGAGGGCGGGTGGCGTATGGTTTGACATGACTTTTATAAAGTGTAATAAAATATTGCTGTGCCCTATCTTTTATTTTTAAGTTATATTCAATCTTTAGACATCTCAAAAAAGCTTGATTTAATTGTATTGGTGATTTAATTACAATTATTAAATTATATTAATTATTCGTTGTTAATCGTTAGCATTCATAATCATTTTCACTACGACGACGGTTTTCGTTATTAATTATAATGTATAAAATACTCTTACAGATTAAATACCTTAGTCTATGTTTTAGAATAATTATAAACTAAGTATATATTAATTAATACGTAAATACACACTAATTAGGTACCTACAATAAGATTGCAACGGTTTTTAGCAGAGAATAAATATAGTAATTTATCTTGTATAAATTGTATACTTAGTAATTAATTGTAAAGTAGTCAGGTAATATAAATTATTATTATATTGAAAAACAAAATTAAAAAGCATTTAATTTCAAAGTACCTACTTATATATCATAAGCTTTAAAATCCTAGTCCAATTCATCACGCGCTTGCTTTATGGCGTATAGTATAGCGCGTATAGCGATCTTGAGCCGTTTAATTTTTTCTTCATACCAAATTTTCTGTAAATTTTATTATTTTTGTATACATAGACACATTTAAAAAAGTCTGAATACTTAAATAAATTAAACTGAAATAGCTTGAATTTACTTTTACTTAAAAATATTTAGTGATACTTTTTTTAAATGCCACAGGATGACCTACTGTACTAAGATGATGCAAAATAGCCTGTCATGCTCTGACTCACAAACTATAGCTATACAAAAAGCCATATCTGTCACTTTGTTACTGCATAAAAGAAGGTAAACAAACACTTTTGTACCTATATAATATTACTAGTGATACACCAAAGATTCGTTTAAGCACGTTCCTAGTTACTTTTTGCAATGGGATCATTGAAATATATCAAATAATTTGATGTAGTTATTGATAAAAAAGTAGCATCCCGGAAGATAAAAGGTAAAAAATAGCACGTCGATTCGTTACTGCTACCTAAATTCGACGTCATAAGAATGGCAAGAATAATTAAATAAAGAAAAATAATAATGGATTAAAACTTGTTCTGAAATATATATAGAAAACGGAAAACCTGGAATCATTTTACCTGAGAATCTTTTTTCTCTTTAAGAGATAAATACTTTTCCCCGACTGCTACGACAGTCATATTCATATCAGCCACCTCAGCATACTTTTCTTTTATACGTTTTTTTAGTTTTAACAATTTTTCTTCTTGATATTTCAGCGTATTACAAATATCGTCGTACGACTGTAGTAGATTTCCATACTTTTTAGATAACTCTTCGTACCTAAGTAAACAAAATCCATTTAAATATTACTCAAATGCGGTGGTGTAGTGGCTAGCAAGTATGGCTGCACATCGACAGGTCCTGGGTTCGAGTCTCGGGTCGGGCCAAGTTTAGTTACTGAGTCTTTCTGTTTAATAAGTCTCAGTAACAGCCCAAAGTTGAGAAATTGGCGGTGTTTTATACCTCGGAGAGCACGTAAAGCCGACGGTCCTGTGCGTTAACTCTCATTGGTACTGTCGAGTAGTCGTCCCATCGGAGTATGTAAGTGACAGGAATAGAGAGTGTACTTGTGTCTGCGAGTACACTTGTGCACTATAATATCTCCTGCGCAGATGGCTAGTCTTAATGAGACTGGCCACCGTGGCTAAAGTCGGTCGGGAGGACATCACACTATAGCAGACGAGCCAAGCCAATTGCCATAACATTATATATAATATAAACATATAATTTCGAATTTGAATTACATAACTTACTGATATTGAAGACACACCATGCTCATTGTAGACCAAGACTCTGTCAGATTATTGACATTTTTGGATAATTCTGGTCTTTCTGGAAAATATCGTCAAATTATAACTAAAAGCAACTAAGTATAATAAAAATAAATCTTAAAAATAGGTAGGACTTCGTACTAATTTCATATGTATGACATTTTAAACGACAACTTACTATGAATTTATATTAATATTAAATAAAGAACATTAGATACACAATATGTTTTATAAGTGTTAAATATAAATATGTTGGGACGTTAACACACAGCACCATCTAGTTCCATGGTAAGCTACGAGGCTTGTGTTATGGATACCAGATAGTTGATACACTACACGTATAAACTTTAAATACATACATATCATAAATTTAAGCACCCAAGACTGGAGTAGGTACAAACATCACACAAATGAATGCCACCAGCAGGATTCGAACCCGAGACCGCTGGTACAGCAAGTAGAGTCACTAGAAACTGAGCCAAACGTGTCATCACTGTGTTAAGGTTAATATTATTTTTAGGAAAATGAACCTGTGTGACAATATTTGTCTTTCATATTTTCTTGGTCGCTATCGCTGGTCCAACAATCAACGGTAGTATGGGAATGGCTATGTGACTTTCTACATTTCATCAACTTCTCTTCATATTTACTAGACTTCCGAAGGCTACTTTCAAGACAACTTAATAAATGTAGAGCATTTTGTAGTCCGTATTTAATTTTTTGGTCTTGGAGTACATTAAGCTAAAATATTAAATTAGTTATTTACGAATATAAGGCATTGTTTAAATACTTGTGTGCTTCGTTAGTTCTTAAAAAAAATATGTCTATTTTTCTACTGTTAAGAGCTAAATATCTTTACCGAATATTTATTGATTTCTACACATTTAAAATTATCAGGTACAAATAAATGATTATTAGTATAATTGTTGAGGGCTTGCATGAAGTCTATTTAATAAAAAATAATATATATTTGTAAAACAACTTTCAATCCAAATCTGTCGAAGGTGCCTCGACATCTATACAGATAAATAAAATTGAAGTGTCTGTTTGTAATGTCAAAATAACAACTTTTTAATAAGTGCATAAGAAATTATATGAGGTACTTAAAAGGAAAACATAATTTTAATTTTTTTTTCTGTCTGTTTGTTCCGGCTAATTTCCAAAACGGCTGGACTTATAAGGAGTAACTTAAGACTACTTTTATTTTAAAAAATAATTAGAGTTCCACTTTAAAAAATATATCGGGATGCACCCGAGCGACGCGAGGGTAAGCCGCTAGTAGATAATAAAATAGGGAAACAGAAAAAAAAACTTTATCAACTTTGTCAGGTGGTTTATTCAACTACAACAAAAAGCATAACTTTTAATAACTAAATCAGTCTAAAAATATTCTACCTCCTGCTAATATCACTACTAAATATTCCATCTAAAAGGATAAAACTATTCCGGTGCTTGTCCATTTAAAGTTTGAACAAAATCATATAGAACGCCCGCGATCCTTGTCTAACTGTGTATAATACAATATACTTAAATTCGATTTGTAATTCGCTCTTTAATAAGTAAACGAAATAGAATGTTCTGTGGAAAATATTTCAATGTACATAAATATAAAAGTATTTTTAGCCAATTCATACATGATGTTCGTAAGCCGAATGTAGAATTGATATATTATGGAACAGCCAAAAACGAAACTAAACCAATATTCCAAAGATTTATACAAAAATCATCCGATCAAAATGGAAGACATCACGCTTCAAGCACAAGAAGCATAAACATAACAATCAAAAAACGTGTGTGTGTACTTATGTACGCACGTAAGAAGTTATACTTCTTTGACGTAACAGAACAAAAATAGCTAGATTTCATCCCGTATGTCACAACTCTGTGTTTATAAAACGAATGTAGCTAACTTCATCATGTCGCTTTTTGGCTGTCGGTGCGCGCGCGCATCTTGAAAATTTTACTCTTAATATTTTTCCAAACGTGCCAAAAGAAGTATAACTTCAAAGAGATAATCTATCGGCATAACATCAACAATTTATATATCAAGCTAGAACGCGCTAAAATACTGACTTCGTAACCGTAAACATTTGTATATAAAAGGATGTAATGAAAAGTATTGCACGTTTCGATGAAAATTTTAACCCTTACATGTACAATTTCAAATATATTTTATTTAATATCACAAAGTTACTATGTATTTAGCAATTAATAGGAATTCTTTGAAGACTTAGTAATTAATAGTTTTATCGGATAACATATGACATGCTTAGTATACAAAAGCTAGAGGATCAGAAAATGTAGTTAATTTCAAAATTGCAAATATAAGGGCTAAATAACAATCTTATTTCAAATAGGTGTAATATAGGGCGTGATCACTGAAAAGTGCACTATTAAAGACTTTTAATTTCCTTACTTTTACTATTTTTCATAAAAATGTAATATTATTCATATTGTTATTTATTAGCAACAACAAATATCAAGACTGAAATCTCATGCTATACCACAGGAATTTCAAAATATTTTTAATTTACAGCAAATGGTAGTAAAATTAAAACCAAAACAATTGACTGTGCTTGTGCACTTACAATTATGTAACAAGTAAGCAGATAAACAAAAGTTTTGACTTTCCAATGTCAACTAGTCTCTTAGTTGCTCAGGTACAGTGTATTCATTAAAAACATTACAGATACTTAATTATAATTTCCTTTTTATTATTTGAAAATTGTAACTAATAACTATGGTTCGAGCAAAATTCAAATATTTTTTTAAGTAATCTTGTGATGGTGTAATGATTTACAATGTCCGAGACGCTAAGATTAATACTTACATTTTACATGTGATGGTAATGGCCCTTACCTATTTAATTAAAATACATCATTAATATTTGGCAATACATGCTTTGTTACATTTAAAACTCTTTGGTATACACGATTCGAAACAATTGATAATATAAACATCCAAAAAAAAAGATAACATTCATACAACAAAACAATCTTAAAGAATATTGGTTCGAATGCAAAGCCAGTTGCAATAATTGAGCTTCGGAAATGTTCTCTTACAACGAAATAAGGTGTTACCTACTGAGATCCACAATCAACTGTAGATTACTAAATTTATTTATCGGTCATTGAATAAAATTAAAGCATTTAAAAGCTTTGTAATAAATGTGTACCACAATCCCTGTAAGGTAGAATAGATCTGATTGATATGACGATGAGATAATATGATTTAAAAATTGCTTCACAAAAATATCTTGCTTTTATAATAAATGTAGTATAAAATTTAGTAAACTGCAATTGATTGTGACTTATGCTACCGAATTTGATGTTCCCATTTTATTGGTAGATGAATCTTATAGAGAGTTTGTAATGTTCTGGAATAGCCTCTTGCCCCACCAGGTTTCAAGATCGAATGGCTTGAAGTCGTGTAGGACGGGGCTTGGGGCTTCATCTTGGTAATATAAATTTGAAGGTGGTGCGGGAGAAGAGCTGCCAGATCCTACAATATTAAATAAAATAAATTAGTAACAGCTCTAATAAACTAGCGACTCATTAATCCCTAGGTACCTTTTAACGGTTAATATGGATTAGATAGTCAATCTTTGCTCTGTGAAAAACAAAAACAAATCTATCCCACGGGAACCGTACATTTTTCCAGGATGAAAAGTAGCCTATGTGTTATTCTGATGCTATATTATTGTAAAGTTTCATTAAAATCCGTTTAGTACTTTTTGTGTGAAAGAGTAACAAACATCCATACATCCATACACACATACTTTCACATTTATAATAATAGTATAGATAATAATATCTTTAGATCTCTTAAGAAAATACCTTTTTTTGCATATATTTTACTTCAAAAGATTTGTAAGTACTATGATAAAAACTAAATAAATGTGCAAATGTGCCAAATATATTTGACCTTGGTTATGCTATTTTAGTTTTCTACAATAAAAGGACATTAAATTTTTGTTTTTATATTTTACATATTATCAAATTATATGTTTTCAAAAACAAGATACAATATTTTTAAACTCATAACTTTAATATATTGTTATTATTTCGAAATAGTAAAATGGGTATAAAGTACCTACACATAATGCCAAAATTCTTTAAAAAATAGAAGGTTTTTTCTGGTGTACAAAATCTTCAAAAATTTTTAGGACACCTATCTATTAGTCTGCCGTGATAGAGGAATGATAAAGAGATTGATCGACAATATTCACTAATTCTCCAAGGTTACATAATATACTTTCCACATATATGGAGAAATTGAAGCAAGAATTGACACACCTTTTTTGTTATTTAATATAAAAACAAAGAGTTCGTGTAAAATAGTAAATAACGTTTTTCCAATTCTCTTGGCAAAAACAGACTACTAAATTCATTTTAATATGTTCAATCACATGTTTAATTTGACTATAACAAGTGACAATTCATTTCAATTGGATCTTGAATGTAATTGGTAAGTCTTATTATATGTATGTGCATTTTATTTTATATTACACTTTCACTATTTGATTTATTAACGGCAATCACTAAAATTAACGAGCAATCACTTACCGATTGTACTTGTTGGTGTTGATGGTTCACTATCACCATTTGCAGTTTGTGTCCAAGCTAAAAAGGATAATATTATATAACATTTACAATGCTATATGTAACTCATAAATTAAAAGATAATGCCAATCAAAATTACCTTTATAACTGCAACTTTTTACTTAGCTTTTAATAATAGATAATAATTGGATTTTTTATACTAAGTCATCAATGAATTAACATTTAAATAACTATTTCATTTTTTTGTTTACTTTTAAAATACAATTATAAAAAGCGTTAGTGTGTATTATTTTAATTATATCCCATTACTGTTTATAATTAAACTAAAATTAACTATGTAACTTACTCTCACTAATATATCTAATTATTTCTTCATGCTGAGGGGTAATCACATGATGCTGTATTCTTTGGTGCACTGTCTTTTTGCCATTGGAATGAAAAACTGGTTTGGGCATGCTGAAAGTGTCAATTAAAATATGACATTATTAAAATCAATTAGCAGCCAAACATAACTGAATTTATTGATTATTTTAAATAATAGAAAGTAAAGCATGGTTTAGTTATTTATAATATGAGCATTCAAGTGATATCGACCTCCGGCCGGAGGTTATGTAAAAACACTCATGAAAATTAGTGTTCGTCATTGCATCATTGAACTTAATTTGAACTTACCTTACAACTTCGCCATTGTCAGAGTCTGAAGACTTTCTGTTATAATCTTTACGACTGTCCAATCTTTCTAAATTTTGTGTTAAGCCTGAAAATTGAAATATTTCTTTCATAAGACCGCTTTAGATTCTGATGTGTAAATTAAGAATATTTGTTTGTATAAAATTACCTCTTCGTGTTTTCGCGACAATTTTGCTAGGCCCTTTTGAGACAGTATACATTTTAAAATTTTAAACGCGATAAATGTAACTAAAATACACACTAATAATGTAAAGAAACCAACCTGAGCTCTGAAGTAAAGCAAAATGTTGCCAGCTTATAAAAAATTCAAAAGTTATTACATTATCTTTCATTTGACAGATGATATGAATTAAAAATTATAAAATACATTTCAAAAAATAATAATAAATAAGATATTTTTTCGTAGATAATTTTGTTTATTATAACATAAAATCCATATAATGTCTGACTTTTAATTGAGTTTAAAAATATGTATTAATATAGGTGTTATGAAATTCAGCCTTTGCTTTTCAATAAATATTGGTTTTTTAATTGACGCGGGAATTTTAAATTAAATTACTAGATATGTAAATAATAAGTATTAATTCATTTTTAATTTATATTGCTTTAATACTTTCTTAGATTTACGCGAATATTTGACATTTTAAATAAAACTATCTTTTCGGATTTTGTCGCGGATTTATTTGCATTTTTGTTTCCCGACGTTTCGAATGCTTTACAGCATCCATGGTCACGGGAGAGACTGAGGTGTTACATGTCTTGGAGGTATAGTTGTTACAGACAGCCTACCCACAATTAACAAAATGAAAATTGCACCAATTACATTACAATATTTTTTAACTTTAAACATTTTTATAATTTTAATTATAATTTAAAATTAAAATTAAAACATAAAACCCTTAAATTTAGTTTAATTTGAATAGTTTACAGGTTTATGGTTTACGGGTTAAATATAAACAAACATTGTAGTAGGTATGAAAAAATGTGGATTTTTGAAATTAGTACGAGGAAATACTATCCAACTCATCCTATACTAGCGACTCACCCTCGCTTCGCTAAGGTTCGTCCCCAGGTACGTTTTGACGATTAGTATGGAATAGATTTTTTTTTCATGAATTTTCCGTTGTTTTAATGGTTATTATGCTATTCGGGATGAAGACAAATCCAACAAAACAAAGATCATAAAAATCGGTCCAGGTCTAGCAGTTCTCGAGTTATAAGTGTTGTAACAAACCCGACTTTGTTTTATATACATACATAGATAGATACTCATGATGAAATCAGTCAGTCAATCAAGCAGTCTTCAATAACTTGAGTCAGAAATAATCATTAGCCTATGACATATAAATTATAATTCAAGACAAATGTCACAGCAAAAAGTTAGTTCACAATATCTAAGTAGGTACTACCTACTGCAAGACTTTCGCTACTCTGTCACTTTCACTCAACAAGCGTAAACTACAATTCCGCGTGTGTTCAATCTATATTATTTGTGATTCATGAGAATGTTACATGAAGTGGTGCGGATCTGAATATCAATTTACAGTAATTTATGGTATTCTTCGTTTAATTGGAATACGTATTTCTACAGCTCTAAGCACGTACTTCTAACACCTCCAGGTAAATTTCTAATAAATCTATTGTCAACTGTAACGCCGGCGTGTCCGCGGTCATTAAATGATTAAAGCATAATTAGAAAAATTATACACCTTATTCTATTGTCTATACATATATTGTGATAAACCGCGACAAGCATTTGTATGGCCAAAATAAAATTTCCTTTTTTACTAAAACCATATAAGGATTTAAAAACCAAAAACATTAAAGCGGCATAATTTGGAATTTAAGAGAAATTGGTTTTGAAAGTTTGTGCTTAATACATAATTTTGTATGCGAAGAGTTAGTCAGAATATTAATTTTAGAAATTATGTTGTATTTCGACAATCTTGGAACAAAGGAACTCTTGTTCCTTGCTAGAATCTTATAGAAATAAATCTCAATATTGAGTAATAATGTTGTTGTTTGCAGGTGTTGACATTATTTTGAAAGAAATACATCGCTACTTATTAATCTATCAATACTTATTAATCTACTTATTAATATTATTATATTTTAATGTTTAGTATATATCTCTCTGAGATGAGATATTTTCCCGCAGTAAAAAGTATCCTTTATGTTGACCCGGATAACCAGCTACCATCATACATCAAATTCCCTCAAGTGGTTATTCCGTGATATGGTCACAGATAGACACACAGACAAACAGACAGATAAAAATTCTAAAAACTATAGATTCGGCCTTTGTCTCGATAATGATGATTATTTCAATAAGATTTTCACGTTGAAACGGAGAGACGGATTGACGTGATTTTTTGTGTGGAGATCGTTGGAGGGCTGGAGAGTGGCATAGACTACTTCTTACCGCAGGAAATTATCTCATTCCCACGGGAAAACAAGTTATAATACAATCCAAAAAAATATGCATGATCAGAATTACTTGAAACTTGGCATTAATGCTCTACAATAAAATAAAATAAATACGAGTTTTGGAATTTTTCAAAATTCATTCTATAAGGGGATTAAATAGGAGATGAAAGTTTGTATGAAACTACCTTTTTAGATAGTTTTAGCGCGAGCGTAGCCGCGAGTTCTGCTAGTTTATGTATAAATTGGGGCTTGCGGGATCAAATTGTATCTGCAGATTTACTCGACCATATGAATAAAGTCATGCCATTAACTGAGACTTTTATCTATACAATGACAAAACTTTTCGATACGATTAAGTCTTTTCTTTCCAATAAAAAAATGATAAACATCAGGCGGACATCAAGGTCTGGTTTTATTAATAAGTATAGAAAAATGTATGTATAGCGTATTAAGCCACAAAATGTACTACACGAAATTATTATAAAGGTATTATAAATTCTCGTTAGATAAATACAAATGGCATAAACCTAGAAGAGCAAGCGCATTTAGCACAGACAATGGCGTTCCACACCATGACTATTGACTACTCCCACGTCGAATGCAGGTAACGGGACTGCGTTGGGCAAGATCAAAGCTCGAGTATGAATTCTCTTGGTAAGTTTATATCAGATTTTTCTATTACAATGCTTATGTCAATGGTTTCAGAAATATTACATTAAATGTTATATGTATAAAGTATTTGCTTTTGAAAATTCTATCGCTTACATACGTTTTAAGGTCAGCTGGTAGACGGTTAGCGTAATTCACACAAAGCTTGTTTAAGTTTGTTTGAATCGTTTGTTTCTTTGTTCGTCCATTTGGGTCACCTTAAAAACGTTTGGTCCGTTCAGAAATTTTTAACATTGAATTTTGGTCTCGGATCCTTTACTAATGTGTATTTTCTATGTTATTTACGTGTTTAAATTTTTATTTTATTTTTATTGTTTGAAAATTCCCTTCAACGAATTTACATTCTAGAAGGTACCTACTTATAACCAATTTATTTGTTTTCTAGTTTATAATAATACTATAGGTAAATAGTAAATACTAAATATCTATAGATAGCTATATGATGAGAAAAGGTTTTGTGCAAAATAATATGTATTGATGATTATGAACAAAGTATTTGGTTGACTTATTTCGTATTAGTGGTTTATGCTCATTAACATAAATACATAATGGCTTTACCGATTTGCAGTCGCTATAAGTTAATTGTTTCATCGAGAACTATTACAACTTCTATCGCGTAGTTAAAATATACATCTATTCTAATACTATAAAGAGGAAAAAATTGTTCTGTTTGTTTGTATCGAATAGGCTCCGAAACTACTGTACCGATTTAGTTGAAATTTGGTAAGACGATAGTTTGAGACCCTGGGGAGGACATAGGATGGTTTTATCTCGAAAATCATCCTTTAAGGGGATGAAAGTAGGGGTGAAAGTTTGTATGGGGAAGCAATCTAGGGACGAACCCGAGCGAAGCGAGGGTGTGTAAAAATAATTGATTTAACTTATATTCTGTATAAAAGTTTGATCTCATTGAATTTACATTAAAACTAATAGGTTAACTATATTACTACTAATTATAACACTTGGTATATTTGCCTTTTACAAACCGTCATCTGTTTCATATATTTTTTTTATTTGTAATGGAAACGACTTCATGTTCTTTTGTTACTCTAGTTTTCTATTCAACTAACATCCATTAAGAAAAAAATTGAAATTAAAGTAGGTAATTATATAAATATTAGTATTTAAAATAATGTCTGATGTCAAGTAATAAAGTATTGAATAGTACTATAAAATTATGGACGAGGAGGTGGCCCATTTATGTAATCTGTAGGAGTGGTTTTGGCTACATCGTTATTGACGTCAGAAAAGCGAAGGGCTATTCGTGTATTCGCCTATTAATAAAATCGAACTATACTAGAATAGGTACCCGCCCGTATTTCAATCTCTAATGAAATTCTGAATAGAGTTGTTTATGACACTTCCTCATCACTTTACACTTATATGGCATTCTATAGCTTACACTAAATAAAACATACATACAAATTTTTCCAGTAATAATATTGTATTGCTAAACGATAACTTAAACCTTTTTAAAATTAGATATATGTATACACTATTTCCGTCATAGGTACATTTTTAAAGTCCAGGATATAAGCTATTTTCATATGGAATTTCACTCATATGAAAAGGTAACAAATTCACGGAGTCTCTAACTAAAACTTAAGCATTTAAAAAAAGTGTTATTATAAGGCCTGTTTTATATTGTTGACAATTGAATAGGTATTTTATATGATTTGTACATTTGTTTTTATTCTTTTATAAGTGGCCAAGGATGCGATAAAGTTTTAATTGATCTCACGGCACTTTAATGACTCTACCGGCTCTCTATAGAATACAATATAATACTGTTTGTAGAAAATGTTATTGTAATCTCCATGTACTTTAATATTCATTTGTTAACTTTACAATAACTAGGAAAAGTAAGATTTTATTTAAATTATATTTAATTATAATATTTCTGTTATTACCTATTAATAAATATGTTAATATAATAATAATATTGTTTTAATAAACACATAGTTTTAGTATGAATAAGCTGTAAGTATATTTATTATTGTAACAAGGTTTTTTTAATTGATATATTAAATTATCCTTATAAGCTGTTATAGAGACATTATATTTGGGTACTAAAGAAAGCTCTACTTTTTTGAATAGTCATTTTTATTAAGTTGTTCTAAACTTTTTGAAAATGAGTCGATTGTTTAAATTACTCCTCGCTTGTGACATAATGCGGAAGTGTATTTGTTTTTTTTTTCTTTAGTAACAAAGCAACAAATCATGATTTTTTTGCATACAGATACTTTTATGGGACGGAGAGTGACATATTTATAACTCACATTTATCCGTAAGTGATTCATTTACATGTTACAAAAAGTTACTTAAGATTTCTAGAGACTACATCATATACATAATTATTAGAAAATATATGAAAATGAGCATTAAATGCTGAAATATATTATTTAAATGTATTATAAACCGGCTTACATATATACCGGTTCCTTATATTGACATAGCACCAATTAATTATATAAAAAACTAGCATTGCCCGCGGCTCTGCCTGCGTTCAGATGACCAAAAACCAAATTCTTAGGTTTTACATATTAGTATACTCTTACATTACAGTTTTTGTATTTTTTCTCAGAAATGAGATGTTCTCCCGCTGTAAAAAGTATCCTATATGTTGACCCGGATAATCAGCTATGACCATACCAAATTTCATCAAAATCTGTCCAGTAGTTTTTCTGTGATGCGGTAATAGACAGACAGACAGACAGACAAAAAATTCTAAAAACTATAGATTCGGCCTCCGTATCGATAGTAATGTTTATTTCAATAATATTTTCCAAAAAATATTTAATGTACAGATTTGACTCAATTAGAATTTTATTATATGTATAGATAAGAGACTCACAAGCTTCAATAGTTCAATTTTAGATAGAAACAATGGAACTCCTCATAATTATCATAAAATAGTTACATAATTGTGGCACGGAACTCCCGCCAAATCGCACTTACTGAGAATCGTCGCCAGTCACCCAATCAGAGTAGTTCGCGCCCTACGCCCGTACGCGCGGCTTTATCAATGCTTGATAATGCTAAAGCAGTGTTAACTTAACAAAATTACTACTTAAAACGATTTCAAGCAAGACTCAGACCATATCACACGCAAACCGCGTCGCGAACGCCAGTGTGCGATTCGCAAAAATACTAAATAAATAAAGCAAAAAGCTCAGTCCGGTTCAGTTCGACTTTTGCGGGAAAAATAAAAACAATTCTGTTCGTCAGGACACAGCGAAACCGATCCAAGGCTATGAATTTTAACTGAGGCCGGTTACTTATTTTTGCATTCTGAATCTAAATTTTATATAAAAATTTATAGTCTCCATTTGACTTTTAGATATACGATTTAAATAACGTACGAATCGAAAGTGATAGTTGTGTGACTTGTGTGCTAGGTAGTGATTGTATCCAATTTTATAGTGCAAGTAAACGCGTCAAATTATATATACCTAGCAAAATACAGCTGAGAACCTTTTCTTTTTTGAAGTCGGTTAATAATTACAAAGTAAGTATGTCAATTTATTCATTTACACTTATGTTAACTAGTTTGTACGATAATTGTGCTTATACCAAAATACATAAAAAATTGTTTACTTTTTTCAAATCATATTTTCATGTAAAATACTGTAAATAATAATATACTTAATTATTAGTTATATTATAATATAACGTTATATACATATATTTATATTGTTACAATAAAGCCTGCAGATTTTATACTTAAATTATAGTATGAGTATTTATTAGTATGAATTGTACGAGTAATAAAAACAATTTCCGTGAATGTTTTTTTTTTATTATTTTAAGATTGTTATCGATACCTACTTGGTGACTGTAACAATGGCATCAAATGGCAAAAAACAAGTTCTCTGCTTTCAAAGAAATCACACTTTCATTAATTATAAAAACAATTAAAAATAACAAAAACTAAAAATATTTATGATTTATTCATAACAATTTATTTTTACTAAATGTGCATCATTTTTTAGTTATTGAGCATTTATTAGTATGAATTGTACGAGTATTAAAAACAATTTCCGTGAATGTTTTTTTTTAATTATTTTAAGATTGTTATCGATACCTACTTGGTGACTGTAACAATGGCATCAAATGGCAAAAAACAAGTTCTCTGCTTTCAAAGAAATCACACTTTCATTAATTATGAAAACAATTAAAAATAACAAAAACTAAAAATATTTATGATTTATCCATAACAATTTATTTTTACTAAATGTGCATCTTTATTTTTGTTTGAGATATATAAAATTACTTATCGTCATTTGCACCCTATGGGTAATTTTTCTGTGTTTGTGTGTTTGTTACTCCTTCAAGTTTAAACGGACAGATTTGGATGTTTAGTACACGTATGTAGGTATAGACTATGACTCGAAGTAACACTTTGATTACTGGTTAGGTTCTTAGAGATAGCTACCCGAGCGAAGCAATGGTAAAACACTTGTTTGGAGATACGGGTAATCATTTATATTTACATCTAGAATCACTAGAATGTAAAAATTCTTATGGTGTAACCTTATGGTTATTTTATTCATTAGCACGGAACTGGTAAATTAACTAGAGTACCTAATTCATAATATCAATCCTCATTGTGTCCAGTAAAATTATAATTTAATTGAAATCTAGTCCATAGAATTCTATGAAATGAAGATGATAGATATATGTAGTACTAGCAGAACCCGCGGCTTCGCTTGCGCTAAACTATAAAAAAAACTCTAAAAAGGTAGGTTTCATGCAAATTTCCATCCCCTATTTTACCCCCTTATGAGATAAATTTCGAAAAATGCTAAAAAACTTATTTAATTATATTGAAGAGCATTCATACCAAGTTTCAAGTAATTCTGTTCATAAATAATTTTTGGGTTGTTTTATAACGTGTTTTCCCGTGGGAATGAGATTATTTCCAGCGATAAAAAATAGCCTATGTCACTCTCCAGCCCTCCAACTATCTTCACACAAAAAATTACGTCAATCCGTCACTCCGTTTCGATGTGAAAGAAAGACAAACAAACAAAACACACTTTCACATTTATAATATTAGTATGAAAATATGGATTACCTTGCAAAAATAAAGTAGAGCGATATTTCATAGGACAAAGTCCATAAATATTTTTATTAACAAAATAGTATTGTACGTACGTAAGCAATGTTCTAATATCTATAATTAATATCTATATTTTATATATACATATATACATATTTATTAAACATATTATTTTAAAATAGCTATAGAACAGATATGACACTAAAAACAGAAAAAGATTTAAATATTTTAGTGCTCGAATAGTAGCTCTATTTTTGTTAACATGCCACCTCACTCTTGATTAATTAAAAAAAGACCTAATAGCCCATTAAATAATAAAAAAAATATACATAAATGCGACTTGAGTATTGTCCTCCTTTTTGGAGTCGATCATAAAAGGTAGAGTTTGTAAGTATACTTGTAAACATCAAATCAAATGATTTTTGAAATAATTTCATAAAAATTCTTATAAATCTTAAGAAAAAACATTACTCTTAATAGATAACCTGCAGCTATATATTATCCTGGCATAAATATATAGTATATGCGGTATAATATATAGGAGTACATATGTACTTTGCACGTTCAAAATTTACGCGACACATAAAGAGGTGGGAACTATGAGTGATGCGATGGCAGGTCGCTATAGTTTAATCTATACTAAAATAAAAAACTGAAAAGTGTGTTTGTTTATTTATTTGAATTGTCTAATCTCTAAAATTACCAGTCAGATTTGAATTATATCTATATTATTATAGGCTACCTAACATCACTCTACGACGCTTAGGAGCGTAGCAATTCTTCATAAGTAAAACAGGAGTCGCGGCAAAGCACTTGTTACTTTATGAAACGGGAAGAAATTATAAGAAGTGGAAATCCACTTCATATTTGCTATTGCCTTTAATTAACATGATGTCGTGTTCGAATCGCGTGCGGAAGTGTCGCGGTATAGTCGCGACGTGAAGTTCCGATAATGGAAGCATCATCGCGATAACGCGTCCCGTTAGCGCACGCAACAACACATAGTACGACTAACTGCATATGTATTATGTGCTACAACTTGAATATTCATTTGATTTAAGTGCTTTCTATAAACTAGAATAAAAAATGTTGTTATAAGGTTTTTATTATACTATCACTTGCTTAATTTATTTATTTTATTTTAATATGATGTAAACATGTAAGTGAAATTATTAAATAAATATCAAAACAATATATTCATAGAATATTTATGGTTTTATGAAAATGTGTTTTCTGGGGGAATTCAGAAACATTAAAAATTATATTTAGGTTTGAACTTCCTTTGCCACCTGATTTTGAACTTCGAAAAATGTGAAAAGGCCAGTTAAATTACGTATACCATATATAATTTGAAAATACGGAAGATCTGAATATGTTTAGATTTTAAAAAAGACTGCACTGTCTAGCCCACTTTTCATTCAGTCACTTTTTACTTTGACTGCAGTTCAGTATATTTATAAATAAATTAGATAAATTCCTGATCTTTTATCGATTAATAATTGAAAACTTTTATTCTAGGAACCTGAAGATGAGGGCACGATGGATTATTGCCATTGTGGTAGTAACGTACACAGTGAGCTGCGACGAGAATTCTATTAATCACAATATTACACCAATCGAATATGTGTAAGTTTATATTTTAAATGAAGGCTAAGTTAAAAATACAAATATTTGCGTAAAGCAACTATTCTAGAGACATTTTTTTTAATTCATTTTAAGAAGTTAGATAATCATTTTATATCTAAATGAAAATAAGCCACTAAGTATGTTGAGGGTAAACAGAGTTGAGACACTAAACACAAAATTATTTTATAAGGAATGTGAATCATTATTGCCCAAGTACCGTCGTCGCCGTAACGTTACCATAAGGGCACACGGGGCTCGGGCCCATGGCCCCCATTCTCATGCGGCCCCCGATAGGCCGATGTATTCGCTTATACTGAAAAATTATTTTATATTTTAGATTGATATAGTCCAACAAAAATATTTTATTTTATTTAAATGAGGATTTTTTTTCGATTGTCTGGAAACACTCAGCGGTAATAATAATTGCCAGTTACATTATGTAGTTTTATATTTCGCTACCATTTAGACTTTTTTGTTGGTCTGTCTACTTAGACTTACTAAGAAATACTACCAACAATTTTAAATTAAATATGTTTAGTTAGACATCAGATCACAGTTTTTTCGAAACTAGACATTTTAGTAATAATGAAAATGTAACTAGAAAGTAAAACTAATCTTAACAACGCCATCTAACGACTACTATACAAACCATTCCGACAGTAAGGTTGTGATATTCAACCTACATATAAAAGTCAACATTGTCTATGGTTGAGGGATTCCCAAATTTGAAAAATAAGACTATTCTTCTAGCGGAGATATCGAGTATTCTTTTAGGAATAATGAATAAAACAAGCTTAAGTTTACAAAAAAGCACTATGGACATGGACATTGCGATAAAACTTTATGCATCTCTGATCGATTAAGTCAATAACGCACGCAATGATTTCGATCAGCGCGAATCAGCTGCTAAAGGAAGAAAAAAAGCAAACACTGACTATAAAGATAAGTTTAAAAGAGAGAGAGTAGCAGCACACGTATTACTTTTTATGAAGGATCATCGTGGGTTGTACAGTTGACTAGCAAGGAAAGATTTCGTGTAGGTATGTTCATTCATTCCTATAAAATCGACACACTATACTCACACTTAAAAATCATTCAGCAATATACCAAGAAATTTACAATAGTTTCACTTTCCTTTAATACTTTCTTAGATTTACGCGAATACTTGTCATTTTAAATAAAACTATCTTTTCGGATTTTTTCGCGAATTTATTTTGATTTTTGGTTCCCTACGTTTCGAATGCTTTACAGCAATCATGGTCACGGGAGAGACTCGATTGCTTCTCCCGTGACCATGATTGCTGTAAAGCATTCGAAACGTCGGGAACCAAAAATCAAAAGAAATTCGCGAAAAAATCCGAAAAGATAGTTTTACTTTCCTTTGTTAGTTAATAATAACAATTGAGTCTAAATAGTTGATAAAAAATGCGGAAAATTTGCAGAATTCTTTAACAAAGACATGAATGCATTTGAGCTCACATCAGAATGTTTTCATTTAAAGCAGTATTTATAGAAAATATCAAAGGAATCAGTTGATTTGAGTATCTTAACCTTACATAACCTAATTAAGACAGATGAATTAGAAGAAACTTTACCAAATGTTGATGTTGCTACCAGAATATTCCTTTGCATAATGGTTACAAATTATAGCGGAGAGCGTTTATTTTCATGACTCAAGACTATAAAGAATGAATAACGAACAATAATGTGCATGAACGATTAACTTATTTGTCAATTATGTGCATAGAAAGTGATTTCCTTCAAGAACTAGATTTAAAGGATATAATAGAAGATTTGGAAAAAGAGAAATCCCGGAAGAAACCATTATCGTAATCATATCAAACTCAAACCGGCATACGAGTACATATCTGGTAATCGATTTGTATCAATTAACCATAATAAATATAAAATCATAGCAGAAAAACGATTTTGTTATTTACTTTTTTAGGTTCGTAACGTAGGGTACGTTTATAGTGTGAACTTTATAAAATAAAACAAATAATAAAAATTGGTCAAGTGCGAGTCTTGTTCTCGCTATAAATCTCGAATCGATAACACCAAAGTTAGGTATACGGAACCCTAAGTGGGCGAGTTCGAGCCTTACTTGGTCAGTTTTTTACTTTCCAATAGGGCCCCACATTCTCGTGTGCCCTAGGGCCCCGGAATGGACTATGACGACTCTGTAACTTATAGATAAATTGCTCTCCATAAATTTTACTTTAGCGTTCTAACGATACTATTTTTTTTAATTTACTAGGCCATCATGGACATACAAATGCGTTCCAGATGAAGGATGTCAAAGATCTGAGCGTCCACAGCCTATTGCCTCTAATATATCTTCTTCGTTGTCAAGTTTCGATAGTGTGGACTTGTGCAGGACTGTTTGTGGAAGATTTGGCGGTCTGTGGCCCAAACCTGTTACTGCGTCTTTGAGTAGCCAAACAGTGAAAATCCACCCTAATTATTTAAGGTAAGAATATTTGATTAATAATATTTTTCTTTATTATATCGACCTTACGGTTTAATATATCGATTAGGCCAAGTTTTGGAAACGTCGCACACATTTTATGAGGCACAAATAAAAATATGTAGGATGTTTTTTTTTATTGTAGGTAATATTATAAATGCGAAAGTTTGTGAGGAGTATGGGTGTCTGGATGTATAGATGTATGGATGTTTGTTACTCTTTCACGCAAAAACTACTGACTGGATTTTAATGAAACATTACAATAATATAACTCATACATCAGAAGAACACAAAGGCTACATTTTATCCCCGAAAATTGTACGGTTCCCGTGGGATAGATTTGTTAATAAACAGTTAACATTACAGTTTCATATTATCCTTGAAAGAGTTAGGAATAGATACTTGATAACAATTATCTACTATACATTCACATGATACGAAATGTCATTTTTATATATTTTAATATTATAGTTTTATATATTTAAGCTTTATCTGTGTTCAGCCAAAAACGATAATTTATCACGTTATCTTTTTAAAGTGATAGGTACTTGCTAGATATATGTTTTGTACAACTTGGCTTGCGATATTTACGTACTTAGCTAAATTGTAATAAAACTCTAAGTAAAGGGGGAACTTAACCGAACATATTATATTTTTTAAGTGTTTACAAAGGAGTATGGGTGTTCCAGACACCCGTACTACTCACAAACCTTTTAAGTGTATATGTAAATCTAAAACTTTTGCTTAGAAGATCCTTGGTTTTATAACATGACAATGTATTATTTTACATAATACGTTAGGCACTAAGTCACCATCTAAAGCACTTAAGTAGCCAGTTCATTCATAATTCATTTTATCAACAGCACAAGTGTGCCTTGATCTTTGACCCATTCCATTGATCCCGCTGAATCACTGGAAATAAGTGTTATTTGTAATAAAAATAAACACTTTATAGCTCACCTGAATTTATTATTATATAATCCTTTAAATACTTCTCACTAAAAAGAAACACCAAAATAATAAGAAAATGAGTGTAAAATTCCATCATTAGGAATCGAATGTTTTTTCTTCAAACTCATATGAGATTATTGAGGTACGAGTATAACCTATTTATTAAAATATAAATTATTATAAAAATCACACAAAAACATAATTACGAGTCCACTTCCTCTGAATTTTTAATTGCTCAATAAATAATAACATAACTTTCGATTGTTCCTTTCAGAGATAGACAATTTATAGTAACATAAAACAAACGTTTATACTAGAAATGCTGCGAACTCTCTCCATTAAGTAAACCAATAAAGATAGAAATCTTGTTAAAAGTCGTAAATTGTTATGAATTCGTTTTTAAATCTAAATAAAAATATCAAGTTTATTTCCTCCATTATTCCTCATAATAATTCATACCTAATTTATAAAATAAAAAACAAAATTTTCTAAGCTAACATTTATTTAATATACCTACTAGGTTTCAATATTATTTCAAATTATGTAAATATAGGTATGTCGAATTTGACTTACTAAAATGAAATAGGCCAAAGAAGTAAATCTACAAGATAAGCTAAATGAACGATGATAAAGTATACTATCTGCGTACATCATAGTTTTTGCTTGAATCAATAAAATATTGAGGACACATGTTGTAAGTTTCGTGATAACTTTTACCCCGTATAATATGGTCCTATTATAATGCAGTCTATTATATATACAACGTAATTAATTATGTGGTGGTAACTATTAATGACGAGTCAAGACTCAAAAACAGTAATTTAAAATAAAAAGAATTTTACAGTGTATTATTAATTAATTATTCGGCTCTTATTCGGTATTCGGCCCATTCGGCTACTTTTTTCCTATTCGGCCGAATATCGAATATGTATGCACTTGCATTATCATAATTAAAATTTAGAAGTGGCAATCTTAGCATCAGAGAAAATAGTCTCTTGAAAGTAAGAAATTCTACTTCCTGGCGCCAAACAAGAAACAAACACATCGATACAAATTTTCCCACCACAAGTTTTGCGCTGATCAAATACTTTTGCCTAATATTCGGTTTTCTGCGTATAGCTGAACATACTATTTGTTGCAAGTCTATTATTTATGCAATATAAGACACGAGCATAATGTAAAATGTTTGTACTATTAGCGCGTTGATCATTATTATAAATTTTAATGTTCATTTAAATAAAAATCAAAATATTTTGGGATCCAAACATCAAAATAAATCGCGAAAAAATCCGAAAACATACTTACAATGTAAAATGATAACATAAATCTAAGAACGTATTAAATATGTTCATCTTTTACGAGTATCATTTCAATATTTAGTATAATAGAAATCTTTTCAAAGTCGAATGATATTAGATGAAAGAGAATGTAAAAGTGAAAAGTCATTTATTTACTCATTCAGTACAAATAACATCTTGAAAAATACGTGACCTATGTAGGTGTATTGAATTTTGCCATGAATTAAAGAGCTCTAATGTGTATCAAAAATTTAAATTGAGTGTTATTTTTTTGTTACTAAAGACATAAAAATGAGTTATAGGTACTGATTATACATAAATCATCTAGAGACCAGTGGACAAAGCAAAAAGCTAAATATTTATAATTTCATTGAAAAAAAATTACTAAGTCGTAAATAAGGGAAAATATTACAATCATATAAATAACCTATAAACAGAATTAAGTTACTTAATTTAAACTTACCAATACAAAATAACTGCGCTATTTACAAAATATAATATAATAAAATAAAATATGTAAGCTACCATATGTAGCGGTTTTGAAAGTATTCATTGAATATGTAGAACAGTAATTAGTGCCATAAAGCACTTTACATAGTCAAATTGCTTATAGTTCTCTTGGTATATTAACTACTAGGCAAGAAAGTCATTATAAATTTTATGTTTTCGTGCCACTGTGCTTATTAGTTTAATAAGAAAATATGCATTTTAAATAAAAATATCCATCTCTCCCGTGACCATGGATGCTGTAAAGCATTCGAAACGTCGGGAAACAAAAATCAAAATATATCCGCGAAATATTCCGAAAAGATAGTTTTATTTAAAACGTCAAATATTCGCGTAAATCTAAGAAAGTATTATAAGAAAATATGCAATTTTATTTCATGCAATTATTAAAAAGAAAGAGAAAAGTTAGACCTATACCTAGTGTAATTAAAGATCGGACTTTTAAGCTCTCACTTTGAGCCTAATGTGTCCAATGCCTTATAAATATATTTGGGTTTTGAATATTTCTATTCTGATATATAATAGTAAATGTTATTGGCAAAATATAAATACCTCTCCACAAAACTGTATGTAATTACCTTGAAAATACATTACATGTGCTGCAATGCATGACGCTACATAAGGTAAATTGCTATACTTACTATAATAAAATTATATTCCCAACGTAATACTTATTAATGATATTCTATAATAAGCCTATTCTACAAATATTCGAAGCGTCTCTGCTTCTTGTTTGGTAAAATTTGCTTTTCTCTGTCAGTTTATCGGTACTCCTCTACAGATCTCTGTACGATGTAGTTTCCAGACCTGTAGAGGCCTGGAAACTTGGTAGGCACTACGCAGGTTTTAAAACTTTATAGATTTTTGTGTCGTCGGAGATTTTTGATTGGAGGGGTACTTCCTCCAAAAAAGGGCGAAAATAGGCTACTGGATATCTCCGCCTTATGAGATCTGATTTAAATCGTATTTTTTTTATTTAATAAGTAGTAACTTTAAATTGATCTCATAAAAATTTGGTGATTTGGCGTGATGAGCAGAATAGTTCTTCGAAATGCAGTAAATTGCTCACATAAATTTTGTGGTATATTATTTGTTGCAAAAAAGTTTGTGCTCGCGATGTCTGCTATTCGCAGAACTACTAGTTTAATAAGATATATAAACAATACGTATGTCATAATGTACGATTTAAAAAAAAATACTTGTTGTGGATAACCTAACTGGTACTCGACAGGCTCTCACTTGATTATCTATACTACACAGGATTATCTATACTAATATTATCAAGAGGTAAATTTTGTGAATTGTGAGTTTGTGACGTTGTAGGGGTTAATCACTGGACCTACTGATCCGATTTAGACGAAATTTGGTAAGAACATAGGATACTTTTTATCCCGGAAATCATCCCTTAAAAGGGTGAAACTGGGGATGAAAGTTGGTATGAGGAATCAACCTAGGGACGAACCCGAGCGAAGCGAGGGTGAGTCGCTAGTAAAATATAAGCCTAGTTTAGTGTATTTATTGTTCACGTGATTGTAATCTGTTGCATGTTGGCTACATTTAAGATACTAAATGCTTCAAAACTTATACCTAGTTATTAAATATATGCATTTTTTGGAATCCTCGCAGATCAAGCGAATATCATCAAAAAATAATAAAAATGTTTTTCACCAATGTTATATTTATAGCGAATCAAATAAGTTTAATCTCGATAGTTTTATTCATAGCTGTGGAAGAGTTCCACTATCTACTACATCCTGGGTCTTTATCAGCTCCTAAATAATTTTATGAAGTTTTTGTATTGTGTTTTTTTTAATTTTATTATATTAAAATTATAACTCTATACATATAGTTAGAATTAGGTTTAATCGTCTTCCAAGATTTGACAACATAGAAAGACACGAGTGAAGATAATAAAACCGTGTTAATAGTGTCTTATAATGTGTTTTATAACTTTAGTAAATAAACAGCATGCACAGTGTTCAGGTAGGTTCGAGTTAGTCACATAATTCTGACTGTTGATGATTGTCTATTTAAACGGATCGTTTGGCCCAATCTTTTATTGTTTCAACCTTGCACAATTTGCAGTGATTGCATAGATCGTGCAAACAACGCTTTATATGAATAACTTCTCATACAATTTATAACATTCTGTATCTATGTCAATAATAATAGAATAAACATATTCAAATTTAAAATATTTTATTCAGCATTAAATTATTACAATTTTTTACTGAACGTCACTCATGACGTTACCTTACCTTAGAAGATCTGGGAAAGAAACTCAGCGGGACTAATATTATTTTCGTTATCTTTTTTTTTATAAATAAGTTATAAATTACAATATTTCTATAAAATTATAGTAGCCTGGATATATGTATTTTACCTTACCCTTACTAATTTTTATTTTCTGTGTAATTGGTATCAATAGTAGCTTATCGTACCTTTACTATTGTAATACTTTTATACGAGTACCTACATATAATAAAATTCTGAGTCGAATCTGTACATTAAATTTTTTTTTTAAATCGTATGACATACTCATTATTATCGATACAGAGGCCGAATGTATAGTTTTCAAAAATTTTGTCTGTCTGTCTGTAAATCACTGATATATCTTAGTTAAAAAATCTATTAAAGCAACTTTTCATAGGAATACTAAAAAAAGGTAATCTATACATATAATAAAATTCTAAGTAAGCCGAATCTGTACATTAAATATTCTTTTGGAAAATCTTATTGAAATAGAAATTATTATCGATACAGAGGCCGAATCTATAGTTTTTAGAATTTTTGTCTGTCTGTCTGTCTGTTACTGCATCACGGAAAAACCACTGGAGGGATTTTGATGAAATTTAGTATGGTGATAGCTGGTTATCCGGGTCAACACAAGGATACTTTCTACCGCGGGAAAATATCTCATTTCTGAGAAAAAATGCAAAAACTGCAATGTAAGATTATACTAATATGTAAAACCTAAGAGATTGGTTTTTGGTCATCTGAACGAGGGCGGAGCCGCGGGAAATACTAGTAAGATATAAGACAGTAAAGTAAATCACCTGTATAAGTTTAATAGGTAATTACATTGTGTAATATGTAAAGTTACAGGTGTCTCGTCTTCCATCCATCTATTTCCGAGTCCCGTGACACTACGTCACAGCGTCTACTATCGTATTGTGGTGTACGATTTATTAAGAATATTTATAGCTTAGACACATTTGCAATTTATTTTTATATTATACTTGTGGACCATCACGTCACTTATTACGCATTGGTATAATGTTGATCTCTATTTTTCCTTTCGAAAGGTCTTTGCCCTCTGACTTTTAAAGGTTTTAATTCTTATTAAAAACACGTTAAATGATAATAATTTAAATTTCCATGTAACACATAAAGATAGATAGAGACTTAATGAGTAAATTGTAATGGAATAGCCTGTAACCGGGTTAATTATATGTTGATATATATGTACGTAGGTTTATTATAACTGCATTAAATATCCCATAAAAACTTTGTTTTATGAAAAATTCTTGGTGAACCACGGAGTAACTGATATATATGGTATTGCGTAAGTACATATTATCTACGTGAGGAATTGTATGTAGTTGAAGGTCAATAAAATATTTTTGTACACCGGTATAAAATAATACAGTAAGTAATAAAAATTGCAGGTTGAATCTGTACTATGCAGTCCAATACAATGAGTTTAAATACATAAACATTTAATACGCTTGCTAACGTGCGCTACAGTCGACTAACGCACTATAAATGTAGAGCTGTTTTGATCATTAACTGGAACTTTAGCGGTCATTGCTCGGCAATCCCTTGATCCCTGTTTGGAAGGGCTCGCCATTATGAATCTTTTTATTTTATTTCTGGGAGTCATCCAACCACTTCGCAGACTGAAGCTAAATTTAGCTTGTAGTATACGTTCTATAATAGAATAGCTGTCTTTGTAAACAACAATGTAAGAGAAAATTATTATTTTAATAAAACTTGTTTGATATAATACAAAGTATAATAAGATATTTAAATATTTTTTTTGACGACACGTTTGGCTCAGTTTGTAGTGACCCTACTGGCTGTGCCAGCGGTCGCGGGTTCCGCTGGGGGCATTCATTAGTGTGATAAGCACGAATGTTTGTACTCCAGTCATGGGTGTTTATATTTATAATGTGTATTTATTTAAAGTTATATATATGTAGTGTATCAACCATCTGGTATCCATAACACAGGCCTCGTACCTTACCTGGAACTAGATGGTGCTGTGTGTTAATGTCCCAACATATTTATTTATTTATATTTAAATATCATAGAGTTTCAAGATATATGTACATATTGACTAAACAAAATTACATTTTACCCAATGAAATTTAGTACTTACAATAATGATATTATAAGTGCACTTAAACAATTTAAATTTACTTATATCGTTAGTATATCGACCTTATATAACGACTAACGACCTTAAATGACTTCATCATTTAATTGAATTGTATGAGTGTGCATTGAATACATACATTCGTATGAACAGATGATATTATTCTTTAATGTTTATCTAAGTATTAGCTAAGTACATGAGATAATATGCAGATAAATATTTTCTATATATAATATGTACAATATGATCGCGGATGCTTGTCTCAGGTAAATACGTCTTCTTTACTTGTATTCAGCCCTTTTTAACGTCCCACTGTCCTCCCTTCAATACGAGAGGCAGCAGACCATAGTCCACCACGTTGGCCAAGTCCGGGTTGGCGGACTTCACATGTCTTTTGAAAACTTGCTAAGTTTTTTCAGACATGCAGGTTTCCTCACGATGTTTCCCTTCACCGTAAGGCAAGTGGTAATCATGCTAGAAATGATTCGCACATGAAAATATCAGAGGTGCAAGACCCGGGATTTGAACCCGCATCACTCGGATTCCCAAGCGAGCGCGTTACCACTGGGCTACCACTGCCTACTTATCTAAAATATCATTACAATTTTTTTCTTTACTAAACTACTAAAATTACTTAAAAAAACAAATACTACAAAGATGTGTAAGTTTTTATATAATACCAAATTTAATGTTTTAATAATTTCAGAAAGTAGCATAAATAAGTACAATACATAGCTGTGAATGTGTGTAATTTATACTTTATTATTTCTTATTTTAAGTTATGAGATACCAATTTATTATCTATTTATCTATACTAATATTATTAAGAGGCAATTTGTTTGTTTGTTTGTTTGTTTGTTTGTTTGTTTGTTTGTTTGTTTGTTTGTTTGTTTGTTTGTTTGTTTGTTTGTTTGGACGCGCTAATCTCAGGAACTACTAATCCGATTTGAAAAATATTTGTGCATTAGATAGCCCGTTTATTGAGGAAGGCTATAGGCTATATATCGTCCCGGAAAAATGTACGGTTCCCGTGGGATAGATTTGTTTTGATCTAGGGACGAATCCGAAGCGAAGAGAGAGTGAGGCGCTAGTCTACATATAAAGAAGCCATCATAAAACATAGTCGAATTAACTATGATACGAGACTAATTGCAAGTTATTCATTGAAATCGTTTGAGCGAGAACACAATGGTCGGAAGGAATACGGATTCTTAAAATGTGTGTTTTTGCAATTTATCCAGTTTTAAAATCATTTCATCTCTCTACTCTCTCTACATTTCATAACAACTACTTTGATTTTTTTTTGAGAATGTCATTTTTGTAATCTATATAAAAAAATACCACACACTTGTTGACTGAATGGATTAATAAAGAAAACTCAAAACCTGCTACGGTCATGAAATTTAGTAATAAGATAAGAAGTCGCAGATACAGCAATTTTGAAATATATCTAAGTTATAAGAATATAAAAATCTTGCGACTCGTAGCTAGCGGTACGTTTTAAATTAAAATGGATATAGTATGTTATCCTTAAGAGATAGACATATGCCATCGCGGACTTTTCTGTAGACCTATGTAAGATACACAATTCCACTATATATTATTTTTTTATATCTCAAAGGGTTTAGGCAGCGTTTTCGTTGAAAGCTCCCAGACGTTTTATTTTTTCTGACACCTCCAACAAATATCGTTATATTTTAGCCAATGTATACAAAAACTTAACAAATTATATACTAAAACCTTCCTCTTGAATCACTCTATCTATTAAAAAACCGCATCAAAATCCGTTGCGTAGTTTTGAAGATTTAAGAATACATAGGGATATAGGGACAGAGAAAGCAACTTTGTTTTATACTATGTAGTGATATGCATTTCATATTAAGCTTTATATTTCCCTATATTAGCTTTATATATCCCTATTTTCACTCTTTAAGGGCTGATTTTCGATATAAAGACTATCCTATGTCCTTTCCAGAGTCTCAAACTATCTTCTTACCGAATTTCATCTAAATCGGCTCAGTAGTTCCAGATATTACTTCCTACAAACTATTATATATGAAACTTTTTATAATATTAGTATGATATCTTGGGACTTAACACACAGCATCATCTAGTTCCATGGTAAGCTACGAGGCTTGTGTTATGGATACCAGATAGTAGGTATATAACTTTATAATTAATATACATAATAAAAATATTAACACCCATGACTGGAGTATAAACTTTTACGAGAATCGAACCTGCGACTGCTGGCACAGCAAGTAGGATCACTACAAACTGAGCCAAATGTGTCGTCAAAAATATTAAGCTTTATATTATTGAATAAAAGAAACTAAGTGCAAATAAGATCTAACAAGATGAGATCATCAACGGACATATTTAAATGTAACAATATTTATTTAGCATTCTTGTAAATTGTTATAGTAAAGGGGTGAACGACCGATTTATAGGCAATAACGTTATTCGACCTACGATCTTTGATCATTTATTTGACAGGTAAATCGTGCGAGCCAAGTCGGGACTGTTGCCGCCCACTGTCTGCAGAAATAATCGTATATTCCATACTTGGTCAGTGCCACTTATTCACAGCTTGCACTGGCTTCTAAGAAGTAAAACTTCAAATATTCCTTTATAAACACATTCTTGTGTCTCTTTGAACTTGTAATACAATGTCAGATTTTCATTTTGCCAATTTTCATAATAATAAATTATAATATATTCGATCTATGACTCGGATCTTCCATTTTATCTATATATATAAAAGAAAGTCGCGTTAGTTACACTATTTATAACTCCAGAACGGCTAAACCGATTTGGCTGAAAATTGGCGGGGAGGTAGCTTAGAACCCAGAGACGGACATAGGATACTTTTTATCCCGGAAATCGTCCCTTAAGGGGGTGAAAATGGGAATAAAATTTTGTATGGGAAAGCAAGCTAGGGACGAACCCGAGCGAAGCGAGGGTGAGTCTCTAGTTATATAAATATAAATCATACATAAACACAATATAACTAATAATAATTTTATTGCCTTTTGTTTATACAATACTTTTTATTATCTAAGTAAATGAGGCCCACGCAAGCTAAGTACGTAATATAATTCCCAACAAATAAACAAAAGCTTTTGCAACATTCATAGACTATAATATTTTTTTATAATAGTTTTATAACTCTGAATCCGTTATCTACTGCAGTTTCCCTTTTATAATAATGACGACAGCAATAACTAACAATAGTATATTAAACATGGTGAATTTAGAATTATTAATTGCTCTAAAATAGGTGTAAATAACCTATATTACAAAAATATCAAGTCTATTCAATAAGATCTATGTCAGGAGTCGCATATTTATTTCACAAGTTTGATTTCTTTTTATTATATTAAATTGTTTTTGACAATAGGTCAAAAAACAATATAAACTATATAAATAAATACTTAATACTATTTGTTTACATCATATGAGAACTGCTAGAATCGATTTTCTTTTTAAAATTTCCACTATTTTCAACCGACTTCAAAAAGGAGGAAGTTCTCAATTCGACTGTATTTTTTTATTTTTTTTTATGTTTGTTACCTCAAAACTTCGTCATTTATTAACCGATTTGGACAATCTTCGTTTTGTTTGAAAGTGTATACTTCCAGATTGGTCCCATTTAAATTTCAAAAAAAAAATACCACCCCTAAGGGTAGAAAAATAGCTAATGATGGATTTAACCTACTTCTAATTGTCATATTGACTTGAAACTTTGCAAGTGTTTCTATTTCCGTTGATAGTACAGTGGTTCGGTATTGTTGACCTGATCTGATGGTAAAGCCAGAAGGTGGATAGGTGGAACTCTTCAACGGCTAATAGTAGATACTTTGAGTTTGGGCTTATTTTGTTTGATTCGACAAGCCTAACACGTTAGAATTCTTACTTTGCTACTACTGTCTACACTAAAAACGGAAAATAAAAACTTTTTCACAAAAAAATAAAAACCGACTTCAAACAAAAGCACTAAAAAGTAAAAAATAACTGATTGGTAGTTTTCATTTACTATACATACCTAATCAAATATTTTCGAAGTCAGTGTGCTTTGGCTAAGTAATTAAAGCCTACCTATTAAATTCATACCTAATCAAATATTTTCGAAATCGGTGCCAGCCCATACAAAGCAAAGCACACCGACTTCGAAAATATTTGATTAGGTATGTATAGTAAATTAAAACTACCAATCAGTTATTTTTTACTTTTTATCTCCTTTTTAATCTCAATGAATTTTGTCCTTTTCAATCTCAATAGTCCTGCCGAGCAATTACAAAAAAAAATATAAAACTTGCCTAGATAATTGAGAAGTTAGGGAAGATCTAGAGGTGCTTTTTCAATAGAATTTTTGTATGAAGTCAAAAATCACAAGTAAAATTATTAATATTTCGACAGAACAAAGTCTATCCGGTATTATAATATAAAATGAATATTATAGGTTGTATGATCTTTATTACAGATTTGATCTCAGCAATGCACCAGTGGAAACGCGTGAAATCCTAGTTGAAATGACGCAAGTGGCTACGCAATATATCTTAGATGAATGTGATGGTAATGTGACCGATGTTGTGAACACACCCGTCGTGGTTTATATTACGGTGAAGACAAACAACCTGGATCTCACTTGGGAAACAGATGAACAGTACCGATTGGATGTTCAAAGTAAAGGTAAAATATTTGGTCATTTATTACTCACTAGCATTGCCCGCGGCTCCACCCAAGTTCAGATAACCAAAAACCAAATTACTCTTACATTGCAGTTTTTGTATTTTTTCTCAGAAATGAAATATTTTCCCGCGGTAAAAAGTATCCTATATGTTGACCCGGATAACCAGCTATCACCATACCAAATTTCATCAAAATCCCTTCCGTGGTTTTTCTGTGATGGGGTAACAGACAGACATACAGACAGACAGACAAAAATTCAAAAAACTATAGATTTGGCCTCTGTATCGATAATAATGTTTATTTCAATAAGATTTTCCAAAAAATAATCTTAATGTACAGATTCGGTTTAGTTACAATTTCATTATATGTATAGATTACATTTCCTAAGGTATCTAGATATTCTTTTTTTTAAAACAAACACAATTATAACAATTATTATTAAAATTACTATAGTAATACTCACATTTAATATTAAAAATTATACACTAGGTTAACCGAAAGAGTTAATATACTCTTATATGTAAAAATTTTTCATATTAGCATTTTTATAACTGATGTTAGTTTTACTCTTCCTTAGAAGCTTTCTTAGAAATATGCTTTAAACAGAATTTATCTTTAAATATATTTCACATCCATTCTGGTATATTTCAGAGAAAAGTTCCGTAATTCACATTGTAGCGGAAACTGTATTCGGGGCGCGTCATGGTCTCGAAACATTCACTCAATTGATCTCAGCAGATAAACCAGATTTTATTGATCAATATAAATGTACTCTTCGTCTAATCTCGGGGGCAAAGATATGGGACCGACCTGTTTATAAGCATAGAGGGTTTCTTCTGGATACATCTAGAAATTTCATACCAATGGATGATATAAAGAGGATGATTGATGCTATGGGAACTGTTAAGATGAACGTTTTCCATTGGCATGCTACTGATTCTCATAGCTTTCCTTTGGAATCCACTCGTGTACCTCAGTTTACAAGGTAACGTTGATAATTAATGGCTTCATGCTGAATGATTATATTCAATTATTGCATATAAGTAATATCGGACGAGGCTGCTTCATGAATATAATAAGACTATAGAGAAAAGATAATTATGTTTACGTTAAGGAAAATATCTCAGTTTTTTAATTTATGGTCTAAATCAAACTCAGACTAAAATATCATTAAACCTTTACTAATAACTAGTAAAATTATCATATACAAAAATGTTTCTTTTTCTTTAATGCAGTAACAAAGCAAGGGAGCAACGGATCAGCACAATTTGCAAAGCTATCTGTTTATGGGTTTTATAAACGTACAAACATACCCTCCTTTTTATCTAAGTACATCGAGGGGGTTTTCTTTGATTGTACAATATGTGTTTCCAGATATGGGGCATATTCAGCATATGAGATTTATACAACAGATGAAGTCCGTGAACTGATTCACTATGCGAAAGTCCGTGGAGTAAGGGTGGTTATAGAAATTGACTCTCCGGCTCATGCTGGCAATGGATGGCAATGGGGAAATGTAATGTATCTTACATGCTTTACATATATTTAGCTCTCAGACTAAGAAATAATATAGATAGTGTCGTTAAACTAATCATGATGCTAACCAATAATGTTTTAAAATAGTATACAAATGACAATTTGCATGCTAAATGATAAGTAAATAATTGTTAACATATAAAAATAATTAACAGATTTTTTTTATAATAAAGAAAAAATAATAAACTGATATTATACTATCTCCCTTTCAAAGAGAAGAGACCTAATGCTTAAAAATCCAAAAGAACATAGTATATTTTGTATTATTCATAATTTATTTTCAATCATTGTATATTAGGTAATTAAACTATTATATACAGAAAATTTCCCGTATTCATTAAAGTAAGTAAACGATCTGTATGGTAAAATGTAAAATATAGTAGCATAAACCTACGAATAAATAATAACTATTTATTCGTAGGCATGTATATATAAATGCTGTTTAGCATTTATATATTATTTTTGACTTTGACATATATTTTGGAGGACCCGTCCATGTAATTCTTTAGTTTGAGGTATGATAGCTCTAATGATATTCTAAAATAGATTCGGAAATACTAAATTCGAAAAAATATTTATTTAATAATTATTTTGTTTATCACTTGCATAACATCAATAACACAATGATTTTTCTGTTAAACTTAAGAATAATAGGAGAAGAAAAATATAAAAAAAAACATAAAACTTTTGTTATATTAAAATTTAAGAAAAATGTTTTTAATTTTTTTGTCCGTTTATTCATTGTCAGTTTTTCATTGATGTTTGTTATTACGTAATTAACGGCTAGTTATTGTTATTGTTTGTTATTAAACTTATTTTCTCAAGTTTTATTATGTCTCACTGTACCTATACACAGTGGTTATATTATAATAAGTTATTACAAAGATAATTAAATAAAATTTACAAAAATTTTATGACTTCAAAATGACATATAAAAAAGTTGGTTTACAATAGGGAATATGCGTGTGATTTAAATAAAGGTGATAATTTTTTTGTGATCCTTATTCCTAAAAAAAATTATACAAAATTTTAGTTTTTTTGGAGCTGGATATTCTTTTTACAATTATTTTATTATTTATTAGCTATTGTATAAAAAAAATTACGCATATTCCCTATTGGTGAAAATAGCGCACTCGTATTGAGGACCAGCACATGAGTAAATCTCTGTACGGAGCCAAAGATTTGACGTATGCGTTTATATTTTTTTAAATGTACTTTTTTTAAAATATTTGTGACAAATATTTTTCACCTAGTTTTCGCAGTTTTTAGTTAACATAAATTTAAACAGAGATTTTACTCATATAATTTTATTCCTTTAACTTTTTCTATATATTTTCCCGGCGCCCATGGTTGTATGTAACTTTGTATCTGTAGAGATACTTACTCATATGCATAGATCAAAAGTAATTAATAATAACAACTTTCATATTAGGAATACGGCTATGGAGATCTAGCAGTGTGTGTGAACGCGAAGGCGTGGCGCAACCTGTGCATACAGCCGCCGTGCGGGCAGCTCAACCCCGCCAACCCCGCCATGTACCAAGTACTGCGTGACTTGTATACTGACCTGGCAGAGGTTTTACCTAGGCCTACTCTGTTTCATATTGGAGGTGATGAGGTAAATCACATTAATCACACTAATATTATTATAGACTAGCTAGAGTCATTTCGTCCCTACGTACGTTTTGACACTTAGTATGAAGTATACTATAGACTATATATATATACACATGTAGGTTAGAAGATTTTCATAAGCCTTACTTGAGAAATAATTGATTCGCCATTCAAACTTCCATTCATCTTTTCACTCCCTTAAAGAATGATTTTCGGCATAAAAACTATCTATGTTCCTCCCGAGTCTCAAACGATCTCACGATAATATCTCCTGCGCAGTTGGCTAATCTCAGTGAGATTAGCCGCCGTTGACGTAATAGTGTATGGAGAAGTTAAGTATTTTGTCTGTTGTTTATTCATTTATTTATTTAATTTATTAGGGATATTATTATGTTACTTATAGGATTCTAATATACAAAAATCATGAACGAATTCGTTCATGACAAAAATACACGCATCAGCTAAGTTTCCATAGATAATAACTACATAATCACTAACATTAACAAAGAAAAAGGAAATATAATTCAACATAGGTACCATAAAAACAGATAGACAATTAAATTAACCCAAAAAACAAGCTCATAGCTCAAAGCTAACAACTTGTTACTGGTGAAATTAAATAAGTTATATTAACCTTTAAAGTACTCTACAGAATAAAATTCTTTCCATCTTTTCCACCATTTGTAAATGTAAAAGAATAGAATCAAAACTGGGTTATAATTTTCCCTTATATTTATAATAAAAAAATAGTTATATTAAACATACAGCGCTGGCTTTACATCAGGGGCACTCGGCGCTAGTGTCCAGGGCGGCAAATTTTCAGGGGCGGCAAATTCAAAGGATAAATTAAAATCCCTTCGCGTTTTCGAAAATAATTTTTTTTTCAAAAAAAATCGAAAAATTTAAATTATTAAAAAAAATACAATTAAAAAATGTAACTTTACCGAAATTTTATCCATTTTATGCAAAATTTCGATGATGGGGCGGCATTTCTTACAGTGCCCAAGGGCGGCGCCTAGGTCGAAACTGACACTGTAAACAAATAATAACTATCAAGTAAAAGACGTTGCCATAGTACAGTAGTTGAACAATAATTTTACTCGTATTACTTATGACATAATTGTAAAGATTAATTTTATAGGTGCTTAAGTACTCGGTATTCTTATAATAGATGTTTTAAATATTATATTATCATAGAAATGTTTTTTTATGACTTGCGTAAAATTATATGGACATTCTTAAAAAAAATGCTAATTTAATTTACTATTTTTATTGTTTCTTATAAATCAAAATATGATAGGAAATAACTTAGACTGATAATAATTATATTTACTATACTACAAAAGAATATTAAAATATACAAGAATTTTAATAGTCATGATAATTATGTAAATTATAGGTTTTCTTCAACTGTTGGAACTCCTCAGAGCAAATAACAACGTACATGCAAAGTCAAGGCTACGACACCAATGTCGAAGGTTTTATCAAACTTTGGGCGGAATTCCATGAAAAGGCTCTTAAAATATGGGATGAAGTATTAGCGGCTACGGGACAAACGGATAAATTACCCGTAATGTTGTGGTCTTCCGAACTAACCCAAACGCAAAGGATACAAAAATATTTGGATAAGAATAGGTGAGGATAATTATTAATAACTGCAGGTTGTACTCGAATCACGAAGAGAGAAAGAAGTAGAGATCGTGTGTGTGTGTGAGAGAGAGGGAGATAGCAAGAGAAAGAGATAGTAATATATCATGGTAATATTTATTCCATACTTATAAACACTTCATAAGTATTAAAATGTTAGTTTATAATTAAACTGGTCAAAAAATGTCCTAATCAAAAATAGAATTGGCGATTTATTCAATATTTTAAGAAATTATTGTGAGAGGAGTAAAGTTACTTTTTCTGGTCATGTAAGACCACAATTTATCTTTTGCCTTTGCGCCAAATGAAAATTATGGCATTATAAAAACGAACAAGTATTTTGCTTTACAATTTTGATGAAAAAAAATATTTGTACTACCTACATAATACATATAATTATACTAGCATTTTCTTGCGGCTTCGCCCGCGTCGCAGATTTGCTTATACTGTTCTCTAATAGAATTTGCAAATTGGACAAGTAGATTCTACATTAGCGAATACAAACAAACAAACTCTTCAGCTTTATATATTATTATAGTTGATATATGTAATTCTTATTTCAGATATGTAATAGAAGTTTGGGAACCAGTAAGCAGTTCTCTTTTAACTCAACTCATACGTCTCGGATACAACACGGTGTCTGTGCCGAAGGACATATGGTACTTAGACCATGGTTTTTGGGGACAAACCAAGTATTCTAACTGGAGGAAAATGTATGCCCATACTTTACCACGAGACCCAAACATGTTAGGTGGCGAAGTTGCCATGTGGAGTGAATACGTTGATTCGCAAGCTTTAGGTAAGATTATTGACTTATGGTTAAGTGTTGTTAAGTTAGTCACTAAATGGATGGGTTTCGGTGTTTAAATTTATTTTTTAAGTCATTTTCTTTCTTATAAGATACGCTCCTTAACACTTATAATCGCCTGGTGTTTATGAAAAGGTCACATTATAGGCTACTCAGTACTCTCAGCTTATAATATATGGTGACGATAATGGTCATACGTATTAGGGCAGTGGTAGCCCAGTGGTAACGCGATCGCTTGAGAAACCGAGTTAAGCGGGTTCAAATCCCGGGTCTCGCACCTCTGATTTTTTCATGTGCGAATCACTTCTAACATGATTACCACTTGCCTTACGGTGAAGGAAAACATCGCGAGAAAACCTGCATGTCTGAGAGAACCTAGCAAGTTTTCGAAAGACATGTGAAGTCCGCCAACCCGCACTTGGCCAGCGTGGTGGACTATGGCCTGATCCTCCTCGTATTGAAGGGAGGCCTATGCCCAGCAGTGGGACGTTAAAAAAAGGGCTGAATACAATAAGGACGCCGTAGATATCAAGGAATGTCTATTATTATATAGTAGGGCTCCATCATAAGAGTGCATAAGAACTCCTTAATACTTATGCTCGCCTGGTACAAATGATGACGTCACATGGGGTATCCTTAGGAAATAATAAAAACTGTCGTGACGGTCGGAATTATCCACTTGTTACCGTCTAGTTCATTCGCCAAGTGTGTCGAGTGTAACATATCGTTGGTTCACTATTACAAGGTTCTATGTTACAATTTTAGTATTTATTTAGTTATTAATGCTACAAGGTTCTATGTGTCATTAGCTACAGTTTTGCAAAAACAAACCATCTAGTGGTACTATAACTACAAAATATTCAATTTTACATAGTTCTATGTTTTTTTTTACGATAACAAAATAACGAAGTTCTATGTAAAAATTACTAAACTTCATTAAAATTAACATAAAACCTTGTAATAGTAAGCCAACGAATTCTGATAAGGAACTTCGTTTCAATAAAGTATGTATGTATGTAATACTGTGTGCACAGTGTGGCGACACGTTCGGTCCAGTCTGTAGTGACTAGTGACCCTACTTGCTGTGCCAGCGGTCGCGGGTTCGAGTCCCGCTGGGGGCATTCATTTGTGGAATGAGTGCGAATACTTGCACACCAGTCATGGGTGTATATATTTATAATATGTATGTAGTTATAGTCATGTGTGTGTAGCGTATCAACCATCTGGTATCCATAACACAGGCCTCGTAGCTTACCATGGAACTAGATGGTGATGTGTGTTAATGTCCAATATATTATCCAACAGAGACGCGCGTGTGGCCGCGCGCGGCGGCGGTGGCGGAGCGGCTGTGGGCGGACCCGGGCGCGGGCGCGGGCGCGGCGGAGGCGCGGCTGCAGCGCCTGCGCGCGCGGCTGGCGGCGCGCGGCGTGCGCGCCGACGTGCTGGCGCCCGCCTGGTGCGCGCAGCACGACGCCCGCTGCGTTTAGTGCCGGCGCCTCTGTGTCGCCACGGTCAGTACTTAGGTTATCTATCTATGCATATAGTAAAACTGTAGAGGTCGAATGTCTGTACATAGAAAAAAATGCTAAAAACCGAGTCGGAGGAATGTGAGAAGAGAAATTTAACAAATCCAGATTTTTTCAATTTTTTTTTGATTCTCTGTCTGTTTGTACGGGTTAATCTCCAAAACTATTGGACCGATTTAAATGAAATTTTGCTTGGTTGTACCTTATACCCACGGTCAACGTTTTAAATAATAACATAATATTAAAAGAGCAATTCTTGTATAATATTTTTATTTTTTATTATTCTATATAAATTAATTTCGTGCACCTCTACTACTCCTTATGATTTAAATCAAATTTTATATTTGGATAAGGTTTTGCTTTTAATTTTAGCTATGTAGGTGTATTCCTTGAAAAAAACGCAGTGTTTATATTATTTCCGACAAAAACACCGAGTGAAGCTCGATGGCTCAGATACTTAGAATAATATGGAATACTGCATTTACATCTGTGCGCTGCGACCAACTGTCGCTTCGCTAAAGTAGTTTCTAAGAATCCTATGAGTTCGCTATAAACTCCGGTTCATCTATTTGTGTATTTCATCTAAATCAGTCTAGCTGTTTCGGTGTCAATATGTAACAAACACACACGCACACATACAAACTTTCGCTTTTATAATAGTCCTCTGATTCACATACAGCTCTGCTCCAAAGAGTCGATTTCAAATTCAAACTTCATTATTCAATATTGTATCTGAAATACACTTTGTGAATCTGTCTTTTAACTTCAATTGTTTGATAAAAATCGAAAAAATGTCTCAGTCCTGAGCACTGTTGTATAAAACATATCGAGACTATATTTTTTTAGCTTTTTCATATAGAACACTAATCTTATCCACTTATCCACTTATTCACTCATTCACTCACTCACTGAAACATTCACTCACTTTCACATTTAATTTTTAAATATTAATGTAAATTAATGTACATTAATGTACACACATACACTTCTTACAATATTTAAAAATATTGTAAGTAAATTTAAAAATAATTAATTATTATTAACAATTATTTTACTTACAGCGCCTGCCAGTTTTTACACGGCAACAACAACCGTACCAAAGACGTCATTTTAAAGGCTCAATATTTTTTTCTAAGTGCCTAATAGATTAATTTCCCAATGCATTAAAATTTTGTTAAAAATTTACAAATTGTCTTATCTTAAAATTTTTTTTTTATATTTTAAAAGTAAGAAATTGACAACTATTTATTTTATTTATATGTGTAATATGAATTTCGATATTATATTATTGTTTGTGTAACAATATGCACTTGATCATTATTGCAATATTTCATTAACACGATCTATATATTTGCGTCCATATTAAATATATCTATTGATTGTTTTATACCTACTTAATTATTAAAAAAAACAATGCTCTCTTGTGACCATAAAATGAAAACGAATTTTTATCTAGTTTTGTCTGTTCATTCGAAATTATCATGACAAACTTTTCTCTTATATAAAGTTAATATATTTATTTATAATATGTATATATTTAAAGTTATATATGTGTAGTGTATCAACTATTTGGTATCCATAACACAAGCCTCGTAGCTTACCATGGAACTAGATGATGTTGTGTGTTGATGTCCCAATATATTTATTTATTATTTATTTATTTAAAAGACGTTTATTTACCTAAGATCGTGAGAGATCTCATATTTTAAGATGAATATTTATATAAATTTGTTTAGAATTAAGTACTATATTCATATCATAATATGTTAGGGTTCAATTATTTGTTACTTAATAATATAAAAGTACACGAACTGTTTTAAGTTATTTATTATTGTGATAATTGCAATAAGGCGTAGTTCATACTGCTTTACATATTTTAATTATCTTCTGTATAAATAAAGTACATTTTTATATTGATTTATAAAATATAAAATGTAGTATGAACATCGCCTAAGTTAAGCTAAGTCAATTGCGTACTGAAATAAAATTATTTTTCAAATTTTGGTCTATCATTTCCAAATGATTACTTTACACAACTACATACAACTAATTAAATAAATATCAATAAATACGGTCTAAATACATTTTGGCTTACATTGCGCTATCTACAATAGCATACTAGGTGTAAACTCACACTAAAGAATCATACAGATGGCGCCCGCCAAAATAAATGTCAATGTCAAAAATAGTACCGTTTTTCGCTATTTACTATTATCGATCGTTTACTTTTTTTTAAAGAATAATAGAAGAAATTTTATATATGTATTAGTTAAGTTAATTTATGTATTTTGGAAAAAAAATATGAATTATAAAAATAACATTATTCTTTTAAAAATAAGCATTAGTTCGCTTTCACTTGAAAAAGAGATAGATATATAGAGATAATATTACCTTTTTTTTCTTTTTATTATAATAAAATGAGTTAGCTAATTTTATTTATTAACATTTATTTATTTATCACTCAGTATAGAAATCGTCATTTGTATACTATTTAAAACATTATTGTTTGGGCTTCATGTTTAGTTCTGTGACACTCTATATTATTCCTTAGTCTGAGGTAAACAAATAGAACAGTATCTACAAATCTATAAAATAGCGTACAATATTGACTAGACGGTCGTCGGAATGATAAATATAATAACCGACCCCTTACAATTTCCTCAAAAATAGTAACCTAATACAAATTTAGTTAAAATTACATAGAAAATCAAATTTTCTTTACCGTCCCTTTTATTGTTTCTAGATCTAAATTAAAAAAAAACGTGTGATACAAATATTCCTTTTCTATGAGAATAAAACCAAATATATAGGAACCGAATAAATGATTTTTAACCTATTAAAACACTTCGAATCGTACCACCTATAACATTTTATAAAGCAAAATTAACAAACAGATTAGACATTTAAAGTTATAATAATTACTACATTCATCACATCAGAATAATCTATAGCTAAATTACATGGAAACGTTATTTCTACCCATATTCCTGTCCATGCCTTTCACACCCATACTGAGATCATTCGGTAACAAATCATGCAAAACCGTGTCACTTCTGAAGATGTTAGTTGCTATTCTCTTGGCGAGTCTCTCTGATTCACGTATATCATCATCTTTTGAATGGGAAGTTAGATCTATTTCGGTGTCACTCTCACTATCGCTGGTCTGAGTCCGTCTGCGATACGCCAAATTCTGTGGCTCATCTATATCTTCTGTGCAATGACAGTTATTCTTTGTCATGACTCGTAAATCTGTTGGTGCTAATTCTGATTCGTGTGTCATCAATAAGGGTGGGAAGGGGAAAGCTTGTTGCATCATTCTGTTGTCTTCACCACTATACTGCATAGGGGGCATTTCGTGTGGCATTGACGGTACATTTTCTTGCATGTTGCCGTTGTGATGGTAAGTTTCTGGACGTTGAGTTTTCAGTTCGCTATTGCTCTCTAATACCGGTGGCTCTGGAGACGCTTTGGGCGTGGGTGAATCGCCTCCTTCAGGCGAAGATTCTGGTGGCTTGGTGTGACCTGTAACAATGTTTTTTAAATACTTTAAATGTCATGTAGAAAACATATAAATATTTAATATATATTTTATTCTTTTAAAAAAATATTAAAATTTATTCAATATTTCCATATTTTTGCCGCAAATAGAAAACTTTTTCATGACAGAAATAGGTAGTGAATAATTTTTATTATTAATGAACGAGACGTACGTACATACATATATTCGGTACTCAAATGGAATGTGCTACCATAGTGGAACGTATAAATAACCGAATCATGAATACTCCACTATATTTAGACGTGTCAAAGCACATGTATGGATTTCAATATTGGCCTCAAATTAAATTATTAATGACGTTATATTAAAAAATAACGATGCGATATTATTTTTGGATTTCTTTATATATAATATTAATATCAATTTTATAGTCCTTTACAGTCCGGTAGTCAAATAGCACAAAAAACTATACTTTGTAATTTCATAATGTCTGTCCTGTAGGTAAGTATGTCAGCGATTATACTAAAAGACAATTGACACAAGTATTTTTTTTAATTATTGTATATGGCGAAGTTACAAGGAAAAACGAAAAATATATAAAATGTTTAAAAAAAAAATTAAAAAGTTATTGAATTATAAAAAAAGTTGTCCAATTTATTTATTTGAAAATTTTATTGCTGAAACCAGCAAGTTCACACTTTCTACATTTGCCAATAGTGATCATATACCTACGATATAGTGTTTTTAACGATCAAAAGTGAACGCAAATTCAAAAATCTTATATTATTATAGCATTAATTTTTATTTAAAAACGCCAAGTTACACTTTTAAATTTTTTTTATAATTTCCTATAATATGCATTGGGAAAATTAATTATTTACGCCTACCCGAGATAAGTGAAACTCGTAAGGTGTCTTCTGAGAATGCCTACACTTTATAGTCCAATTACGGATAGCTGACAAAATAGGACTGGCTATGTATTACTTTCCTTTTTCAATTTATTTGAATTTATGGACACAATACACGTTAACTGATGAGTGGAAATAAAATAACCCCGCATATGTATGTATTTTTAGATAAATCTTAGAAATTACAAAGTATAAGTTAATAGTTTCTCAATAACTTTTTAATTAAGTCACACTCGCTGAAATATGCGTTTTCTAAAGTCATAAACAATCGTCTTTTCAATAATGTATAAGGTCTAAGATGATATGGAAAGCTTGGTGTACGAGTCAGACTCGCATTCAGCCGATTTTTTTTACGCAATAGATAGACAGAAGTATATTTTATTAACTAAAAGTAAATGTCAAGTAAATTGAAAAAAAAATCTAAAACTATATTACGTAATAGGTTCCGTTTTAGACGTTTGATACGGAACAATAAAAGGAACAAGAGGCACAATGATAAAATTTTGTATATTTTAGAACATCTTAAGTAGTGCCGAAGGTACCTATATATAGTACCTATAAATACATCTATACTTTTATCTGTACATAAAAGTATAAAAACTTTTATATTATATCAAATTAAGTCCGAAATGTTGACAAAACAATTTGAGTGAGGTGAGATATTGTACTTTCACTTCAACATATCTAGTAAAGATGAAGATTTTCATATTGATGTTATCATTTAAAAAAAAATATCAATTACGATTATTCCACATCCTTACTCTTTTTAGTCAATTTAATTATCTAATTAGGGAAATTTATATTATAAAATCTATACTAATATTATAAACATGAAAGTAAGTCTGTATGTCTGTTTGTTACTTCTTCACGCTTAAGGCGCTTAACAGATTCCAATGAAGTTTGTTAAGGATTGCACCATAGGTTTCCTTTTATTCCCGCCTGGCCAGCCATGTAAGCGGAGCCATGAAAAAAACCTACTAAGCTATTAAAACTAGAGCTGGAAATAATAATTATATCATGTTACTTTTCTATATTTTTAATCGACATATTTTGTAGTATAAAAGCTTTTTGCAATAACAAAACAGACATAACAGCTGAAAATATATAAGTAATAAGGAACATCACAAAGGAGTGTAATTTGTACCGCATCCCCCACTTTAATCACACGTATATCGGTTGTACAAAGCAATCGCATCTGACTCTCCACCCTAATCAAATTCCTAACTACATCTTTATGATTCTTATTCAAATCAAAGGATCGTTTATAATTAATTTATCAAGTATATACAGATAAATAAAATTGAAGTGTCTGCTTGTTATGTCAAAATAACAGCTTTTTACTAAATGCATATGGAATTATATACGGTATATTTATAAGAAATACACATTTTTTTTTAAATTGTATGTCTGTCTATTTATTTGTCTGTCTGTTCCGGCTAATCTCCGAAACGGCTGAGCTGATTTTGACGGCTCTTTCACTGGCAGGTAGTTGATGTTATAAGAAGTAACTTAGGCTACTTTTATTTCAGTAAAAGAATTAGGGTTCCGCTCAAAAAATTGAAAATGTACCTAGGGACGAACCCGAGCGAAGCGAAGGTGACTCGCTAGAGTAATATAAAAGATTTACTTTAATTATTCTATTTATTTTAGTTCGAGGAATAGTTGTATTTTGAGAAATTGCAAAAATAGAATCCTAATATACATACATAATATTATATAGGTATATGATATTTTAGGTTTTACAAATACTATGTCTTTAGACTTATGATATCAATATAACTGACCATTTAAAGTAGGTAAATAAATTTATTAAAATTATATTAAATTGTAAAAAAGTATATTCGATTAATTCGTTAATAAGCGTTTCAACCTAATATTTCATTCTTATAAAAATACTTAGTTAAAATATATGTATTATATAAAGAAATACATATTATTGTAAAATCGATAATCGGTAAAATATAGGAAATGCCACTCTATTTGCATTATTCATTTAAAATATATACATATGTACATTTGTATTTACATAAACTTATATTTTATTTATAATAACCTATATTATATATAGTTATTTATTTCTTTTATCTAATTGAAATATAATTATTCGAGTTAGGAGATCACGACAGCGCTTTAAAAGTTGTACCGGAGAACCTAAATTTAAAGTTAAAAGTTTTATATTGAAATTCTAGGCATTGGTAGCCCTAACAGTAACGCGTTTGCTTGGAAAACTAAGAAAAGCGGAATAAAATCCCGGGTCTCGCCCCTCTGACATTTAAAATTTTTCAACATGATTATGCCTTACAGTGAAGGAAAACATCGTGAGGAAACCTGCATCTGAGAGAATCTAACTATTTCTCAAAGACGTGTGAATTTCACCAACCCATACTTGTCTAGTGTTATGGACTATCGCCTGATCCCCCTTGCATTGAAAGGAGATTGCCCAGCCGTGGGACATTGTATTCAGCCCTTTTTATCGTCCCACTGCTGGGCACGGGCCTCCCATCAATACGAGGGGGATCAGGCCATAGTCCACCAAGTGCAGGTTGGCGGACTTCACATGTCTTTCGAAAACTTGCTAGGTACTCTCAGACATGCAGGTTTCCTCACGATGTTTTTCCTTCACCGTAAGGCAAGTGGTAATCATGTTAGAAATGATTCGCACATGAAAATATCAGGTGTGGTGCGAGCCCGGGATTTGAACCCGTTTCACTCGGTTTCCCAAGCAAGCGCGTTACCACTGGGCTACCACTGCCTTGGGGACATTAGAAAGGGCAAAATACACACAATAAAAGTCTTACCTTGGACTGTAGTGACTCTTACATAACGGTATAGTTTTATAATGAAATAAGAAATAGCAATTTTATAATATCTTGCTTTGAAGCTTATCCTCTTCTGACATATAAGTGGTATGCTTACGAATCATGAAAACCAAATTGATTAAAAAATAATGTCCTAGAGAGCCTACCTGTTCTCTAGAATATTACTGTCTCAAATTTCATCTTACTCCTTACTAATGTTATAAATGTTAAAGTTTTGATATTTGGGTGGATGTTTGTTACTCAATCACGCCAGAACGGCTGAACGGATCTGGCTGAAATTTGGCACAGAGATAGATTATAGTTTGAAATAGAACATAATTCCTATCCCGGAAAAATGTACGGTTCCCGAGGGATAGATTTGTTTTGTTTTTCTAGAGGCAAATCCGAGCGAAGCTTAGATAAGCCACTAGTGGGTAATATTAAATATTTAAACATGTAGACAATAGCTTTTACTTAAATCTATACAAATAAATAAAATTTAAGTGTCTGTCTGTAATGTTAAAATAACAGCTTTTTACTAAATGCATATGAAAGTATATACGGTACTTAAAAGAAAAAAAATAACTTTTATAATGTTTGTTTATCTGTCTGTTTGTTCCGACTAATCTCCTAAACAGCGGAGAGGACTGATTTTGAAGGCACTTACACTGGCAGATAGCTGATATTATAAAGAGTAACAAAGGCTACTATAGGTATGTACATATATGCGATATACTTTTATTTTAGAAATATAATTAGGGTTCCACACAAAAAAACTAAAACCCATGAAATTGTGAACAAATCCCGCGTACCTAGCGACGCATCTGAGCAAAGCGAGGATAAGTCGCTAATATATAAATAAAATATATTATATATAGATTGATGTAGTTACTAACCTGGAATACCGAGTGGAGGGGTGCCGAGCCCCAAGCAACGCATCCGCCAAGCGTCTTGAAGAAGTTGCAGTCTTGCTTGCTTTCGCCACTTTGCACGTCGATTTTGGAACCACACCTAATAATATTATTATAATATTATTTCTTAATATCGATTTAACCTATACATACAATATAATCGTAACTAGTCCTAATGTTAATCGTCTCTATTAGAGATTTTTTTAGCAATAGATTTTTAAGTGATATTTAGCACGTACTAGAAGCTAAGGAGGAGGCCTTTGTAGAACGACAAGCTGTCGTGGAAAAAACCGATCGTCGGTAACAAATGTAATAACCATGTATTGTATTGTAACAATTGAAAACAGCAATAAAGGCTTTATTTATTTATTATTATTATTAGAAGCTATAATATAAAAATATTATGAATTTTATCTGTCTGTTTGTTTAATTATGTTACACTCCAGAACTACGCATGGTAGAGGTAAAAAGATAAATATAATTATCAGTATTAAAAACATAGCATAATTTAATTGAGTAGACCGATTAGTCATTAGACGAAATCAAACAAAAACAAATTAGCGGTTAAAGCTTAAAATGAAATAGTCTTAAATGAAAAATGATATATGTATAGTAATATATAAATAAAATGTAGCACAAAAGATAAAAAGCTCTACATATAATAAATACAAATTAAAATAATATTTAAAAAAAGAAAACTAAATAAAGTTTATTTATAAGAACTATAGCTTAATTAAAATAAAACTAAAATAAGTTTTTCATATACATATACTAATCTGAATATATGTATATCGATAAAATTATAAGCTTACTTGTACTCTCGCTTCCGATAAACTAATCCTCAGCGCAACTTCTTCTCTCAAGAACACGTCGGGGTAATGGGTCTTCTGGAACAATGACTCTAGTTCACTTAACTGCTGCGGCGTAAACGTCGTTCTGTTTCGTCTTTGCCGACGCCTACCAAACATATACTCAGTTAGAAGATCTCCTGGTAGTGGAGACAAGTACGGTCCAGCCATTATGTGATTTTGTCCAGAAAAATCCTTAATTTATACGCCTAATGATTAATCAGTGATCTTTTATCAACAATATTTACTTTTTCCATTATCAAACAGCTTCCTTTGAAATAAAATTGACACTATAATAAGAGAGAAAAGTTCGAACGTGTATAGCACTAAACTTCAGAATTAAAAAGTCTTGCGTTAGGGATGAACAACACTACACTGTTTGAATCTGCGAAAATACTGTGGTATAAACTACCCTAGCTCCACCCCCTGCAATATAATGGAGTCATGCGATTGGCTGAATGCCCTAGGGGATGGAAAATTCAGCCAATCGAATTGCTCTCTCAAGGGTTGTATTTTAAATAGGTGTAGATTGAGTTATGGCGTATCTGTAAATATAAATTTTGTATAAATGCGGTTAATTTCGCGCTGAAACTGTTAATGAGATATTGAAAGCACTAGCATTTATTCAGAGTTCATTTTTTATAGTCAATTATGTACGGAGGAGTAAGATTATGAAGTAAAATATAAAACATCGATCTTGCTGTAGATATGTAAGCTTTAATAGGGTTCAATTAATTAACAAGGAAGCGAATAAATTATAAAATACCAATAATACAACTTTCCCAATCAACTAAAATATTATATTGATTGTTAATACTTATGATAATATACTACTCGTAGTCACTAATTTATGTTAGATTATTGTATCAACTCCTGAAACTACTAAACTCAAAAGAGTAATACAAGTAAATAGCATTATTATGGTTCAGTAGGTACTACACCTAATCGCTACTTACACAGGCGTATCCGACAAATTGCTGTAACAATATATATACGGAATATTTACTATGAAACTAAAAACATAAAATACATTCACTAACGCATCGTAAACAACGATGTAAAAGCAGCCCGCTTCGGGGCATTTTCTTAATTATGTAGAGTCAGCAAAATATAATTGGCAAAGGAACGAAACAAACAGCGAGTTCGCTAAGTGGGTTGCAGATAACGGAAGCTGCGATTACGAAGAGCAAATGAATGTTACTGCTCGCACCCCGCACCCCCTCACAGGGGTGACAGTTGGAAATGTAAGACTAGCATACGAAAATTTTGTATTTTGTTTTAACTTTGTATTAATTATATGTACAAATAACACTATTTTCATTAATATATAAAAATTCATGATGTTTGAATTTTCATTTTATACTCTGTATTATATACTTATCTCTAAAACAGTTTGTCAAACGCTTGTTGTTGATAACATTAAGTTGAAAATGAAACCAGTACATAAGTAATACTTACATATATTAATTATATTGGACAATGCTATCAATATAACGCGATTGATATCAAAATTACATTAGAAGAAGGTATACTAGGTATAATTAGAAAGAATAATTTATAAGAGGTTTAAAAGAAATTTGTACAATTTTAAACTTTATATAAGAAAACTTAATGTTATTAATTGTACGTACATAATATTAGCGTTATTTTAAGAATTTGTTTACTTGTAAAGCTAAATGTAAATCTACGAATAGCTTTGAAGGAGAAGCGCATTGGTATGTAAGATATGATAATTTAATATTATCTTGTATTTAAAGTTTTAATTAGCTGCAACGAAAAATTTAAACAGCGTATAAAACTTTTATGACTGAACTGAATTACTAACTTGACATCTCAACATTTATTATAATAAGATTAAGCAGACAAGACTATTTAATTATAACATGAATTATATTTTATTTCATAAAAAACATCCAATTTACTAACTTCGAGTTGGTCCTTCATAAATTATGGTTTGAATTATTATGTAACATTTATATCTTGTCTTTATATAAAAGCAAATGGCAGTAGTAAATTACTGAAATTCAGTCAGCCCTGCAGAGCGGGCGGGGCGGCCACCGCAGCGCTAAACGAGTTTCCGCAAACATTTTAATGAATAACACCTCCCCACACCCTCTCCCCGCCAGCCTGCAATGCGCTAATTAAACATTCGAGCCATATTGTTTCAGATACGATGCTGGATTTCGTTGCCTTATAATGCGCTGATTAAATTTCGGCTTAATTAAACGTTGATTAAAATAATAAGAACGAAATTAAAATGTACTAATTTGACTGTTAGATGCAAATGAAACTCCTGAATGTAGAATAAGTTGGCTATATTATATACAGACGGAGAAATCTTGTTGAGTCTATTTGGTATGGGGTGCATGGGTGCTATTAAAGTATAAATACTATGAAATAACATGCTTACTGCTTACATAATGTAATTTTTATAGCCTTTACATATATATTTTTTAAAGCAAAAATTTTTTTTTGCTTAGATACCTAGTCAGGAATAGTATTGCTTAGGTAAAACCTGGCTCTGAAAAACGAACCCGGCACGCAGACTTCATCCTACCACAGACCTCGCTAGCAAAATGGGAGATTGAAAAGTTGAAACTATATGTTTTTTTTATAAGCAAAAAAAGATTAATTTTATTTTTATCTGGATCTCAATAATTGCATCATCTACAAAAAACAAAAAAAAACTTTAAATATGTCATCCGTTTAGGTGAAAAAGAATTACGAGTACACGTCAATATATTCTAAATTTAAAAAAGATTGGCTAAATTAGAAGTGTTTGCCTCGTTGGTATCTTATTGATAAAATGTATAATTGATACTATAACCACGATAAATCGTTCCCTAATCTTAAAGCTCGATTTTTTGTTAAGTATCGAAAATTTAAGGTAAAGCAAATTATCTAAGTGCTAATTATGGTAGGCAGAGAATGAACAAGCATTTTTGAAGAGGCTACTTTTAATCGAAACAAGTGTCAAAGGATGAACAGAAATACAGTCGGATTGAACAAACAACATTCAACAATCTCCAATGCTAATAGCAATTTAATAAATCGTACTTTTCACTAAAAAGATCTAAATCTTTCAAAGAGTAAGTATTCCGTAATTAGAAGTGTTTTAATCATTAAAAAAAGAATCATGAAAATAATTCCTCTATTGACGAAAATATAACGCAATAGGCATACACACAAAATTAATTTATATATTGGAATTTATTGCCTCTTTATTTAAAATATATACGAGTATAATAGCATTCAAAAATGTATGGAAATAAAATTTGAGAGATATTTTTATATGGTGTGATCCGAATATTTTCTAAAATCAACTTGTATATGGGGACTGGCTTTAGTGAAAATTAAATATTGAACTGCAATAAATTAGCAGCGAGAACGCTAAGATATAAGAAAATGTCTAAATATCGTAATATGACGTTAGTAGGTACCTTAATCGACTTTTATATAAATTAATTTTTATAACCAATTAATATTAATTCAACGATATTTCTTTCTAGAAGCATCCAACTATGTATGTTTAAACAAATATTTTATACGTGTGTTACTGTTAGACGTTATCAGATTGTTTCAGCCCTTTTTAACGTCCACTGCTGGGCACGGGCCTCCCTTCAGTACGAGAGGGATCAGGCCATAGTCCAACACGCTAGCCAAGTGTGGGCGGACTGAGTATGTCTTTTGAAAACTTGCTAGGTCCCCTCAGACATGCAGGTTTCCTCACGATGTTTTCCTTCACCGTTAAGACAAGTGATAATCATGTTGGAAATGATTCGCACATGAAAATATCAGAGGTGCAAAACCCGGGATTTGAACTCGCTTCACTCGGTTTCCCATGCGAGCGCGTTACCACTGAGCTACCACTGCCTTAATTATAATGTTATCAGATTAACGACTATAAACTCCGGAAAAAGCTTTATCATTGCGTTATGAATATTACCTACTAGAACTAAAACAATTCCCATCCATCAATCAAGCTCTGCGATGTCACCAGTTTCAAAATACAAGAGAGATAGTTTAGTTTGTTATATTCAAATACTAACAATGTGAATCCCTCATCAACGTGAAAATCGTAGTAAAGTGGCAAGTGTCATTAACCCAGACACAATCGCAAGGAGCATTTGCGTAGATGGAAAATGAAAGCTACAGTGAGCCGCTAGTCGGTATGTCGGGCAGCTCAATTAGTTAATTAATCTTTTTTTCCGCGTTAAAATAGCATTTATAAGCGAGACGCAAACCAGTGGGAACTGCCTCCCCTGTTACAGACTTGCTACAGGGTTGTCACTATAAATATTTGGATGCTCGTTTATTAGGTAATTATTACTTAAAAGTTAAAATTTATAAAATTTTGGATAGCATTGTGAAATATTTATTTAACTTAAACAAGTTTATTCAATCGAAGTCAAAATAATAATTTTTATATTAAAGAAGTCACCCACAAGTCACAAGTTACTTTTTAATCACTTGAGTATGCAGGACCAAAATATATGCTTTTTTGAAAACACCTCGTATTAGCCGATAAGCTTTAGGAAAGGGAAACACTTCTTCGAATTTAAATATCTCCAAGGATTCTAATAATAAGGTCAACGAATTAACTGTAAGCATTTCTCCTTTAGATAAGGAACTAAATACACTTACTTATACGATTAAAAATATCCAAATTATGAACAATGAAATTGTCAATATTTAAAACTATTTTACTAAACAATACTTCTATAATAAAAAAATAGTGAATAATAGTAGTCAGTGGCAGCCCTAGCGTGCATGAACTAACAGCGTTTAGTTATTCGCCGGCAGAGCGGCAGACAATAGGCTGGGAGCTCGTGGACCAGAGTGAGTCGGGCTGCCGGCGACTAGCTGCTAATCAACTCACATACCTATCTCTTTAAGTGGGATTTTCATTTGCGTTGCCTGCTACCTATTGTTTATCGATCGAATCATATAGGTCGTATGTACCTATGTGTGTGTACGCAAATGTTAACTTTGTCATATGATGGGGATTTAAAATTATTGGTTTTTGTTGATTTGCATAGTGTATATTTGCAGGATGCCACGGAAATATGAAAATATGTATTTAAATTAAAATTAAGGACCTAAACAGTATTTTCATTGTTGATATTATAGCTTAGCAGAAAGCAGATACCTAGTAATGAAGCCAATAATTATGTTGACAACAATTGTCGGAATGTTCTACTAGCAGTTATTTTACTAAACAAAGAACTTATAATTTTTTTTTTTAAATCGGACTCGATCGGACTTTTTGATGAGAATTTTTCACCATTATACAACACATAGTTACAATATCATTACAATATGTACCTACATAGAAATACATTTCCTTTTAATATGTTATATTAAATATGTATAATTTACATTCTGAAAACAAACGTTAAGCAGATAGCAAAAATCTCTGAGCTTTAGCAACAAAGCTTTGTGTACATAAAGATGGCGTTCATTAATCAAAATATGTTATGTATGATAGAATCAAAAGGCTTGTAATCGCAGGAACGCGTCGTTTCCTTTGTCCGAACTCATTCGTTTTGTTTTAACACCCCCTTTAGCAGCGCCCATGTGCATACCTCCTTCAACTTGAGCCGTTTGCACACTATTATACACTGTTGTACTGAATAAATTACTCGTATTATACAAATAGGCCTGGTAAATTATACTATCTTATTTGTATTGACTTCTTAATATACCTATGCAGTGTATAAAGATATTACTAACTAGCAACTCACTCAATCTCGTTTCGTTCGGGTTCGTCCCTAGCTTGATTCCCAATACAAACTTTCACCCCCATTTTCGGAATAAAAAGTATCTTATGTCCTTCACAGGGTCTCAAACTATCTTCTTACCAAATTTCATCGAAATCGGTTCAGTAGATCCAGAGATTACTCCCCACAACGTCACAAACTCACAAACTTTACTTCTTTATAATATTAGTATAGATTCATTTCTCTTCTACATTTATTTTGTCATGAGGACGAATAGAAAATCTTATTTTTTCACCACTTTATACTTAATTATTTAGGTATTCAATTTCAACTTAGAAATTTTAAATACTTATGATCTGTGCTTAGAATAAGTTACCTGCTTTATTAAACTAAGTTTTTACTAAATATTTTTTTTTATTAACTCATAATGATCTTATTCAGCCTGCTTTAGTCCACTGCCGAACATAGGCCTCTCCTATGGCACGCCACTGAGCTCGATCTTCAGCTATACGCATCCAACCGCTGCCAGCCACTTTACATATATCGTAACTCCACCTAGCTGGAGGGCGTCCTATACTATACCGGTTTACTCCATCGGTTATTGGTTCTGCGACAATTGTGATCAGCCCACTACCACTTTAGCTTGCTGATTCTTTGGGCTATATCGATACCTCTGGTTCTTTGTCTGGTATCTTTATTTTGGATCCAATCCTTCAGAGAAACTCCGAGCACAGGCTTCTTCATAGCACGTCTCGGCTCCGTACGTCATAACCGGTAGGACGCACTCGACCTTTGTCTTTTAAGTTATGCGGTATTAGCGACGAAAAGACTCGACAAAATTTATTAAATGCTGCCCAGCCCAGCTGTATTCTTTTTTGAGCTTCTTTCTCGAAGTAGTTTTTTACTAACTACTTCCAGCCATGTAGTCAATTTGACTCTTAACTACTTAGCTCCAAATACTCCATAGCCAAAATAATTTATAAATTATTAATTTATAAATAACTTAACATACTCGTATAAATTGATTTTATTATAATTTATTGAGCTTTTATGGCTTATGACATGCTTTGTACCTACTATCTAAGGACAAGATACTTTTTGATGTACCATGTCCAAATATTTATCCTGTATAAATCCGTACTAATATTATAAATGGAAAAGTGTGTTTGTTTGTTTGTTTGTTTGTTTGTTTGTAAGTCCTTCTTTCACGTCAAAACCGACTGACAGATTGGCGTGATTTTTTCTGTAAAGATAGTTGGAGGGCTGGAGAGTGACATGGTTACTTTTTACCGGGGGAGATAATCTTATTCCCACGGGAATACAAGTTATAATACAACTCCAAAAAATATTTATGATCAGAATTACTTGAAACTTGCTATAAATTATCTTCAATATATTTAAATAAATACATGTTTTAGCATTTTTCTAAATTCATCCCATAAGGGGGTAAAATAGGAGATGAAAGTATATGTGAAACCTGTTTTTTTTGTAGTTTTAGCGCGAGCGAAGCCGCGGGTTCTGCTAATAATCCATAAATAACTGATATCAAAAACATTATTAGCTATAATATAGGATTAGAAGGAAGTATTTATGTGAAACAAATGAAATCTTACAAATAAAATATGTCAATAAATATAATTAACAAACTATGCTCTACAAATGGTCCAGTTTCATTTATAGAGCGCGATCAATAGATCCCGTTTATAGCGTGTTAATCAAATATGCAATTGTGTCGATTGGGGACACATTTTTTGGAATATGCGCTGGACAATTATTCCATTTATAAACAAGACCTCAATAACTTTGAAATAATTGCATGGCTTAAAAGTCGTAAGTCGTAAGTCTTTCCTTTTATTTCAAATATACATATACCTACATATTATCTACAAATTATTCTGCTAAAATATCTGTACTATTTAACGATTTTTATTTATACAATTTTCATTTAATAGAATAATATATATAATTAAAATTTTAAAAAATGCGAGGTAATAGAGCTTATTATGTTATGCCAATTTTTTTGATATGTGAAACTTTCGGTAACATGTTGTCTTAATTAGCCCTTAATTAGACCGCATATCTAATTTTGTCCTTCATTTTCAATATTTTAATTAATTTTGGTGTATTTAGCTACTACTGATTTTATAAATTATGTATCAATTTAAAGTTTGGTGTCAGGGGAGTAGACATCTATGCGTGGGCCATACTTGCACTTGCTTACATTTAAATTGACCAAGCCGATAATGTTTTTAATGAGACTTTAGAGTTTTAATGAGAGTTTAGAGTTTATTTTATCCTTGAATTTCACCTTTCTCAATATTATGTATTCAATTTCTAAGGTGTATTCACCAGGATTTATATTTAATTTCATTAGACACACGCATGAAATAAAGTCACTAGTGTGTCCGGGGCCTACGCGTCTCCGCTTGATATATTTATGATTAAGCAACGCTTGCAAAGCGACATTGTCTTTGCGAGGCCCCTCTGTGGCGCCCCATCCGTCTTGCTTTCGCGCCACTTCCCCCTTTCTTTGCAGGCACGAGATTTTTTTAATTATGACGTTGGGCCTTTTTGTCTTCACTTATACCAAAGGTTGCAGTGGATTTCTGTTAACTGTGAGCGATGGAACGAGGTTCGATTTTAGTGAGAAGTCGTTGATTATGATAATTAATCAATTTATATAAAGTATTTATTAAATATAACATTATAATTATGTTTTTTATTAAATATGACTGAAATTTTAATTCACAAATCAATGAAACAATATTAATAAAATCTAGATATATAATTCAAAGAACATTTTCATACTACATTTACTATATTTTTATTTTGCCACTGTAAAAATAACCTACCAAGTAAAATTATTTCAAAAGAAGACAAGTATTATTTTATATAAATAAAAATAATTCAAGAAATATATTTCGCAAAGAGAAGATGTGAAAAATAAAGATATTTCGACATGAAGCTACAGCGGGCGCTCACGGAAGTTCTGATTATGTAGAGGAATTAATTTTCAGGCGCGACGAAACTGTAGTCTGTAGTGAGGGAGGGGGTGGGAGGTAAACTACGTCCGCACCTGCAACGTAATAACTGCGAAATCCGTTTGCGAGTTGTGAGTTACGAGTTGCGAGTTACGAGTTCCGTCAAAGAATAAATTAGTTCACAACTGCAGATCGGTGGGACTATTTTCCTGTTTGTATTTTTAATGGTTTTTGTGTCAAAAGGACTGAGTAAAGTTTTGTTTTAAAAGAATAATTCTGTGTGCAAATGGAAAAATTAAAAAAAAAGATATATGTACTTATCTTTATTATTTCATAGGAAGAAAAATATATTTAATACAACTCAATCTAAAATATTAGCTTATGAACTTTTAGACTCACTTTTAGTTTTGATAGCAGTAAGTTAACAACAAAGTAGTTGAAACAACGGTTTCTATACGGTATATATAATAATATCAAACCTAACTAGATTTTTGAGTATGATACATACGTTGCAATTTATTAAAAACTAGCGACTCACCCTCGATTTGCTCGGATTCGTCCCTATATGATTTTTGAATTAACATAACTTTCTTATTTATGATTTGATTGCAATAAAACAAATACTAAATGTTACAATATGAAACTTACCACAATATATTGATGAAAACAATACCCAAATCGATTAAGCCGTTTCTGAGATTAGTACGCACAAACGCACAGACAAACAGACAGACTTCTAAAACCATTGTTTTGGGTTCTATTGCGTTAATAAAGACCCCCAATAATAGTCTTTCTCAAATAACTTCCATCTACAGACAGTACCTAATCAGTTACACTTTTATTATATACTCATAGATATTGCATACCTAATTATTATAATGAAAGCGATATTAGAAAAAATTTTTTTATTAAGTTTACCTACTAGTAAGTAGTTTTTTATTAAAATATTTTACTATATCTTTAATTCTTAAAATAGTATAAACTAAAAAACATATTATATATTATTACTTATATTCTAGATATTACTATTATTTAAACAACTATAGAGTTGTAATACATCATTTGACCATCTTATGTTGACATATTATCTTTTGTTGAACCTTAAAATATTCAAATATTTATTTAAACATAATAATTATCGTCCTAAAATGCGACATGATTAAATGGCTATGAAGAACATGTTAGTAAGGGGCCGCAGCATCTTGCTTTGTGAGTACCTCTCGACATGCTATTAATATGAAAACAATTCGTCCCTCGCCAGTTACGCGCTTTTACACTGCAGGACAATTTATATGGATACATAAAATATTTTCTTATGTAACTTATTTTTCTTTAACTCTATATATTTTAGTGATTGATCCATATTGTATGTTTTAATTTATAAGTGGAACATGTTTAAATCGTTCTTTTCTAATTCGTTTTTGTGCATGTTTATTTATGATCCTCTATGTGCATAAGAAAGTCTGACTCAAATATCATCATGTAATAAAATGAGCTAAAATGACTTATGTTTCCAAAGTAAATGAAGCTCAGAGTAAATTACATGTACATAATTATTTAGGGCATGGTAGCCCAGTGGTAACCCGCTCGCTTGAGAAACCGAGTGAAGCGTGTTCAAATCCCGAGTCTTGCGCCTCTGATATTTTCATGTGCGAATCATTTCTAACATTATTACCACTTGCCTTACGGTGAAGGATAACATCACGAGGAAACCTGCATGTCTGAGAAAACCTAGCAAGTTTTCGAAAGACATGTAAAGTCTGCCAACCCGCACTTGGCCAGCGTGGTGGACTATGGCCTGATCCCCCTCGTATGAGAGGCCCGTGCCCATTAGTGGAACGTTAAAAAGGTCTGAATACAATACATATATTATTCTACTTTCTCTGGAAAAATAAAAACAAATCTATCCCACGGGAACCATAAATTTTTCCGAGATAAAAAGCAGCTACCTATGTATTATTCTACTGTATGAGCTAGATTATTGTAAAGTTTCATTAAAATCCATTTTGTACTTTTTGCGTGTAAGAGTAATAAACATCCATACATATATACATCCAGACATCCATAAATCCTCACAAAGTTTCGCATTTATAATATTAGTAGGATATTACTATTTACTTCGTCTAGTTTATTTGATATAATAATCGATAATAATTTATTTATAGCATACCATTATTTGCGCCTACAAAGCACGCTAAGCGATCCCCAAAGACCTATGCATATGCGCACTGCTGCAATCAGCGATCGTGCCATTGTGGCGCAGATTAAAATTTTAGGGTTCACCCGCTAATGTGATTGCACTCTTTCGGTACGGAACCGAACGATGCTATTAATCGCTATTATAGGGGCGGTGTGTTATTTTTTAATCATATTCACAAATTGACGTTGATATAATGGTCAGTGATTTTGAATAGGTTCAGAATGATTGCCTAACAATTATATTTTTTTTATATTTAATTATATTTACAAATACCAATATTTTTTAAATGTTTTTTACGTTGTCATGAATATTTTTTTTAAAAACGGTACAGTGTAAATTTTAATACATAAAACTTTAATAAAACTCAGACAAAGCTTGCACAAATTACTAAAAATATATTTATTAAGCCTTTAATATTTCTTAAACAATATCTTCCTTAACAAAGCAAACCAACTGCAAACAAACATCCCTGAGCAAAGTTTTTAATTTGAATCCATTTTTCAATGGCTGAGAGATGATTGAATACACAAATTGATTGCACGGCGCGCATTGTCGGCTATCGGCTCGCAAAGTTGATTAAAACGCCCACCCCGCCCGCTCTCCATCGCCATCCACTACTCATTCCCTTCAATAAATTGATTTGTTTATTATTTAATTGTTATTATTTAGCTATATTATTTTATAAATAAATGCTTTTTCATAACAAATAATATTAATAAAGTAAGTTATTAAATAATGTTGTTTGTTTTAAATATAAAACAATCCTATTGTACTCTTACGACCTTTCGTCCACACAATAATTATTATTAAAGGTACATTTCATTGTAAAAAGGTGATAAGCAATCCTCTATAGCTATAAATAAGTTTGAATTATCTGTTTGTGTATTCAGCCCTTTTTAAGGTCCCATTGCTGGGCACGGGCCTCCCTTCAATACGAGGGGGATCAGGCCATAGTCCACCACGCTGGCCAAGTGCGGATTGGCGGACTTCACATGTCGTTTGAAAACTTGCTAGGTTCTCTCAGACATGCAGGTTTCCTCACGATGTTTTCCTTCACCGTTAAGACAAGTGGTAATCATGTTGGAAATGATTCGCACATGAAAATATCAGATGTGCGAGACCCGGGATTTGAACTCGCTTCACTCGGTTTCCCAAGCGACCGCGTTACCACTGGGCTACCACTCTGCTGCTAGCATAGCATTTATTACACACCATGAAAAATTTTCCAAACAAATTGGGAGGCATTTCTAAGAAAATGTTGCAAATGGTCACCAAATTTGAAGCGCTAAGAATTGAATTTATTTTTGATGGTGTGTAATAAATGCTATGCTAGCAGTCTTATAAATCATCTAATTATTATCCAAGTTTTATATATAAAAATCAGCTTTTATACTATAACGTAAGTAGAATTATGATTTAATGAAAAGGGTGCCTGGCAAGGGTTTGCCACGATGTTAAGTGTCTGGCATTGAATGACGTGATTTTTAATAATATTCTGAAGGTAATACCAAAAAATCACACTATATTATTTGACGAATTTAGATCGGTATTTTGCACACCTTTAGTACCGTGTACCTGCCAAAGCCACCATAGCCTAAACTTCATAATGGTCCATCATTCTTATCTGTGTTGGGAGCATGCGCTGACAAACTTTCAGCTTTTATAAAATGACGAAGGTCTGGCGTTCACAGGCTAGGATACTTTTTAACGCGGAAAAATATCTTACTTCTGAGAAAAAATACAAAAACTGCAAAGTAAGAGTATACTAATATGTAAAACCTAAGAATTTGGTTTTTGGTCATCTGAACGCGGGCGGAGCCGCGGGCAATGCTAGTGCTTTTATAAATACAAAATTTCAATAATAACAATTTTTCGCATGTATTCATCATCCCTTTGGAAAATGCAAAGCAGATTATCAATAAACATTAATGCGCACATCTCATTTCAAATAAAATCTCCTGGGAATATCACTTGATTTTCATTCGGCTCACATTTTGCGAGGCATTCATTCAATATTTCGGTATAAAATAAATGTATTCAATATTCAATATTAACGTATTCAGCAGCGTCGGCCCGCAATTTTCATTTTGTAATTTTTACCGAGTGCGCGTTCGGTAGCTGTCAACATCTCAAAGAACGTAAGGTTCTTTATAATAAACATATTGTTTTTATAATAAATTTTAGATAAAAGTAGATCTTATATTATAATTTAAAGATAATTAAATCTAAAGATAAATAATAGAAAGGTAATTAAATCAATAATATTATACACCACATATTCAATAATTATTAAATTAGAGAACACTTAAAAAGATTTTTTTCATTAACTGAGTTTTATTTTAATAATAGCTTATAAAACTGTATAGATATTAAAAATTTACGTATAAAATTATAATATTTTTATTAAACCCAAGTAAACACATAAAATATATATAGAAAATTAAGGTACAAATAATAATCATCTGCACATCCATAACCACAGATAATGTTTTGTTTCAGCAGTAAGGTTTCAGCAGTTCGTAGTCATTGTCTTGGCACTACAGTGACACCGTTAATTAGTTGCTCCGTGCGTGTCGCGGGCTCCGGCGAAGTAATCAATCTTGCACCTGGTTTTGCCAAGAAATAATGTCAATGGAAGAAACGTATTATAAGTTTAAAAATATTATATGAATTTTGTTTGCATGAAATGCTTTAAATCAAATATTTTCATACATAGTAATAGATGCGTCTTAAATTAACTTTTTTTAAACTACTAATGACTTAGCTAATGCCTATATTATTATACTATACCAACACGCGTTACTAAATAAATTGACTTCTTACCATTTGTAACAGTTTTTCTTAATTTGATATCTCCAAAGTATTTAGTTGACCAGGTCGTAAGGTTATAAGTAAGTAACAAGTCTCTATTTTGGACCTTATTATTGATTTGGTACCTACCTAAGGGGTTTTAACGTCTAAAACAGTAGCAGCGTGAAGTTGAGAAGATGGCGATATTTACACATCCGTGTCCTGAAGAGCATGTAAAGCTGTTGGTCCTGCATGTTATCTCTGACCAGTTATGTAGAATTGTCCAACGAAATACGGGAGTTAAAGGAACAGAGAGTGCACTTGTGTATACACGCTTTGCAGTCTGCACTATAATAAGTCCCGAGCAGTTAAGGCTGGTTACAATTACGCAGACTTTACAGTGAATTCTAATACCTATTTTCCATTCTACAACATATGACCTTTCTATCTGTAGTCCCCTTACTAGAGACAGGAACTTGGCAGAACTTGCATGTCAAATGTCTATATCTGGTAAGGAGAGAAATATCTATACTTAATATTGTAAAGAGGCAGAGTTTGTATGTTTGTTTGAACGCGCTAATCTCAGAAACTATCTGAACTAAAACTATCTGAACGCTGAAACAATCTGAACGCGCTAATCTCGATCCGATTAGAAAATTTCTTTTTGAATTAGATATCCCGTTTATTGAGGAAGGCTTTAGGATATATATGGTATAATATCTATCATTCCTTTCTAACCGTTAAAACGTACATAGGGACGCCGACGAGGTGAGTCGCTTTTTATTACTACTTATTATAAAGAGCTACAAAAATAATCTTATTCCCGTATAAATTATATTCATATAATAGGTAATTCTAGCAGTTCTATGTCATGATTACGATGCCTTACCTGCGGCCTCACCTACGACAATCATAGCTGTGTAGTGCATTAGTTGATGACGTCACGCGCTGCCGCTTGCAGTGACGATAATATGAGCCACATTGTGACTGTAATTCGCCTTAAAAGATTGCAGTACCATTTTAGAGGTGCGATACTAGAAATTGTTATATTTCTTGTTATATAATGTACATTAAATACATTGAGTTTAGTATATTAACATCTTGATTGTTGAGAAAAAAATGCAATCCAGATCAATTCTAAGTAACAGCAAGTGCTAACAAATTGGTCATTTGAAAGAAAGTTTTTTAATTTCAATGATCTCATATATATATTTGATTAATGTTGTTGTACAATTTATTGGTAATTTATTGAAATACATATGTAGAGTGAATAATTATAATGACTGTTACTTGTTTAATAAGAATATTTTAACCAGTGGTAGGACTCTGTCAAGCCTGAGGAGTCCGACAGGATGGGTACCACTCCCTTATCTATACCTCCCGCCAAGCAACAATGATTGCATTGTTGTATTCCGGTTTGAAGCCAGCGCAATTACAGGCTAGAGGCATATCATCTTAGTCCTCACAGTGACAACGCACCTGCGGTTCTGCATTTTTGTAACATTAAATCTAAGTGCATTAACCGTAGGTGTTATGGGCGACAGGTACCTCTTTCCATCAGGTGGGCTGTCTGCTCGTTTGTCACTGAATACTATAAAAAATACTATCAAGCTTTAATTTATGTTTAAAAATATAATAATATTATAATATAGCTAATACTTTAATATTCTTAAAATAAATATGAACCTTTCAAGAAATTCAAATGTACACAGCATTAAAGTTAAAAGAAGACGTGTTTTGATATCAAAGGTAAATTTAAATTATTTCTCTTCTTAGTTTAGCTGAATAACATAAAGGAGGCATAAGATAAAAGGCTTAATAAAACCTTTGAGGTGAAGAAACAAACAAACTCGTTGCAATTTTCTATGTGTAAATGTGCATTAAAACTTGGCATTTGTTCTATAAAGTAAAAATATTACGTGCAAAACTATCTTTTAATATCAGTATAGATTTAAATACAAGTATCCACCTTTTTATTTTATTAGTTTTAAAAGCTAATAGATTTTGTAGGATAATACATATTTATTTAAGCAATTCCTCAACATAAAAACATTTTTAAAGAAGCTTCCACGTATCCTCTGAAGTACTTATATAATATATTTATTTTATAGATTATTTACTTGTGTGCATATTCTAAATATGAACCAACAATATGTAAAACTAAAATCGATCGATTGTTATAAATAGGTACTATCCCTTGACCCATATAACCAAACATATACCACCTACTCTTATTGTACAGGCCCTTTTGTCATTCCGAGACAAATTATATATAATAAATATTGATTAAATATCAAATTATAATTCTAGCTCTAAATTTCCACAAAATCTATGGTATATTTTTCTTTTATTTTTATAAAATAAATATTTTATTAAATCCCGGAAACTGTTCTGGGATTATATATAATTATATCATTCCTTCTTAAACTTTTTTTTAAAACAAAAGCTTATAAAAGAAATAAAAAAATACTTCAAAGAATAGCCTAGATAAAAGTAAAATGAAAATATAAAGTTAAGATTACGTCAAAGTAAAAATACGAATATGTCGGAGACGGTCATCAATACGGTCGCTAAACGAAGCGCGGCACGACGCCTGAGTGATGGCAGCACCTTCGGTATTATCGCCAACATTCGGCGAGCTTCGTGCTACGACGGAGCCTAGCTAAGGGAGGGGTGCTAAGAGGGCTGGACACTTGCCTTCGAGCCGAGCCAAGCTTAGGACCGCTCCACTAGAAACTGTCTTGCGTTCCGTATTGTCTATACGTGGTAATAGTGAAGTGGTATATGGCTGTGTAGTGAAGTGCTGTTTAACTATGTACAAAGTGATTATTGTTAATTTGAAATACAACGGTGATTGCATCGACTTCCATTTGAACCAACACTTCCCATATAACGCCCACTGTATAAGTCATGATAAAATAATGGAAAATAATAGAGAAAATTAATGCTGCTTCGATATCAGAAGCGGGATCAGTGTTGGTTCAATTGCAAAAAGAACTAACTGTGAGTGAACAATGGCGTGCTATGTTTGAACAACAAAATGTCAGTATGTGATCTCTTATCGAGGCCATGCAAATGCCTCGGATGAAGAAGAACGTCATGTTACACGAGTTTGACCCTGACAATATGGATACGGACGCAAGATCTTGATTTGCGACTGTAGATTTGTGTTTTGCCGAATACCCTCCATACGGCGGCTAACTTATTTTAACAGTCAGTAAGGAATTAAAAGGATAAGGGTCGACGTGGCTGTCACAATTTGTATACCAGAGAATAACATAGTAAGAGTTCAAAGTGATTTTTCAAGGCGAGATTTATTTCCACCGAGACATTGGCTGGTACGCTAATTAATTTTAACAGTGACAAACGAAATGAAAAAAAGAAACTCGTTACGTACGCAAATCGCCTGATGACGTCCACAGACTAATCGTTGGAAAGACGCTAGCAAGAATCAGATAGCAATTGCGACTGTCCTTGCTCACTTATGTCAGTTTAATTTCGAAATTACAACGATTGGCCTTTACTACGAAAATTGCTTCGCGAGATCGACTGCAGCAAGGGATTGCACGCATTCTCACATTTGAAACGCAAAAAAAAAGTGAGCCTTAAGCGGTCAGAGTGTAGAAGCAAGGTAAATGACAGTGGGAACGGACCTTCGATGACAGCAACGGCATTGCAGCCTGCAGTGAAGTCTCTGGTGTGCTTCAAATGTGGCAGAGCCTGGTCACATCAGGCTCCGGTGCATAAGTAGTGCCAGTCAAGTGGACGGCAGCAATATGGGTGCAACACGAACGGAACGACGCGTGGATGTATGTGTTGTACAACCATCTTCGAATGCTCAATGGCATAGAGGTAATCTGTATTGCTTTTGTTATAATCATGGTGCTGAATATTCGTTAGTAAGATAACATTTAGCAGTCAAATTGTGTGGTTAACGATTTTGTCCTTGCAATTTCTAGTATTGATCAAAACAGAATATTCCGCACAGAGTAAAAATTTGTTTTGTAACGATTAACGGTCATTCTCTTGAATTCTTTTGAAATATTATGTTTTGCCTAATTATTAGTTACAAAATGGTATCATGATAGAACATGAGATATTGAAAGGTTTTCTATTAACATGACGGCTATAAATTCTTTACACAAAAAATTCTAGTAGGTCATGTACCAATAGAGGTTGATGTAAATAATGATCATCATGCCTAGCAAATGTTTTAATGAAGTCGATGGAAACCGATGTAAGCATTCTGACGGCCGAAGTAGTGTCGACCGTACTAGTAACTATTACGTAGTCATAGCCTGGTAAAAGTCGGTCTTTGAGGAAGCTCAAACTATATAGACCGTGGGTGTGTGATGTGCGTTTAGTTCTGGCGGAGGTCGGGGTCTGTTATGACCATAGTGTGTAGTAATCGAGAGGATGATACACACGGTGATCCCGTAGTGGATGCACCTGGATTGTGGAGCAATTGTGATTGCTGGTTGGCTTGTAAAGCCGTGGCCTAAGAGTGGTTTACAAAGGTGCTAGTAAATTTGAAAATTAGTTTGATTGCTGAAGTGTTGAATGATGTTGGTACATGGCTCTGGATGACTGACGTTATTAGTTAGATTAGAGATAAATAGTGACTTGGAGTTTAAAAAAAAACAAAGGTGTTAGCGTTAAAGCTTTTCGTCAGATTCAAAGTTAAGTTTATCTGGTCAGGATTGACCGAGTCGAGCAAGTATTTTCGTTGATTATTTGGTTGCAGGCTAACACACGGCTAACACACGAGGGCGTGTGCACGCAGGATGGCCGTGTCGGAGACGGTCATCAATACGGTCGCTAAACGAAGCGCGGCACGACGCCTGAGTGATGGCAGCACCTTCGGTATTATCGCCAACATTCGGCGAGCTTCGTGCTACGACGGAGCCTAGCTAAGGGAGGGGTGCTAAGAGGGCTGGACACTTGCCTTCGAGCCGAGCCAAGCTTAGGACCGCTCCACTAGAAACTGTCTTGCGTTCCGTATTGTCTATACGTGGTAATAGTGAAGTGGTATATGGCTGTGTAGTGAAGTGCTGTTTAATGTACAAAGTGATTATTGTTAATTTGAAATACAACGGTGATTGCATCGACTTTCATTTGAACCAACACTTCCCATATAACGCCCACTGTATAAGTCATGATAAAATAATGGAAAATAATAGAGAAAATTAATGCTGCTTCGATAAATATTTTTAAAGAAAATGTTCAATCGATACATACATAGATACTGTAGAGCGTTTTACTTATTTGTAACTCCGAAGATATTTTTTTAACCTACTTCTTAAAGTCCACAGAAATCTTAATAATATTACCTTATTATTAAGATTTCTGTGTTAAAGTCCCAAAATAAAAACAAAATTAAAAAAAACCTACTCCTTATTATGGCCCTCTCAATTTAAACCTTTGTTAGTAAACGTTTAAAATCTTGATGCTATGATGAGTCCTATAATTTACAATGGATCAAAAATGCTTCATTAGTTTTATAATTTAAGATAGGTATAAATCGATTGAGATATATAATGTGAAAACGAATAATTAGACCATTGTTAAACTTTATATAACAAGATTTTTAACATAATCTTAAGTAATATCAGAAGACATGATATATGTAGTAAATAGGTATAGAATAAAAGTCAATATCTGGAGTTATAATAATGCTATTACAGCTACATTATTCCAATTTCCAGTTTTACCAACGAGAGCGAACGTAACCTCAAAAGAATTTTCATTATTCATTCTTTTTTAATTTTATATTCTTGCTCAAAATTGAATACCATCTTAAGAATTCGCCAACAATGAACAGGTAAGTACATTATGATACAAAACATTCAAAAGGACTAAGCAATCACTAAGCGAAAACAAGAATAAAACTCAGAATAGGACTGAAATATGTAGGAGAATGGAAATTTTATAATACCTAAAACGAATGACTCTGCAACCATTGTTAGCAGAACATCCCAATTACGTTGCGGTGGAGAGGACATAATCAAAAGTGATCCTCGCAAGGACAGAGGGAATGAAAAATTTTAATTTCGAATGCAGTTTGTTAAAGCGCAGAATACGCTCCGGCAATTTTAACGGAAAGTGGATAATTTATAAAGAGTGTTTTGTTTGCATCTGATCATTATTGTCGGGTCTTTTTGGCGTTCGGATGATGAAACCGTAATAACTTTTTTGACTATACACGTTTTTTTATTTTACAATTTTATGTTAAAATAAAACAGTAGTATTTTGCGAGTCTTTGTTAAAATCCGATAGTATTTGCAAGGCAAGGCTCTTTTAGCAATTTCCTATTTAATTTATTTGGATTCAATAAATCCAGTTTTTCATTTCATGCAATGGATTTTCGAGCAAATTTGTTAGAAACACCGCTGACCAAAGATTTCGCTTTTCCGTTTCAGTGAGGGCGCACGGAGGAAAAAAGTAAAAATTTCATTTCGTTTGACCACCTAAAGCACTAACTGATCCGTTTGATCCCGCTAATAGAATATGTCGGCTTGTATACAAGCTTCCATAAAGGTATAACTTGTAATTTACATCTAAAATGCACAGCTTTCTGTTATATATATATATATACATATATATATATATATATATATATATATATATATATTTTAAATCGTTACATTCGATTAATATTTTTAATACATCTCAAATAAATTTATTACCTACATGGAAATATTTTACTCACAGAAAATTTACGATACTTGCTTGTACATTTTTATGGAATAAAGAGTACTATAACTAAAAAAAGTTATTTCATTATCAGCTGCCTTTAGTCTTATAATATTAAATGAGCAATTCTTGTTATGTTACATATAACATATTTAAATTTATTTCGTGTATCTCGGAAACGGTTTTAACGATTTAGATCAAATTTTGTATTTAAAAAAGGTTTTGTTTGTTGTTTTCTTTAAAAAAGCCATTTTTTTACAACTTTTCCAAAAAACAGCGGGCAATGCTCGGTTACACAAGTACTATGCCTTTTTAAATGAACAATAATGTCAAATTACATTATATTAAGATTGAGATCTTTATAGAACATAATAAAACGTACAAAGTAATAGACATATTATTTACATATAGATTCGTTAAATAGTTTCCACATTCGATACGGATGAACGGTAACCGTATTCGACGGGCGGTGGTAGGCGGAAAAACAGGTAATCCTTTAATTAAAGCACTGCGGTCACAGCAAAGACAGAGTCGGAGTAGAGTGTCTATGTATTTAAAGGAATGAAGATGCAACTTAAATAAAAATATATACTTAATTAATTACAAAATTATAATAGTGTCGTCTTTAAAATGACTTAAAAAAACACTTTATACTCTTATCTATTCTAATATTATACAGAGGAAAAATTTGGTTTTTTTTGTGTGTTTTTGCTTATTTGTATCGAATGGGCTCCAAACTACTGAATTGATTTATATTAAATTTGGTAACAAGATAGTTTCAGACCCTGGGAAGGATATAGGATAGTTTTTATCCCGGAAATCATCCCTTAAGTGGGTGAAAATGGGGGTGAAAGTTTGCATAGGGAAACAGCCAAGGGTGAGTCGCTAGATTAAAAATGAGTTTGTTAATCGTAGTAACTATTATAAATGAATGGAATTTGCTTCTGTTTGTTTCCTATGTCACTTGAATTAAATTTAATTATTATTCCCAAAAAGATATTATTTATTAAGAAATTACTCAAATAAGTATACCTACCCACTATGATACAGCCCAAATAAGTTCAGTCGTTTACACCAAAGAAACTCTAAAAATTGCGTAGAAAATATATAGAGTCAAATAATCATATATTGTTCCCATATTCTTTTTAGATTTCCATTTGTAAACGATTGTAGAATATCATTCTGTCTGAGCCCACAATAAAATTCGTGATTACAATATTATTTATAAAAATAAATACATCATGGTGACCCTCTCTAAACTAATTTCTATCGGCACGATTCATTTCGAGTAATTACTTTTACGCTTTACTTTTACAGAGTAATTTGCAGACATTTTAGCGAATCAAAGTTATCTGCGTCTCATTTATCTTAATTAATATCGTCTATTTGGTTTTCAAGTAAATTTGTCGTTAAACTGAGGATCTTTTGATTATATAATAATTTAAAGGACACTTTAAAATTCAAATTCAACTATCTGACGACTTCAAATAGATTTAGTCAATTCGATTGTACTTTGCGTTTTTTTCCAATTGTGTTGTTTCCATGGGTGGAATAAGATCATAAATGATTTTAAGTGATTGTATTCAGCTCTTTTTAACGTCCCACTGCTGGGCAAAAAAAAGCAGTGGTAGCCCAGTGGTAACGCGCTCGCTTGGGAAACCGAGTGAAGCGAGTTCAAATCCCGGGTTTCGCATCTCTGATATTTTCATGTGCGAATCATTTCCAACATGATTACCACTTGTCTTAACGGTGAAGGAAAACATCGTGAGGAAACCTGCATGTCTGAGACTTAGCAAACGTTAAAAAGGGCTGAATACACTGCTGGGCACAGGCCTCCGTTTAATACGAGGGGGGATCAGGCCATAGTCCACCACGCTGGCCAAGTGCGAGTTGGCGGACTTCACATGTCTTTTGAAAACTTGCTAAGTTTTCTCAGACATGCAGGTTTCCTCACGATGTTTTCCTTCACCGTAAGGCAAGTGGTAATCATGCTAGAAATGATTCGCACATGAAAATATCAGAGGTGCGAGACCCGGGATTTGAACTCGCTTCACTCGGTTTCCCAAGCGAGCGCGTTACCACTGGGCTACCACTGCCTTTTAGTTTTAAGTGATTATTCGTATTATAAAAATAAGGTTTGGACGACGTAGAAAGTATAGACGTAAGATATATAAGTATATAGCAATGTATAGGTACCTACTGTAGTTTGTTTTTATTAAAAATTGAGCATTGACTAACAATCATTGTTATAAATTAATAATATTTTTGTTATAAAATTATGATTACTTTATACCTGCTTAAATATTTGTAAGAAATGTATGATTTCTATACGTTTACTTCTTTGGTGCTTCTTATGAACCCGAATTTTACTGTATAAATTATATCAAAATTATTATATTTAAAGTTAGACCAGATAAATGAAAAATGTTTATATTATTATTTTTATTATTATTGATTTTCGATATTAAAAAAAAGAAAAATATATACAACTAATTTAAAATGAACATAATTTAAACTTTGCGAAATATTTATCTTATAATATTTACACTCAATAGTTAAGATAGTAATGAAATAGTTAAAGGGGTAGTTACGCTAGAGTGGCAGTTTAGTGGATTTGCGGCTTGCGGCCGGGCTAATTCATTAGCAACTGATTAGGCTACTGGCATTCAGTACACCTTGATTACGTTACCCGCTACGGGAATTAATTAAACAGATTATGATATATGTATGTAATACAGATAATCAAAATTAATATAAAATACATATTATAAAAATACATAAAATAAAATGAGTTTTAATTTAAGCATTAATTTTTGTATCTTCTATCTTTTTTTTTGAAGTGAAACTTCTTTAGGCGCGCCGTGAGAGGGAAAAAAAGATTGGTGTTACGATTTTTGTAACGGAAACGGTTACGCTGGGTTACGGGAGTGAATAAATAGTCAATTAAAAATTATTTAAATTATTATATGAATACTTCAAAGAATAATTTAAACAAAAATAAATATTTATAAAAAAATGGTTCTTTCATTTATTTTTGTATGGGCGATGGAATCATATCAAATGAATATTGTGAAAAATTATTTATCTACTAGAAATAAAAAAAATATATATAATTTTATCACAAAAAATCAGCATCCCTGTATTATTATTTAATATATTATTCATAACATTTGATAGAAACTTAAATTTTATCTTAACGCCACCTGTAACTATGTGAATAATTAAATATGGCTTTCTTTTTTAAATCGATAAAAAAAATTTTTTAGTATCTCTCATATCCTAATTATTTAAAACATATAATATATTAAATTTTATAAAATGTACCCAAAAGTGATAACCTACAGAAGTTTCACTTCTTGCGCGTGTACACATTGATACACGCACTCTTTCAATTTTTTTACGTTGTAATTTTATTTTTTGATAAAATGTGTATATTCATTGTAACTACTTAAACCTTTTTCCATATAATTATCATCAATTAGTGACCCACCCTCACTTCGCACAAGCTCTACCTACATACGTACATTATACCTCCATAATTATTATCATTCCACGGCAATGACTTTAATAACAGGAGTAAAAAATAAGATTTGTCATTCTCGGTTACATAATCCGTAGACCTCAGAATCGGTTTTTCTATGGCTGCGTCAATAGAAGACAAACCGACAAATAAAATATAGTTACAAACTCAATTTTTTTTTTAATTAATTATAGTTACAATACAATGTGGAACTATCTAAGAAATTTAATAAAGTTTTATAACGTAGGTACATCTATTGAATAATGAAGTATACAAATATTTTAAAAAATCGAATAACCCGTCCTTCCTTTACTCAGAACCTGAAACATTGTGATTCGTGAATCATATTAAGCAATTAACATATCCACTTTCTCATATACAACTATGGGTTATAATATAATAATACCATCTCCCAATCATAGCTATCTAGTCTCCATAATAGATTACTATGAACATACGCGATTTGACCGCCCTGCATACGGGTATTGAAGCGCGATTATCCGCGGGAGGGCGGCGGCAATCATTGAGCAAATGTAATAGCGGCATTGTGATCAACGCTCAGACGTTGCACTGATTAGTGCGCATCGACTGCTATGGAGTCGTTTCTGTTCAATAATTGCTATATTTTTATTTATTTGTTTATTAATTATTTATTTAAGTACTATTAAAATAAAATTAAAATTTTTGATTTAACTAATATTAAAATAAAATATGTATAAACAACGACTTATGTTTTAAAGATATTTCTTGTTTGGTTTGATGATATATTAATATTGTTGAGCTTGAATATTAGAAAACAGAAGATAAATTATTATTTTTAACATAATTAATGAATAAAATATAACGATTATTCTATTGTCTTTAAAGTTTTTACCCAGTTGTAAATTGTATTACAGTATTATATTTATTTTGTACATACTGGTACAAAACGTTCAAAAGTATTTTTGGGATTAAATTAATCGATGCACAGTAAGAAAATTAAATGCACAGATTATACGATCACGGATTACACTACAGTTTGAAAGTACATCTTCTTACTTAAAATAATTAAAATGTAGTGTATGATATTACCTAAGTTGTAAAATACTCGCAGAAAAGGTTTTAAAATTATAAAATAAGACTCTTTGTAATGTCAACCCTATTTTTTTAATATAATTTATATAAATACATTTCTTACAAATTATTGTGACATTTAGGTATTTTAAATACTAAATCTTAGTCATAATAAAATAAGATTGATCACTGTTTTATAGATATCGTATGTTTCTCATTATAAGAATAGAGAGTTAAGTAGAGATAGGACACAAGGTCTGATAACTGATTATCCCATAATAAGTATATTATATAAAATACCCATAGTAGGTACTTACCTTATAGATTATATTTAAAAGAAAACTATAAAATTTGACCAATGACACGGAATTTCAATGTTACATAAAATACACAAGAATATTTCTGCTGTAATTAATTTACTTAAAAAAAGTATACTGAAAAAGATTTTATTTTCCAAATATCTTATATATTCATTTCATATTTTAATGTCGAAACAATTTGCAGCTTAAAATTAAAGCTTACACAAAAGATGATAAAATTACAAATGGAATCTTGATTAAAACCCAAAACAAAATACAAACATCAAACAAACAGTTCACCTCTCCAACGTAATTTCAGTTCTTGATTATATTTGCGACGAGCCACGGACACGCCCCTTCCATCCCCTATTATATTAGCAACGACTACCAAAACGACTTAACTACATATAATTAATTATGAGATATCGACCTTTTCTCCTAATTCATAAGAGTTAAATTTCATAAAATAATATTCTATTATGTAAGTTGGTTCCGTTTTGATTTGTCTATAAAATAATACACTTTGCGCTTTGTCTGGTAGTCATTGGAAAGTAAGTGATGTTTAGCGTTCAATGAATTTAATTAATTAAAATAGTTTTTATTTGATTAACATAAAAAATACGTAATCAGCTTTATTACTTTATAACAAAACTTGTTAAATATATACAGTTAGTGCGTAGGAAGAGAACAAAAACAATAATATTAAAATTTAATAGGTATTAGCTACGCACGTCATAGGTCTACATAATAAATCGACGTAATGACTTGTCATAAAATGTTTGATATTATATATTATTTTCTTAGATTTACGCGAATGTTTGACATTTTTAAATAAAACTATCTTTTCGGATTATTTCGCGGATTTATTTTGATTATCAAAATAATCCGCGAAATAATCCGAAAAGATATTTTACTTAAAATTATATATTTTATTGAAAAATATCTATATATGTATTTAAATTTTACTTTACTTTTCTTTAAACCTAAACTATTTTAGCACAAACAGTACATTCATCATTACCTGCATCTCGATTCCGCTTTTGAAAAGAGTTCCGAACAATTTCTCGCAAATTTTTTATTCTTTGAATGTGCAATGCGAACGTTTGTATATAAATGCACAATGGAAGCGCGTTACTTGCATTGCTAAGAGGTTCTATTGTTTAATGCCACAATTAGTTGCGAATTCTGCTGCGAATGAAAGAAACTGCCCAAGTCGCCGACTGGACGTTGAGTGGGATGAGAACTTCTTGATACTCGCATTTTCTAGCTTATACTCTGCAGTATGCACTAGGTAAAACAGTAAGTCAAAACATATTTATTTGCATATATTTTTGTAGTACTATAAGTACCAAATGATGTTCAAAAGGATTCGAGAAATATATGTACATTGTATATATAATTAATTTACATATGTGAAACTAAGTAATCTTTCAGTTTGTTTAAATAACTTCCCAATAATCACATTTCAATCTGTTTTTTTGGAGGTTATAAAATATAACAAGTTTAGTTTACATCTTCTTATTTTAAGTTATCTTTTTATCTTTTACTAGCATTGCCCGCGGCTCCGCCTGCGTTCAGATGACCAAAAACTAAAGTCTTAGGTTTTACATATCAGTAGGTATAGGTACTCTTACATTGCAGTTTTTGTATTTTTTCTCAGAAATAAGACATTCTAAAAACTATAGTTTCGGGCTTTGTATCGACAATAATGTTTATTTCAATAAGAGTTTCCAAAAAATATTTAATGTACAGATTCGGCTTAGTTACAATTTTATGATATGTATAGATTTATATATTTCTTATCTTCAATTATAATTTTTCGGAGTAGTTGGTAAAAGCAAGGTGGGAAAAGATTATATTGTTCCAATAGGCAGCAATTTTAAACTGGTCCATTTGTGGCGTTTTATTTAAACAGTTAGATAAATATATTGAAGGTGTTATAAATTAATTCATTATAAGCAAGGTCAATTCCATACCTACTTCTAAGTCTTAAGTATGTATACTTATTCTTACGTGCTATAAAGTATTTTTTTAAAGAAAAGAAATTGTTGTTATTTTTACTTATAAATATTTTAGTTTATAAAGTATCAAAATGTAGTGATCGGCTTGTACCATATTTGGGCGGGCGGGGAACACTGAAGGTGGCCGTTGTCCGAATGACGGTAGATTCATGCATGAAATATAGAATGGAATATTATGGAATGGACGAGCGTAAAATGTTATGGATATACTCATATACGAGATATAAGTTTTATACGAAAAATAGTTTAAAAATTTTGTAAATCATCTATTTAAGCATATATGCTCTTAAAATTAATCATGTTCTCCATAAAATTAATTCGCTTAGAAACATAATTTTATAAAAAAATTATCAATAGCAGTGCTGAGAAAACTCAATTTTTTTTAATAATGTTAAACTACGTGACTGCCAAAACCAGCTCAGCCCTTTTAACTAGAATGACATCCATCTTTAAATTTAAACAAGTCTACAACTAAAAGCTTGATAAAGTGCAATTATTTCAAAATCATACACCGATATCTCAATTTTATTTATAAGTATAGATAGAACTGCCAAAACAATGATCAATTTAGCAATCACGCTTTACCGTGCGCTTCCTTTCCCATATGAGTTCTATTTAACAGGGTTGCTTTTAATATTTTTATAAAAAAATGTTTTTTCAAAACCTTTATATCTGAGATATTTGTATGAGGACAATACATTAATGATTTAATTTCATATATCAAGTGTTTTAGCCGCTAATTTAACAACATGCTACAACGCCATTACTAATGTTTTTTTTTAATTTGCCTGATACGAAAATTACACGTGTACGACTAAAAGACATATATATATATATATATATATATAAATATTAACTCGATATCTGTATTTGTATATAATTATTTATTAGTTATAATATATATATTTTTTGCTTATTTCTTGGCAGCTTAAGATTAATTTTCTAATAGATAGAATTTAAAAATATATAATAGAAACAATAATTGCGAGTTACATGCACCTACCGTACAGTAATGTAGAGTCGAAGTGGCAACCCTACGTCCAAAATATGTCTATTTCACGTTCACCTAGCCTCTATTGTTATTAAGCCAAAAAAAGTTTCCATTTTTCCATTGTTATGCTCTTTTGTTTTATGCAATGCATAGGCTTTAGATACTCGGTTTTTGTATAAATTGGGGAAGAGTTATACGGCACATAAATTCTACATATCTATCGAGTATATTGCAGTATGCTTATTAAAGTTTTCTCTTTGGAATATATTGTGGTGAAAAATTAATTAAACTTAATTAATTAGTTTTGGTGTTTTTAGTTTTGATTAGATTTGTTTTTTACTATTTGTGATTACCTGATTAGAAATACAAAAGAGGAGGTAGTGGTATAATTTTATTATAGTTTTGTTACACAGTAATATAAAAATATTTACTCAAAAACGTCACATGAACACTATAATATTATAGGTATTGTTTGTCTATTTAATAACTCATTTCATTATTTCGATGGGTTTAATCAATACAAAGTGGTGGTTGTTGACATAATAGACATATACAGGCAAAGGAATAATAAATTATGTATATGTCACATTTAGTATGCACTCGTACATACATATATTACCTATAAAGATATAGATAGACAGATATACTATTAAAATCTCATCAAATACTAATCAAAATTATGTTTGCTTACATCAATAATATAAGATTCAATGTAATAATGTATATATTTGATATACTTATCTGTACATATAATAAGATTGTAACTAAGCCGAATCTGTACATTAAATATTTTTTGGAAAATCTTATTGAAATAGGTATTATTAATTATTATCGATACAGATGCCGAATCTATAGTTTTTAGAATTTGTGTCTGTCTGTCTGTTACCGCATCATACGGAAAAATCACTGGAGGGATTTTGATGAAATTTGGTATAATAATAGCTGGTTATCCGGGCCAATATATAGGATACTTTTTACCGCGGGAAAATATCTTACTTCTGAGAAAAAATACAAAAACTGCAAAGTAAACTGTAAAAGCTAAGAATTTGGTTTTTGGTCATCTGAACGCGGGCGGAGCCGCGGGCAATGCTAGTCCTTTAATAAATACGCAATTATTATAAATCATGTTCAAAGACGTAATGAAATAATTCACTACAGGTTAATGAAGCAGCATAACAAATTATAATATGACTCGCAAATAGAGGATAATCACTTCTAATGTGAAACTCATAAAGTGTCTACTATATAGTGAACAACGATTTTATTTCAACGTTAAAACTAATATTCTATCCTTATAAGAATTTAACTCGGGTTCTCATCTTAGTAGGCAGTGCCCAACAAATATTAACACCTCCAGGTAAATTCTAAGAAATTAATTAAATTTCTTAGAAATCTATTGTTAACTGTAACGCCGGCGTGGTCTCCACGACCAAAACAAATAATTGGCGCTTCAAACAGGCCACTAACAATGATAGTTTAGCTGTAGCATCGGCACATTGTTTATAAGCACGTATGCAGTATACTATACACCACATAGTTATCGAAGGTAAGCCGTATATACGACCTTAAATAATGAGAGGGCGCATCTCATCTTCGCGGTGTAATTATTTCTCCTTCAGCCGCCTACCTGGCGTGATGAGGTTGCACTATGCATTAGGTGATGACGTCACTACTTGATGAGAAACTTACCGTTTGTTACAGTTTTACTACTACCTATTATTCGTAGATACATATGCCAAGGTGTTTTTAAAAGAAAACTCTTCAACACCTAGTACATGCATATATTATTTTTTTACGATCACTTTAAGTGCTTTGTTAATTAATTTACTCATTATTTTGTTATAGTGTTAAGAAATTTCATTTTAATTCCATTAATGAATGAAATGTACGGGATTATTTTTTTAATAATACAAGCCTTTTCCTACTATTTAGATTGTTTGTCGCATTCAAATTTTGAATATGAATTTCCACTAGTTGTCTTACGAGATTTGTTGTGTCCACATTAGTATGGACTATTAGTTCAAATACTTTCAACTGCTCTAAAGCTTTCCAATCGTCCTTATGTTTTATAGCCACATTGAAAAGTTCATTCATAACATCCTTACATTTCTTAACCATGCTTAAAATAAACCCAGCTTTATACGGTCCAGCATCTCTATGTTTATTTTTTAGATCTTTCATGTCAGTTATTTTAGTTCCAGTATCGTGAAGTGTTTGATCGATAAGTGTTGAAATTTTACTTTTAATCTTCTCATCTTTATCGTCTTCGCTTGTTTCAACATCTTTTAGAGGTTTTAAATTAAGATCAGATGTCACTAGCCAGTATCTTCTATGATTTTGTGGTGGAGCCAAAGTTGTTTCTTGTGACGTTTGTTGGAGCCAAAGTTGTTTCTGTTCTTGTTTAGAGTCAATTGACTGTAAATCAATATATTTTAACCCGATGCTGTTGTGTAGTGCAGCTATAAAAGGTTTTTCTACATAACTATGTAATTTCTATGATGTGAACTATTGTGAATTTAAATATAGCTACCTATAGATATACCAGACACCTATACCACAGTTTTACAATTATGGATTGTAAAACACTAATCTTTTAAATATTTTATGTTACTTATATAAAAAAGTAGAATTTGATTTATAATTTTGTAACTTTTATAATTTTATTTGTTTATTATAGCTATGTTTATAAAATTTCTGTTCTAAGTTCAAACAAATCTATATATATATATAAAAGAAAGTCGTGTTAGTTACTTCGCTTATAACTCAAGAACGGCTGAACCGATTTAGCTGAAAATTGGCAGGGAGGTAGTTTAGAGCCAGGAGAAGGACATAGGATACTTTTTATCCCGTTCGACCGCGTTCCAATTTTTATGATATTTTAATTTTTGGATTTCTCTTAGTCCGGAATAGGTAAGTATTAAAACATATAATTAAAATGTGAGAAAGAAAGATTTTTTCTTTTTATATCTATTTAAAACGTACCTAGCGACGAACCCGAGCGAAGCGAGGGTGAGCCGCTAGTGACTTATATATCTATTAACTAGCAGCTCACCCTCGCTTCGTCCCTAGGTGATTCTTTAAATTGACATAACTTTTTTATTTATGAACCGATTGAAATAAAGCCCCATCCAATTCGGTTAAGCCGTTTTGGAGATTAGCGCGCACAAACACACAGACAAACAGACAAAAATTCTAAAAAACATTGTTTTGGGTTCTATTGCGTTAATAAGGACTCACTCAATACTAAATTTTCTCAAATATCTTCCATGTGCAGACAGCGATCGGTTACACTTTTATTATATGTATAGATATACAAAGTATATACTTACACAAGTAAAAAAATAACCTTATTATCATGTTATTATACACATGACAACTTTACAAATATATTAAGTCAAAATAAAAAGAAAATATAGGTAGGTACACGTTTGCAGATTTAAGATCTCATATCTTTACAATTAGATTTTAATTGCATATTATGCTGTTTATTGTCATTGTTAACTGTTAAGTGTGATTACATTCTACTTTGTATGAAGTTATGACATTTTGGTGTATAGGTACAATAATAAAAATTCATTTAATCTTAATAAAAAATATCAGTCGGTATAATACTTTCTTAGATTTACGCGAATGTTTGACATTATTAAATAAAACTATCTTTTCGGATTATTTCGCGGATTTATTTTGATTTTTGGTTCCCGACGTTTCGAATGCTTTACAGCATCCATGGTCACGGGAGAGACTGAGGTGTTACATGTCTTAAAGATATAAAAGTATATTTTAATAGTGTTGCTTAGTAAGTTGTTTTTAAATAATAGCAAACAAAATTAAAATGATTATCCGTAATTAATTTTAACTTTTTAAATTACACATAGAACAATTATATGGCTTTAATAATTAATACTATATTTTTATATTTTTATTTATGGTTATAAATATAATAATGGCAACACTAAATATAGATTACTAATTAATATTTTTAAAATTGTAGTAATTATAAAAATAATAGCAAAAATTAAATAAATAATTTTCCATATTCAATTATAATTAAAATTATAAAAAATGTTTAAAGTTAAAAATATTGTAATGTAATTGGTGCAATTTTCATTTTGTTAATTGTGGGTAGGCTGTCTGTAACAACTATATCTTTAAGACATGTAACACCTCAGTCTCTCCCGTGACCATGGATGCTGTAAAGCATTCGAAACGTCGGGAACCAAAAATCAAAATAAATCCGCGAAATAATCCGAAAAGATAGTTTTATTTAATAATATCAGTCGGTGTTTCACTTAATTTTCATAAAAGACTCCATTTTCCGAGCAATAAATACCTAAATTTAAGTTCGTGATTAAATAAAAATCCATGTGTGTATGTACGTTAATGTTTCCTATGGACTCCAAAACAGCTGGAGCGATTTTGATGAAATTTTCAGGTAATCTTCAGATTAGCCCAGCGGGTGATCCTGTAAATTTTGTTAGCGATCGGAAGTTTGGACGCAGGCGAAGCCGCGGGTACTGCTAGTATTATATATAATGTATAACATTATGTAAAATTAAAAAATTAGGTATTTGATCCGTGAAAAATGGATCGATCAGATAATATTGTTCATATTGGTGAGGGCAGACAAAATGTAAGCTTTTATTTAAATGCTCTAAAAAGAAAAAAAACTTTAAATCAAATCAAACCCATCAATTTATTACATTACACAATTCATATGATATAAAAGCTTGTCGCGAGAATTACCAATTTAAAAAACATATTATTTTTTTTTACATTTTCTTTCTTGTTTATCTAAACAGTTATATTATTATCGAAATCTATTGTGTAATTGGCACAAATTCAGAATTGGGGACTTGGCCCCTAGCGGAGTGGGTGATATTTCTGGATAAGGGACGTGATAGGGAGTCGAAATGTTAAATAAATTTTTTAATACAACAAAAGATTCAAAAGTTATTGAGACTTAAAGTTACAACATTTCCATACATTTTCATATATTTCTTTACCACCATTCGGAGTGGGTGGTATTTTTAGATAGGGGAGGTGACAGAGAGTCAAAATATATTAAAAATATTTGGAGGAAACGTACGACTAAAAAGTTATTGAGACTTAAAGTTATAACATATCTAACACATTTCCATACATTTCTTTACCTAAATAAGTGATTACAACAGATAAACATACCTTTAACGAATAGTATGCATCCTTTTTTATGTACATTACACATTTTCACAACAATTAATGCTTTATTGTATTTAATATTTTAATAATTTCACAACACAAACAAAATGATCTTACATTTTGACAAAAGCAAAACTGACACTTTGTTTTATATTACCGCTTAAATGACAACAGATTATATTTGATTATTTTTGCTTTTTCTGTTGGTAAAATATTAATATTAATAAATAAATAAATAAAAAGAAAAATATTATTTTCACTTTATAAATACATTTATAACTTTTTATTTGATTTATGTAAAATATATTGTTTTACAATTGTACATTTAGTAAAAAAAATCATTTTTTTATCTGTGAATATTTTTAATTATTTATTTATTATTCGTCATATCTTGGTTAGGTTAGGTTAGAACATTTAAGATTATTTATTTATTATTCCTCATATCTGGGTTAGGTTAGGTTAGAACATTTAAGATTATTTATTTATTATTCCTCATATCTGGGTTAGGTTAGGTTAGAACATTTAAGATTATTTATTAATTATTCGTCATATCTTGGTTAGGTTAGGTTAGAACAGTTGCCACAACGCACGAGCCGAGCGAGCGAAGCGAGCGTGCCGCGGTAGCGGCCGGCGAGTGCCATAAATGACTAGAAAACTAGAAAATTCGAATTTCACGCAAAGTACAAATAAAGACAATCATCTGGAGATCATTTTGACAATTGAAAGTGACGTTTTGACTCCAAGTGTCTAAATGGTAGTAATGTCAAAATAATGTATGGAAATGTTATAACTTTAAGTCTCAATAACTTTTGACTCTTTTGTTGTATTAAAAAATTTATTTAATATTTCGACTCCCTATCACGTCCCTTATCCAGAAATACTACCCACTCCGCTAGGGGCCAAGTCCCCAATTCTAAACGGCCGCCGTGTAATTTAATATAAGTTGATGGGTTTGATACAATTTAAAGTTTTTTTCTTTTTAGAGCATTTAAATGAAAGCTGAATTAAAAAAATACAATTTTTTTTATAGTTATCATACTCTTCTCATCAAACTATTTCATTTGATATCAATATCATGGGGATGCATAAAAAAAACAATCTGCCATCTTTGGGAATCTGCCAAATTGGATTTAGAATGACGTCACTTAGATAAATAATTGCATTGTCATCCAAACTTAACGTGTAGGTATGCAAAATTTCAGCTCAATCAGTTGAAGATAACAGCTGTAAAATTAAGTTGCAAGATTTGACCCGAGCAAAAACATTGCAAGTTAAATAAAAGCTTGTAATTAATTAAGTTTGTGTACTTAACCATATGGAGATTCTTTAGACATATTTCCAAAAATTAGATAGAAATCTCTAAATAACTTGTAAACTAAATTGGAGAACTACACACTTAACCAAACTTCTTAACTCGTAAAAATGTTTTTTTTTTTAGTGTTAAAGGCGTTGTCTTGATAATTGTCTATATATTTGGGTTTTTTTTTCTTTTTAGTGCCAAAGATAATGTGTCAGTGACAAATGTCTGGTCTGTTAATATGTCATTAAATTATAGGTATTTTTAATAGATAAAGTAAATCATGTTAAAATCTTCAATAAAAAAATTATGTATAAACTTTCGAGTACAACTTCGTATATTACAAAATAAAAATTGTCATAGCTTATTCGGGATCAAGGAGTTAATCCGACAGGAAAAAGTGAGTATCCATTCAAAGAACTACAACTAGATATATTATGTAGCTAATAACTAAATTAAATTGGGATAGACGTTTTCTTGTCCATATTTTATTTCGTTTGTTAACTTAGAATTCATAACTTCAGTTAAGTTCTTCACAAATTTCGTAATTTTCCGAGAAACCGTTTTCCAAATAAAGTATTTAAGACGATTATTGCGATTCTTTTAAAATAAAAAAGATCATTATCAGTCCAGTCGTTCTCAAGTGATGTGTTTACCAACGCACAGCATTCCACTTTTATTTGCAGAGATTTGTGTGTATAATAAATAAATAGTCAAAAAATCTCTACATGAATGTGATCAATTAATCTAAAGTAGATATATTATTCGACTTACTTACTTTCCCTTCTGTTTTAGAAGTAAACGTAGATACTACGCTTTGTTTCAACCGCATCGAATCAAACATATATAGGCAATACAAATATTTACCCGATACAAGATTTGAACTTGTGGCTCCGGGATAGTAAACAATGCCAGTCAGAGATTATTCTAATGCGACGTACCTAAGCACAATAATAATTTTTAGTATTAAATTAGATACCTTTTCAAAAATAGCTTCAAGCTTAAGCTTTCCGAAATCCTTTTTCAATACACTTACTAAGCAATGCAGTAAATTCAGTTCAATAAGATTATCCGGTAAATCACACTAGTTTTTTTGCACACATTATAGGTTATAAGAGGTCGATGACGATCAAATCCATCATTAAAAAATCATCTCAAAATTTCATAATTATCTATACATATAATAAAATTGTAACTAAGCTGTACATTACCTATATATTTTTTGGAAAATCTTATTGAAATAAACATAATTATTATCGATACAGAGGTCAAAACTATAGTTTTTAGAATTTTTGTCTGTCTGTCTGTTACCGTATCACAGAAAAACCACTGGAGGGATTTTGATGAAATTTGGTATGGTGATAGCTGGTTATCCGGGTCAACATATAAGATACTTTTCACCTCGGGAAAATATATCATTTTTGAGAAAAAATACAAAAACTACAATGTAAGAGTATACTAATATGTAAAACCTAAGAATTTGGTTTATGGTCACCTGAACACCCTCGGAGCCGCGGGCAATGCTAGTCTACTACAATCACTTAATACCTATTGAATATAATATGTGATGATTCATTTTAATTTTTTTACTAAAATATGTTAAGAGTACCAATATAATAACAATGATAATCATAAAATGTAACTAATAACTCAATTCCTTACTTTACTTTCGATAAATAATACCTACACACTTTCTAGCCAGAAGCTTTCACTATACAGCCAGTACAAAGTAGCGATCATGAGATAGGTATGGAAACGGTAAAACGATACTATCTGAGAGACCATATATTTGTGCGCGCGCGCAATATGAACATTTCTGAGGACCGCGCTGTTGATGAATATTTGCTTGGCCTTCTTAAACAAGGTTTGTATTACTTAAATAAAGTTAAGACACTGAGGTGATAACTGAGAGTAGTAACTCTGTATAATTATGCAAAATATATTTAGCCAAAACAATAGGTACAATTAAATGCTTGGAAAATTGTATTTTGACCGACTTCCAGAGGAGAAGGTTCTAATTCATCTGTATATAATATATTTATATAAAAATATACAAAAGCAGTTTAATTTCTTTGACAATTTGCTATCACTAAACGAAGTATGTGCTTGGAACTGAATTCTGTACGAGTATAATGTACTTGACAGAAATTCATATATTTTTAGTGTGTTTATCTGGCTACTTTTTAGCTAGTTGTAAAACTATAGATAATGTGATTTATTCGTATACTAGTAGTATAAAAAGAATGAATTAATTATTTCTATTTAGGCAATTCGTTGTATGCAAAAACCGAAGACGACACAGTGGCAGGCCTTTGTGTAAACTTTGCTGTAAGCCCAGTGGACCCACAAAACTTGCGAAATTACGCCTTTTATAGACAAGTAAAGTTATTCAATACTATCATTTATATCTGTATAAGAGACGTTATCTTATAATATTAAATGAGCAATTCCTGTATATATATAAAATTTCGTATATCTCAGAAGCGGCTAATGATTTCAATCAAATTTTATTAAGATAAGGTTTTTCTATTTATGTTTATATACAAACAAAAAATACGAACGTACAAAACGCCGAGCGAACCTCGGTCGCCCAGGTGCTATTAATAATGTATGAAAGTAGATGCTAGGAAAACAATAGTTAGAAAATTGTAAATGCAATGAAATTTTTTAACGACCTATAAGCTACCTTTTCTAAAAAAATGTATGCAGCTATCTTCAATCGTTTAAGTTTGTCTTTGACATAATGAAACAATAATTAAAAAAATAAGCATTAATAACTAAAAACATATTGGCAGCGGTGGGATTCGAACCCACGCCTCCGAAGAGACTGGTGCCTTAAACCAGCGCCTTAGACCGCTCGGCCACGCTACCCTCATTACGCGACTTGGGAAATAGGAACGTGTGTTTAATATAGTATAGAAATACGTTAATATTAATTTATAGGATCCTAACACCAAGGACTTTCTCTACTTTATTGCGAAACTGCAGGAAACACCTAACCTCTGGACTATTTTCAAGCAACCTAAAATTTTTGAGGTTATACTATTTACATTTTTTTTAATTTCTTTATTAAATTAAATTCTACGTAGTAATAAATCGTGGCCTATTGACGACGCACATGTTATGGTGCCAAACGCCGAGACAAACCTCCAAATTCAAATGTATATGCATGATACATAGATGCCATAATATTTCATAGTCCATGTGTGGGCGTGAACAAAACAGTTTAGCGCTGAGCATGAATCTGCGACCTCCGGCGTATTAGAACATTCCACGCAGCGACCGTACGACAAGGAGAGTCTATGTTATATACTTACTTTATTAAAATAATTATTAAAAAAATTAATATGACATTATTTTAAGTTATAATTAATATAATTCCTATTTTCGAAACCTTGAAAGACAATGGCGGTAATAACCATTGTATTATGACATATTTATTTATGTTATAGATAAAAATGTTAGCAGTATTACCAGAATATCGACGACAGGGTTTGAGTATTATGCTAGCTGAGAAATCAAAAGAGCTAGCTCAAGATCAAGGATACCAGTTGATACGAATGGACTGCATTAACCCTTATGAGTAAGAAAAAAATCTTTATTACTTTAAAGATGGGGAATCTTAATGACAATAATACAAAAAAAAGGTTTAATTACATCAAAATAAAATGAAATATCTATAAAAAATACATTTTCCCATATTTCAATGAACAGCTAACATAATGGTCACAGAACCCAAAATGTTAATTTGCTATAGGTACCGGACAATGACATAATCGTCGGTATCTAACAAACTTTTGCAAAAAGTATTTAATGGCATGAAATTTTTAAATTTATTTTAATCTATACATATAATAAAATTGTAACTAAGCCGAATCTGTACATTAAATATTTTTTGGAAAATCTTATTCAAATAAACATTATTATCTATACAGAGGCCGAATATATAGTTTTTAGAATTTTTGTCTGTCTGTCTGTCTGTCTGTTACTGCATCACAGAAAAACCACTGGAGGGATTTTGATGAAATTTGGTATGGTGATAGCTGGTTATCCGGGTCAACAAATAGGATACTTTTTACCGCGGGAAAATATCTCATTTCTGAGAAAAAATGCAAAAACTGCCATGTAAGAGTGTACTAATCTAAAATCTAAGAATTTGGTTTTTGGTCATCTGAACGCGGGCGGAGCCGCGGGCAATGCTAATTTCTTATATATGTTTAGCAGACATATAATGGCAGTATATATACATACAATTCGTATAGGTAATGTTGGTTAAGTTAACCAAACATATGTTGAAAAGACATTTAAATCTTTAGAATTTTCATGCAATTTTTCAACATGATTACCAATGGCTTTAAATGAAAATATTGTAACTAGTTTTCAAAAGATATGTGAAGTGTGGTGGTTTATGGCTTGATCTTTCTTATAAAGGTGTGATCTGTGCCCTTTGGTGGGACGTTAAAGTGTTAAATGAATGGCTCTAAAACAATTTTTTTTTGGTTAATACAAATAAACCATTTACACCTCCAGGTAAATTTCTAAGAAATTAATTAAATTTCTAAGAAATCTATTGTTAACTGTAACGCCGGCGTGTCCGTGGTCGTGGAGGGATTAAGTATTATATTGTTTCAGCTATAAAATAGCTGAACGCTGTATGCTATCTTGTATAGTGAGATATCCTCTTCACAAGCTGCGCGGTATAAATGCTCCATTCATCAAACGCAGTTCGGAATACAATAAATACATGCGTGTATATATCGGAAACGTACAGAAAGACGCGACTGAAGTTAATTTTAAACACACCCAAGTTGATTTAGAGAGCATGATTGAATGATTTTTTTTTGCATTGCTTATAGCTTTTGTGAATTGTGATAAATGCTTAAATTATTTGTTTTTATATTAAATAGTTTATTTAAGATCATTTGTATTATTATCTTTCAGCGATATCATTTCTTTTGTTTTTCTTCAAAGGAACACTTATCATTTAACCTACGCTTTAAATGAGATAATTTAATATATGTTTTATTACAGAATTTTTATATTATATACATATATTATAAAATGGTCAATATATGTACATTGTACATATAAAAATTCCATTATACCTAATGTAGATAAATTTTTAGAAATTATTCATCTCATTTGTTACCTATCTGGATTAAGGACCATTTTACCACCACTGCTTTATAAAGAATGATTTTGAATGTTAAATTGTTATTATATAGATTTATTTTCAACCGACTTCTTCAAAAAGGAGGAGGTTCTCAATTCGGCTGTTTTTTGTATTATATAGGCTCATTCTTAGCACAATTTATCATTAAAAAAAGGGATTAGAAAACGTGAATATATTAAGAAGCAAAGCCACAAAACATAAATAAAAATTGAGAACCACCTTTTTTTGAAGTCAGTTAAAAAGCAATACATTCACGGACAAAACCGCCAGCAGCAACTATTATGACAAAAGAGCAAGGAAGTATGAAATGATAAAACTTAAACAGTATTCGATATATTTATTAACTATAAAGTATAAACCAATATAAAATAATTATAATATTATCTAATCATAGCATTTCTTATGCATGAAATAATTACAACAATGACTGGTCGAATGGTACATTTGATTTTAAACTAGCGAGTTACGCTCGCTTCGCCCGGGGCGTCTCTAGCTACGCGGATTTAGTTCAACACTAAGTATTTTTCTAAAGTAATAATAGCCTAAGTCCTTATAATATAGGCAATATGCCAGTAAAAGTCCCGTCAACATCAGTCCAGTCGTTTCGGAGATTAGCTGGAACAGACAGACAGACAAAAAATTAAAAAGTGTTTGGTTCTTATAAGTATAGTGTATACTTTCAAATGCATTTAGTAAGAAGCTGTTATTTTGACATTACAGACAGACACTTCAATTTTATTTATCTGTATAGATAATGATACTAAGTGAAAATGAGATTTCATGATAAGTTTTCAGTTTTAATAATTTAAAGAAGATAAGGCTTTATGATATTCTCAGTGAACCATTCTTCAGTGAATCGTAGATGGTCTCCAGGTTGAGAGAGAAATACTAATTTGCCAGCTTTGTTCATCTTTTTTAGTCCAAGGCGATCCTGCAAATAGATTTACATAATATATATGTTATGTTATTTTAAAAGTTTATATGATATTGTCGTAAATGATACGGGGTTTTATAATTACTAGCGTTTTCGCCTAGTGGTCCCTTTACTATAGAATACGTACATTATATTTGCAACTTTGATGCAAATGAAACAACGTGCCTGGTTGTCTAGTGGTTAGTATATATGGCTACAAATCCAGAGGTCCTGAGTTCGAGTCCCAGTCGGGTTTTTCTGTCAAGACGTTCTCACCTATTGCCATCATGCTGCCTGATCTCTCATTGGTCGATAGGATTGGACTGGATGTCGTCTCACCGGAGTATGAGAGTGACAGTCATAGAGTGCACGTTGTGTTTGCGCGCATACATGTGCACTATATCTCCTGCACAGATGGCTAATCTCAGTGAGATTGGCCACCGTTGCCGATATCGTTCAAGAGAACATGATTTTTAATCCATCCACGACCGCGGACATACCGGCGTGTCAGTTAACAATAGATTTCTCAGAATTTTAATTAATTTCTTAGAAATTTACCTGGAGGTGTTAATATCAACACAATTAAATTTCATACATACCTTCTTATATAATATTGATTGCTGTAAAGGAATCAATTTCTTCGCCTGACCAGGTGCATAGAATCCGAACCACTCAGTTTCCCGAGGCTGGACTATACTGTCGTTCTCAAACTTGACCATCACAAAGTGCTCTAATTTATTTAAGTTTTCGATATAAGTTTGATTTATCTTCCTCTCGTTGTTTATATCTGCGAGGAATTCGCTGTGTTTTCTATACGTCGCTTCGTCCAGTGGGTCATGCCAGTAAGTTGCTTGAACAAGGGATTCTTGAACCCAACTAAAATAAGATATTTCGTTAAGAGATAAAATAATAATATTTTTTTAATTTATATGTAGATCTATTTTTTAGGCTTTTAACTAACAATGAATGGGAATTTTTACAGTTTTGGTTTTTAATCGTTGCTAAAAAAACATATTTGTTTTGACAGCTTAAATATATAAGTTAATTTCCTATAATGAAATAAAAAAATATGTCATCAAACAATGTTTAGACTTTAGAGACGTAAAATAATTAAATTTGGCATGAATCAATCGAAAGAAAATAACTATAAAGTAGGCTAAGTGATAAAATTAACCGATATACAAACGATTAGCGACGGTCCGGAAAGTGTTGTAACTAGAGCAAATCTTTAGTACCGTAAGCAAATATTACTTTTCTCTCATAATGCATTATCTATGCAGCTAATATATTAATTATTGCACATCTATACTAATATTATAAATGTGAAAGTGTGTTTGTTTTTTTGTTATGATAAGATAAAAAAATTATTTCATACTAACCGTTACGCCGTACTTAGGGACGAATGAAGGGCGATGAGCCGCTATTAGGTATATAGAATTACTTTTGGTGTTTGTGTATTAGGAGGAGTATTTCAGAAGTAGGTCAAGTAGGCCAAGTAAAATTCGATGTAAAAGCACACAGTTTTTATTATTTTGTACAAAGTCAGAGGAACACCTCAAACAACATTACATATTAGTATGTCATTATTACCTAGTACCTACATATTATAACAAAATTCTAACTATGTAATCCGAATCTGTACATTATATTTTGGAAAATCTGATTGAAATATACATTATTATCGATACAGAGGCCTAATCTATAGTTTTTAGAATCTTTGTCTGTCTGTCTGTCTATGACCGCATCACGAAAAAACCACTTGACAGATTTTGATGAAATTTGGTATGATAATAGCTGGTTATCCGGGTCAACTATAGGATACTTTTTACTGCGAGAAAATATCTCATCTCTGTGCTAACCGTCAAAATGTAACTAAGGACGAACCCTAGCGGAGCGAGGGTAAGTCGCTAGTTAATTCATAAAACAAAACAATGCTTTTCCCGCCCTTTTTCCACTCAAGATGACAACTTACAGAATCAAATAATTATACATATAAAACCTATTTTTATATAATAAATAATGTATATATAATTTATATTATTGTTAAAGTATAACATTCGTAATTCGCATGGTCAAATTAAGTAAAATATTGTTATAGTCAACTTTTAATACCAATCAGTACAAACAAGGGAATAATAATTTATATTTATGGTTTAGCATAAACATTGACGGATAACCTTTGACTGTTGGCCAAATAGCCACTCGTGTGTATGACCCACGCTCTACAGTGCGCATACAAAGATCGTAATATGTACATAAAGCAAGGGTAAATAATGCGTTTTCCTTGAACAATGACGAAATGCCACAAAAGATAATGTTCAAATCATATACAAACTTCTAGAAAATTTGGGTAAACTCTGGATTTACCTCAATCTAGATAAGTCATACTCATAAATAAAATTTTAAATCCTTTAAAGTTTTCATATGATATCAAAATCGCTGCAAAAAAATTTAAAGGACTTCCTTAGATAAAAAAATAATTATTTGAAACTATATTAAACTATATTTTATGTAAACTATTGTGTTGTTAATCAGTGATAATCTGTTAATTAGTGATAGATAAAGTGTTTATGATAAGTTACGCGTCTTTAGCCTCTATATATATATATATATATATATATATATATATATATATATATATATATATATATCGTCTACTATATATATATATATATATATATATATATATATATATATAATAAATAATAGAAAGTATGTGTATGAATAATATGGGTATCATTGACTCTTGAAATAAATACTCAAAGATAAAAAATAAAGTACCTACATAATATATTTTTATGTGGTAAATATATTTGTGCGTTAAAGGTTTGTAGACGCGACATTTAGATAGAGACGTCAAACGAAAACGAAACTCAAAGCAAATATTCGAACGGTCAACATAACGAGTATATGCAAAAAGGATTTATAGGACAAATACTCATTATAGCCTTTAATAATTTTGACAGTATAAATACGATTGAGTATACAGCTTTATAATAAGAAATCTTAAAACCTATGAACATACATAGATGACTGTATTGACAGTTCATTTCTTCATCACTCTCAACAGCGAGCGAGTTTATTTTTCATTTTTTTGTTTGTTTGTTTTTGTAAGTTTGACCACGCCAATTTCTTGAGCTACCAGTCTGATTTGAAAAATTATTATTGCCTTATATAGCCTACTAGCGACTCACCCTCGCTCCGCTCGGGTTCGTCCCTACTTACGTTTTATCGTTTAGTATATATATTTCTCAGGGATGAGATATTTTCCCGCAATAAAAAGTATACTATATGTTGACCCGGGTAACCAGCTATCATCATACCAAATTTCATCAAAATCTCTCCAGTGGATTTTCCGTGATGAGGTTGTTACCGCCTGTCTGTTGTTACAGTCTGTTGGCAGACAGACAAAAATTCTAAAAACTATAGATTCGCCCTCTGTATCGATAATAATGTTTATTTCAATAAGATTTACCAAAAAATATTTAATATACAGATTCGGCTTATAAGCTTATAAGACTACAGTCTGATTCATAGAGTATATTGCTACATATAGTCTGATTTTTAATTCGGCGGAATTCTGACATTTCAGAAATGTTGTCAGCTTTGAAACATTGTCACTAAAAACGGAAAGCATTTTAGCAAAATAAAAAAATAAACCTTTCTTGAATTTAAGGTTTCAATTAGAAAAACTAAGACTTAAAAAAACATTGATAGCTCTAAAATGGTAATTATTTTTTTATTATCATATTATCGAAGTTAGAATAATTATTAAGGAAATTATTTTTCTATTATAGGAATCCCTGTTCAATAATACATAGATTGTAAGCCTTTTTTTAGGAAAACCCCTTTTTTTTGTAAAATCTTTGCAATTGGTAAAAAGAAATGGAAAGTCCCAAAAAGACAGGTCCACAACGATCGTTCACGATTTTTTATTATTGTTTTTGGCAAGAATGCATAAACCATATTATAAAAAAGGATAAAATGTGCCCTCTTAATGATCTGATGGATAGTGTGTGTGATTCTTTTATAATCCGAGTGGATGATGACGACAAGGATGATATAAGTAATAATGATTAGTAAATATTTTCATTTCTTATATTTTGTTTTACTCTGTTTTTTTTTTCATTTAACCATTAAAAAAATTAACATTATAGTTAGTGTGCATTGAATGCACAAAACAAAGACTATTTACAATGTCATATATATAGTTTAATATATCTAATTCTGTTTCATATTTTTGGTTATTTTATATTAAAATAAAAAAATACAAAGCAGAAAAGGTTTATGATATCTGAATTGTCAAAAAATGATAGCTGTCATATTTCCGTGAAATTAAAAATCAGACTATAGTTACAATTTTATTATATGTATAGATTATTAGATATTATTAGAAGGTTATATAAAGGCTATCTTATATTCCTCTACGATCATAAGGTGTGAAAATATTATACTTATATCTAAAGACATTCTTCAATTCATCAACAAAGCATTGTTACTTTGATTAATATCCTATTACACAAAGCCTAGTCATAACTTTAATGCTGCCAGTCTGTAAATGCCAAGAATTATACGAGAAAATTACATCAGATAAATTACTTACTTAGGTAATATTACCGCCACTGACATAACTTTTAAATAGTTTTCTGCTTTCTACATGACAAAGCACACATCATTCTATTTTAATGAAATGATAAAAATTAAGTTTTCTAATTGAATATTAGCCTTTTAACCCCTTATGGGATGAATTTCGAAAAATGCTAAAACACGTATTTGTTTAATTGTATTGAAGAGCATTTAGGTATACCAAGTTTCAAGTAATTCTGATCATAATTTTTTTTTTGGGTTGTATTATAACGTCACTCTCCAGCCCTCCAACTATCTCCACACAAAAATACGCCATACCGTCACTCTGTTTCGATGTGAAAGAAGGACAAACTAACAAACACATTTTCACTTTTATAATATTAGTACATAGTATATATGGAACTAAGGATATTTTTTATATACATATACCCTCTTGTATACCTATACTTGGCCAGATTTTTAACGATACTATAATGGCTTTACCGATATAAAAATGACTACAATCAATTGTTATCTAAGAAAAATTCTCCCTTATATGGATCTACGGACGGACGGAGATTGCATCGCATGTAGATTAACGGATATCCCCTACACCGGTGTTATTATATGCACATTACTCGCATCTGAAATGATTTATCTACCTATAAATAGTAAATACTCACGCATAGCATTGAATTAAAAATTTTAACATTTCATATTGTAAACAAAATTCTTCGTTTACGCAGAAACATACTGAGTTAGATTTTTTTTATTATTAATCGGGTACGAATTATTGCAAATGTACATTAAATTTACGCTGATTAAATTTCTCGAGTGTTTTTTTCGGAACTAACGAGAGCAGTTTAATTTATCGTGTGTAAGTGTTTTGATATTTCTATAATCGTTATAGTTGTGTGTTTATAAGTCGAAGTTAGTTCTGCGTTATGTCGGTAGGTAATCTTATCACAGGGGAGAGAATAATTATCTTTTATTTATTCAGTAACGGTGAATGCCCAATAACTTATCAATGCCACTGGAGGGATTTTGATGAAATTTGGTACGATGGTACGATTTTACTGGTTTATCGGGTCAACATATAGGATACTTTTTACCGCGGGAAAATATCTAATTTCTGAGAAAAAATACAAAAACTGCAATGTAAGAGTATACCTAAGAATTTGGTTTTTGGTCATCTGAACGCGGGCGGAGCCGCGGGCAATACTAGTTAAATTATAAACGAGAAAGTTTATCTTACGCATTACTAACGATGACGTTCACGATAAATATAGACATTTGCCGTAGTGCAAGTACATTGAAAGTATGGTTTCTGAATACCTAGTAAGGGCAAGGATTTTATATGGTTATCTATTTCGCTATTCTAGCCTAGAATATGTGTTTTTCCAAATTAAAAAGCAGCCATATGGCCATATGGATGGATAATATTATCTCCAAGCTACGAAACACAAGCCGACACTAAATTCTTAATAATTTTTCTATAGTTTAATATTAAAGAATATTCATACCTGTAATATGCGGCATAATTAAGTAGTTTCCGCACGTAGTCACAGGACTCATGTTGCAGAGCGAAACAGTGCGGCAGACCATATACACCTTGATGTTGCCCGCCTAATGTTATTAGGTTCTTTATTGGCCCTAGTTTATGTCCACATCGTTGCACTACTGCACGTCTGGTAAATAAAAATATATAAGATAAAATACTTTATCAATCGATCCTGCTAGTTTGTGTGCTCAATTGAACCACGACATGATGTCCTCCTGAGCGATTTCGGACACGGCGGTACATCTCACTGAGGCTAGCCAACTGCACAGGAGATATTGTAGTGCACAAATTTTCGCGCACACACAAGTGCACTCTAATCCTTTCTACTCTTAAGTGCGATGGGACGATACTTCGACACAACTGGTGAAAAAGCACAGGACCGAGCCATGGGAATGTAACAACGTAAACTTCTCTATGAGGTTCTTAATAGAAAAACTCAATAAATATACTTGGCCCAACCCAGGATTCGAACCCAGGACTTCCAAATCTGCTGCTAGCCACTAAACCACGACATATATCCCCACTAAAGTAGGAGGAAAGATGAGTTTAAACTGTGTCTTGAATATATTTCACCAATTGAAACGAAAATTTACTTTTTTTTATTTACACTGTTATGGTAGGTACATTATAAAAAATAAATTGAACTTCACGTACTCGACTGGTTAAATAATGCACAATTAAACAAAAATAATATTTTAAATGCTATGAACAAAGCATAATTTTAATTTAATATCTCCTAACACCTCTTCCATATATAGCTTTGTAATTATTGTAGTCATGACATCCTATTGAGTATTGACATGACATTTTCAAGGCTAGTAATGTATGTTGGAGGACAATTCAATATGTACTATATTTTTGCATGATTTCTTTGACTTAGAGTGTAGATTTTCTTTTGTAATCAAGCTATAATTAGTACATCAAATGTTACTGAATTGTTAAAATGTGTATGTATGTATACAATATACATAAATTGAAGTAACAATAATAAAGTATCTTTTATAAATACCTATGTTGGGACATTAACACACATATATCATTCATATCATTTACTTGTGACTTATAATGCATAAGCCAATGCATATATTTTAGGCATGTTTGAAATAAGTCAACTCTCCCAAGTGACTATTATTAAAGACCCAAACAATAAAGCAATTCTAATGTCTTTCAATTTTATAAAAAGAAATAGTTTTATTAATTGATTCAATAAATAACAACATTATATAATACAATAATTTAAAAATATTGAAGTTTATGTATTTTAAATTCAGAAGTCAAAAAAACTAAAAAAAATACAAAACCTAATAAAAACAAATCCGAGATGGTTCAAAACATTAAAATCCTCTGCATACCTTTTCTTTGTATAACATTTAAACCTCATTAACATACAATGTAATTTATATTCAATAATTCAAGTACAGAAATGTAGTTTGGTACATACCTGATAAATTCAGATAGTGTTCTTTCAATATTCATAAGATTATACTCACAGAAACTGACTTCCTTGAGAAAATCCAATACCATTAAAACCTTCTTTAAGTTTAGGGTCATTAGCTAGCTTTTCACATACATAATCAACTTGTGCATTAGGAAACATGAAATAACCGTTCTCTAAGTCCTCCACAGTTGAGTTACCAATTCTTAAAGATTGTACATAAACTCCCGGTATTTCTTTTTCTAGATAAGTTTTAAAATATCCTAAACTGTATGCCATACAACATGTATCACCTACAAGAATAAAATGATAAAAATTATTTATGAAATATTTTTTTTACAATTAAATATCTTATAAATTATAGTTTCTAGACCTTACCCATTCCATGCCACAAAACTATAGGTGTGGGTTCAGCAGATAGATACTTTAATAATAATAGAACTATTAACCACTTCATTTTATTCTATTTACTGCCGTTTGTTTTCACTGGGTTTATTTTATAAAACCTCAAATATAAATTAAAATCAATAAGTATATTTTTTGCATTGGAAGTAACGGATAAAATTTATTATAATTAAGTAATGGGAATGGAATAGCGACGCGCAAGTTGAATGAACGCAAATTATAACAAAACGGATAAAAAATTGTAAATTAAAATTATTCTCTTAGAACTTGTATCAGTAGAAATAGGGCTCACAACACTGAACACAAGTTTATCGAAGTGTTTACTGTTTAGTGTTTTGAATTTTGATGTCCAAGGCAATTTGTCATCTTGTATTTGTCAAAGTCAACTTATATTTTATAAATATACGTCAGAAGTGTCACCTGTCAAGTGAATTATGGAGTAAAAGTCGAGAACAGCGCCATCTACACTACAACTATCAAACTACAAGAAAACTCCTTGAAAACGCTTTATAGTAAATATCCACCTCAACAATAGATGGCGATGTTAAGCACAATCAGTGCAAACCTTGTTTTTTGCCCTCAGCAAACGCCAGATGGCGATACTAATAATCAGCCAAAGGTGATTTAATTTGATATAGGGTAAACTGTCAGTCATTGGACACAGCATAGTTAATGGACAGTCGCTTTTGAAAGCCAAAAAATAAGATAACAACAAACAGAGAGCGACATCTATAGTTATAGATAAAGCCTACTCAGAATTGTTGTAGTTCATAGGTTTTACGACAGGTGGCAGAAATAAAGTGACAATTATTGTTTGCCGACGACTGTCACGAAAACAGACAATCGTCTTATTCCGAGAGCTGGCGACGAATTTTTGGAAGGTCCGTTTGGCAAGTTGAAATTGTGAAAAAATATAATTTCGTGAATTAGCGAGTCCAGTCCCGCGAGTCTGGTATAGCTTTAGCGGTTATTTCGCTACTGCGCAGTATACATTTGCAAAAAAAATATCCAAAAAACATATTTTTGGCAACTTGATTTTTGTTTAATCCTTTAATTTAGCTTTCATATAATTCAAAAAAAAGAACCCCAGACGATTTTGTCGGTTATAAAGTATTGCCAGACCTCTCCAAAGACTCATTTTTTTATTCCAAAAAACATACTTTTGGCAATCTGAAATTTTAATCACGTATTTATTGAGTAATTTTCAATAATATTTGCAAATCGCCAGACGAATTTAGCGGTTTTAAACCCTTCCCAGACATAAATAAAGTTTACAAATTAGTACTACAAAAAAGTCTTTTGAGGTGTAAGAAAGATAGCTTATCGAGGTATGCCAGCAGCTGATGGGGGCCCAAGGTCCTCGCGCTGTGATTGGTTATCGAGAAACCGCACGTTTCGAGTATGGTTCGGGCTCTGCGTTCACAACAGAGTATTTTAGAGTAGTTTATTAGGGTTCCGTACCCAAAGGGTAAAACGGGACCCTATTACTAAGACTCCGCTGTCCGTCCGTCTGTCTATCCATCTGTGACCAGGCTGTATCTCATGAACCGTGATAGTTAAACAGTTGAAATTTTCACAGATGATGTATTTCTGTTGCCGCTATAACAACAAAACAATAGAATAAAATATATATTTAAGGAAGCTCCCATACAAAAAAAATGGAAAGTCCTCGGCCAAATCCTTATAAGGATAATTATCCTGGGGATGGGTGGTTTAAAGCATTTTTAAAAAGACACCCTGATATTGTTCAACGGACTAGTGAGGGAGTCACGCAGTCTAGTGCAAACATCTCAGAACTAGACATAAGGAAATGGTTTACTGAAATACACCAGTATTTAGAAGAAATCGGTCTATTGCATTTGTTAGATAATCCTAAACGAGTATTCAATGGCGATGAAAGTGGCTTTCAGTTGTGCCCAAAAACAGGGAAAGTACTGGCTGTCAAAGGAACTAAAAATGTATACAGTGTAGAGACCAATAATTCCAAATAGTCAATTATGGTCATGTTTACGTTCTCAGCTTCCGGAGAAGCCTGCCCGCCTATGGTTGTCTATAACTACCAGAAAATTCCACAAAAAAATTCTGATGGGATTCCAAAAAAAATGACTGGGGTGTAGGTTGAAGTGATAATGGATGGATGACATCGGAACTGTTTTTTGAGTATATAGAAAATGTTTTTTACCCTTATTTTGTCCAAAAAGGTATGACACTGCCAGTAATATATTTTCTTGATGGACATAAAACCCAAGATGGGTTTTTATGTCCATCAAGAAAATATATAAAATATATACTTACAGTGTCAGCAAATTATGCAAGGAATTGGGCATTGAACCTATAGTATTTTACCTAATGTATTTATTTTATGAAAAGTGATTGAAATATAATACAATGGTATACGCAACAAAATTAAAAATGTTGATGATAATGAAAATTATAATCTTACTAATTTCAGGATTTTTTTGTTATTAATTTGCATAATATGTAAAAAAAACAACATTTGAACTAATTTTTCATTTCATTTTGTTAATTTACCATTTGCAACAGAAAAAAATATATAGGACTGTTTTTCTTATTGTTAAGAGGTTTCATATATTCAATAATGTAATTCAATAAAATCAGTGACTACGGTACGTTTTATCGTGTAAGTTTATTATAAGACTTTATTAAAAAAAAAATAGCGTAGAACACTAAATGTGTAGATTATTAGTACTACCACAGATCACTCACTGAACTACCGACTATTTAGTATATATATTACGTACAATATATAACTTAAGTAGCTTTTACTGTTAAGTGTTAACCCTTAAATGTGGAATCTGATTTTGAAATATATTTTTTTCTTTTCTGAAAAAAAAAATGCTTTTATTTCAATCGCTTAATGGCATTGCATTAGCCTGCAATTACCTAGCAGGAACTCATAATTAAGCTCAAGTTAGTATCAACTATCATTATCATCATCGTGTTGATAAATGATTTTATTCATATGCCACACATATCTTTACGTTTTTCAGTTTAGCCTAACAGATTGCAATACGCCATTTTTTTATTAAATTTACAGAGTACCAGGTTAATTCAATTGAATACGACTCATCTGTTAGGTAATGGACTGAAAAGTAATTGTTCCTATTTAACGGAATGTTAAGATTTAACAAACATGATTTTCTTCATTCTTAGCTCGATATTATTTTGATGACACCCTAAGATAAGTAGCTGTGGTAGAAAAAAGTACCTATCTACTACCTATGGATATTCTTGATGATAAATAAAACCATTTACATCAGACAAAAATCATATTTTATTTCTTGGACTCGTACATACATATATGTATACACTCGAATGCTATCACACATTTTGGACTCTAGGTTTCTATTAATTTTATAATTTCAATTCAAAACAATGCGTGTTTATAACACACTAAAGTTGGTCTACTTCAAAATGGAGTTACAATTAACAAGTAAGATTTCTTATATATTTGAATTTATTTATTTTCTTCGTCAGTTTATTTTCTCCCACTATCATCACTAGTATCGGCTGTTAGTGTAATTGACACTTTATATTTATAAAAATATTTTTTTATCTTATATGATTTTGTTATATATTAGCGAACGTCTCGCCAGATACGCAACTTAGCATAACTTACACACTAAATCACTTTTTATTATTTATTCATAAATAGCAATTAGAAATTACTCTAATTAAATCACAGTCTCTGAAATTATAATCTAAAGATCGCGTTGGGATCATGTAACTAGAATTTCAGTCATAATTACATTTAATCATTATACATATTACTTGAAGTAATACGGTCCAGATAATAATTAGTGGACTAATTATTCAGTTTTAGATATCTTTGAACTCATAGTATCCTCATGGAGTCAGAATGTTTGATGATTTTATGGCCTATACTTAAGTGTTTGGGTGCGTCGAAGTAGTCGCTCGAGTCTGAAGATTCATCATGCCTCTTGCGATTGTATGAAGCTACCCTTCTCGCTCTAGTATCAGAATCATATGTAAGAGTAGGATGGAACCCCTTTCTTGATCTGAATGGAACGCGATATGGCGTACTGCTCTGCACATCTGACATAGACCTGATGTGTCTTCGTAATTTATATTCTTTAGTAAGTGGCGACAAGACGAACGCACCTTGTGATTTATTCTCTTCTACAGACCTGGAAAGAATAAAAAATTAGATTAATTTCACAAAAATGTTAATTTTGCTATATTGCATCTGAAACATTACGCAAATGCCATCATAATTTTCATGCTATCTTTATAAATAAAAATGAATACTCAAAAACTCGAGCGCAAAACTTGAGAACGGCTCGACCAATTTTCGTATGTTCCAATAAGGCATACGTAAATTTTTAATAAAGAGAATATATATAAAATAAGTTATAGTTTATATATATATATATATATATATATATATATATATATATATATATATATATATATATATATATATATAAAGTCGTGTTAGTTACAGCCGCTAGTGCTATAATAAAAGTCAATAACGTCTATTAAAGAAATTAGGACAATTAATATGGAATGATTTTTATCATCGATATATCAAGAGATAGCTAAATTAATAACTATTCATTGTTGTAATTAGATATCCAAACACAGAAGCCGCGGCAAATATATAATATTTACAAAGCGCTTTACATAAATATTTCACAAAATAAATACAGTAACAGTGCGATATGCTTATTTCATGGATTTTTCCATTATAATATTTCTACTTCTTGTCTTACTTTTCTTGTTTGTGTTAATATTGGTTTATATCTGTCATAGCGATAAAATTAATTTTACTGTTAATTATAGTATTTGTATTTTATATTATCATTAGCGGCTCACTCTCGCTTCGCTCGGGTTCGTCCGTGAAAAACAAATCTATCACACGGGAACCGTACATTTTTCAGGGATATGATAATGATATGTGCTATTACAGACTATAATCTATCTCTGTGCCAAATTTCATCCAGATCCGTTCAACTGTTCTAGCGTGATTGAGTAACAAACTTCCATCTATCCAAACTTCCGCATTTATTATTATTTTATACTAATAGTAGTAAGATAACATCGCATGTGTACATTTTATTAAATAGTTGTAATTATAATAATATACCTTGTTAATGCAAAATATAATATATTTTTTCACCCATTTTTATCAAGATATACTAATTAATAAATAAATTATTCATGAAAATGGGCGCGAGTTTTACTATAATCAAGCTGCATATTTTAATTATTCTGTGTTTAAAATGATACATTATCATAATAGATAATTAATAAATAGTAAAAGATAAATATTATATGTATTTTAATATGGTAAACATATTTATATTTCATATTATTATAAATAATAATAAAATTTATCATTCAAGTCATTATGACATTAGTGTTTATATTAATATGAAATTGTAAAATTTAATTTAATTTGTAGAAATAAAATATAAAAAATCACCTGTTTAAAAAATGAAAAATGATGTTAGGTAACACTGACATTCCAAAAAAGGTTTTTGCACTCTGGATACACCGACGCATAAACTATAAAAACAGCGCGCTTAAAACATACGCAGTAATAAAAAATATTCAAAACAAAACTATGGCCTCCAAGTCTAAGGAGTTATAAATACAACGTAGTGCGGTTGACATTTTTAATATATTAATGTATTTAATAGTACCTACTCGCAAAAATGTAATTTTGTTAAAACAGTCATTTAAAATCAAGGGTTTTACATATGAGTATCTTTTAATACGACGTTTGGCTCAGTTTGTAGTGACCCAACTTTCGGTGCCAGTGGTTGCGGGTTTGAGTCCCGCTGGGGGCATTCATTTGTGTGATGCGCACGAATGTTTGTACTCCAGTCATGGGTGTTTATATTTATAACATGTATGTATTTAAAAGTTATATAATATGAGTAGCGTATCAACTACCTGGTATCCATAACACAAGCCTCATAGCTTGCTATGGAACTAGATGGTGCTGTGTGTTAATGTCCCAAAATATTTATTTTATTTCTTTTATCTATACATATAATAAAATTCCAACTGAACATTAAATATTTTTTGGAAAATCTTATTGAAATAGACATTATTATCGATACAGAGGCCGAATCTATAGTTTTTAGAATTTTTGTCCGTCTGTCTGTTACCGCATCACAGAAAAACTTCTGGAGGGATTTTGATGAAATTTGGTATGTTCATAGCTGGTTATCCGGGTCAAACATATAGGATACTTTTTACCGCGAGAAAATGTCTCATTTTTGAAAAAAATTAAAAACTGCAATATGTAAGAGTACTAATATGTAAAACCTAAGAATTTGGTTTTTGGTCATCTGAACACGGGCGGAGCCGCGGGCAATGCTAGTTATATAAATAAAAGCTGCAACCTGCGACCTAGGTACTGCACTTTTTTCGTATCCTTATAACTTCAGTTATCGAGTGATTTCCTATTAAAAGCATATTTAAGTTCAAAGTCTAATTTTCTTAAAAAATAGTATTTATAGACCCAATTACAATTTTATTATATCATATTTAGATTTTCAGATTGTAAACAAAAACTAAGTGCTTCCCTAATGGCTAGATGATGTTGTGTCTAACTTTAGGTTAATTAAGCTATTACACTATCTGACATCGATTAAAACTATATTACAATATTGTTTTTATCCTTATTCATTTGAAATACTTATTACTGTGAATCATTACTAATATTTTTATCTTTATACAAACATACATACATATTTACATACATACCTACTAGACATACTATAATAACATAATAATATATAACATAATAGACTACCTATTTAGACATGAACGAATTAGCCACATTCGTTCATGTATTTAGATTTAATGAAGAGTTACAAATATTGTTTTTAGAATTTCTAACAGATTTGTGTATTTATGTAACTGTAACTTATTGTTACATAATTGCAAAAAAGAGAAATCTAAGTTTTTTTTATTTATGTCAATCAAGTCTACCAACATAAAATATTCGTGAATATAAATCAATAAGTAAATATGTTTGTTATTTCTTCATAATGTAATTGCTTAACGAATATGAGTGAATTCAGAATAAAGATAGCTTTTATCTTGAAGCACACAGATTACTTCTCATTAACGGTCAAATAATACTTAAATTCAATATAGATAATATTGATGACTAGTAAACATTTTAATAATTTTAAAATAATATATAAAAAAATTATTATCTTATACGTATATTTTATTAACATTTAGGTATGTGTCTTAGTCAAAAAAAGCAAAAATTTATGATAAAAGGCATCATAACATAGAAAATAGATATTACCGACAAAATTAGTATCCTACTAATCATTATATATAATAAACGCGAAAGTTTATGAGGATGGACGGAAGGATATTTATTACTCTTTCGCGCAAAAACCACTGAACTGATTTTGATAAAACTTTACAGTAATATAGCTTAAACAGCATAGTAACTCTTAGGCTATAGACTATAATACCTATATAATTGCATTACGCAAGCAGAGCCGTTACCTATACTCGTATGTTTACGAAATACTAGCGACTCATCCTCGCTTCGCTCGGGTTCGTCTCTAGCTTGATTCCACATACAAACGTTCATCCCCATTTTTTACCCCCTTAAGGGATGACTCCCGGGGTAAAAAGTGTCCTATGTCCTTCCCAGGGTCTCAAACTATCTTACCAAAATTTCATCTAAATCGCTTCAGTTGATCCAGAGATTACCCCCTACAACGTTACGAACACACAAACTCACAAACTTTACCTCTTTATAATATTAGTATAGACAAAGCATGAGCAAGTTAAACTTGTTTCTCTGTAACATTACTATCTATTAATATTGACACAGTTATTAGCATTTTATACTTAAGTTCCAGTCAGTCATTCAAAACAATATTTATACTCCATTAGCTTATTGTTTGTTGTGTTGTGCCAGACCATTAACCACTGCCGTTTAACTTAACATAAACTGTCCGTCTGCATCATTGTAAAAGCACTATATGCGGTTAAAGTGTATTTATATCGTACGAGCAAGCGTTTTCGTCATATTTTGCTAATGCAATATTATACCTATCGATTTCCTGTTTTAATTAATCTATACTCTATACTAATATTATAAAACGAATTTTTTTTTGTACCTTTGTTTGTAATGGATAAATTAATAAACCACTAGACCAATTTTAAAAATTCTTTAACCTATCAAAAGCTACATTATCAGCGAGTAACGTGGGTCTTATTTTATTTTCAAAAAATTAGAGATCCCCATGAAAATTGCAATAATGTAATCTAAGGTATCAAAAATTGGCCTATAACAGCTAGGGACGAACTCGAGCGAATGAAAGTGAGTCGCTAGTATCATTATACTACCTATTTAAAACCAAATCACTTCCGAAAACACAATAATTGGATTTAAAACAATTATATAGGTGGGTAATACAGATATTTATAATGCCTTAATGCTATCATGTCTTCAAAGATATCAACCAATGAAATCTTACAACTAATTAAAAAGAAACATTATATTTAACAGGTATAATGCCTTTTGCCTTTAAGTAAAATAATTGTTATTAGATTGAAATTGACGGCCATTGTGCATTACAAGTTACAACAAGATGTTAAATTGTTAAGACTATCAGTATCAAGGCAATTGACTCTATTTACATATTCTACATATATACAAGTTCACGATTTGTTGAGAAATAATAATATGTTATTAGCGTACGTTCACATTGTATGAAGGTTATGCGACAAGCAAATTATTTTTATCAAATATTCATATAGTGAAATTAATACATACTAATATTATAAATGTGAAAGTGTGTTTGTTTGTCCTTCTTTCACATCGAAACGAAGTCACGGATTGGCGTGACTTTTTGAACGGAGATAGTTGAAGGGCTGGAGAGTGATATATGCCACATTTTACTGCGGGTGATTATCTCATTCCCACGGAAAAAACACGTTATAATACAACCTTAAGAAAATATTTATGATCAGAATTACTTGAAACTTGATATTAATGCTCTTCAATATAATTAAATAAATACGTGTTTTAGCATTTTCTACAAAATTCATCCCATAAGGGTAAAATAGGGGATGAATTTATCTATATATTTATCTTCTAAAATAATTAATAAAACAATACGTGTATCGGATTTTTGCACAAACGAAGCCTGTTCTGCTAGTAATAATATAAAAATATATATATTTTTAAATATATTTGCACGATTCTGTTTCGCTGCGGTTCTTCATCGATTGTGGCTCAATTTTGCTTATATAAGAGCATTCGAAGTCACGCTTGAAGGCCATGGAGTCAAGGAAATCGCCTCTTCCGTGACCAAGGCACGTTAAAAAGTAATCAGAAAAATGTATCAAAGTACTATAGCAAGCTAATACAATAGAATAGTTTCTATGATTGAAAGATTTTCAAAGGAAATATTAATAATACAAGCGGCTTACCCTCGCTCCATTCGGGTTCGTCCCTAGGTGATTCTTTGACATAACTTTTTTATTTATGAACCGATTGAAATAAAATAAATGGTAAATGTTAAATGAAGCTTACCATAATACATTAGTGGAAACCGCACCCAAATCGGTTAAACCGTTTCTGAAATTAGCGCGCACAAACACACAGACAAACAGACAAAAAGTTTAAAAATCATTGTTTTGGGTTCTATTGCATTAATAAAGACCCTTATTATACCTTATTATATGTAAAATTACGGAAGAGTAACATTTGTTAACAAGTAATCTCATCACGTGCAGTCCTTTCGGATTCTATATGATATCACCCATTAAGTAGGTACAAGCTTATTTGGTCTTTATTCCATGCACCCTATTCCCTAACGCATGCTCCGAAACACATTTTGTTTATTATTTTCATTTCAGTATCACAAAAAAATTGTCATTCGTTGCATCCTATTCGCTTTGATTATCACAAAAGTAGTAAAAAAATATGGTAAACATTTTCGTCATTTTAATTTCTTTAGACCGAGGATGTAATGAGATAAAAAAAATCGAACCAACAATCTCTGGCGTACTAAGAATTGCTATAGAACGTTATAATTTCACCCAATGTTATTATATTATACATCATAGTAATTAATCTATACATATAATAAAATTCATACTAACCCGAATCTGTACATAAGTTATTTTTTTGGAAAATCTTATTGAAATAAACATTATTATCGATACAGAGGCCGAATCTATAGTTTTTAGAATTTTTGTCTGTCTGTCTGTTACCGCATCACAGAAAAACCACTGAAGGGATTTTGATGAAATTTGGTATGGTCATAGCTGGTTAACCGGGTCAACATATAGGATACTTTTTACCGCGGGAAATTATCTCATTTCTGAGAAAAAATACAAAAACTGCAAAAAAAGAGTGTACTAATATGTAAAACTTAAGAATTTGGTTTTGGTCACCTGAACGGGGGCGGAGCCGCGAGCAATGCTAGTATATTATAATATTGTCAATTACGTACGTATATCAATTGGAGTAACTAAAGTATATTAATGCATATCCTAACCGTAATTTCCGATACTGTCTTATCGTAGACCACATATTAAGCAAATATACTCATTACTCATATACTTATAACCATTCAACTTAAACAGTATCTATTGTGCAATATACTATTGTTGATATAATAATAAATTGCTATGAAACGCTTATTATATTACTAGCGCCTTTGGACACCTGTTAGTGAATTGTTAGTATAGGCACAGATAATATAATACTATACTAATAGGTATGATGAGTTGTTGTGACTTGTATTATAAGTTACTAGCGGACCCGACAGACGTTGTCCTGTCTACACGTCTTTAATTTGAAAATTTCAAACTTTTTTTAATAATTTTTTTGATGAAAATTATTATTCAAATTGTGAATCTAAACCATTCCCAGATCCCCTTGAACACACACAAAAAATTTCATCAAAATTGGTCCAGTCGTTTAGGAGGAGTTCAGTCACATACACACGCACACAAGAAATATATATATTAAGATAAGGTATTTTCCAGTGGCAATGAGATAATTTCCCGCGGTAAAAAGTAGCCTTTATCACAAAAAGAACAAAGAAACAAACAAACAAACCGACACACAAACGAACGAACAAACACACTTTCACATTTATAATATTAGTATGGATGACATTTTCAAATTAAGTAATAAAAAGAAAAACGATAAGGTCGAGTTAGGACATTGAATGTTTCTTAAAATATTGACGGGATGTTTGAGACAGAGTAGAAATAAGAAAACAGATATTTATAGATAGAAATAAATACACTTATGGCATCATAGACAGAACCTAGTATCAAATACCTACATAAGCATATATTTGTACATAAAAAAATATGATGATACCTACATAGTTTGTGCATGTTTATATGTGCACTAGCATTGCCCGCAGCTCCGCCCGCGCTAAGATGACCAAAAACCAAAATTTCTTGGGTTTTACATATTAGTATACTCTTACATTGCCGTTTTTGTATTTCTTCTCAGAAATGGGACATTTTCCCGCGGTAAAAAGTATCCTATATGTTGACCCGGTTATCCAGCTACCACAATACCAAATTTCATCAAAATCCCTCCACTGGTTTTTCTGTGATGCGGTAACAGACAGACAGACAAAAAATCTAAAAACTATAGATTCGGCCTCTGTATCGATAATAATGTCTATTTCAATAAGATTTTTCAAAAAATATTTAATTATATAATTTTATTATATGTATAGATATTCAAATAAACAAAATAATATAGCTTTCCCTAGAGACGTCTTGTAAGTCACAATTTTATTTTGTACTAAGCTTTGCCCGCGGCGATGCGATGGTCGGCGTAAACGGTTATCGTGTAAATATTTCCCGATTTTAGCAATGTCTAAAGAGTCTTTTATCTAGTTAAGTATTACAACGAAATAGCATGTAAATCTTCCTCTATATTACAAAGCACAAACGAACAACCACGTTTTTATTTATATAGATATTTTGTAAAAAAAAATATATCAGTTTAAATTATTTGTAAGAAATAATTTATATAAAAAATGGCAAAGATTAAAATTAATAGGTACGTTTAAAAAATACAAAACGCTCGTCTTTATCTAGTCCGCGTTAAAAATAGCTTCCATACCTAATGAATGAGATCAAGATCATCTAAACACTTAAATAAACATGCGTGAGTTTTTTTAGAACAGAATAATGTTCGTAAATTTATTTTAGACCATAAAAATATTATATTATTACAATAATATTTTCATGAAAAAAAAACATTAAATAACATATTTATTTGTTTACAATAAAATCTCAAAATGTTTATTTAAATGTATTTTAATTTTTACTAAGAGGGCAACATTTGACATGTCAATTGATCTAATGGCCGGTTTACACGTGTCAAGTCGTTTAGTAAGTCGTTAACTAAATTTTAACTTAATTTTAAGTGATTACTTGCGTGTAAACAGACAATTTAGTAGCAAGTTGCAAGTTAAAATTAAGTTAACTACTTATCTACTAAATTAGAATGTTTCCTATTTTTTCGGTTTAGTTGGTGGGCGGGGCTTGTCACTTGACACGTTTGGACACTTGTTTAGTTACAAACGCATAAGTAGTTTAGTAAAACGCATAAGTAATGACGAGCTAAATTTAATTATTTTTCGTTATTTTTTTGTTAAGAAGCATATTTAAAAAAATAATGCATACCTATGGAACGTAAAAAGCATGAATTATCTCGCTTAAAACAAATTTAAGGACAGAATTTACGATTTAAAAAAATATATATATTTTTATGACTGAACTAATATAATTATATAATTTTATAAGTATAGTTGTTTCAAATTATAAATATTAATAATTATTTTTATTGTTCATATTATTCTAATTTTAACATTCATTTATATTATGATTATTTAATTATAGTAGTTAATATGTGTAATTCTTTAATTTAATTTCATCTATTATAAATATTTATTAGAAATTGTATTTAACATTTTATATATATAATATCAGGATTTTTTCGTGAAGCATAACACAATGTGATTCATCTAAAACAGAGTTTTATTTAAGTAAATACAGATAAATTTTACATAACCAATATCAACTAATGAAATACTAACCTAAAACAGAGAATCGACAATTAAATGTTCATGCTTTACTATTTTTATTATTAAAACTTAAATCGTCTTTTGCACTTTTAAATTAAATCAAATTCACAAACATAACTTAGTTTTAATGTAATTATTAAACAACATTTGTAATTTAACTATACGTTATTATTCGATTGGAAAAAGAAACCTGACACACTCTAATGTCAATGTCAGTGTCAACACAAAGCTTACATCACCCTCCTTCGAAAAGTAAATTTTTTCAACTTAAGTTGAGTAAAATTTAGCTACAAAATCTAAAAATCAACAAGCATAGGAATGAGCTTTGTGACATGATATAGTCCAATAGATCTTGTACCACGACCAGTATTTATTTTAAAAACTGAATCCGATATCTTTTTTTCAATCTCAAAGGGACCAATTCTGATTTCATCCATCTTTTTTTTGTTTAATCTGTTTCCATAATCAACATATACCTTATCTCCTTTTTTAAATTCATGTTGAACTCTATTCTTGGCAAATAAATTTTTATTATATTCATGCGATTTTATTGACCTTCGGAGTGCTATTTTCCTGTCTTCTTCTAAATTTTTTGTTAATAACTGTTTTTCTTTTAATTCATGTGGTAACAAGTCTGTAGACTCGCCAGATAGCAAATACCTAGGAGAAAATCCTGTTACAGAATGATTTGTTTCATTGTATCTATTTCTACATTCTTCTGCTATTTTTGACCAATTTGTTTTTCCTTTTGATTCATTAATTTTGCATCTTATTTTATTCACAATAGTCTGGTTTAGCCTTTCGTTTAAACCGTTTGAGAACGGTGCGTCTACCGCTGTAAAAATTAATTGAATATTTCGGTTCTTAAGGTAATTTTTGAATTCAATCGAATTAATAGCTGGATATTGATCAGAGAGTAAGATGTCTATTGTTTCTTCCTTAGGAATTTTTTTTATAAGTTTGATGAAGTCACGAGCATGTTGATTCTTAGAACATAGGATATATGCGTACCTAGTGAAATGGTCTACTAGTAGATGTAAATATCTTTTTGTTGATCTTCGACTCCCGAATCCTCCTATTGTGTCCAGTGACATTATTTGAAAGGGTTTATTGGCTGGGCCTAATTGCGACATAAAGCCATATTTTCTATTTAGCCTTGTTTTATTTTTTATGCATATCTCACAGTTTTTGCATATATATTTAATATTTTCTGATAGATTTGGTGCAGTATAAAAGGGTTTTATTTTAGATTCTGTTTGATTTATTCCAGTATGACAATATTTTTCATGGGTCTTCCTTATTATAGTTTTACTGTAATCTTCACTTAGAACTATTTTTTTCCTATTTTTTCCACTTTTTTTATAATAAATTCCATCTTCTAAAATCATGTTTTTTTCTAGTTTTTTTATTTGCAAATTTTGTGCTTGATCATATTTTATGTCATGAATATCAATAATATTTACTGTTCTTAAGTTATCTTCATTATTTGCATCAATGTCCAATACTGGGTTTCGGCTGAGACAATCTGCTTCAGTGTTATTTTTTCCTGGAAAATATTTAATTTCACAATTATATTGTGACAGATAATGTGACATATCGCCTAATTCATCGTCAGGTCTGTTTCTTATATTTAACTTCTCTAGAGGTTTGTGATCTGTATAGACAGTAAAATGGTTTCCAATCAACCAATGTTGCCAAAACTTTATGCTCTCTTTTATGGCTAAACATTCTAAAAATATCGCTTTTTTATTTTTTTGTGATTCATTTATTTTTTTAGAAAAATATGCTACCGGTTTTTCTTCGCCATTGTGCTGAATTTGTTTCAAAACTGCTCCTATTCCTATGGCACTGGCATCAGTATAAATAAATATTGGTGCTTTTGGATCATAAATGGCTAGTATTGGTTTGGAACATAGAAAATCTTTAACTTTCCGGAATGCATCCTCACACTGTTCTGTCCAATTAAATCTCTGATCTTTTCTCAGCAATTTATGTAAAGGGTCAAGAACTATTGAGACATTCGGAATGTATTTTCCATAAAAATTTATTTTTCCTAAAAATTGTCGTATTTGTCTTCTATTTTGAGGAGCAGGGAAATCTTTTATTGATTTTAAATTGTCTTTTAGAGGTGTAATCGTATTCTTTTGTAATATATGACCTAAATACCTAACAGAATCACATGCAAACTTACATTTTGTTAATTTTAGCCTAAAACCTTCTTCTCGAATAGCCTCCAGCAATTTTTTTAAGTGTGTGATATGTTCATCAAATGTTTTAGAGAAGATCAGTATATCATCAATAAAATTCACTGCAAATCCTGTCAGACCATTTTTTCTTATAATATTTCCTAGAATCCGTTGAAATATAGCTGGTGATGTCTTAAGGCCGAAGGGTAAACAGGTCCATTGGTAATGACCTTCTTGAGTTACAAAACCAGTTTTGTATCGGTCTGTAATTTTTAAAGGAATAGACCAAAAAACTGAATTTATATCCAGAGTTGTAAAATAATTACAATTTATTGTTTTTGTTATTAAGTCTTCTATGAGTGGAAATGGTTGTGACTGAGGTATAATTATTTTATTTAAATCTCTGAAGTCTATGCATAATCTACTTTTTTTTCCTTCGTCCCTTTTAAAAGCTAAGGTAACAGGTGCTGCAAACGGACTGTAAGATTCTTCGATCAATTCATGTTTTAAAAGTTGTGAGATTTGATTTTCTATTTCTATCTTGTCTTGGACTGAACATCTGTATGGTCTTTTATAACAATATTTTTCAACTTGTAAATTTATACAAGCTTCATACTTCTTCACTTTTCCAGTGTCATATTTATTTTTCGCAAAAATTTCCATATAACTATCCAATAATATGTTTATCTGTTTTTTTTGATCAGTATTTAAGTATTCTGTATCTATATTAAATTTGTTTGTATCTATACCTTCATTAAAGTTTACTGCATATTCTTTTTCTTCTATATTTATTTCCATATTCTCAATCTGTTTATCTTCAAACATATTTTTACTACTTATTTTGAAATTGTCTGTTTTTTGTATTTGGATATTTAAATTCTCATCATGAGTCAACCCAAATTTCTGTATTGAATCTAATCCTAATATTAGATCATACTCAAAATTTTCATTTTCAAAGATAAATGCATTTATTTTTATCTTCTTATGCAATAACTCCGCATCTAGTGTAATTAACCCTTTAGTTTTACCTCCTCCACTTATTGTTTTTATAGTGTTATTACAATAATTTGGCTTCATATTTGTAACTTGAACCAGTTTTGAATTTATTAATGTTATTCGTGAACCAGGGTCATACAGTCCCTTGGCTTCTAATGTATTATTTAACATCACTGTAATCTCAATTAGTGGAGGGAATTTTAGTTTTTTGGATCTTCATTACTCAGTTCAACTTTTAATATTGAATTAGAATTAAGGTTTTTGTCATCTGTTATTTTTTTTCCATAGTTATACCAGCAAATATTCTCTGGATGAAATCTATTTAATTTTCCTTTATTCTCACAAATCCTGCATGATTTTTTTTCAGTTTGTTTTATTTCTTGTTTATTGTATTTATTTCCTGTGGTTAAGTTTTTCTTTGTGTCATTTTTCCTCGTTAAACTTTCTAGTCCTCTTATGCAGTTATACAAGTCATTTACTTCTTTAAGGCTTTCTCTATCTATTCTATCCATTATGAAGTTTGGTAGACCGGTGGCAATCAAATAAATCATGGTCTGTGTATCTATTGATTTGTTTATTTCTAGTAACAATCTCTCTTTTTTGAGAGCATATTCTAACATTGATCCTTGTATATATTTAAAATTCATAGCGTACCTGATTGGCGACCAGCCTTTATCAGCAAATGTTTCACTTAAACTTTTCTTCCAAACAGACCAATCTGAATCTATAGTATGTTTAATAATCATTGAGGTGTACCAATCTATACAAGTATCTTCCAATAATAATCTTAGAATTTCTACTTTTTGTAAATCTGTATCTATTTGTAAACGTGTACATTCACTTTCAAAAGTATTTAACCATTGTTTAACATTTGTTGTATTTCTTGAAAACTTCTCTATTGAAAATTCTGTTACTAATCTCGTCTTATTTTCTGTTTTTTTTAATAATGTTGGTTCTGTTGATGACAACTCATGACTTTGTTCTAATTTTTCAAGTAAAAACCCATCAAATTGTAAGTTGTCATCATCTAAATATGTTGATTTCATTTCCTTGGTTAATGTTATCCAAACCTGTCTCTTATCATGCCTTTTCTGGAGAGATTTTTTTATTTTGTCAAATATTTCATGCTTTAATATTTCTTTGTGTAAATGCACTGATTGATACTCCCTAGGCACAACAAAAGTTTGGTTTTGTGTATCCATAATGGAGGTTATGGCATACATATTTGTCTTATTATCATCCGGTTTGGCTTTTATCATAAATTCAAATCTTAATTTCTCCATTGTATAGGTTAACAATTATTTATTTTTATTTTTTTTTCACATGTATATGAATTGTCGATTTATAATATCAGGATTTTTTCGTGAAGCATAACACAATGTGATTCATCTAAAACAGAGTTTTATTTAAGTAAATACAGATAAATTTTACATAACCAATATCAACTAATGAAATACTAACCTAAAACAGAGAATCGACAATTAAATGTTCATGCTTTACTATTTTTATTATTAAAACTTAAATCGTCTTTTGCACTTTTAAATTAAATCAAATTCACAAACATAACTTAGTTTTAATGTAATTATTAAACAACATTTGTAATTTAACTATACGTTATTATTCGATTGGAAAAAGAAACCTGACACACTCTAATGTCAATGTCAGTGTCAACACAAAGCTTACATATATTATTGTTTTAAAGCCGGAAATGTAATTAATGCTGTGTATGCCTATAATTAATGCTTGTTCTAGAATAAGTAATCTTATAATATAATAATTAAGAATGTAGGTACAATGTATTGTTGGCATATCTTGCAAATAAATAAATAAATAAATCTTGAATGAAATAAAGAGCTTCAACTCAATTCTTTTATTGAGCACAGATTACTTCGCCAATGTCACGTAGAATGGAGAAGACAACTAAAGAGCTTATCTACTTAACTACTAAACACGTTTGGACAGATAAGTCACTTAAAATTAAGTTAAAATTTAGTTAACTACTAAACGACTTAACACGTGTAAACCGGCCATAATATGCTTTCTTTGCTTTATAGCTAACATACAATTATTGTCAATTGTCATAAAAATGTATTTTAAGAATGTTTTAGTTTTATATCAAAAGGGGGTAATATTGTCCAATGTCCATTATGGATTTCATAAAAAAAATTTTTACATCATAATTTTTTTTTTAGTTCGGTTCAGTAGTGGAATCAGTGTGAACTTGAGATGTCCGTAGTCCGTACTGAAAATAGGATAGGAAGTGATTAATTGTTTCATAACAAAGAAAAACACGCGAAAAACATACAAAACCATACAACAGAATTTAGACTCTTGAGTAGTAATTGCACTGTAGTTCTAGAAGTACACAAAGAAATAATTTGAGGGCCGTCAAATGGCATTGAATTTTCGTACACAACGCCAAACTTATTTGTATAGAACAAAATACTCTTTGCACTAAATAAACACGCGTTTTTAAAATTAGCTCAACAAAGTGTACAATGTTCCAAACTAGTTCTTAGATATGTTCAATTTGATTATGAGACTATTATTATCGGTATATTTTGCTAGAGACAAGAAAAATTGGCAGTGGTAGCCCAGTGTTGACACCCTCGCTTGGGATACCGAGTGAAGTAGGTTCAAATCCCGGGTCTCTCACCTCTCATATTTTCATGTTCGAATCATTTCCAACATAATACCAATTCTCTTAAAATGAAGGAAAATATCGTTAGGAAATCTGCATGCTGAGAGAACCTAGCAAGTTTTTGAAAGACGTAAAGTCCGTGAACCCGCACGTGGCCAGCGTGGTGAACTATGGCCAGATACCCCTCATATTGATAGGAGGCCGGTGCCCAGCAGTGGTACTTTTTATATCAATGCGGGTTATTTATCTATCATGAGATTTTACATATTCTATGGTACTTACATAACAGTAATACAAAGCGAGTGAAAATCGTTTTCCTCTATAATGTTAATAATTACGTTCCACCACCGGATGTACGCTCCATCTGTTTCGTGTTATTCCTTCGATTGGATCACCTCTTGAACTTTCCGCTATATAATCGGAATAACGCGCTGGTAAATGTTCTATTCCGATTATTATTTATTCTTAAAAATATATTGTACATTATTGGGAGAGAGAGAGAGAGAGAGTTAGAGTTAAAAAAACGCCTAAGCGTAACTCTAATTCGTAATCTATTCTTAGTCCTAAGACTGTGCCAGTGCAAGAACGTACATACGTAACTGTTTAATTTAAGGTATATACGTAAGAATTACATTGGTTGTCTCTGGAACAGGTTTGAATCTGCTTATAGCAATACTTATTGTACGGTACATAATAAAACATAGGACTGGAAGCGCACCTTTCTGCCAAAAAAATATCTCGATAATTCTAAATTTCAAAGAGAAAAATTTTGCGATAGAATAAATTGTATTGAAATATAATTTGACAGACATTTATTCCGTTGTTTCAGTTCACTTTATAAATATTTTTAACAAATCGGTCACCATGTCTAAACATGTGACACATTGTACATTGTCGATTGAATGCTTTTATCGACTCCGATCGATTTTATCGATTAAATAACGTCTGATTATTTTGACATGCTGTTAGTACTAATTTTACGGCTAGACTATGAAAATATATGGGTTTTAATAATGGTTTGTATGGGGAGTCAACCTAGGGACGAACCCGAGCGAAGCGAGGGTGCGTCGCTAGTAATATTATACAGAGGTAAAGTTTGTGGGTTTGTGACGTTGTAGGGGGTAATCTTTGGATCTACTGGACCGATTTAGATGAAATTTGATAAGAAGATAGTTTGAGATCCTGGGAAGGACGTAGCACTTTTTATTCCGGAAATCATCCCTTAAGGGGGTTAAAATTGAGATGAAAGTTTGTTTTGGGAATCAAGCTAGGGACGACCCGAGCGAAGCGAGGGTGAGTCGCTAGTTTAATTATATTTACCTATAGTAATAATATCTTTTTCATTTAATATTTTACCTATTGTAATAGTTCTTTCATTTTCCTAGTACTAGTCGGTGCGAAGTACAGCAGCAATTATATAGAAGTAATTACTTATACACCTATAATTTTTATCTGGTATCTTAATTGAGGTGACAAATAACTACCTTGAATACATTGGAAATGCCTTCAAATGGAAATAGTTTCGTGTCAATAAGATATTTTCTTTAAATTTAAGGTAGGTACTAGGTAGTTATATGATTTACAATAACAGATATCGTTAACACCTCCAGGTAAATTTCTAAGACTATTAATTAAATTTCTAAGAAATCTATTGTTAACTGTAACGCCGGCCTGTCCGCGGTCGTTGAGGGATTATTCGTATAAACTATTTAAAATGTCTTCTTCTATCTGTACAATATAATAAAATTCTAACTAAGTCGAATCTGCCATATGTGTTGGAAAATCTTATTGAAATAGTCATTGTCATCGATACAGAGGCCAAATTTTTTGTTTTTTGTTTTTTTTTGTCACACTGTCTGTCTGGAAACGCATCACGAGAAACCCACTGGACAGATTTTGATTGATATGATGATAGCTAGGTATCCGGGTCAACATATAGAATACTTTTTACTGCGGGAAAATATCTCATCTCTGAGAAATACGTTCCTAAGCACGAACCCGAGCAGAGCGAGGGTGAATCGCTAGTTATTTATAAAGAAAAAAAGATATAAAATATCGATAAGCAAAAATAAAAGCTTTGCCAAGAACTCACATGTTGCCCTCATATATCACTTCGTAACGAACAAATTAAGATAATAAGTACCCAATTTATGATTATTTAAGATGGTGATACTTACATTATATTATGTTGAATAGCCAAGATTATTTTTATATGATAAAATACATAAATATAAATATTTCATCATAATTTATTTTGAGAAACATTAATTCGGTTGATCAAATCTTATAAGTTATATCTTACAATGTTTTTCACTTTTTATTTGGTACTTTATTTGAAGTAAATCATTAAAATAAAACAAGGCAGCCTCGCGTATGACTTGGTCAATGACCATGTACATATTAATGAAATCACGTGAAAGTGAAGTAAATATAATTTAAGTTTTAGAATGATTTAATATTTTTTAAACAATGTACTCGTAAGTATACATATAACAGCCTTTTCCTAAATGCATAAGAAAGTATATACGATACTTATAAGAAAAAGCAATTTTTAAATTTTTTGTCTTATAGTCTATCTGTCTGTCTGTTCCGGTTAATCCACAAAACGGCTAGACTGATTTTGACAGGACTTTCACTGGCAGATAGATGATAAAAGAGTAATTTAGGCTACTTTTATTTTAGAAAAATACTCAGATTTCCACATACAATTAAAGCTCATGAAATTATAAGACCGGTCAAAATAGACATTCAAGGTTACAATAATTCGCATAGAGCTGAAAATTGGTACAACTGTTGGGAACTGCATTATTAATAAAAATTGTACAATATGTAGGGTACGTATAAGTTTTTGTAGCTTAATTTACAACTAATATTTTTACTTGTATTGTGGCTCCAGTGATGTACCTATGTATGTATATACATATGTATACGGAAAACTCGAGCATATTACTCGTATGAACTTTTTAAATTTTCTAAATCGCTATATCTCAGATATGGTGATTCTTGGAAAAAAATAGTGTAAAAACAATTTTTATACCTAATTGCATGATCTAAAACTTTTGTCTGATTTTTTTTAAGATAAACTTGCTGTTCAGCAGAAAAATGCAAAATATCTATTTTTGAGAACCTTGACCTTGAATAATTATTTTTGCAGATATGGAGATCGATGGGGACTTTTCATATTTCATTTATGTTCCCAACATTCGTACCAATTTTTAGTTCTATGCGAATTATAGTAATCTTAGCCCTAATTTTTGGGCTAATTTAACGAACTATATGAACAAAATCTGTGTTAAAATAAATTATATTTTAACAGTTTATTAGTAGTGACGGGTCGATATTCGATATGCCAATACTTTTGGCAGTCGATAAATCAGAGCAAGGCAATACTAATTAAAGCAGCAGTTTTAGTATCGATCAAACTCTACCATTTATTTTCATCCACTATAACTTCTCTTATAAGTACGTTCAGTTATAATATGATAATAAGTAATAACTATTAATATGTATTATCCATACTTTAATATTATAAATGTGAAAGTGTGTTTGTTTGTTTCTTTGTTTTTTTGTTTGTCCTTCTTTCACGTCGAAACGGAGTGACGGATTGGCGTGATTTTTTGCGTGGGGAAAGTTGGAGGGCTGGAGAGTGACAAAGGCTTCTTTTTTCCGCGGGAGATCATCTATTTCCCACGGAAAACACGTTTTAATACAATACTAAAAAATATTTATGATCAAATTACTTGAAACTTGGTATTAATGCTCTTCAATAAAATTAAATAAATACGTGTTTTAGCATTTTTCGAAATGCATTCTATATGGGGATAAAATAGGGGAAGAAAGTTTGTATGACACTACCTTTTTAGAGACTTTTCTGTAGTTTTTGCCGCGAAACCGCGGATTTTACTAGTACTTCATATTTGCTAAGATCTGTCATTCTTCGATAACTAATTTTAAAGTCAATTTTTAAGACCTACATTTGTCCGTCCAAATAAACAAAGGAAATATACGAAAACAAAACTGATGCCAAATAGGACGAAGATCTTTAGTTTAAAAACAACATATTATTGTACCTTTGGACTCAAATATTTATTAAGTACTAGCATAGCCCACGGCTCCGTCCGCGTTCAGATGACCAAAAACCAAATTCTTAGGTTTTACATATTAGTATACTCTTACATTGCAGTTTTTGTAAAAAAATTTCTCAGAAATGAGACATTTTCTCGCGGTGAAAAGTATCCTATATGTTGACCCGAATAACCAGCTATGACCATACCAAATTTCATCAAAATCCCTCCAGTACTTTTTTTGTGATGCGGTAACAGACAGACAGAGAGACAAAAATTCTAAAAACTATAGATTCGGACTCTGTATCGATAATAATATTATTTCAATAAGATTTTCCAAAAAATATTTAATGTACAGATTCGGCTTAGTTACAATTTTATTATATGTATGTCACTAGAAAATGTACTTGTACTAATCTGTCATATTAATAGCAAGAACATCAATAAGTCTTCTAAATCCTTCTTTTTAGCTAAGATGTTTTCAAGATTTTATTGTGGGCAATAAGATTTTTAATTTATTGTTTGTACCTACATGTTATATATAGCTTAAATAAGTAACAAAACTGATTTCGACTACAGTAACCAGTGAAGCAAATAATTGGTATCGGAATATGAACAGTAGGTACCTCATTACATGAAACGATTGAACTTGACCCCGTACGTTAACATTTAGAGCAGTTTGGCAAGCGTTTTGAAGCAGTGCATTTAACTGAGTGAATATATGCTACACCTTAGGTATTTTTCATTACTGACTATAAAATATTCTTAGTGTCGACATAAATTTTATTCATAATTATATTTGCCATACAGATTTGACTACCGCGTTTAGGTCCAAAGCCTCATTTGCACGATGATAAGGTGTATATTGGATATAGGAAATAGATTAACCAATTATGTATTTAGTATTTACTATTTACATTTTGATTCTCAGCAATACGATAAAGGAATGCTAATACGTAAGACCTTCAGGAAGTTTATGTTAATATTATTGCAATTCCTTTTACTTGAATCAAATGCCACTAAGTAATGATAATATTCGGAAATTAATGATGTACATTCTTGTAATATATGAATTTTGAAGTGAAACTTCTTTAGAATCGTTGTGATTTGAAACTCGATGCAACGGAAATGCGACAGTAAAAAGAGACAAACATATAAATATATAGGATTAAGCCGGCGATAGAATGAGATAAAATACATTGCGATGATGCCATGGTAACCGTTGTCATGGTAACCGTTGTTATTTGATAGAATACATTACAAAGGAAGTGAAAAATAATAAAATTCATTACTGATTATTATGTAATGTTTATATTTATGTCAAATAAAATGTAAAATAACTTTTAAACTTGGTAAAAATAATATAAAAAAATCCTTATGATTATCCTACTCCTGATACTCTATATTCATATCATTTTCTGAAGTTTCACTTCTACGATGTGTGAATTGCACATTTTTTTTGCATACCGTTCTTTCTACTTTAGAAAATAAAAAATACGATAAACATAGGTATTTTTCAAATAGTTTCTAATTTACGTCTATATAGAGAAATAAAGAAAAAAAATCTAAAAAAATTGGCTAATCTTGTTATAACAGTTATGCCAAAGTATTTTTCAAATCAATTTTTGAAGTAAATGTTGTACTTTAGAAAGGCTTAAAGCCAGATATTTCATTAACCATGAAGTCGGAAGTCAATGTAGTAGACCTTCGTACAAACATACATCACTTCACTGACTCACTCGATAGGCTATATTTAGACGTATGCGCTTTAATAGTTTTGATTACGATCCAATCATTAATACGTGAAACAACAGAAGGTGAACTCCATAGATGTAGAATTTTAGTAGCATACTATAGATATGTTTATTTGTTTTATTTAAGGGATTCCTTTAATTATGTTTCTGCCACGAATTCTTCTGACTTTATAATAGTTATAATCCTGGAAATATAACCCCAACGCTTTTTAGACAAATGTTTAATCCCTCCACGACCGCAAACACACCGGTACAGTTAACAATAGATTTCTTAGAAATTTAATTAATTTCTTAGGAATTTACCTGGAGGTGTAAACACTCCATCGAGATTCCATATTTTATTCTTATGAAATTATCTTAAATTATTTATTATTCATAAACCATTATCTTTCACATATTAACTAAATATATTCAATTAAATGTGAATTATTAATAATATGTTGATTTATTCGATATTAACACGCAGCATCATCAGCTAGATCCATGGTAAGCTACGAGGCTTGTGTTATGGATACCGGATAGTTGATACAATACACATATATAACTTTAAATATATACGAAATATAGATATATAACACACAAGTAAATGGGCCCAGAGATACTCGAACCCGCGGCCGCTGGTACAGCAAGTAGGGTCACAACAAACTGAGCCCAACGTGTCGTCAAAAATTTCTATTATAATCATATCGATTCGACCTACTTTAATGGCGTGGCTTAATTTATTGCTACCACTAAAAGCTAAAAGCTAAGTGCTCCAATAGCTAAATAGAGCCTTACTGAAGAAAGGAATAAGCTATTCTGCTTTCATTGTAGCATGGTGTGGGTGACATTACAAACCGTAGGTACTGACAAATGTTACCCGCACTATCCTATAGTGAAAATACTATAGAGCTGTCATTTTTAACCGACTTCCAATTCCAAAAAGGAGGAGTTTCTCAATTCGTCGTAATCTTTTTTTTATGTATGTTCACCGATTACTCGAAGACGCCTGAACCGATATTGAATTTTTGTTTTGTTTCAAAGGCTTATACTTCCCAGGTGGTCCCATATAAATTTTATCGAAATCGGTCAAGCGGTTTTTAAAAAAATCAATAATAAATGTTTTTTTAAATAAATTGTCTAATAGGTAAATATTATGTATTTTATGTATCGAAATATATTAGATTTGCTTTGCTTCGGCTGGCACTATAATCTTTATCTATTCTAAATGAATCCGTTTAGTTATTTTTTACATTTTAGTGCCTAGAAGTCGGTTTTTATGTTTTGTTAAAAAGTTTTTATACTAAGAACTATTATGTTATTGCGTGTAAAGTCGAAACGATTAGATTAATGTTTATATCATGGATAGTTTAATTTCATTTGTGTGTTGTTTAAACGTAACGTTTTATGAAATAAAAAAAAACATTTTTTAATTATTCTTTCAAAGTCTTCGTAAATTCAGTGTAATGTTTAAATCTAAACTAACTGCATGTTTTCTTTAATTTTGGCAACCGTATTATGCATATAATTTACAATTCTTGCAATGTAGTAGGAAGTATGGCGAACATGGAGATCATTTAATTTAATTTTTAGTTTTATGGCTTTTAGGCGTGCCAGTAGGAAGAATTTACTTCATCAATGTCTTGTAGTATAGAAAAGACATAGTAGAGAAATAGAAAGATAATAGAAAGAGGTATAACACTAATAGGTATATAATTTTACTTACGACTAAATTAAATAAAAAAATGATAAAAAAACCCGACCATCTTGGACCGATTTTCAACAAACATAGCTAAGAACACTCCCGACTAATTCACCTTTCTATAAAAAATAAACATTATCAAAATCGGTTCATCCATTCGGGAGCTACGATGCCACAGACAGTCACATGCACAGATATGTTAAACTTATAACACCCTGTCGTTTTGTGTCGAGGTTTAAAAATATGAGCAATTCATTAAAATATGAGTAGGTATAATGCAAAGATGTAACTTTAAAATGTAATAGTCTTATTTGATGTTGTAACATTTAAAATTTCCTACAGACGTAATAATTTTGAATTTCGAGGTCAGTAAACACGTTGCAGATGGCATATTTAGTGCTCCGGTAACGGCCTACTTAAAAATTTATTGAATAAGATTGAGTAGTTCGACTTTTACATGTTCTAGTTCCAACATTTTTTCTTTATTAATACAGTCACGCTATAGCCACATAAGCATCAAAACTTAAATCATTAATTTTGGATTAAGGTTTGAATTTCTTTGATACAGGTGAAACCTTCCATTACTGCAGAATAGCCGTCGTTGTAACAAGTTCCTAATAATATTGTATTATTGATTTGTCACTTATTGCTTGTTTTACGTTATAAAATATTAAAACTTAGTAAGAAAATTAAGAAATGGATAAGTTCTGATTACTTTATAACACTCTAGCGCCTTAGCTTCGCTCGTGTCATTCCAATCATAGGGACGCCTATGATTCTTGGTATTATATCTACATCATTGCTTTATTTATTACTAGCATTCCCCGCGGCTCCGTTCGCGTTCAGATGGCTGAAAACCAAATTCTTAGGTTTTACAGTTAGTATACTCTTGCATTGCAGTTTTTGCATTATTTCTCAGAAATGAGACAGTTTTCCGCGGTAAAAAGTATCCTATATGTTAACCCGGGTAACCAGCTATCATCTTACCAAATTTCATTAAAATCCCTCTAGTTGTTTTTCTGTGATGCGGTGACAGATAGACAAAAATTCTAAACACTATAGAGTCGGCCTCTGTATCGATAATAATGTTTATTTCTATAAAAAATTTCAAAAAATATTTAATGTACATATTCGGCTTAGTTACAATTTTATTATATGTATAGATTTCTAACCGTTTAGGCAGAGCACGCAGATAAATAATTCAATTTGGCCAGTTTTCTTCCGACTCCAATTAAAGTTATTATGATTTCTGACGGTAAACACATTTTATTGGAATGAAAATAACTTATAGCACTCGACGGCATTGTACCTTCATATTAGCTAAATAACTTTCAAAATCTGGTTAATAGTTTTAGAAACCTTTTCTTTCTAAACTTACAAGCTTTACCTCTTTATAATAATTAGTGTAAGGTAGGTTATAATTAGTCATATAGATTTTGGTATGTGAACCAGCTAGTGACGGTGTGCTCGCGTGTTAATTTTTATTGTATCACCTCCAGGTACTAAGAAATTAATTATATTTCTAAGAAATCTATTATTAACTGTAACGCCGGCGTGTCCGCGGTCGTGGAGGGATTAAGTTCCTAATTTACCACTGTTTTATAAAGGCTTTTATTATTTTAGACTGGGTCCAGGTTTTTCGAAATGATATACTCGAGCGCCTAAACTGCGTGTCTTTAATCAGTTCCAAAACTTGTAACTATTTTACACGGTGTTGCCACTTGCCACTATATTTAAATAAACCATAGACAAGTATAAAACAACCACCACTAAGCTTATTGAATTCTTTGATCCACTCGGTCGATGGAACGAAAGCTTAGCCATGCTTTAGCTCATATTTTTATCTGATAAAAAAGATAATTCATAGAAGCGTGCTTCAGTGCGCTTAAACAAATGAAGGTACGTATAACAAAAAGAAATCAAACAGACAAAAATCATAATCTCTCAATAGTATGAGCAATTCATTTTTTTACTTTACATCTAATTAGGTTTTCACAACTCTAATAATTTTATTACTATTATATTTAATAACAAACTGACAAAATATACCCTGGTTATGTATCTCAACACTTTGTAAATCGTTTCAAGAAGTAGGTAATCTTATCATGACACAAATCCATTTATCGGGTGATCAATAATTATTACGAACAAAAACCGATTTTCTTAGATGACGTAACTAACTAAAGTCTTTAAACAATAATGATGTCATTGCACGAAATTCGATCGAGCTTACGTTACGTTTTCTCATAAATATTATGTCGGTAATAATGTTTCTGCAATTTTGATACGTACTACTATAGATGTTAATGCTAAAACGAAGTTTTAGGTGAAGATTATTAGAAATTACAACAGGAAAATATAATATACTAGCATTGCCTGCAGCTCCGCCCGCGTTCAGATGACCAAAAACCAAATTCCTAGGTTTTACATATTAGTATACTCTTACAATGCAGTTTTGTATTTTTTCTCAGAAATAAGATATTTTCCCGCGATAAAAAGTATCCTTATGTTGACCCGGATAACCAGCTACCATCATGCCAAATTTCATCAAAATGCCTGAAGTGGTTTTTCCGTGATGCGGTAACAGACAGACAGACAGACAGACAAAATCTCTAAAACTAGGTATAGATTCGGCCTCTGTATCGATAATAATGTCTATTTCAATAAGATTTTCCTAAAAATATTTAATGTACAGATTCGGCTTAGTTACAATTTTATTATATGTGCCTATAGATAAATGATATTAGGTACTATGACTTACTCGCAATACTAACTGTCAGTATTAATTAATAATCTGTGCTATCTACCATAGATAAAACAAATGTGTGCAACTTAAGAAATAACAATAACAATCGAATTGAAATCTTTGTCATATAATATCATTAAAGTTCATTCTCCGTATTAATCTGATTTTGCCACTTTTACATGCTTTACGAATGTACGTTTAAAAATGAGAACTCAATTCTTATTGGGGTGAGTCTTTCTTCCCAATACCACACACAGACTATTTGTTTATCATAGTTCATTCACGATTGTTTGATGCATTGAACAAAGACAATCATTGCCCGCGACGTCACTCCCATAGTTAATATGGAATAAAAGATACTCGTAAGAATGAGCATCCCTGTGGTGATATATATGTAGGTACGGCAAATTTCATCAAAATTCATTTAGGGGTTGAATAAGTTATCTACAAACAAACAGATAGAGGCTACTTGCTTTATAAATTTCATACAGGTACCTATCGACATATTCTGTTACAATTAAATAATATGTACGTAGATACTGGTAACTTTAATGAATGCAATGGACTTTCAATATAAAACTAACAAACTTCGTGAATGGCTAGAACACCGTATACCCTCAAAATGTCATGGTTGGAACGCTGAACTATCATGAATTGATATTTAATAGTTAAGTTATAAATATTAAATACTTTATGCCTGAGTTCCAATTTATTTAGATCACAGACAGAATTTCATAAAAGAAATAGATAAAAGTACTTTTGAAGTTCTGCTTGCACTAGATACTGGATATGGTATTATATTTTTAACTTGATTCTACTGATAACCTCAGAAAAAAAATCATGCGCTTTTTATTGTCTTTTGTGGCAGACATTTTAGTTTTAGCAAAAAATATATTTAAAAAATTACTATTCCTGTTTCAGACTAAAAGAATAAAATAGACGGAAGCTAAAAATGAAAACACAAAAAGGTATCATGTAACAAGTTCCTTTTTTTAATTATTTTTTATTTTTATTATACTTATTTATCAAATCAAAGTAATAAATATAATGATTATTGGTACGCTCTTCAAACACTGGCTGACATGTTTGTTTGACATTATGACATGTTTTACTTCATGGTTGTTTCAACTTTCAATGACACACGACCACAGTACATTTATTTTATTATTTTAGTCTGAGTTCGTGGTATGGATGTTCTGAATGATATCATATCAGACACTAATAATCCCTAATCTGATATGATTTTGTTTCTTTAGCGATAGTAGTAAAATTTGAAAATAACGAAATAATAACAAGTATAACTTATTAAGTAATATATTAATAAATAATAACTTAAATTTAAAAGTGCTTTGTTCGTTTTATTTCAAAATATGAATATGGTGACTATTACAACTCCGTCCAAAACATAAAAAATAAACGAATGTGTGTACTTATGTACGCACGTAAGAAGTTATACTTCTTTGGCGTAACAGAACAAAAATAGCTAAAGATTTCATCCCGTATGTCACAAGTCTCTGTTTATGCAGCTAACTTCATTTTCTTGCTTTCAGCTAACTTCATCATGTCGCTTTTTGGCTGTTGCTGTGCGCGCGCATCGTAAAAATTTTACTCACATATTTTTTTCCGAACGTGCCAAAAGAAGTATAACTTAAAAATAAAACTAAGCATAACCGTGTATGTAAACGACATGATTTTAGTACACTTAATAACACGTTTTTTATAATATATTTTTTATGGTATAATAAATTTTTAATCGATAGGTATATTAATTATTTTAAAATATATTATGTAGGTGTATCAATTCATCGCAGTAAACCACTACAAAAATACTTGAAATAGAGTTGTTTGAAAATGTTCGTTAGATTAAGTTTGATAGCAATACAATTATTTTCGTAGATACTAATGGTAATTATAGGTAATATAACGCACTGTCTTTGACAATTATAACGAAATCCATACTAATATTATAAATTTGAAAGTGTGTGTTGTTTGTTTGTTTGTCCTTCTTTCACGTCGAAATGGAGTGACGGATCTTGTATGGATATAATTGAAGACCTGGAGAGTGACATAGGCTTTTACCGCGGGAGATTATCTCACGGGAATATACGTTATAATACAATCTAAAACAACTCATCATACCTGTTTGTATATGTATAGTGTATATATAAATATATGTAAATGAATATGTATATCTATATGCATATGTATATGTAATATATATTATATAGTCTATCTATTCCATACTAGCCGTCATAACATGAAGCCAAAAAGTTTGTTTTTTGTAGTATGAACGCGGGCGATGCCGCGGGTACTGCTAGTACTAGACATTTGTTACAACTGGTATAACCTTAGGGCTTAGAGTAATGAGGATTTTAGAGATTAAAACAAAAAATACCAGTAACACTAAAACTCTTATCATTATATCACGTAAGGCCTTTTTTTGTCATTCTAATGATGATATTTTTTGGCATATACTGAATAAATGTATGGAAATGACCTCCGTTTTATTGCACAATTTGTTTGATATGTGACGCTATGATCATTATGGAACTAAACTATATGGAAACGGCTTATGTTTTGAGATTAATATCACACTAAAGGTGCACTTATGTCCCAGTTAAGATAATAAGAATGACTAGTATTAAGGTGTAATTTGTGTTGGAATATTTCGGACGTTGAAGGGCATACAAATTAATATACTCGTACCTAGTATTCATACACTGTGTATGTGTAGACCAAATATATGAATCTCTAGTAAGATCTTAGTGTTTAATGAAAGATTCATATATACAGGGTGGATTTTTGAGACAGGACAGTAAGGCAGGTACCTTAACTGCTATAGTTACAGGAAAACGTTCGAACGAGACCATCCATAACTTTTTGAGATATTCTGAACTGCATTCACAGATTTTGGAAAAAATGTACAGTTAGCAAAAAAAATACTAAAATACAAAAAAAATTACCGCTATCAATCATATTTCATGTAGAGATCAAAAGACTCTTTGGGGCCATTTAAGGTATGAGTACTATAAATGATAGAAATCGCCAAAAAAAAATCCCATACATTTTGTACGGAAAAACGATTAATCAACTGGAAATATTCTTTGTTGCTAAATGGATACAGATTTTAGACTTTACCACATTACGTTTGAATTGAATGTAGCGAATTAATAACCCAGTTATGCAAAAAACAGCCATGTGCTTAAAAGTACCAACAGAGTTATAAGCATTTTTCTGTCGATAGTTGCACTTGGGTTATGTTTTGTTTTTCTGGTTATTTTAAAATTGGACAATATTTATATAAGTATTGTTTATATTTTATAATTATTTTATTTTTTATAATAAAATGCTTATAACTCTGTTGGTACTTTTACTCACATGGCTGTTTTTGGCATAACTGGGTCCATTATTATATTTAGGCGAAAATTTTCTAAGTAAATATTATAATGTTGATAGCACATAATAATAATTTATTAAAGTAATAATTTTAGTAAAGTTAAAAATGTAATTGAAATATGTTTGTAAAAATATCAAATTATCTAATATCACATATTACATAACTACTAGCTATTACAATCCACTTCTTTAATTATGAATTCCATAAGGTCTACTTTTACTCAATGAAAGTAACTTCAAGTAAACTTGTATAAATCAAGTACTCTCTTTTTACTAAATAAAGTAAACGGCTAGTTGCTAAGAAGTTGTTTTGAAACAACACAAAGTATATGGCACTGGCGCATTAATAAACGAAATTGCCTAGACTAAACATAAATCACGAGGCGTATTTAGGTGGAAAGCTAGAAAGAAAATTTATGATTTCATAATGTTTAAAAAGTCGACCTAATTCCTAAAAGACATTGATATAAAGGTATAGGTAGATACAACAAAACATATTTACTTTATCTATACTTTATACTTTAATATTATAAAGAGGTAAAGTTTGTGAGATTGCGAGTTTGTGACGTTGTAGGGGGTAATCTCTGGATCTACGTAACCGATTTAGATGAATTTTGGTAAGAAGATAGTTTGAGACCCTGGGAAGGACATAGGATACTTTTTATCCCGGAAATCATCTCTTAAGGCCGTGAAAATGGGGATGAAAGTTTGTGTGGGACTGGGTAATTAAGCTAGGGACGAACCCGAGCGAAGCGAGGGTGAATCGCTAGTTTTTTTTATAAAGATACAGTAAGTACAAAAACTGCACGAACTAAACTAAAGAAATTATATTATAATTTATAACTTATATTATGTCGATAGAAAAAGATAGGTCAGATTGATCTATATAAATGTAGGTACAGAGATTTAAATCTTTTATACTTACTAATAAGCCAAGTAATTTTAAGAAGTTTGTGAACGAAGTGATCGACAAGGTTCATAAGTCCAAATTAAAAGTACCTACATACTCGATATTAAACACAGAGATTGGCTTCATATATTGTTATTTGTATGTAGTTGTTTGTATGTATTTTTTTAACAAAGCTGCTTATTATGATGCTGACTGCTTATGTTTTTTGATTATTCTAAGGACTGCTGTTCGTTACTCTTAAGTGAATTACTTGCTTGGTCGATTTGGCTATTTTTTTATAAAAAAAGTATCTTATGGTGCATGAAGGAAAAAATATAACAATTATTCGGAAAATTGGAAAATTCCGGAATAAAAAATTTCTATTGGAAATTTGAACTCGAATATAACAAACAAATTTATGGAAAATTGGATTAATAAAGCGTGTATCGTTTCAGCTAGAAGTGCGTAATAATACTAGCGACTCAGTAATTAATAAATACATTCCTTTTAAATAGAGTTTCTACGATTAATAATTATTATTATCTAAATGATAAACTGTAAACGTAAACAAACATATTTGGTTTGTCCAACTACACAAAGAATAACAAGCAGTGAATATTGTGAGAATTCAATGTTTATCAATATGTGTATTATCTTTGGGAGAATTTATTTACATCGTCAAATAAACAAGTTGCAAGACAATGATCATATCGATTAGTAATTGATTATAATTTATTTTATCTTCTGTTAAAGAATTTTAAGTAGGCTTTTAATCGAAGACTTAATGCACACCAAATGAAATTAAATATATTGTTATTATAATTTATTATAATATAATATATTACATTACATATTATAAATTATTATGTTAGATGAACCATAAAAAACTATATATAACCATTCGTTTAGACAAATCATCCTTTTTCTAAATCGATATGTGACATGGAAACTCTATGCTCGGGAATTCCCACGACAATTATGTGACTTACTCGTATTTATTGATGTTCATTTTTCAACATCATATGGATAAGTTTTTTTTTAGATTCACATATATCTACTAGTAAAAACTGTTATGCTTTTCAAATTTCATTGAGATTAACTTATTTATTTAATTTAACCATTAGATCCAATTTCTTAACCTTTTTGTTAATCCCACTAATATTATAAATGCGAAAGTTTGGATGAATGTTTGTTACTCAGTTACGCCAGAAAGGCTGATCGGATCTGGATGAAATTTGGTACACAGATAGATTATAGTCTGGGATAGCACATAGGTTACTTTTTATTCCGGAAAAATGTGCGGTTCCCGTAAGATAGATTTGTTTTTGTTTTTCACTAGAAACGAAACCGAGTGATGCTAGGGTCAGCTATTAATATTTTATGAATCAACAGTCAATCAAATAAGTATTAGACAATACTGATTTATTTAATTCATTCCACATTTTTCTTACGTATATAAAATTCGCTTTGTATCAGAAATATGAATGCGAAATACCTAAAACGAGTTTCGGAACATGACGCAGCATCTAGTCTTAAGAGCAAGTTGAATAAATATTAATTCTATGCGTGAATGGCTTCTTTTAAAATAAAAATATAACGTATATAACGTTAAAGTAGATACCTAACGCGAGTGATATACGTATTTTAACTTTAAAACCTAAAAAATTAGGACCAGTTTAATGTTCTAGCATTTAATAGTATCAAGAAAATTAATGTCATTTCCATTTGAAACTAACAATAAGTAGGAAGTATGAGAGATATAATAAATTATTTATATTGTTGTAAACGATAAACAACCTTGAATTTTGTGATTAATGTTAAATAGGCAATAAGTTAAGGAAGAACCTTTCTTCGATTCAATGACTTCTAAGTGTACCATGTGATTAATAGCTTTATTGTTATAATTTGTTTTAATAAATAGTCAAACCAATTGGACGTAGTTATGCAGAGGAGAACCAACGCTCAATTCATGTGATAATGAGTTGTGTACACAGTTGACATCACAGTCGTGTTGTTATCATGCTTTAAAACGATCCTGGCATTTTACCTATTCAAAGCATAGCTACACGTTCTTTCCAGTCAATGAGCCCTCTTCATATAAACCCTTGCCTACTGTCAAGAGTCAGGCACAGTTTTTTTGCTTAATGATACAGATAATTTAGAAGACCATTTGCAATCTGCTATAATTAAATAACAATTACAAATACAAATAGGCAAAAAAAACTGGTTTAATACAAATGGAAATTCGTTAAGGAAGGATGGAATATACCTATACAATTTTTATTTTTATACGATGCAATTTCAGTGATGGCTATGTGAAATTAATTAAAAATACTTGCAAGGCAATACAAATTTATATTATAAACTATTCAAAACGAAGAAATGAGTCCTTTTTGGCCTAACGGAAAACTATACAAGGCAATATTGAATGAACCCAAAAGATTATTGATACCTACAAAACTTATACTCTTTATCTGTACCAAACAAAAAGAAAGAGGAAATGTTTATACTTTGACGGGTTTTCTGAAAATGTTAATTTTGAGAAAAATGTGGACGATTATTTACTCATATCGTCAACTTCTTTAAGTAACACGTAGTCAGAAAATGACGTTTTTTTATAGTATAGTATAAATGATAAATTTATCCCTCTATAATTGCTTGTTTTACGTTATTGTAAATTAATATGTTATTATTTTCTTTAATTACTTTTATAACTTAGGATTGTAAAGGTGTAATTTCTAGTGATATTTATACTTATTTAGTTTTAAAAATTTAGTTATCTCAAAGTGTCATGCGAGTTGGTTCCAGTTTGCATAACCATGTCCAATTATAAAAATCATAATATGTTAGAAATATTAGAAGTAGTAAGTATATATTCGCTATTGCTATCCAAAAAAGCTGGTCATAGATAGTTCCATATAGATAAAAGTATCAAGTACTTTTATATGTATGTGTATGTGTAGTGTTGAATAATCGACCACAGACAATAAGTAAACACAAATCGTATGAATGGAACATAAGTACTCACTTTTGTTTAAAATAGTCCGATATTTGGCTAACTTTCCAGAACATCTGGACCAGCAGCATCAACAGCGTGTGATTGATCCATGTGTACAACTTGTAACAACTCTCCATTGCGCCTCTTTCTCGGTCCCAGAGAAACGGCAACAGAACGTCAGGCATCCGTCAATTTTCAAATACAAAATATTCGTGAGAATATTTCCAACGAGCCCGATTATAAACAAACGACACAGTAGAGTACGTGCACCTACTAGGTACAAGGGTTGATTACTGGCTTATGTGTTATCAGTACTTTGAACGAAAATATAGATTCCGACGCTAAATTTACGCTGTGATTCCGGCGGTGGATCGACCACGCTCGATCACCGGTGCACGCGAACTAAACCAAGTACCAATGGCTGGGCTGGCTGACGCCTCGCTAGCTCGCGATGACGATACATGACTCAGTGTAGTAATCAGCACTGAACACCGGCTGTGATAACTCGGCGAAGAATTATCAATTGCTTTTAAAAGTAAACAATAAAGTTTTATCAAATACGTATTTTCGAAGTTATTTGGCTGTTGTCACATATATTTAAGGTCTGAAAGAATTAATCAACTTAAATAGTATCAACAATTTGGTTTTTTTGGGTCAAACGTTTTACATATTTACAATTTCCTGTTGAATAATTATTCATAATTGCATGACACAACCTGTATTCAATATGGTTATTAAGACAAGAGAAATACTTATAGTGAGTGAGCTTCATATGTATTTGGTTGATTTACATATGTGTATATGTAGGTATATCCAAAATAAGCAATATAAAACTGGTTTAGATTAAATTTTAAGCACGATGTTTTATCATATTCACTAGCTTTATAGGGACAGACATACGAAATGAATCACCATTAAAGCATCAGTTTCAAATAAAAACGTATCTTGCGGATATACAATAGGTACCTACTATAATTCACGCCGACTAGTTTTGTTAGAACGTCTTTTTATTCACCTTGAAACGGTGTCTAAAAGTCTAAAATATCGACTTATTTCGCTTCGTTTTTATAGCTAGACCGGTAGAAATCAATACCCTCAGTACATGTCTAGTGACATTTGAAAAAGAGAACGAATTCCATACTTCCAGTTCCAGTTACATAATACAACTAAAATCTTAGGTAGAATATAAAACATTCCAGTTTTCAAGTGGCATTAAATGTAGAGAAAAAAAAGTAATGGGTTGTATAATTTTTACCCGAACGGAATCGAACTCACAATCTTCAGCTTGCATATACTATATGTTTGGCGCAAGATCAACACGTTCACGTAACACTTTATGGCATATAATAAAACACAACTTCCACTAATAATTGCCAACAACCGCGCAGTCCAATAAAGTTGTCCAAATGCACCAGTGGAAACAAAAGCAAATACCTACATGCTGAAGACGTTCATGTAAATTTCTATTTACTCTAAAGTGAACACTCAAAAACAAAATTATGTAGGACAATATTATGTAATTAAGTAAGCTTTTCCTAATATTTACGCAAATATTTGTCGTATTAAGTAAAAATATTTTTTCGGATAATTTTGCGTTTTTTCGTTACCGACGATTCGAATGCTTTACAACAATCATGATCACAGGAGACTGAGCTTTTTGACGTCTCAAAAGTCATAGCTAATACTGTTGCTGTGTACGTACGAAAATAATAAAATATTTTAAAATTAAAGGAAAATGGCACCGAAGTACATACCTCACAATTTTATAAGTAAATAGTTCTAACTGGTGTTGCTGTTTATAAATTGAAAATATTTAGTCTGGGTTGTTATTATTACGAGTATAATTATTACAATTTTTTGTTTTTATTTATATCACTCACTATTTCATTCTATTACAAAATAATTATTATCATTATTTTATATTTTATGATCCTATGAGTGACATCGAAGGCCGTAAATATGGCATGCGAAGCTCGGAGCTAGTCCTCTGGGAATCAATTGGTCTACAATTGTTATCCACTAGCGAAACGCTGTCACATTTTTCCTACGCCTGAGTAATAAAATATATTATATTAGTATTAAATATTAATATTATAAAGATATTATTATTTATTAACTTATTTAGTACCTACACACACGACACATATACCATCGATGAATTCATCATTCATCGATCAAAGATCGAATGAAAGATCAAGCCTATCGTTCAATAAAAAAAAATTAAAGTCTTGTATTCCTTCTAGACTTTTCTTTATTAATATTATCATAATTTAGCTGCTGTGCACGTTTAAATTTAATGCCGCTAATGTCACGTAGAAGACCTAATTCCTAATTTGAAAAGTGATAAGCTAAGACTCTACATGCATGATGGCGTATAATAGCTATTATACTCGTAAAATATACACATTAAAAGAGTATTCTGGTACATCGTAAGTCGTAACAGTGACAAAGTAGAGAAATGCATCAAGTGTATTTACTATTTATAATACTCGTATCATATTCAAAATAATAATAATAAATATGTTGGGACATTAACACACAGCACCATCTAGTTCTTATAGTTGATACACTACACATATATAACTTTATATACATACATATTATAAATATATGCATATATAAACATCCATGACTGGAATATAAACATTCGTGCTCATCACAGAAATGAATGCCCCCAGCGGGACTAAAACCCGAAACCGCTGACACAACAAATACGAGTAGGTAGGTCAATATATAATATTCAAAATAGAATTTAAAATTTTTCACTATAACATATTAATTGAAATAAGAGTTTTAAAAATGGATTCACAATTGGCGTTCAACAAGATATCGCGTAACACACAAATACACACACATCATAAAGGCGCACGTACGCGCTTGTACGCACGCACATACCAACGCGCACATCCTATTCTTGACATCTGTCAAAAATTAAATCAATACATTTTTTACTATGGAGAAATTACAAAAATCAATTTTATCTATCCATGTCGTTAGGCTAATTTTTATCGCAAAAAGAGAAACGATTCCCCGCGGGATAACGCATGAAAGTTTTGTGAAAGTCTAGGTATTTGCTATTACGTATAGGAAATCTACGTCACGAATTTTTTATATGGACTAGAATAATTAGATTTCATATCCAAAATAAAAATATTTCAAAACGAAAGGCAGTAGTAGCCCAGTGGTAACGCGCTCGCTTGGGAAACCGAGTAAAGCGGGTTTAAATCCATGTCTCGCACCTCTAATATTTTGATGAAACATGATTACTACTTGTCTTACGGTGAATAAAAACATCGTGAAGAAACCTGCATGTCTGAGAGAACCTAGCAAGTTTTCGAAAGACATGTGAAGTGCGCAAACCCGCGCTTGGCGAGGCTATGGCTTGATCCTCCTTGTATTGAAGGGAGGCCCGTGCCCAGCAGTGGGACGTTAAAAAGGTCTGAATACAATAATATAATATGATAGACAACGAATTTATGTGTGATGTGAGTTTAAACTTTAAACCCATAATCGTAGTTAGTAAAAGTGACTAAGCTGATTAAATCATTCATCTAACAACATAAGGAAGTTTTTAAGACCATCAAAGTATAAGATTACGTCTTATCATCGTTATCATTTTATTTTTAATTTTTTAATAATATGATAGTCCAGCTTACCCTCGCATCCCGTGGGTGCGTCCCTAGATACTTTTGTATTTCTAATATTATATACAGGGAAATTTTATGATTGATGAGAGCTGTCTGTGTCTAAAACATTCAAATACATACGAGCACGTCCACTATATTAGTGTGAAAATGTAACGAACACGCAAGCTTTCGGAATTATAATAGTAGTGTCACCAGTGTTTAGAATTTCACTGTTCTGTTAAAACCTATAAAACTGTATCTTTAATAATATGTAAGATAACCATTAAATTGAATAAATATCATATCATCTGTCGTTTGTCTATGTCTATGTGCAAAATTGATTCCTAGATATCCGTCCAATAAGACCTTCGCGATTGATACAATTCTTTTCAATAGAAACAACAAAGTAATCAACAGGTCAGAGAACTTTAAATGGAATTTAGTATTGGTCACGAGTCGTATATTTACCCCCTAAGGGTGAATGAAGGTCGTGAAGGCTTTTACGGAATATAAAGCCTATAAAACATTTGCCTACGAAGATACGATGAAGATTTACATATACGAGTAGGTAGTGCATTTACATACACATTGTTTCTACTCGTAAAATATTTTCCTCGTTTCTTTCTTTCTTGAGCTACTTATATGTTATGTACGTATAATTTTTATTGGGTAACTGCATTAATGTAACAAAATATATGTATTCAAACTTCAAGCACTTCCAAACGTGTAAATTATTTGAAGTATTAAGAATAGCTGATGATAAATCAATTTTTTTGAGCTGGGAATAGTTTTTTTCAATACCTATTTTTCGTATTTCTTTCAAAAATAAGATCAACCCAAAATTTTAAACTGTATATTATGGTTTTTGGTAACGCAACAGGTTTAGAAATATTTAATAGGAGTAACCGGCCTTTTTTCTTAGTTTTCGTTGTAAGTTTTATAAGGCTGTTATATCCTTTGCATTGGCTATTAGTCTAATTTCTCTACCCTTTTAAAATTATTAGTCACAGTACAACTTGGTGGAAGGTTTGTTGTCCCTGCGGAACAAATTATTGATTCACCGAGAAGTTTTGTATCTGAGTTGTTGGTAAGCTACACCAAAAAATCTAATGTAAATTAAATTTTATTCGTACTTACAAACGTAGTTTAGTTCTGTATAATTTCTCCGCTTCTATGTTTGTGCCGCAATATTGTATGTATAGCTTATAATCAATCTCTATAAAATGTAATAACAATTTTTGAAAATTGAAAACATTCACAGGTAGTTCAAAGTTCGAGAGATTAGCGTGTTCAACAAACAAACTCTTTAACTTTTTTAAATACTAGTATGAATAAGTTATATTTATATAATACTAAATTTTTAAGTATATATTTTTAGTCATCATCATTAAAATTGGTCAATCGCCAAATCTATACATATAATAAAATTATAACTAATTCGAATCTGTATATTAAAATTTTTTGGAAAATCTTATTGAAATAGACATTATTTTCGATACAGAGGCCGAATCTCTAGTTTTTAGATTTTTTGTCTGTCTGTCTGTTACCGCATCACATAAAAACTACTGGAGGGATTTTGATGAAATTTGGTATGGTCATAGCTGGTTATCCGGGTCAACATATAGGATACTTTTTACCGCGGGAATATACCTTATTTCTGAGAAAAAATGCAAAAAACTGGTTAGAATAAAACCACGATGATACTATATACATTTTAGCAAGGTAACTTACTAAATAAGGCAAAAACTATTAAAAATAGCTTATCTTGAAAAAAAAAAATAACAATAGCGCTATTTTATTTGGTTTTTGGTCATCAGACCGCGGGAGGAGTTGCGGGCAATGCTAGTTAAATCATAATATTACAACAAAAACTCAGAATAAATAAAATCTTTTAAAACAATGACTTGGCTGTGATACTGTGTTTTGAATGTATTCGGGACATACGAGTATTTTTATCTTCACCTTGCCCACCTAGTAAGGGAAGCAATACTTGCCAACAATTACTTTTATTAAGGTCGACTTACTGTTTTATTGTATTTCGATTCATCAATATAAAGTACATTTTAAAACTATTAATGATATTTTAATGGCGGCCCTGCTCACAAGCCTGAGCGTAAATCCGCTACTCTATGTGGGTATATGTGTATTTATGTATCTGTGTCACTTTATAACTGAGTACCAGTATACTAGCAATATTATGCCATCTGTGGCAATGTCAGGACAGGAGCAAATATGAGAAAATACGACATAAAAACTTTTTAACAAAAAAATAAAAACCGACTTCAAACAAAAGCACTAAAAAGTAAAAAATAACTGATTGGTAGTTTTCATTTACCATACATACCTAATCAAATATTTTCGAAGTCGGTGTGCTTTGCTTTGTATGGGCTGGCACCGATTTCGAAAATATTTGATTAGGTATGTATTTAATAGGTAGGCTTTAATTACTTAGCCAAAGCACACCGACTTCGAAAATATTTGATTAGGTATGTATGGTAAATGAAAACTACCAATCAGTTATTTTTTACTTTTTAGTGCTTTTGTTTGAAGTCGGTTTTTATTTTTTTGTTAAAAAGTTTTTATTTTTCCCTTTTTAGTGTAGACAGTAGTAGAAAAGTAAGGATTCTAACGTGTTAGGCTTGTCAAATCAAACAAAATAAGCCCAAACTCAAAGTATCTACTATTAGCCGTTGAAGAGTTCCACCTATCCACCTTCTGGCCTTGCCATCAGATCAGGTCAACAATACCGAACCACTGTACTATCAACGGAAATAGAAATACTTGCAAAGTTTCAAGTCAATATGACAATTAGAAGTAGGTTAAATTCATCATTAGTAGTTTTTCCACCCTTAGGGGTGGTATTTTTTTTTTGAAATTTAAATGGGACCAATCTGGAAGTATACCCTTTCAAACGACACAAAAATTGTCCAAATCGGTTAATAAATGACGGAGTTCTGAGGTAACAAACATAAAAAAAAAAAAAAAAAAAAAACATACAGTCGAATTGAGAACCTCCTCCTTTTTGAAGTCGGTTGAAAAGAAGTAAAACATTTGTATAGAGAATATTAATTTTCATTTAATATCACTTGCCATTTAATTTAGATATCCATACTAATATTATAAATGTGAAAGTGTGTTTGTTTGTTTGTTTGTTTGTTTGTTTGTTTGTTTTTTTGTTTGTTTGTTTGTTTGTTTGTTTGTTTGTCCTTCATGTCGAAATGGAGTGACGGATTGGTGTGATTTTTTGTATGGATGTAGTTGGAGGGCTGAAGAATGACATAGGCTACTGTTTACCGCAGTAGATCATCTAATTCCCACGGGAAAACTCGTTATAATATAATATCACAGAATATTTATGATCAGAATTACATGAAACTTGGTATTAATGCTCTTCAATTAAATTAAATAAATACGTGTTTTAGCATTTTTCGAAATTCGTCCTATAAGGGGGTAAAATAGGGAATAAAAGTTTGTAAGAAACTACCTTTTTAGAGATTTTTTGTAGTTTTAGCGCGAGCGTAGCTGCGGGTTCTGCTAGTAGATAAAATATACAACTTATATATATAATGATGTAATTTCCTCTTGTTATTGATTAGCGAGTCGCAACTTATAGCAGGTACATACATATATATAGATGTTACTATCTCAAAAACCTCGGTGACCTCGCTACACATATCAACCTAATAATATTTTTATTACAATGAATTAATAAATGTTTTAGGAATTCATACGTTACAACTAAAAAATATTATAAGAATAGATTAAGATCCATATTCGTGTGTATATTTCATGCTCTTTATTATTATATATAAATAGTAGGTTTTTAAAAATATATAGTGAAATGATACGTTTTATTTTTTTATCTTTACATCTATACAAATACCTAAATAAAATTAAAGTGTCTGTTTGTAGTAACTCGTACTATTTTCTGTAATAACAGCTATTTACTAAAAGCATATGAAAGCATATACGGTACTTATACCTAAGAAAAAAACGTTTTTTTCTGTTTGTTCCGGCTTATCTCCGAAACGGCTGGACCGATGTACTTTCACTGGGAGATAGCTAATGTTATAAGGAGTAACTTAAGTTTTTTTTTTTATTATAAAAAAGTATGGTTAGGTAGGGTTCTGCTGGTCCCCCCCAACGCGCGTTCACCTTGTCGTGGTGGGGGGGGGGGCTCAGTAGTGCCCGGCAACCCAACCGGGCGCGAAGCCAAGAAACGCACAGGGAGGTGGCCCACTTCGGTGGGCGGTGGGAGGTCGCCCTCTTCAGAGGGCAGAGTACCATGCGGGTTGCTCCTGGTACTTCTCTGATAGCAGAGTGGACTGTGGAGCAACCCCGTGGTTGTTGTGGTCTGCTTCGGCAGACCTGCCGTCGGTGCGTCGTAGTTGATTGCGTAAGCGATCCTGCGACGCCCCATTAAGACGGGGGAAGGTTTTATTGGGTTTTAGTGGGTAGTACTGTCTTTGCCGGTGAGTCCTACACCTCGTGCGTAAATGCATTTCCCAACATTAAAAAAAAAAAAGGGTTCGGCTGGTACTTCTCTGATAGCAGAGTGGACCTTGGAGCAACCCCATGGTTGTGGTGGTCTGCTTCGGCAGACCTGCCGTCGGGGCGTCGTATTTTTTTTTTTATTTATTGGCCAATACATAACAAATACATTATAATTTGCAATTTAAGTACCAAGTTGAATGTGTAAGCGATCCTGCGACGCCCCATTAAGACGGAGGAAGGTTTTGTTGGGTTTTAGTGGGTAGTACTGGCTGTATTACGCCGGTGAGTCCCACACCTCGTGCGTAAATGCATTTCCTAATTATAAAAAAAAAGGGTTCTGCTTAAAAAAATCAAAAGCTATGAAATTATGATCAAAATCCGCGTACCCAGGGAGCAGGGACGCACCAGAGCAAAGGGAGGGCAAGTTGTTAGTTAGCAAGTTATAATAAAATTGCGTGATTCGTTAAATGATAGCTTGCATGTCCAAAAGCTGAAATGTTACATTTTTTATCATTATAAAGGTTATATTCAGCACGTGTGTTCTGTTTTTCTTTAAATTACCACTCCTTTATATTCGAAATCAATTTTTTCGGATGATTGTAATGTTTTTCAATTCTTATTATAAGGAAATATCACAAACAAAGTAAAATATTTATTGGCAAATGAGTTACTTTTTACCAGTAGGTACATAAATTATTCTCCTATATTATACTAGCGAAAGACCCTCGTTTGGCTCGGATGCGCCTCTTGGTGTTTTATTGCTTAATTTCAAAGGGTTCAGGCACTTTAATGTTTATAATATATGTATAAAATTACCGTGGTTCAGGCATCACACGTCTATAAAGCAACTCAGGGACCAGATTTTTTTTCAACTTCGTCATGTTTATTGAAATAAAAGAAAACCTATGGGACTCGGCGATATGGTAGCTTTCTATTAGTTATTTTTTTTTGAATCGAATCAGTACCTTCAGAGATTACTTCTAAACTAATAAATTTTACCTTTTTATATATACATATATATATATATATATATATATATATATATATATATATATATATATATATATATTTTACCTTTATATATATATATATATGTAAAGTTACATAGTTCCATATTAAATAATACGTACTATAATAGTATTTTTATAATGACGAAACTACGATTTTAATATAAATAAAATTTAGGAATCGTAGGAATAATACGACTTATTCGATTTTATTTTGATTGAATAGAAATAATTAAGCATTAAATTTTATTTAAATACTAGCTGCTCACCTCTAGGAAAACAAAAACAAACCTATCAAACGGGAACCTTAGATTTTTCCGGGATAAAAAGAAGCCTATGTGTTATTCCAGACTATAACCTATCTCTGTGCTAAATTTTATCCAGATCCGTTGAGCCGTTCTGGTGTGAAAGAGTAACACAAATTTATACATACTCACAAACTTTCACATTTATAATATTTATACACATTGAAAAAGTGTGAACACTTGCCAAGCTAGAATTATACATTTTAAATTATAAATACATGTGAGAAATAACTCGTATATAGTATTGAAATGAAAATGAAAGTAATAAAACAATGAATAACAGTTAACAACAAGAGTATATAATAGGCACAGACGAGCGACCAAACGAGGAAATAATTGACTCTGACCCAGCGGTCACCCCTCGAATTGGCCTGATTCAACAACAAAATCCATTTTAGTTCTGTCAATCAATTGTGATAAAATATTCAAATTAAAATCAGCAATCTTAGGCCTTAATATTTTTTTTATATCGTATTAATATTTATTATAAAGAGAAAAAAATGTATTTTTGTTTGTAATGGATAAACTAAAAATCCGCCGAATCGATTTACATGAAATATGAATATTCATTCATCTATTCTATAATAGCCGTTAAAATGTACGTAGAGATGAACCTGACCGAAGCAAGGGTGAGACGCTAGTTAGTACATAAAAAATAAAAGTATTAAAAAATATTTAAAATTTAAATATTGAAAATTGAATTCAAATTTGAATTTAAATATTGAAAAGTGATTCCTCTATAAATCTGCATACTATTAATAGATAGTTTCTGAAATATTATTGGATAATAAAAAAAAGTAAAGTTATACTATTATATAATAGGTATTTATTGATGTAAAAGTGATTTTGTTAGAATTTTATCGTGTATCCATGCATGATATGATTCAATTGTTTTTCCTTTTAATCATAATTCCTATTACTTTGCGTGATTGCTGTATTTCATGTTAACTAAATATTTGTTGGATCAACTAAAATCAACATAATTGAAATAATTTCAAATATGCGTATCGAAGATATTGCCAGCAAATTGTTTATATTTCACCATCTGTTGCGAGGTACACATATATAACATCACTAAATTATTCCTAAGAATTTATTTAAAAATATGTCAACGTATGCCAAAAATCGCAAGATGTGGAATGCTTCACTAACCATTTTGTCCATTTCATCTAATATTTCCCTCGGTTTTGGTCGCTTGGGGGCTAACTTTTAAAAGTTGGACTACAGTTATATCTTCTACTAGCATTGCCCGCGGCTCCGCCCGCGTTCTGTTGACCAAAAACCAAATTCTTAGATTTTACATATTAGTATACTCTTACATTGCAGTTTTTGTATTTTTTCTAAGAAATGAGATATTTTACCGCGGTAAAAAGTATCCTATATGTTGACCCGAATAACCAGCTATTATCATACCAAATTTCATCAAAATCTGTCTACTGGTTATCTGTCTACTGGTACAAAAATTCTAAAAACTATAGATTCAGCCTCTGTATCGATAATAATGTCTATTTAAATTAGATTTTCCAAAAAAGATTTAGGTAATGTACAGATTCGGCGTAGTTACAATTTTATTATATGTATGGACAAAAGAAGCTATCCTCCTGACCTCATCGCCTATTAACTACAGTACCTTATAAAATATTGTGCGGAACCCGACTTGATATAAACCAAAGACAAATTGATATAAACCTTAATCAGGTTAATATCAACCTTAAGCTTTCATTGCGCTATTATTGATTGATTACCCATATAATTTTTTATAATATTTTTTTCTTAAAATGATTAATTATATTACAAGTAAAGCCAATAAAAACGTGTATATAAATAAAGGCAAAGAAGAACGGAAGCCATTTTAGTAATACGATGATTGGTTTTTTTTTAAAGCGCCCACTTTATTTGCTATTTTGGCAAAATATTTGTAAGTTAAATGTAGGATTTTTTATTAAAATATAAGCGTTTGTATTAAAATACCTATATTTTCGCAGATTTATTTTTATTTTTGGTTCCTGACATTTAGAATGCTTTACAGCAACCATGGTCATGGGAGAAACTAAGGTTTTAGACGGCTCAAAAGAATTATATAGTTGTTTCAGACAACCTACACACAAAAATTAAAAGTATAACTAAAATAATCAAAGTATTATTACTTAAAATTTTGTATTAAAACACCAAAATAGTATCTGATGTATGTAGCTTTACTCATGTTACTTTATAATATACTAGCGACCTATTAAATGGTTTAGGAATGCATAGAGGACCAACTGACTTTTAATCTGTTTTTCACGACTGGTCACAATGTGAAAAATTGAAATACGTAACACACCGCATCAATATTTCTACCAGTGTGTATGGAATATCCCTGTGTGGCTTGTGCTAGGATGTTTGGTGACTTCAATTGAGTTTGGATGATTGAATGAATGAATGATGAATGACGGATTGGGAATCCCACCTATGGTTTCCATTAAACACATTGACTTTTTAACTTTCAAACAAATATTTTAGAGGTAATACAGACACAGGACTCTATGTCTCCGAGAAATTAAAATGCGTTTCTATAATAGGTATAAAGTAAATAAAACTCACATTTATAACTTACTAGCAGGACCCGCGGCTTCGCTCACGCTAAAACTACAAAAAATCTCTAAAAAAGTAGTTTCATACAAACTTTCTTGCCCTATTATACTTCCTTATAGGATACATTTCGAAAAATGCTAAGACACGTATTTATTTAATTTCATTGAAGATCATTAATACCAAGTTTCAAGTAATTCTGATCATAAGAATTTTTTTAATTGTATTATAACATATGTTCCCGTGGGAATTAAATAATCTCCTGTGGTAAAAAGTAACCTATGTCACTCTCCAGCCCTCCAACTATCTCCACACAAAAAATCATGCCAATCAGTCACTCCGTTTCGACGTGAAAGAAGGACAAACAAATAAACACTTTCACATCTATAATATTATATAAATATCAGTATATAATAGGTACAGTGTATTTTCTAATTTAGTTTCAATTTATTTTCGTCCTAAAGTTTACAAAGTACATTAACTAAATAAATAAACAAAAATATATAAATTTATTTAAAAAAAAATATATCTTAAGTTTTTTTTATTTATAAACAACTTAATGTACCTATTTGGTAGTGTTAAGACATCTTCGCTATCCTCAACACGTATACTTGAAATGATGGCTCAATTTCATTACGTAAGAAAATCGTGACTAATTTAGCGACAACAATATGACTTACAAAGTTTTAAAATGACATAAAAACATAAACATTGTTAAAATATATAGCTATGCAAATATCATTGTGGTTTTAATTATACTTGTTAAAGTTAAAGTCCCGAGATACTTAGAAATGACGCGTTACCTGACACCATGCACACTTTACAATACCTATTTGGTTTTGTAAAGTTTTTTCTAAATAATAATACTAGGTACTAGCATTTTCCCGCGGCTCCTTCTTATTATATATTTATAAATTATAGTCTCTGATGTACTACTGGAAAGTTTCATGGAAATCGGTTCAATAGTTTTTGCGTGAGTAACAAAATCAATCCATACATTAATAATTATCACTACATAGTATAAAACAAAGTCGCTTCCCGCTGTCTGTCTGTCCCTAGCCTATGTTAGATCTTTAAAACTACGCAACGGATTTTGATGCTGTTTTTTAATTAATTATTTTTAACAAATTGTGAAATAGCTTCTTATTTTTTGCAACTAAAATGTAAAAACTTAGAAACCTTTCCTATAATATAAAAGTATGACAATTTTTTTTTTTATTTTTTTTAACTACAGGTAAGCTTTCTACTGCGTTTACAACTTTGTAATAGATCCTACTAATCCTATTATCCTAGTAATAAAATAAATGTGTAAATAAAAGTTTGTGAGGATGGATGGATGGATGGATCTTTGTTACTCTTTCACGCCAGAACAACTAAACGGATCTGGATGAAATTTGGCACAGAAATAGATTATAGTCTGGAATAGCACATAGGTTACTTTTTATCCCGAAGAAATGTACGTTTCTCGTGCGGTAGATTTGTTTTTGTCTAGGAACGAACTCGAAGGGGGAGTTGCTAGTATACTACGAGTATACGTGGGACTTGTCATCGTCGGTATTTATTGTTGTCATTTTCATTCTTCTATTGTTTTAAATAATTAAAAATTTATCAGACCTAATCAAACAAAACCATTTTAATTCAATGGATCTATTTATCAAATATACGAGTATACTAAGCATAAAATTCTCAAATGTTTCAACCAACGTTTTCTCAAGGCTCCGCCCGCGTATTTAATTTGTGTGTTACTTTTGTTATAGTCTTACTTATTATGTTAGTCTGATGTATAAGCTATATTACTATAAAGTTTCATCAATATCCGTTCAGTAGTTTTTGCGTAAAAGAGTATCAAATATACATCTTCCAAACATACTTCTGTACATCTTCATAAACTTTCGCGTGTATAGGTAATATTAGTAGGATTTATCGTTAAATTCCCTGATAGATACCCATGTAATTTAATTAATAATTACTTATATGATTCTAGAAGGTTTATTGATGTGAAACATCTATTGGTGCGTCTTGGCAGTAAAACCGACCGATGGTATGATGCTGTCATGTCATCATGCCCTTTTTGCCACGGCTATCAAAATACTATCGCTAATAAATTGATTTTATTAACGGAACTCTATTTTTTTCTTTACTTTATTTAAATTTTCGTTATAGGTTTTTATTAATTATAATTAATTCTAATATTAACATAGATGTTTCACATCTGCCACAAATTAATTTCCCCAAAATGATTTTAATTGTAAAAGAGATATGTATAAAAAGGAAACTAAATAAATGTTAGTAACTAGGCATTTTTACCGCCTTGTTATTTGAGTACAAACTCAGTTCACGCGCACTCATGATTCATTTCATACCTCAATCCAAATGGTCCTTCGACTTTACGATCACGATTATCGTACGAATGGCGCAGTTAAAAATGTTGAAAATAACATTAGTATTCTGTAATTTTTTAAAAGGCAAATGTAAAAATCGTCGTTCATTACACGAAAAAATACCACTATGTATAACAATATTTTATTAAATTGCAATATAAATATTAAATAGGTAGGGAATACGTACATATAACAATATACAATAAGTAAATATCTATAAATAAATAGGCAAATACCAAGCAGTTTAGTAAATACCTTTTTGTTCTCTGTTTGTCAAACGGTTTTCTTTTTTTTGTTTAGCAGCTATTGCCGTTAAAAATCATTTTTATATTGAATATTGATAACACTTTAGTGTATATAAAAATGATTATAGTCTAATTTAGACCATGGGCGAACCTAGTTATAATAAATATGCAAATTAGTTTTAAATTCATTCAGATGGTCTAATGTAACCTGTACAGTACAACACATTTTACTCGATGTGTCTTATTCATTGAAACAAAATATTGTCTTCTGTAGAAATGAAATATAGATTCATATTTAAACTTATAACAAAACCTTTTCTCTTGCACTGGCATTTAGTGAAAGGAAGTTACTCTTAACAATTATATAACCATTGACAATAGGGCCTAGAGCAATGAACTCGTGACAGACAGACATTACCTAAACTATACGTGTGTAACACTCATTGATAGCTGGTTTTTATAAAACGTATTAATTTAGAAGTAACTTTTTATTTTATATACATATTTACATATCTGTCATTTTGGTCTCCTGTATAATACCTATATTTATTAACCTAGTTCTAGCGCCTTCGCAGAATAATTTTGGATGACCTGGCTCGTTTGTGTTAAATTTAATATCATAATATTACATAGGTAAATATGTACTCGGAGACACATACAGCTTTAAAAATATAGATGCAGAAACTTAGTGTTCTACGTTTTAATTATTTTAAAAATGCTACTTTCAGCGTTCAACTCCGTTCAATATAAGGGAGAGCTCCTGCAAACTAGATAAGTATTTTTTATTATTATTTCTTTTTGTCTAAGAACAATCAAGCACTGAGCCTAATATTATATTACAAACTCTTTAATAAAAAATAAAAACAAGTAAGCAGGGTTAAACGAAAGGTTAAATAACGATTTTTGTACCATTAAAGTACATTTTTAGCATATCTCTAGTGCTGGAAGAAAAGCTGTAAGATCTATTTCCATTGATATCATCGTAATAATAAGTAAAAAAATAAATATACCACAGCACGAGCACGTTTTTTATAAGCAAGTATCCATGATCTATTAGAACGACGTATTAATACCTATTTGTTTGAAGTGTACTTCCTAATTGTTTTAGCACCTTGTTTTTTTTTTAAATGAAGCCTTGACCTTTTAGATAAAGGAAAAATGTAGGGTTTGTTATTCACAAATTGGCGCACTTTTTGAATTTTTTGTAGAAAAATATCAGCTGTTAATTTTTTTATCCACTCTGTGAGTCAAAGTAGAAAGTTAACTTACCGAAGTTCTTTAAGATGTTTTATTTTTATTTGGAATTTTAAAAGATTTTGACAAAATCATTATATTGGTAAGAAAGACTACACTATTGGACTAGGACTAGTTTAGAAAAAAATCACAATCGTATACTTCGACTGTATTTGCGAAGTTGAGTCTAAAGTCTAGTCTATACCTAGTTTAAATAATAATTTAAAAAATAAATATATTTTTTGAAATCTAAATCACTTTCAGACTACTAAAAATAGCTGAACTTACTTAGGGGTTAAATCGATAGGTATTCAAGTCCTCGACCCTCCTGCCGTATTTCCTACTAATATTATAAACGCGAAAGTTTGTAAGAATGTATGCATGGATGTATGTTTGTTACTCTTTCACGCCAGAACGTCTGAACGGATCTGGATGAAATTTGACACAGAGATATATTATAATCTGGAATAACGCATAGGCTACTTTTTTATCCCGGAAAAACATGTGGTTCCCAAGGAATAGATTTGTTTTTCTTTTTTTCAGAATATTTGACATATCAGTCATAAATATAACATACTACATATTATGATGTAAGTTCTTACCTATACATAAAATTTTGTTTGTCAAAATTATAAATCAAAACTTTTTGCTTTATTTCGATTCAAATATCTAATTAAGTTGAAGTTAAGATTCAAAAGTCATCAACATTAAGTTGCATTATTCCCTCCACGACTGCGGACACGCCGGCGTTACAGTTAACAATAGATTTCTTAGAATTTTAATGAATTTCTTAGAAATTTACCTGGAGGTGTTAAGCTGTAGGAAAGATTGACCTCAGGATATAAATAGCCATCATGTGCATGATATCCACATACGAGTATGTAGGTAAATAAGTTGTTATTATTCTATAGTCTGTAACATTATACTACCGGAAGGAAGCTTACATTTCATTACACATCATTTATTTCAAGTAATTATTGTATGTTTAAGAAATATTATTTTATGATCTTTAATAAAAATAATAAACATAAATTATAAACTCCTTTGATCTTTTGATTTACAACCTGCTATGCAGTGGAACTTTAACATTTAAAAATATACGCACCATAACAAATGAATATAAAACGTTTACAATTAGAAATTCTGTGGGATATTTTCTTCCACCTGTGAATAAACATGAATCATTAATCTACATACTATGTATGTATTCAGACCACACATTCATCGTTCCACTACTGGGTACGGGCTTTCCTTCAATACGAGGGGATCAGGACGTAGTCCACCACGCTGACAATGTGCGGGTTGGCGGACTTCTATTTATTTCGAAAACTTGCTAGGTTCCCTCAGATAAACAGGTTTCTTCACGATGTTTTCCTTCACCGTAAGACAAGTGGGACTCATGTTGGAAATGATTCGCACATGAAAATATCAGAGATGAGAGACCCGGGATTTGAACCCGTTTCACTCGGTTTCGCAAGCACGCGCGTTACCACTGGGCTACCACTGTCTTACTAAACAATAAACCTACAGTAGATACATAATTTCCTATGACACCGCCCTCTGTTGTGTTTTGAGTTTTGACCTTTTAGAACAGGGCGACAAACATCTTTATGAAGATATGAAGCTAAATTATTATTTTTGTGTGTACTTACCTCTGGAACTATCAGGCCGAAAAATCTTTTTTGTGTTTTATAATTTATTTTTGAAGAAGTTTACGACTATCATCACGCTACGACCCTTAAAAAGAGGCAATTATACCTACATAAATAAACTTTGCGAGTAAACATAAGTATTTAATAATACAAAGCAAGTAATATTTGTATTATAAGTTCAAATAAATATCATCGTATAGAATAGAATCCGCGACTTCGGAAAGATAGAACCGAAAATTTAGCTTTTTTAATATAAGAAACTAACTTTAATTAAACTGTCTGCCTCCGCTCGTAAAATGTCTAAAAAAGTAACTTATATATAAACTAGCAGAGCCCGCGGCTTCGTCCGCGTTCAGATGACCAAAAACCGAATTCTTAGGTTTTACATATTAGTATACTCTTACAATGCAGTTTTTGTATTTTTTCTCACAAATGAGATATTTTCCCGCGGTAAAAAGTATCCTATATGTTGACCCGGATAACCAGCTATCACCATACCAAATTTCATCAAAATCCCTCCAGTGGTTTTTCTGTGATCTATAGATTCGGCCTTTATATCGATAATAATGTTTATTTCAATAAGATTTTCCAAAAAATATTTAATGTACAGAATCGGCTTAGTTACAATTTTATTATATGTATAGGTCTAAAAAAGTAACTTATGTATATAATATAAATCCAGCACATGATCTGTATTTACAAAAAATCTATTGAGTCCTTTACAGGATGAACAACCAACAAGTCGACACACCCACTGACTCACATACTTCGGCATTTATAATATTAGTGTACTACTAACAAAAGCTTAGACATTAAATTAACCTTGATCTTGGAAACGTACAATAGTTAATTGTGCAACATTTAGCACATGGAACACTTCTATATGGTAAACAACTGTAGTAAGACAGACACACTGGAGAAGCAAAGAATGCGAATATATAATAATAAATTGTTTAAATATAATATTAAATTAACACATTAGTTTTTTATATTAATTCTGAGTAAAAAATTGTGTTTATCAGGCTCACTGTTGCGGAGCGAAAGAAAGTAAAACTTATAAACTGATAAACAGATTTTGATCTTATAGTAATAGTACAAATATATTATTATATTATCATCTGTGATATGAGTTAGAAATAAGCAGTACCTGTAATACCTGTAATAAGTAAATAATTTATAATTTAATAAAACTACCATTGTTCCAAAAATCTCCATTGTGCGGGTACCTTAATCTGTAGTGATGATTCAATTTCTGCGTAATGACTAATTACAAACATTGGTGTAATTAATTAAAGGTGGTGGTTTTAAAATATCATTAAATACAAATGATACTCTGTTATTTTTTTATCTTTATAGCTAAAATTTCATAGTTTTATATGTGGAAAGAATTTTATACTATAATAGAGACACTTTTATTTGGATTAATATTAAAATGGATTAATTTAAAAAAAAATAAAAAAATAAAATAAAAATAAAGCATGTTGTGGTAATCTATAACTCCCCCCCAACGTGCGTTCACCTTGTCGTGGTGGGGGGGGCTCAGTAGTGCCCGGCAACCCAACCGGGCGCGAAGCCAAGAAACGCACGGGGAGGTGGCCCTCTTCGGTGGGCGGTGGGAGGTGGGCCTCTTCGGAGGGAAGTGTACCATGCGGGTTGCTCCTGGTACTTCTCTGATAGCAGAGTGGACTGTGGAGCAACCCCGTGGTTGTTGTGGTCTGCTTCGGCAGACCTGCCGTCGGGGCGTCGTAGTTGAATGCGTAAGCGATCCTGCGACGCCCCATTAATACGGGGGTAGGTTTTGTTGGGTTTTAGTGGGTAGTACTGGCTTTGCCGGTGAGTCCCACACCTCGTGCGTAAATGCATTTCCCAACGTTAAAAAAAAACCTATAACTAAAAGAACATTTATGAAATTGTTAGCAAATGAATATCATAACGTTTTTAATGTATCTTTTGTTGGTTTTCCTTTAATAAATAAATAAATAAATCCACTCATTGCTCAACAAAATTAAAAAAAAAGTTTTATCTATGCATCTAAATTTGGGGACAAGGTACAGTGTTTTCGTTGTAGGTTTTAGTACTTCATCTAAAGAGAATCATTGGAATTTATTATTAGTAGTGATGCTTTCTGTTTTTTTTTTAAATGGATTTACGAATTTTAATGTATGTAATGAGTTCTGTTAAACAATTTGTTTATTTATGAGTAATGAGATGTTGTGGGATTGATGTTTAACCTAGAAAATTGTGAGACTTTAAAATATAAGTACGTATAAATTGTAAAATACGAGTATACTTGACAGTGAAGTAATATTGTGAAAGCACGACTGAGCAAAGTGTGGTATTTAATAACCACATTTCGTATATATATATATATGTAATCGACATGAATTATAACTAATCTGTAAATTGGCGCCGATGATATCATTCGAGCGAGCCAGACTTAGTGAATTATTTTTGTTCTCTATTTTTATCTCCATATCAGTGTTTTTTACTAGCAACGCACTCTGGACTTGCGTCGTTGGAGCGCCTCCATAGGTGCCTAAATCCTAAGACTAGCCTTTTCTAACTCCTATATCTGCTTATTAGTCCCTTAATTATTTATTATTAAAAATTAATAAGAATAACGGTACATTTAAGTACCTATATTAATTTCTATTTACTTCTAAACATAGGTTAAAATTGCTAAGTTTACATTAAATATTTATATGTGTAACATGTTTGATGTCAGTCGTTATTGTTGCAAGTGAATCTATTGGCATTACAATCACGATTTAGTCGACTAATAAGGAATAATGGAAATTGTTATTATACAAACGTGTAGTTACTAGTCAGATATTCTGTACACGTTGATTTACTGATTACAATTAAGTACTCGTAGGTATATGGTTTTAATTGTGCAACAGGAAGAAATGTGTACAGGTATAAAATAAAATATGATATTTTTTCTTTTATGTCAAAACATTAGACTAATATTTTTCGTTTAACGCTGTGGTCAAGATCCAGATTTTTAATTTTCCGACCAGATGAGGTTTGTGGCAGGTCATTGCAAGTCCTGTAGAGACTAATGTTTTATTGTATTTATAATATTAACACTTCCAGGTAAATTTCTAAGAAATTCATTAAATTTCTAAGAAATCTATTGGTAAATGTGTGGTATTTATTTGTATATTTTCGTCGACAAATACTTTGCAGGTAATTTAAGTTTACTTGAAACTAAATAAGACAAATTTTGATGTTTTTGCTAACATTAATGCTTATTTGGTTGGACGGCCGTGGAGTTATTACATGTTCAATGCTCCGTGAAAGTAGAATAATTTTATTTATTGTTTTAAGTATAATCTTTTATATCTAAATACAACGAACTAAGCAGAGCTTGCCGTTCTCTCTCCGGTGCAAGTACACTGAATTTGTACCGGATGATATCTGCAAGCAATTTGTTAACAAGATAATTCGTTTCGACCACTCGAGTGGTACAGTCGTCCACATCGCCAAACGCAGGTCTTATATCCTATGGCATAAATTCGTTTTTTCGTTGTAAATATTTTTTTTGGAATTGTACCACTGTACACCTTGAGACGAGGTCGTTTCACAAGTTCATGGCTTATTGGTGTTGCTGTTATAAAAAATGAGTCTTTCAGTTTGTGAATGAGGTGCTTATAGAATATAAAGTCCAGCTGTCAAGGGTGTTTCATACCCTTTAGGGATGATTTCAGAGATAAAAAGTATCCTTTGTCCTTTCCAGGGTCTCAAACTATCTTCTTACCAAATATTATCTAAATTGGATAAGTAGATCCAGAGATTACTCCCCCTCCCACCCCACACCCCCTACAATGTCATAAACTTTACCTCTTTATAATATAAGTATAGATTAATATAGAATGTAAAATAACTAAAATAGTAACGCAATGAATGACGAATATATTATATTTAATATGTGACTACGCGAAAAATTTAACCATATTGTCTGCATTATCCTACTAATTTTATAAACGCGAAAATTGTTAGGTTGTGAGGATGGATGAATGGATAGATTGATGTTTGTTACTCTTTCATGCAAAAAGTAGTGAACGGATTTCGTTGGAACTTCGCAGTAATATATCATTAACATCAGAATAATTTTTATAGACTAATTTTTGAAGATATAGTATTATATGATCTGCAGTTGCATATATTTTTGTGATCATCTATTAAAAATCTTTATTTTGATACCCCCATTAATTGGTTTGGAAGGAATATATTTTTAAAAACATAAATATGCGCCTGAAATCCACCATTTTAATTTTTAAATACTTTTTTATATAGCCTATGACATTCGCGTTATCAAGACAAATCTAACTTATCGGTTCGGATAGCACGGTCATAGTAGATTTTGTAATTATTATTTTCGAGAACGGAATTGGGTGTATAATTGTATATCGATAGTATATTTATTATCACTTAATTGTATTCATTCAGTCACTTATTCACTCAGCAGTTGCAGGTAATTCGAAATAATCCCGTTAGGAGGTGATAGGGGTGACTATTTGCGATAACTTTGACCCCCAAATGCATTATGCAAAAGTGAACAATTTTTGAGTTATCACGTTTTTTAGCTTTTTTCAAATGAAATCTAAACTGCAACATCAAAAATTTATAAAAAAAGTATTAATTTAAATCTCATTTTTTCTTCTGATTTATAAAAAACAAAACACTGCTTATCTATCAATATTAAAAGACAATTATTGGTCCAAATTTAAAAATGGGATACGAAAAACGATGTTATTTCAATACTTTTTTTGAGACTTTTTTCCACTAAAATGTCTTAAAAACAAAAAAAAACGTTAGCTATTAAACGACGTACTTATATTATGCAAGACTGTTTTATTAAGCGAAAAGATTATAGAAATATAATATAACTAACATTGCCCGCGGCTCCGCCTGTGTTCAGATGACCAAAAACCAAATTCTTAGGTTTTACATATTAGTATACTCTTACATTACAGTATTTGTATTTTTTCTCAGAAATGAGATATTTTCCTGTAGTAAAAAGTATCCTATATGTTGACCCGGATAACCAGCTATCCCGGGGGAGAAGCCAACTCCTACCGGGCGCGTCCCCAGGTGGCGGATAGGGGAATGCCACCCGCTTAGGGCGGCGGGTGGTACCGGAGAAATCCGGCGCGGACCAAATGGCTTGGGTGGGGCCGCTCGTCTAGGACTCGAGCCGAAGACGTTGCGGCCACCGGTGGTGGGACCGCTTGGTCCCACAACCGGATGATGGGTGCCGGTTGCGGGACTGTGGTCGCAGGCCCGCATCCGGCGGAGGAGTAGGCCGCGGCGGGAGAGGAGTGCCGGTATTTCGGTGCGCCGTTCTCCCTACCTTCCGCGGCCTAGACGGGGCCGCCACCGTTTGATGGCGGACGCGGTGGGGCTGCAGGGGAAGAGGAGTGTCGGTGTTTCGTTGCCGCTCTCCCTGTCCTCTGCAGCCGATTGGAGGTGGCCCACATCGTTGGGCGGTGGTTAGGTTTAATGGGGCTGCTCCGGGTACTCCGGGTACCTCTCTGGCGTAGCAGAGTTGACTGTGGAGCAGCCCCATTGGTTTGGTGGTCTGCCTATTTAGGCAGACCTGCCGCCGGGGCGCCGTAGTAGTTATGCGCAAGCGATCCTGCGGCGTCCCATTAAGGCGGAGGGGAGGGGAATGTCGGGTTTTAGTGGGTAGTACCGGCTCTTCTAGTCGGTGAGCCCCACATCACCACCTGGGGGATCAGGTGGTATGCGTAAATGCATTTCCCAACATAAAAAAAAAAAAAAATAACCAGCTATCACCATACCAAATTTCATCAAATTCCCTCCAGTAGTTTTTCTGTGATGCGGTAACAGACAGACAGACAGACAGACAAAAATTCTAAAAACTAGATTCGCCCTCTGTATCGATAATAATTTTTTAATGCTTATTTCAATAAGATTTTCCAAAAATTATCTAATATACAGATTCGCAGATTCGGCTTAGTTACAATTTTATTATATGTATAGATATATCGATTACGTAAGCAAAATAATAAGCTTCCATAGTGTACCAAAGGATTAATACTCGTAATACAACACCGATTACGCGGTTGAGTGACATTGCTTTTCCATTAAGTTAAATGAGTCAATCTAAAGTAGGTACTCGTTGCTTTACCAATTTGTGTTTCATGCACTTGCGTAAGTTATAAATATTTTTATGTTACTATTACTTCTAGAATTTCTAAGATTTTTGTTTTTATGGGGCAGTATTCCACATGGTTCATATTTTTTTGATTAGGCTAGTAGGTTTTATTTCTTTATCATTAAATTTAATATTATTTGGTCTTAAAATATTTCGATATTGTATAGAACAGAACAGAAAATATAAATAAAATTTGTTTAAGAAAAGTCAAGTAGTTTTTGTTGTATTTCACGTCTGCTAATATTTAAAACATATAAACTAAGAAATTTCCTGGGAGTGGCCCTTAAGGTAAAATTTATTATTTCAACAACTCTAATTAAAATATAAGTGATGTCATTGGCAATTTTAATTGTATTATAAACTTGTTTTTATCGTTCTGCTCGCATTGCCCATTCATTAATTATTTTGAGTCAGAATATTCGTTAGTAATTATTATCGACGAACTAATAGAGACTTACGTTTTTGTTTGATACAAATAATATTGTAATATTATAAACATTTTGACCAAATCTAGAAATTTATGGGGCTCGTAGATATTTTAGAATTCCACAATCCATCTCTATCGTCCCCATCATCATGAGCTCGTTGGTATCAAATATGTATTGTTTTCCGGAATTTACATAGAAAAGTTTCACATTACAGTTAACTTGGACAACAAACCAGTTTTTTTAGCTAAAATTAATAACGAGATACAATTTTATAACAGTAGTATAAACTATGATCATTTAATGCATTTAGGCCTAGCCCACCACATTGGCCAAGGGCAAGTTGACAGATTGCATGTCTTTCAAAAAACAGGTTAATTAATATTTTATAAAAAAATCATAGGCCAAGATCTTACAGCTGCTTTAACAATAAATAATCTATACTAAAATAAAGGAAAATCAAAAACCGAAAAACATTACTTAATAGTAAAATGACCTAATACTTGAAAATTGAATTGATAATCAATGTTAATTTGATTTAAGAACCCATTAGGGATTTTATTTTCTACAAGCGAGTCACTAGCTTCGCTCGAGTGCGCCTCTAGAAAACAATAAGATCTATCCCACGGGAACCGTACATTTTTCCAGGATAAAATATGCTTATGTGTTATTCTGATGTATGACTGTGAACTATATTATTGTAATTTCATTAAAATCTATTCAGTATTTTTTGCGTGAAAGACTAACAAACATCCACATCCTGGATACATCCTCAAAAACTTTCGCATATTAGTAGGATTGCTTGGAAGTTTTTAAAATTACTGATTAGTATAAGACATGGTACGCTATCTATCTCCATTTCAATGAATTATTTTCTTTTTCTGTCTATATTTTCATAAGTAGCGTCATCTAGTAGAAAATTGATGAACTTTATTAAAACAATATCAAACATTCTTAAGTGATCCAGCAAAATCAAAGTATATTTGTACAGAGGCATAAGATGGCGGTAATTGTACATTTTAAAATAAATGCTCGTGTTACTGTATACCTACCCAGTTATAAAAAAATATCCTTAACATATTTTTCAGGCAATATATACCTCGTGTACATCGCCTTGCCCATAACTAGTTTTTGCCCGTCTTTAGATCACTCGCGTGGTATCAGATATGGCGGCGATGTCATAGGTAGAGTTAAAAAAATAGCCTATGTCCGTCCCCACGAAGCAGTCGATGTCATTGCTAAATTTCATCGAAATCTGTTCAGCGGCATAAGCGTAAAACGTGGACAAACAGACAGCGTTACCATATTTGATGTTTACATTGTTAGTTTTAATGGTCAATACTAATCTTTATTTTGAAGTCGATATATTATTTGAGTTAAATCTATTATAGAATTGATCCAAATATTTCAGGACATACAGTATTTAACAAAAGTAACAGAAAAGTATCGTTTTTTTTTATTAAAATAAAATATTCAAAGGGTGCATAGTATTTTTATCCACAGTTTTTGAATAATTTTATATCTTTAATTTCACGCTGGTAGTTTACGTTATTAAAATCCACTTCATGGTTATAAGTTTTTTTTAAATATTTACGATGACGACTGCATGTTTCACTGTCGTGTATCTACCGTGTATACCGCCAAGACGAGCCAAGCTAAGCGCAAGGGCACTACCTACCTTTTCTCGAAGCGCTTGGTCGTTTTTTTGAACCCTCATAACTTGGGTTTGTATTATACCAGATAAGCAAAATTCTCAAGATATGATGTCAAAAGTGGACTTATTAAACATATAAAGTTTTAGCAACTCTACCAGACCTAACTTCACAAACTCTACGCCTTTGTCAAAATATGTTGCTTGGCCGATTCGCTACCTTCACATGGGTGGAAAATATATTCACTGTTCATTACTTTTCTGTTATACAATACTTTATGTAGTAACGATACGGCCAAGCCACATATTTAGACTAAGGTGTAGAGTTTGTGAAGTTAGGGCGTGTAGAGTTAGAAGCTTGGCTCTACATTAGATCTAATAATTTTTAACAGTGCAAGCCATATGGTCTCGTCTTGGCAACATTTTACATAAAAATATTTTTGGTGGGATAAATCTTTATAATTGGAACCTGGAGGTCCTGACAATTTCGTTTTTACGGAAGCGCGGACGAGCTCAAGAAATAATAAATATCAATGGATGGCGTTAAATAATATATGGATTTTATTGATACATTTACATATATTAAATTCATAGGAGAAAAGATATAAATAAGTTATAAGTATCTGTACTAGTATAGTATAATGTCACTCAATATGGATAAATGTTCTTTATCAAATTTTCATTAAAATAAATGGCAATTCACAATTTTACAAGACAGAAGGCAGGTTAAAATAAAACAAAAATCATATATTATGAGAAATTAAAATTATCTTTTAAAATTAAATAATGTACGCGGAGTTACATAATATTTCTAGATTACCTACTCTCTCTCGTATTCGAATAATTTCATATAATAGATAGCTCATGAAATATTTTGACATATTTACTGTTTATTTAGTGCAGTATTTAAAATACTGTAAACTAATTGCGCTTGTATTAAAAAACCATTAATACAAAATAATATATGTTTTTGATACAATATACGAGAGTATAATGGAATGAGACGAAATTAAAATCATTCAATAAAAACTTAAAATGCAAGGCTGCCGCTTATACGTATGTACTTATATGATTATTAAAAATAAAAAATCACAAATACACAGAATATGTAATAGTTTGATACTGTGTTATTCTGTGCTAATACTTCTAGCAGCAACATGGCAAGCTCAACACGTGTACAGTTTTATTTCAAAATAATATATACTTAATAGACATTGTTTTATTGCGTAGACTGGAGATATTATTAACTTTTAATTAGAAGCTGTTTAAAATTTGACAAAATATGGACATTTTTAGACAGTTAAATATTTTTTGGTACATATGTGTAGAGCCAGCTTAATAATCTAGCACGCAAGGCCGCCACCCTCATTGCGTTCCAATTCACGCCGTACATATTCCGCTTGTTTCTCGCTCAGGCCTAAACGAACTACTTCTTGTTCGAACTGTGCTTTCCCGCCAACTCCTACGAGGTAGCCATTGAGGCGCGCCGCCAAGTGTGAAGTTTGTAATTTTGAAGCATCAAGACCCAAGCTTCTGCATAGATCTTTGTGACCTTGAAGTCTATATTTCTGGTGGTAGCTTTAAATAAAGATAAAAAAACGATCATTTTATATAATTGTAAGGTAAAGTCTTTAAAATGCAATTAATCCCATAGGTAAATATTATAAATGCGAAAATTTGGATGGATGGATGTTCGTTACTCAATCACGCCAGGACGGCTGAACGGATCTGGATGAAATTTGGAACAGGGATACAATATAGGTGGTCTGGAATAACACATAGGTTACTTTTTATCCCGTAAAAATGTATGGTTCCCATGGGATAGTGGCTAATATTATATAAATGCTTAAAGCTTAGATTATATCAACTTTTTAAAAAATTACCGCTCGCTATCACGGTCAACTTTTTTTAGTTTAAATTAATTTTTGAAATATTCTATATACATATATATGTTTGTATTCAACCCTTTTTAACGTCCCACTGCTGGACACATGCCTCGCTTCAATGCAAGGGAGATCAGGCCATAGTCCACCACGCTGGACAAGTGCGGGTTGGCGGACTTCACATGTCTTTCGAAAACTCTCTCTCACACATGCAGGTTTCCTCAAAATGTTATCCATCACCGTATATATTTATTAATATTCTATAAATGTTTGTATTCCGATTTTCCTATATTATTTAAAAAAAAATGTTTTGTTTTGCTTCATGTGTAGTTCCATAACACTCTCTATGTTATTCCTTAGTCTGAGGAGTATTATATGTATAATGTAAAGTTAAAAGATAAATTAAAGTAAATATTTAACGTACATTTAAATGTAATGTAATGTAATACTTTCTTAGATTTACGCGAATATTTGACATTTTAAATAAAACTATCTATCTGTAACAACTATACCTTCGAGACATCTAACACCTCAGTCTCTCCCGTGACCATGATTGCTGTAAAGCATTCGAAACGGCGGGAACCAAAAATCTAAATAAATCCGCGAAATAATCCGAAAAGATAGTTTTATTTAAAATGTAATGTAATGTCTTAAAATTATGTGTTAACAGCATTAATTTATTGTGGGTAAGAGTCGATCATGTAAACTCAATAGGTGCATATTACGTATGGTTTGAATGGCTAAACAATAAATATGTATTGATCTTGAGATCAAATATATCAAAGCTCGAATGCATTTTCATCAAACAAGTCACACGACCGTTCACGTGTTTAAAACATGAATTGAACTTTTACCCTTTTTCTTTGTTGAATTAAATGAAAAAAATAATTCAAGACTATCACAAAAATGTGAGTTATTATTAGCGTATTTTTATATTTTCTTTCAAATATTACATATTAAGTATATAATAGTATGAAATATTTTTATTAGTATGTTTCAGTAATAATTTGATCAAAAATATAGTAGGAAGGTTATGGTACTAGGTAAGAGTTTCACGTTATTTAGCCAAATTATCTAACGAAGTTTGAATTTCAAACAAAAGTTCTATTAATCTAAGTTTTAAATATGACAAGAAAAAACTAAACATAAGTTAATCTTCAAGAAATCTAAAATGTAAAAAACTTATCATCGATAGATTTTACATTTCGTATAGTGCGAATGACATATGCACCTATGTAGCTAACGCAGGAAAATCTATAGCATCTAAAATGAAGGTTAATTCATACAATTGACGATTATTTAAAAGGAATCGGCCGTGACATAATTATTGTAATAATTGACAGTTAACTTTATGCAATATATACCATCTGAATATTCATACTTCGTTACCAGGTTTGATGTTTTTGCAAGGTCTTCTTATTTGCACTAGAAGTGCAACTTAGTATACTGAATATGATGATAGTGATAAAAATTACATTTACATATTTTTATACTAAAATATTACAATTTTCGATTGTACTCATATGACTGAATAGCGACTCACCCTCACTTCGCTGGGGTTCGTCCCTAGCTCGATTCCCCATACAAACTTTCATCCCCATTTTCAGCCCCTTAAGCGATGATTTCAGGGATAAAAAGTATCCTATGTCCTTCCCAGGGTCTCAAACTATCTTACCGAATTGTATCTAAATCGGTTTAGTAGATCCAGAGATTATCTATGCTATCTATGTATACATTATATGTTGCATAAAATATACTGCTTGTTGAGCAGGACTCTTTTGCCACATACTAATTACATCCTGCAATTACTGAAGGAATCTATTTCAGTCAGAAGCTCACGAGTTTTAATGTTGTTAAACTTAGCAAAGTAAGAAGATATTGATATCAGTGAGTTTGGATAAAGTAGAGTATTGAAACGATAATTTAACATTTTGGAGATCCTGACAGCAACAAGATCCGTTCCTAGTCAACTTACTTTTCAGCGGGATAAAAAATGCCTGCAGGTGCGATTTCTGTCCGCAGCTGCCCATTGCATCGGACTTGCATAGCTTTGTGTGACGCCTCTGCCTTCTCACGCTGTTCTTCATCATGGTATAGGATCATAGATTGGTACTGAAATTAAGAAATACAATTTTAGTGCCGAAGATGAATGAATGCTTAGTATATAACGATTTCTTTTATATTAAGTAAAATGTAACACTTATAAATGTTTTTTTATTATATAATATGTAAGTATTTGTAATGATTAAGACAACTATTATATCTACTTTCGATATAACATAAAATATATTCTTTTCACAATGCAAAATTCATTGAGCAGATTACCAGTGAATATAATAGTTTACGAATAATAATTATTAATAAATGAATGTAAAAAAATATCTTTACCTACATACTCGTATAATAAAGTTCTGATTCGAATCTGTTAATTAAATATTTTTAGGGAAATATTATTTAAATATTCATTATTATCGATACACAGGCCGATATAATGGTTTTTAGAATTTTTGTCTATCTGTCTATCTAGGAACGCATCACGAGAAAACCACTGGACAGATTTTCATGAAATTTGGTATGATGATAGCTGGTTATTTGGGTTAACATATAAGATACCTTTTATTGCGGCAAAATACCTCATCTCTGAGAAATCTATACCAAACGTGAACACGTAATCAAAAATGTAAATAAAATGGCTGTTATTTCATAGATAAGGCATAGTATTAATTGCAAAGTTGAATAGTCTCTTTGTAATCAGTTATAAAATTAATCCAACATCTTAAAATATCCTATAAACGAGATCTAGTTACATTAGTCCTATAAATCTGCTCAACATAATCGCAATGGAGTAACATATTGTTTTATGACTATAATCATCGTAGTTAAACTATGCAAGATTAGGTTAAATATGAAATGAATTGATAACGTTCGGAAGAATCTCAGCGATTAGCAGATTGCGGTAAATATTATAAATGTGAGTTTGTGAGTATGTATGGATGTTTGTTACTCTTTCACTTATCTGAATATTTACCTGTCTTTTTAGTTTAGTAGTGAGTCCGTACTCGTGGTTAGCCCAAAACATGTCGAGGAGTTCTTCATAAGTTAAGGTCTTTGGATCGAAGTCTAACTCTATAACTTCTGTATGATCTCCTCTGTGGACATAGTATAAAAAATATTAATTAATAACTTAAAATGATACTTAAACTTAACTTTAACTGTTTTATTGACTTGAGGGTCTGAATTGTCATTTAGAAAAGCCTGCACGAGGGAGATATTCTAGTAGATATCTAAGGGACGAGGCCAACAAAAGGTGTCACGGCATTAACCCAGCATGAGTATATTAGTGAGAGCCTAGGATTTAATCTTAAGATATCACAATCTACCTGCAGTCAAATTCGTATAATAAAACGTGTGATGGGTAACATAATAATAGATGCATAATAAGTGTTTTTGAAAGAAAAATGTATTTGGAGAATAATTATGACGATTTATGTTTTTTCTATTGTTTGTTGACGAATTGAAGTCGTGAGATATTTTATGATACATTTAATTAATAAAAAGATAGCTTCGTTTCGACGAGCAGAGTAGAACTATTTTTTTACAGTAACCTGGGTATTTCTCTGATTTCACGCCAATCGCATGTTTTATAGTGCAAAAAAATAAATATCTACATTTCGAGCAATTTAATAACTGTAATGCAACCTAATTACACTTATCTAGCTAGTACACTAAAATGCGACAGTAAAAAAGTAAGTCCATAAAAAGAAAAAAAATATTTTAATGCCAAAATGTCACCACCTTCAGTGTCCTCAACGTGACTACAAAAGAAAACAATTTTAAATTTCAATGAAATAACAGTTTCATATACCTATAATTTATTTATTGCGTTAAGCCAATTGTAAAGTTGACATTTTTATCCTATATAAATATACAAAACGTTAAGTTATTTTTAAAACAATATAATTATCTTTGTCACGAAAAAAATGTCATTTCCGTAAGCCGGAGAGGAAATTCAAATATGTTTTTACGTGTACATCCTACTATCTTCTCGCTTATCCCGTTCGCTTCCGCACAGCTCAGACGACCAAGAGAACCCGACGGAGAAACCCGTGCGTTTGAGTGAAAAAATATATTTACGTTAGTGTTGTTAGAAATCACGTTTGTCACACTTTGGTGGTCTTTACCGTAACCAAAATATTTCGGGTGAGTAAATTTATTTATGTTTATTTAATACGTCTACAATGTTCGTCCTTAGTTCAATTTTTACGAGTAAATTTATATATTTTTTTACATTTATAATAACGGAATTAAAAATAAAAATGACACAAAACGTCACTACCCTCTTAGTCACTACCATCAATTACCATCAGTTTTAAAGTGTAAAGGTAATGACGCAAAAGTAATGGTGATGATCCAGACTTGATTTATTTTTTATTTTTCTTGTTTTTGTTAAAATACGCAAGTTAGATAAAGTTAGGTTGATTAATATGTATAATCCAACAAAACAATGCAGTAGCTCAAAATTTTAATCACCATTGCTACTAATATTTTGTGTATTAACATGGTTTTTTAAGTAGGGATAGTCTTATGTCCAAAATATGGCTAAGAGTACTTTTATCGTAGTCATGTACTCTATGTCATAGGAACGGAGCTGCGGGTAAAAGCTAGTCCACCATAAATTTAACAGTGAAGAACATTTATAATATATTTAATATATTTTCTCGTTTTTGTTTTGAAATGTTTTTCGCTATACTATTTTCTTAAGTTTCTTCCAGGGTTTTAACGTAATGTTATTGCTTAATGCCTGACGATTTTTCTCTCCTTTAAGGTAAAATTATGACAAATCAAGACCAAGAAAACCCGTGAGTAAAAATTGGCTCACGCTCGACTTTATTAGAGGCTAAAATACGCAGACATAAAAGAAGATCCAGAAAAATATTCAATTGAAAAAGAAAGATTAAGATATTTACAGTGAAGAGAGCAAAATATACTTAAAATTATTAGAGATACGAAGAAGAGAGAACTCCTAAGGAACAGCGTCAAAAAAGAAGAAATTGGAGAGAGAGTTGCAAACGCTATTTGGAAAAAAAGAAAAAAGAAAGAACACTAGCGCAATTGATTGACAATTCTCCCCATGGCAGTGATCTAGATCCAGTACCCGCAGCAGTTGTAGATCCTTTAGAAGGACCATTGGCGCACATCTTTGAAGCGAGCAATCTCACTTCAATAATAAAATAACAAATCCAAATGTTTGTACTGATTGCATTAAAAACGATGTACTCGTATATCATAAAAGAATGTTAGAACCGAAAAGAGACTTAAAAGAAACACAAAAAAAGAAGGCAGGAATGCAGAGAACTTTACATAGATTCATCAAAGACCAAAGAAAATCGCAAGTAAATAATCTATCGACAGAACAGAAAGTACTAGGTTTAGTTGAGAATATAGAAGAAAGTTAAAAAGAAGAGGTAAAGAAAAGACTTATTTTTAGTGAAATCGTTACTAGAAAAATGAAACCTGGATACAAAATTATGCCAAAAAATGATAAACGCAAATTTAGCCATTTATTTGTCAAAGAAGACTTCAATAAACACAAAATTTTGAATACTATAACTTCATTTACGGTAAAATAACAAAAAACTAAAGAAAATAATAAAGCAAATTAAACAGGAGATTGAAAATTTTTTCGAAGATGATAGTAACAGCAGAATAGCAGCGGATAAAAAAGAATTTAAAAAAATAGCTGGATTAGTTATGCAGAAGCGGTACCTAACCGATACACTGACAAATTTGCATGCGAAATTTCTTAAGACTCACGACAGTGAAGTTGGATATTTAACATTCTGCAAATATCGTCTATTTTGGGTAGTGTTCCCAAAAGAATCTAATAGAAATACTTGTTCTTGCATATTACATGTAAACATGGACCTTTTGATTAAATCCCTAAATAAAAACTGATTTGATTAAATACACTGTGATTTAATAGCAGTCAAAGTAATAACCTTAATTAAGTACACGGTAATTGCTAAACTGAATAAGTCATAAATAAGTTTAATTTTTTCAGATTGAAGACTGTTACACAAGTTGATGAAATGTGCTATTGTTAGGAACTGATTCCAAAAACGAGGTTATGTTACAATATATTTTTATAATATGATTATGTAAACCTGTAGAGCTAATAATTATATACAGAAAATAAATGAAGGAATAGGAAAATATGGTGTTTTATTTAAAAGAAATTGGATAGCAAGCAATGTCATTACTAGTAGTCACTATGTCATTACCGTCACAACGTAGTCATAACCGTTACCCTAAAAATCATTACCGTAATAATAATAAAAAACCAAAGGCCTATATCTTCGCTATTTATAGGTGCAATTAAAAAAAAAAGTTATTCCTTACTTGTTTATAGTCATTTTTTCAAAATATATCAAAATTTTGAAAATCTAATAATTTCTCTCATTTTTACCGAATTGGATCGAAATCGTAGAATCAGCCACCTACCATATTCTATGCGCTTATAAGTATGTAAAAAGCAGGCACACTGTAGATACTTGTAATATTGAATTCTAACAGTTTAAAAACTATACAGTAGGTATTACATATAACTACACTAAAAGAATATTTAAACTTGACGTCTAGATAAAAATAATCACATCAGAGAAGTCAGGAGCTACACAAAAATAAATATGACCCGGAAACTCTACTCTTTAAGCTTATTATTAGCGTTGTAACAAAGAAATACGATTTTGTTAATTTCAAAGTTAATTCGATGTTTATGTTGTAAAGTTTATTAAGTATGTAATGAATAATAATAATTATTTATTCGAGTAAATATTGTTAATAATATATATTTACTGAAACAAATTTTATGACTCTAAAGTCAGTAAATCTACCTAAGTAGATACTTATTGTAGTTACCCAGCACTATTTGCGGGGGCGTCGCGTAGACAAAAAATCAATACGTAAACGCTGTTCTATATATACGTACTCAGCTTAAACTTTGAAATCTACTACTTGGTATAAATTTACATAAAAATTAAATTTTAGTGACATATGATCTACAATGACAAAAAAATATATAAATAAATGATTTTATTTACGACAGCTCTATGATAAATGATAAGTTAAATATGCAATAACAGTACAAGATTTTAAGTTATTTTTTTATTTTTTAAGTTTTATTTTATTCGTATTCTTCTCGGCATTTTCCTTTAATATCCATATCATGGGGGTGTATAAAAAAAGTCCACTATCTTTGGGAGTCCGCCATATTGAATTTAGAATGACGTCACTTAGCTAACCATGCATTGTCATGCAAACTGAACGTGTATGCAAAATTTCAGCTCAATCGGCTGAGGATAACTACTTTAAAATTCAGTTGCAAAATTTGACCCGAACCAACAAACATTGCTAGTTAAATAAAAACTTGTAAGAAGTAATCATGTACTAAAACTACTTTAAATAAATATACCGGTAACGTTGGTAATAAACATTATTTAATAATAATAATAACTTTTTTATTGTACACTCAAAAATAGAAAAGAAAGAGAAATGTATATGAATAATATTTTTTAACGTTCTACCAAAAACGTGTCTACCTCGTGTTTTTTATTTTAAAAATATCTTCCGCGATGTTTGGAATAGATAACGCGTAGTTTGACAGCGGCTGCCTTGGCCTTGGTCTGTAGATATTAGAAAACCTTGACGCAAAGTTTACAATGCCAAATATATTAGATTAGTAATATGTATGGATAAAAACATCCTTCTTAATATCATAAATATTTAGAATACTAGTATACTTTTTGTTTCAATAAATTAATTTCCTGTTTTAAATTTAGCTTTTCGCAAAAAATACCAAAATAGAATTCTATCGATACATATGAAAAAAATGCTGTTTCTCCGTAAGTTAATGAAATAAACAAAGCCCTGTCAATTCTTGATACACGTAATAATATGTTAAATATTATTTTATAGCACAGTTTAAATTATAACGTACTAGCAGAACCCGCGGCTTCGCTCGCGTTAAAACTACGAAAAATCTTTAAAAAGGTAGTCTCATACAAACTTTCATCCCCTATTTCACCCTCTAATAGGATAAATGTTGAAAAATGCTAAACGTACACATATTTATTTTATTGTATTGAAGAGCATTAATGCCAAGTTTCAAGTAATTCTGATCATAAATATTTCTTGAGTTGTATTAAAGCCTGTTTTCCCGTGAGAATGAGATAATTTCTTGCGGTAAAATGTAGCCTATGTCACTCTCCATCCCTCCAAATATCTCCATGCAAAAAATCACGTCAATCCGTCGCTCCGTTTCGACGTAAAAGAAAGGCAAACAAACAAACACACTTTCGCATTTGTAATATTACTATGGATACATCAGAGATCAAATTAAAATTATGCACATTGTTGTATGTGTCTAATAAAATAATTTGCATTATCATTCATGATGACATTCGGAATTATAGTTTCTACTACGTATTATCTAGGCACTCCAAGAAGCTTAGTCGGCAACTACATGCATTTAATGGTGATATAGCGAATGTCTTATATTAATATTAAAGTAGATTTAGAGATTAAGCATGTTGAAAATCCTTCTTTAATTTATTAATGTATGAAATTAACCGTATTTCTTATAAGTAATCTATAATGTTTAAGCGTTACTGTCTAAATATATGTATACGAAACTAATCTAGAGTTAACTAAAATTTATGATGACTTTATATGTACATGAACTTGGTACATATAACGATAAGCACTAATTATAAAAATTTCTATGTGCGTGTATATTTGTAACTCTTTCGCGCTCAATACAGATATATTAGATGAGTACATATATAGACTATGACTTGATGTAGCACATAGACTAACGTCTGTAATGCCCGATTTCAGCAACAACCCATAAGCTACCGCCTACGTATGGGATCCCTAGCTTAAAAGTCCCCCAAACTAGCCCCTAAATTAAATTTCGTTTTGCGATATATATTGCTATAGCCCATATTTCGAGCACCTAAATTTAGGGAGCCTTTTAATATTTAGGTGACCCCTAAATGTCGGTGAAACAGAAACTGTCCCCTAACAGCCCCCTAACCATGCTTAGGGGATCCGTTAAACTTAGGTGACTTTGGTGAAATCGGGCATAAGACAACTAGACAACGACTTACCCATGCTTCGCTCTGGACGCGGCCGAGCGAAGCGAGAGTATATCGGTTATATGTTAATTACTTTCTGTTATCTAGATACTTGATAAAGCTTAGTCGGCTTAGTCGGCCCATTAATGGATTTAATGGTTATGTAGCATAACTCTATCATTAATACTTAAGTAGTATTGATCAAAAGATTAACTTATTTATATGATATACTGTAAACAGCTAATTCATTATGAAAATTTTTAGTTTGTAACTTACGACTTATCTGTAGTATTACTATATAACTATAATATTAATATTATGATGAGGTAAAGTTTGTGAGTTTGTGAGGTTGTAGGGGGTAATTTCTGGATCTACTGAACCGATTTAGGTAAAATTTGGTAAGAAGATTTTGAGACCCTGGGTAGGATTATGGGATAGGATTTTTATCCCAGAAATCATCTCTTAAGGAAGTGAAAGTTAGTAAAAGTTTGTATTGGGAAGCAAGCTAGGGACGAACCCGAGCGAAGCGAGGGTGAGTCGCTAGTATAACTATAAACGGAACGAAATTTGACTCTCCTTCTAATTTACTAATGTAGACTGTAGAGTGTAGAGCTTACTTAAATGTTATACATTTATACTACAATTTAAACTAATTATTATAATTTATATTTATTAATTATTATAATGTTAAGTGACCACTTTCAAGTAAATTATGTTTTGATTAATCAAAAATAAAATTAACTTATGCAAATCAACACGTGGAATTCTCAATACGTAATCCTCATCACTGCAACGTATTCGTGTTCGTATACGTAAATACATATTTTTTTTTATGGGGCTAAGGGGGCAAACGGGCAGGAGGCTCACCTGATGGAAAGTGATCACCGCCGCCCATGGACATCTGCAACACCGCAGGGCTTGCAGATGCGTTGCCGGCCTTTAAGGAAAGAATACGCTCTCTTCTTGAAGGTGGCCAAGTCGTAGCGGTTCGGAAAGACCGCCGGCGATAGCTGGTTCCACAGAGTGATTGTGCGGGGCAGAAAATGTCTTAAAAATCGCACTGTTGTGGAACGCTGGACATCGAGGTGGTGTGGATGGAATTTAATATTTTGGCGCGATGTCCGATGATGAAATTCAGCAGTCGGGATCAGTCCGAAAAATTCCTCGGAACACTCCCCGTGATAAATGCGGTAGAAGATGCAGAGTGATCCAACATCTCTACGCAGAGCTAAAGGATCAAGCCGATCGGAGAGAGCTTGATCGTCTATAACTCGAGCCGCCCTACGTTGAATGCGGTCAAATGGAAGTAGCTGGTACTGGGGAGCTCCCGCCCAAAGATGAGAACAGTACTCCATGTGAGGCCGAATTTGCGCCTTATAAAGAATAAGACGCTGACGCGACGTGAAGTACTGTCTCGCCTTGCTGAGCACACCAAGCTTCTTTGAGGCCAGTTTGGTCTTACCTTCCAATTGACCACGGAACTGTACGTTGCTCGAGATGTCGACACCAAGTATTCCAATACTGGCTGTAGGAGACAGAGGAGTGTCCTCAAATTGAGGAGCTACGACAAATGGCGACTTTTTAGCGGTTAACGCGCAAACTTGTGTCTTTTTGGGGTTAAATTGGACTAAGTTTAGTCGACCCCACTCCGAGACTTTGGTTAACAAAGATTCGACTTCAGACACAAGTTTGTTCCGGCTCTCGTCGACGTATTCCCGAGAAAGATTAGCGCGGCCAGTGTACAGGGCATCCACAGTGCTATCGTCTGCATAGCAATGAATGTTGCTGATTTGCAACATGTCATTGATATGTAGAAGACACAGAGTAGGAGCAGCCTTGTGGAACACCAGCATTGACATATTTAGGATCAGAGCAAGCATCGTCGACAACGACCTTGATGCTCCGATCTGCCAAGAAGCTGGTGATCCAGTTGCAAAATTTCTCGGGGAGCCCATAGGAAGGTAGCTTCGAAAGAAGCGCTTTGTGCCATAACCGATCAAAGGCCTTCGCTATGTCCAGACTGGCTGCAAGCTCCTCCCCCTTGGTCTCAACTGCTTCTGCCCATCTATGTGTCAGGTCAACTAGAAGATCACCGGCTGAGCGACCTCGACGGAAGCCGTACTGGCGGTCGCTGATCAGCCGGTGCTCTTCTAGGTACCGCAGGAGCTGGCAGTTGATAATGGACTCCATTATCTTAGAGAACAAGGAGGTAATGGCTATAGGCCTGTAATTGGACGGATCCGAGCGGTTGCCCTTTTTTGGGATCGGATGCACTAAAGCGGCCTTCCAGGATTTTGGGACTATGCCTAATGAATAGGAGTACCGGAAAAGACGCGTTAAAACCGGTGCCAACTCCGGAGCACATGTCTTCAACACGATCGGAGAGATGCCATCGAGCCCACTCGACTTATGAATGTCCAAGGAAAGAAGTGCTTTGCGAACTGCACTTTACCGGAACTGAACTTCCGGCATCGTAGTATCACACCGCGGGATTGTCGGTGGTGAGTTTCCTTGGTCATGTAAATATTACGTAAACCATTTCAATTGCCGTTAATAATTTTCTGCAGAATGGAATTTACAATGACCATATAAAGCGCTATATAAGTTGTATGATTTTTATAATAGATATTCTCACTTATTTTAGTAAAACTCTCAAGGCTAAGTAGCTATTTTAACCTAAAAGGTTAAAATATAAATAAACAAATTACTATATTTTAACGTTTAACTAAGAATTGCTAATGATCCGATAATTTCATAGGTACATTATTTAATTATAACCACTTAAGAGATAACTATACATAAATATTTTTTTTATTTTATTTATTTTATTTTATTTATAAGAGATAACTAAGTATATAAGCAAAAAATAGTTGCGCATTATACCTCTAAGGATGAGTCATGATTAAATAAATTTTTGCGCACAATCACAAGTGAAGTACGTGTTAGAGATATAGATTCTCTTAATTTTTCATAAAATAAACAAAATATTAAAGGTTGCAGTCTAACACTAATCTTAAATCTACCAAGAGCAAAAATATGTTATGCTTGACCCGGGCGATCGATACGTATTGTTTTAGATTTCAATGTTAAAATATCTTCTTTTAAAATATTTTCTGCTTCGATTAGCAATGTTTAATCTTAATTGTCATAAAGTTCATTAATTATTCTTTAAATTAAAAAAAAAGTATTAAAATTACTTTATTTTTATGATTGTATTTGAATAAGTACTTTCTTTAGGTGGTATTATAAGTCATATATACATATTTTTTTGGAAAGCTTGAAAGCATTTCATGGAAATTTATAACTTTATACACAGCGACCACCTTCGCAGAAAGAAATTCGATACAAGATATGTAAGAACAAGTATATGTTACCTCCGACCGTACACGTTAAGTTTATATCACAAATTAAGGACATAAAGTATCGTAAATTGCATTTAACCTATTGAACTATTAACCGACATATTATATGTATGTAGACCTTGACCTTCTATGATTTAGGATGAAGCATAAATGAATTGTATTCAGCCCTTTTTAACGTTCCACTGCAGAGCACGGGCCTTCCTTCAATACGAGGGGGATCAGGCCATCCACCATGCTGGCCAAGTGCGGGTTGGCGGACTTCACATGTCTTTTGAAAACTTGCTAGGTTCTCTCAGACATGCAGGTTTCCTCACGATGTTTTCCTTTACCGTTAAGACAAGTGGTAATCATGTTGGAAATGATTCGCACATGAAAATATCAGAGGTTCGAGACCAGGGATTTGAACTCGCTTCACTCGGTTTCCCAAGCGAGCGCGTTACCACTGGGCTACCACTGGGCTACCACTGCCTTTTATTACGGAACAAAAAATAAATTTCATTTCACCTCACTAGGAACGTAGGTATGTGTCGTGAGTTCGACATGAGCTCTACTAATATTAATTATAAATGGAATGGTATTTTTGTTCGTTTGTCTTTCTATCACAAAGCAATAAAGCATTGGATTTATGTGATTTTTTTGAATAGAAAGAATATCTAACTGGAAAGTTTACATTGCAAGCTGGAGGAAATTGAGTTTTTATTGTGATACAAAAATTATTACTGTATAGTGTATACTGCAAAAGAATCAGTCAGAATCGGACTGCTATTATAACTGCGAAAGTTTTTTTGTGAGGGTGTATATGTTAGTTCTTACTCCTTCTTGCTGAAACGGTGGTATTATATTATTTATAATAACATATTATATTTCAAAATTACTTACAAATTTCTGTAGTGTGGGTTTTTTGTTGTACCGCCCGCGTAGCCCACTCTAGTGCGCACGATGCCTAGAGTAGCGCCAAATAAGGAGTCGTTGGACCAAAAACACCCCATGCCAAATGTCGCCTTCTTCGTTGGTATATCCACATCGTGGAGTAAAGAACCCTGTATATAAAACGTAAAAAAGTAGTGCTTGGAAAATTATTTTCTACAGTAATATATACAGATACAGAGGTAAAGTTTGTAAGTTTGTACGTGGTAATTGAAATTTTAGAAACTATTGAATCACTTCTGAAAATTACTTCACTAATAGAAAGCCACATTACTGTTAGGTACTCTAGGTTATTTTTTATTAAGACAAAAATGTGTTTTTTTTTTAAATACACAATTACTTCACATGGCTGTTAAGTTACTTTATTGGCGTGCACTGTCTAAATATGTAGTTTGAAATTAAACAATAAAATGTATGACAAAAAGATATCTAGGGACGCACCCGAGCAAGGTAAGGGTAAGCCACTAACATAAAATATTACAATAGTAAATATATTTGTGTAAAATATAATGTCGTATAACTTTGAATTATTCCAACTTGCAGCTCAGCGGTTAAAGTCACGAGACTAATTATTTTCAATGAAAAAAAGATGCGAAACCAGTTTGATACCAAAATTTGGTCGGTGGCTCGCTGCGGTCTACCTGAAGATGGAATGCAGAAATATTGGAATTACGTTCTATATATTAATAAATAATAATATATATATCGATAACGTAATGATTAATTTATTATTTAATAATTTAGTACTCTTAATAATGAAACTCAAACATAAGACAATGAATGAATATACTACAAAACTAGCGGCTTACCCTCGCTTCGCTCGGGTTCGTCGCTACTCGCTAGGTACGTTTTAAATAGATATAAATAGTTATTAGCCAGCGTTTAACCATATAATTTTTTTTTCGTTAATTTTTCATTTTTTCTCTTTATTAAAACCTTCTGTGGACCTTAAGGAACATACGAAAAAAAATTAGCCGAATTGGCCCAGCCATTCTTGAGTTATGCGCTTACCAACATTCATTTTTATTTATATATATTAAACTTTTAAATAAGACCACTTTTATCTTAACTATGGTGTATTCGAACGACGACGCTATTATCGGATATCTATAGGTTAATTATTAATAAGATTACGCTACTGCGTTTTATTTATATCTAGACCTCTTAGTGAAATTATTATTTGGAAAACAAAAAGGGTCTAGTTCAATTACATATAAAGTTACAATTAGAGAGCGTGTGTTACTGATAACATTATCGTAAGCGCTCGTTATTATACTTTATAGTTTATGTAATAATGACTTTTAACTTTAATAGGATTAGCATATTTTAAGTCAATTTCTTCAAAAATGTTAAAATGGCCCCGAGCTTTTTATTTTAGTAGGACAGGTGGGGTAGGGGGTGGGGGGTTAGGATGTACGGGGTTAGGATGTACGGAACGCGTGCGAATTTTGGTATTTCCTTCGTATTATTAAAACAAATACACATTTGAAAATGTAAAGGTACATTTTCGACATAGAAAACGTATAGTTTTGTTATTATTAGAAACCTGACGAACTTCCTTGAATTATTTACGCCGCACTAAGGGTTTATTTTGTTTTTTAGAGATCATTGTGGATTTTTTTTTATCGAGGAAACTATAAGTAATCGTGTTTCTAAAATGTATGATTTATAGAATAAATCCTTAAATATCCTACGTATTAATTACATAATTAAAGTTTTAGTAATAACAATACAGCAAGGGATCAAACGAACGCAATTATTTCATAATTGCCTCGGCGCCCCCTTAATGGTCATATGTTTTTTCCCTGGACTATGAGTAAGAAAATCTAGACAATAGAAGAGTCGAATTAGGAATCTCCGTCCGGACTCATTATTTAATATTAACGGAAAATAGCGAATAGCGAAAAAGGCGTATCATATAGAATTTGAAAAAGAACTTGTGTAAAACTGTAATAAACTGATTCTTCATATTGTCTCACGAAGTTTTGTAACTAAACTTGTGGCTAATATAATGATCTTTTTGATATTTTTTAATAGTGATATGTAGAAAATATTCAATATGACCTAATTAATTAAAATACTATCAACTCCCACTACTCTTTCTTAATCTTTGATCATTTATAGTTCTATTTAGAATTTCTTCTTCTTTAAGTTATAGTCCGCTAACTTGAACTCACACCACTCGATTGAATTTTGTTCACAATGATAAAGCGGTAACCATGTATCTGTGTTCTACACACGTTTTGAAGCAATTTCATTCCCAATAGATAATATTGTTAGTAGTAATAAGTAAATGTTACAAAAAAAATTTTATTATTCAAAAAGAGAAAAGAAGGTTAATCAATTACATTCTAGGTTTATTCGTCAGAGTTCTTAAACTTTGGTCGTCGCGTTAGATGCGTTCAGTCTATTTCGGTCTGTGAAAATTGCACACTTCCCTTGAGGTACCGTTTGACAATTGACAATATCAGAGACACGAGTTACAATGTACTGTGCCTGAAAAACGCCATTCTTTTGCAGTCGAGATGAAAATATGATAAAATATCTAGAACACCTTCTAAGGCAGTAAACGTATATATCTTTAGAAATAATATGAAAAAGGTTAAATTGTATCTATTTTGTTTATAACGTTTTCACATCAGCACAGAATCTGTTTCTTTAAATTCAATAAATAAGATAATCACACTTTGAGGGGCATCATTATTCCCTCCACGACCGCGGACACGCCGGCGTTGCATTTAACAATAGATTTCTTAGAAATTTAATTAATTACTTAGAAATTTACCTGGAGGTGATAATAAACGTCAAATTAACTTTACCGAAAAAAAATGTTAGTATATACTTAAAATACATACATACTTTCCGGGAATATGATTAAGTCTGCCTGCGATAGAAAATAAAAGTGCAGATAAAAATATGAAAATTAAATAATAAGCGACCACTGTATGAATTTTGTTGTAATTTGACATAGTTATAATAATTATTTTATACTTGAATCAATTCACTCATCATCATCGTGCTGGAAATCAGATAGTTCCTACTTGGTATAAATTACATATGGCATTTTTTTCAATTTTTATGTCTCTATTTGTGGTTACTTATTACATACAAACCAGGTGAATTAGTATTTGTAATAATTTTTTCCTTATAATGTAAAATTACAGTGTTAGAGGTATTCGCAAACCAGGTAACATTTATAATAAAAAAAACCCGAAGATTTAAAATATTTAAATAACCATAACATATTGCAAGATTCCTAATTAGGTATGAAAAATAAATTCTGTCTAGTAAAAGTAGTAAATATAATAATATACTTAATTTAATATTTGACTATATAGTAATTAATTGTAGGCAAATGAATTAAATATTATAAGTATCTTTATACAACATTGTTAATAGATTTTGTTTAAGTTTGCCAATTTGAACGAGATGCGCCGGCATCTGATCATGAAAATCAATCAACATTGCGGTAGTAAATTGGCTTCTATCAATGAAATTGAGATGTCATTACAACTCATCTAATTGCTGAGACCTTACTAATGTAACATTTAGTTATCTAAAAAACTTACAGAAGTGCTTTATATTGTTCTGTATTTACTTCTAAATGAATATTATAAGTATTTAATCTATACCATATGAAGATTTAACTTAATGAATGAAATAGTTTTCATATTGTGCTTAATTTAAATTATAAACATGTTCCGTATAGGTATGGCTCTATCACATATCAGATGATCACAGCGATGATAACTTTTTTATAAGGGTAGCCGACAAATCAAAATAACCAGCAAATAATAATGACCACTCGACCGATTTTTGCATTTTGTTGTGTGTCACCAGTCAGTAGAGACCACTGAGACTATCCTTACTTATACACTTAGCATTTACATTGGTATTATAGTGCACAACTCCCCATTGTCATAGACAGATTGAAAGGTGACAATTTGGCAATCAGGTGTAGTTCTATAAAAGCGACACCATCATATTCTTAATAACAAATCTTGACGGATTGAATCTTGATGGTAAATCCTAAAATTTATCCACCAGATCCACAACTCGAACAAAGGGCCTTGAACCCACGACCGTATAAAGCTAGCAGAAAAACAAGACAAACAACTAACAGTTCTTTCAATGACTAATTTATTGTCAAAATCATTAACAAAAATCTAAGAAATAAATTAATTTGTGTTTGGGAAAACCTGACATTAACTAAAGATAATCGTTAACTAATGTATCTTACGTTTTACTTCTTTGAACTCACTATCTAAATGTTAGAAAGCATATATTTCTTTTGAATTATAAACTTTTGATATATGTAATAAATGTAAAATGTGCTTGGTAATGATATCGGATGCATTTTTACTTAGAAGTCAATATTATGATGCTCAACTATTTCAATATATATATACATTAAAACGATGTTATTCTCTAATTGAAAAAAATAGTTTAAAAATAAGAATAGGTAATAAATAGTTTGAATAGAAAACAATTAAAGAACAAAAATGATGTTTTCCAAGTCTTAAAGAAAATGTTACATATATGAGGAGAACACCTAATATAGTGAATAAATCACATACATATTTCTTTAGCCTAGCGGAAAATGCATGAGGAGTCCATAAGCACCTCTGCATGTACCGCAAGGAAAAGAGATTAAAAAATGTGCAATATGTTGCCTATTTAATTTTTCATCTGATACAATTGTTCAGTCACGGATACGAAACGCGCGAGCGTCAATTATATAAATGAGAATTTTCAAATAATATGACGCTTTGACTACCTTAAAATTAATAGCACTCTCTAAATCCGCGAAAAAATCTGACAAGATAGTTTTATTTAAAATGTTAAATATTCGTGTGAATCTAATAAAGTATTAAGCAATTTCAAATCAAAACACTTCAAAACTCGAAAACTCAAACTCGCCAAAACTCGAAGTTTTTACTAGTAGCCAAACAAGAAATCCGCTCTCCACTTCCTGGCTCTAAAAAGCTCTTTAAAGTTTTAAATCTACATAGAAGTAGGCTTAAGTCGACTTCCAAGATTTGATTAAATAGTTATTTACAGGTCATAGAAGCGTATTTAAAAAGGTGACAGTATTTACCACTGATCAAGTTTCGAGTTTATCGTCCTACTTTCTTTCGCAAAAACTTCCATTATCATCAATCTAAAAATGCCAATTTACATTTCATAAAAATTATGTCCATGTTTACATTCACGATTATTACTTTACTAATAATCATTTACAGTAGGTAAGTTATTTATTTCGTATTAGGACTCATAAGTTATTAGTAAAATCGTATTATAAAATAAAAATTTAGAAATATTAATTAAATCTTCAGAAATGTACTTTGTACCTCTATATATTCTGTGAAACCCGATAGCTCATATTTTACACCTTATTATTAAATTTAAAATTAATTACGCACAATATGTATGTGCGTATAATTCTCTAAATTATGCCTACTCAGAACAATAACAATGAAAAAAATATTTTTTATACTTAATTACTGAGTTATTCCTCGAAAAAATACAAATAAATTAACTCAGAATAACTACGATAAATAATTAACAAAAAAACAATAAATAACTAACAAATTATTTTGATTTATCATGATTAAGGTTGTAAATACTCACGTTGGCCGGTGGTTTCATGGTGAAAAATCTTCTTATAAAACAAAACATGCACGAGAAGGGGAACGAGTAAGTGTTGATTTTCCGGGATTATCGGGTTTTATTCGCGTGATGCGCACGTGGAGTGAAGCCGAGACGCGTCTAATCGGTGTGGCGGTCCGGCGAGCACTGCCAAGCACTGCCAAATCCAATGTCACTGTAACCGTAATTTTCTGATATGCCTCACAGGCCACAACGTGGTGTTTCACAAGACATACAGACACCGCGTCTGTACAGATATCAGACATTGGCAATGAAAACTGATAATAGATTTTCGAGCTTTCGAATTTAAGCTCTAGGTCGAGAATGTTAAACAGGAAGACATTCAAGACTAGCCAGCTGAAAATATAGGTACTAAATTAAGCCATGGACGTTTAAAAATCGTGACCCAATAATACACATACACCGCAAATTATTTTAATTTTCTTTAGAATAAATGATATTAGGCGTTAATATCGACTCTACATGTAGAGATAGAATTTCTCTTACTGTCAATCGTCATGCATTCGTAATATTGATTACGTTTACTAATAAGACAATCACATTTCAGTCAGTGTCATGCATATTGCAGTTACAATTGGCAGGTGATATTTTATAACGCAATATATTCGAATATTGCATCGCATGCATGAGGATTCATTAGGTTTATTAATATCTCCATATTAATCTTGATTAATCTGATTTGATCTTCATTATCTATACATATAATAAAATTGTAACTAAGCCGTCACTGTAATTTAAATATTTTTTGGAAAATCTTATTGAAATAAACATTATTATCGATACACAGGCCGAATCTATAGTTTTTAAGCCGAATCTGTAGTCTGTCTGTCTGTCTGTTACCGCATCACAGAAAAACCAATGGAGGGATTTTGATGAAATTTGGTATGGTGATATCTTTTACCTCGGTCAACATATAGGATATTTTTTACCGTGGGAAAATGTCTCATTTCCGAGAAAAAATAAAAAAACTGCATTGTAAGAATATAATAATATGTAAAACCTAAGAATTTGGTTTTTGGTCATCTGAACGCGGGCGGAGCCACGGGCAATGCTAGTGATACTATAAAGTTCAATAAACTTAATGAATGTGGACACACAAACATCCATAACTTATACCTTCACCTTGATTAGTATGTACCCTAATGACGTAAGTTGCAGTAGAACCGGATCGATCGACTCTACCTTTTACATAACCATCAGAGTTTTAACCTAAAGATGAAAAAATATGAATAATAATTAAAAATTTCGTTAAAATTAAAAGTCTGTACTATAATATAATTTCGATATCCATTCATTATACGAGTATATACATACATTTTTTTTATTATCTTAGTAACCTTCATTTGGCTAAATATTATTTCATTCAACAGATTTAGCAGATTACTAAATAGCACAAGGATAATATATGTATTATTTTGTTTTCATGCAATTTTCCTTGAGGGTTACACAAGAACTCGTGGCCGTGTTGATATCATTTCGTTCTTCTCTTTCCGCCAATGTAGAGACGATGAGTTAACGTTTGTCGTTTTGTCAGAATGTTTAGGTTTGGTTTTTTTAAATATACTTACGACGTCTAAGAATTGGATCGTGTTTTTTTAAATTGACTGTATATGACTTGATTACACCTATTAAGTACATTTTTTTTAATATATACTCATGTGACGTACCCTAGCTTGCTTCCCATTACAAGCTTTCATCCCAATTTTCACCTCCTCAAGGGATGACTTCCGGGATAAAAAGTATCCTATGTCCTTCCCAGGATCTCAAACTATCTTCTTACCAAATTTCATCTAAATCGGTTCGGTAGATCCAGAGATTACCCTTTACAACCTCACAAAATTTGCCTTTTTATAATATTAGTATAGATATATCGACCCATTTGAGATGGCCGAGAAATGAATGGCTTAATTTAGTAAAACAAAAATTACTCCATATATTTGTTGTCCATGAGGTGTAGTGTAAGAAGGTTCTGATCAAATTTTAATGTTTTTAAAACTTTCAATAATTAAAAATTCATGTAATATAGAATACACATAGTATACATATATGTTTGTATATATTATTTTACATTACATTTTGTCATCTCGCCTCATTTTTATTATGTACTTGACTTCATACATAAAGTTTGCTTTATTTTTGACCATTTCTTTTGTCTAACAAGTTAAACAAAAATAATTATTATATGACAAATACAATGTTGTTAATAGTTAGATCATAAAATAAAAGTAAACCAAGTGATTATTTTTATCAATGTATTTATATTACTTTTAGAACATCACGACCTATTCGTTACAAAAATATCATAGACTAGCGACTCACCTCGCTTCGTTTAGGTTCGTCCCTAGCTTGCTTCCTAACACAAACTTTCATCCCCATTTTCACCCCCTTAAGGGATGATTTCCGGGATAAAAGTATCCTATGTCCTTCCTAGGGTCTCAAACTATCTTCTTACCTTTCATCTAAATCGGTTCAGTAGATCCAGAGATTAACCTTTACAACCTCACAAACTTTACCTCTTGGCTCTTTATAATATTAGTATATATAAATGTTTAAAATTGTCTATAAACTGTCATGAAAAGGGACCGATTAGCCACCATTACTATAATAAAAATCAAACGCTGTTCGTTGATAAGCGCATAACTTGATAACGGCTGAACCGATTTAGTTATATTTTTTTTAAATCTTGGTAATAAACACGATAAGCTTTTTGGGGAGTGGAAAAGAAAATTGGAAAGGAGAAAAAAGGGAGAAAATGAAAGCTTTTTCTCTATAAAATTTTAGCTTAGCCTCAAAGAATATAAATGAAATTGCAATACAAACAGCACAGAAATTAAATAAAACTCAATATTTAAAACAACTGATTTATTGTAATAATTAAGTAAATTAGGAATCATCTTACAATATAAACACTACTGTTCAAAAGTCAGTCACTAAGTTCGATATATTTTTAAAAGTAATAAAATGTAGAGTAAAACATTATAACATATGAGTAAAAAAAGTAAAATATACAACAGATTGAGCTGCATTTAAATGTTTTTTTTTTTAATAAATTTGTACTGACAGCAGTTATATTGAAGCAGTAGTGTTACGGAATATATAAGTACAATCATTAGAGAATTATAATAAATCACATTAATATTTCTTAATGACCCTACAATTACAATACGCAATAATTTACGAATAAATCTGTTCTACATCGAATTGGATACAATGTTACCCTTACAACCTCATTCATATTATAAAAACAAATATTTTTGGAATTTAAATAGATACGAGTAAGATATGTATACAGCCTTATTTTATAAATGAAATAGTCTTCGTAAAGTGCAATTTTGACAGATGTTTATTAATTATTTACTGTGAAGATAGCTCGATAAGTAACAGATAATATAATTAAGATTTTGTGCTTCAATACAATACAGTTATGTTAAAAGTGATATACTCGTATGTAATAATTAGGCTTTGTGCTATCTGAAATAATTACACTTTATAAAGTCTTAGGATTTAATTATTATTACAATAATTTAGTGCCAAATAAATTACTTTGGGATGTAATAGTAATGTTGCCAGATTTGATAATAGTAGGATAATAATATATTCAGACATTCACAAAACAATAAATTGTAAAAATATTAATCATATGGTTTTAAGCGGTTAAATATTATTTCTGGCAATACTATACATTATTCATGAACAAATTGTACCGTTGCTTGAAATATATAAATTATTCCGAATCCAGCGCAACAGGCAAGATTCTAGATGGCAAGTCTATTTTCAAATTTAGGAATTCAAATTTATTAATATAGACATCAATTTTCAAAAAATATACGTCTCACGCCGCGATAGGTAGAGTGTACTTAAGTTCCTAACTAATTAAAATCACGTTTCATTTATTTACATTGAACCTAATGCGTTTATAAATAGGAATGATTTTTGAGTATACAAGTAATGATTACAATACCAACGATAAACATTTGAATACAAAACTACGTATCGACATAACTAATACGGTTCATAGGATTATATAACATTTTAAGGCAAGACTAACAAGAGGCACTCGTTAAGGATACTTAATATGAATTTGTTACAGTAAAATATATTTAATTTCGATGTAAGCCATTGAAATATATGAATAAAATCAGTAATACGTTTTTTCAATGGCTCATTTCTAAAGGACATTGTTCTAAAATAATTTAGCTTAAACTATTATTAAACATTTATAAACATCTAAGATATAAACATCCAAAGAGATAAGAAATATACGAAAGGCATAATAGTGTTAAATTTTCGAACTATCTAACTGGGGTTCATACATTTAAAAATACTCTTTAAATATGGAGGTCAATTAGATGTCGAAACTTTCACTTCGTTAAAGAGGAATTAAAACAGTAAAGGTATAACTAAGTCGTATTATTTCCTACTTTTACGCACAACGCGTTCAATAAATCGATATAAAAAAAATGCGATTCTTGTAATATAATTGATTAATGATTTTATAATATTAATGATTTGAATATAAAAAAAATTCTTCGAATATATCACAAAATGTCTGTAAAATGCTTTCGTAAAATAATACTGTAAGAAACAAAAACAACCAAAATATTTTGTGCTTAGATATCTATAAGGCCATTTTATATTGCTTTGCTTGTTCCGCGTCTCTAGTTATGTTTTGCGACTTTATATTTAAGTACTTTTTAAGTACCTGGAACTAATTATACTACAATAATAATATATTCTAAACTAGTGACTATGATATGGACGAATGAATTACTAATGGATGGGGATTAACCGCTACGATAAATATGTTTCAAAAAGCTTATTTACATAAATATATTTGTAACGTGTTTAATGGAATGTCTAGCTGCCATTACGAGATTACCACAGATTATGAACACTGGATTTTTTATGATGGTTGCTATTTAAATTTCAAGGTTAATATTATTGTTCCATAAAATTGTTGATTGCATGTAAGATTTTAGATAAAACTATCTTTTCGGATATTTTCGCTTAGTTTTTTTTTGTTTAGAATTAAAATTAACAAATATTGTAAGGTATTATAGTGCCTTTTTGTATTTTTGAAATCATATTGTTTTGTGGGTAGGCACTGTATTTAACAATTACATACCTTTGAGACGTCTAAAACTTTAGTCTCTCCCGTCACCATGATCGCCGTAAAGCATTCGAACTGTCGGGAACCAAAAATAAAAATAGATCCGCAAAAAAAAAACGAAAAGATAGTTTTATTTAACATGTCAAATATTCGCGTAAATCTATGAAAGTAATAGCATATAAGATTATAAAATTTAATTGAAACATAGAAAAATTGGCACACGCAGAGTATTCAGCAGTAAATGAATGTACAAATTATAAATAATTTCTACAGATTAAAAATAGTTACAATATTTAGAAAATGGAACACATACACATTACAAGTATACAATTTGTTATTATTGGAGAACAAAATGCCTACTTAATGATATAAAAATGAACTTATAAAATTTTAAAAACGCTGAAAAATCTTTTAGAATATACTACTACTACTTACTTTATTAGTGGGATTTCTAGTACAACATAAAGTTCTGGTGTTTTTTAAATAATTATATGAGATAAAATTTAGGCCAAATTGATGATCACTATAATGTCTCAAATTTATCGCCATTTGTTGTTCTAGATATTAATTTGCTAAACTATTTGTATATTATCAAAGTTAAAAAAACATGGAAGAAAATTTTGCATACGCATATAAATATAAACCATAGAAAAGCCATGGCCCCCCTCATTCTATTCAACTATCAGCTGCTTATAAAACGTGTGACATGTAAGCAAATATTGAAAAGAATCTAACTTTTTAAAATTTTCACAATGAGAATAATAAAAATGACATGACTTAATTTCAACAAACAAACAATTTTTAGATTGTGGATTCGAAATCGCAATATTTGCTTTCATATCTCATAAAATAGTAAATCAGCATATTCTCTCACATATTCCAGTCTTTAAAAATTTACATGTAAGTATGTATAATGCGAATAATTTATATTAAAATTATATTGAACTATTAAAAAAATATCTATTACATTTAAATATTTAATTATAAAGTTATATGTCAATTGATAGTAAAATGCTGCAACGTAATTGCCTTCGAATGAAACAGAAATATTATTGTGATGCCCTTTCGGCGCGCTCGGTACATATTGCACTACTAAGCTTTATATAAAAAATTGTTTTAAAATGATATTTTTAGTTTTTAATACGTAGATGTAATTTTCTTTAATTTGTTTTCTGTTTCTGTACCTAAATATATAAAATAAAAATAAATAAAATATGTATGCACGTCCATACGGTTGGGTTAGTATTAGAAATTATAACTGTTTAAGATGCTATACATGTCGTCTATTTAATGTAATTAATCTATATAATTACAAGTTATATGCGTAAAATTTTGAACGATTATTAAATTTTGAAATGCGATCTAAAACTTTTTAATTATAAAAAAAAAGTTAAAGATAAAATATAAAGAAATAGAAATTGCCAAATTATTTTAAGGAGAAATAATTGCATTTCAGTAAAAAGCTATTAGGTAATTTTTAGAATTCGATCTGTTTATATAATGGCAATACAAAACAGTTTAAGTATTCGTACAATTTTTGTTTTTATTTATTCGATTTTTTCACCATGATAAGTAAGAAGTATAGTGGATATAAAACACGAATGGCAGATTTAGAAAGAAGGAAATGTTTTAGAAAACCATCGAAGTATTATATAAAAATAATACAATAACATAAAACTATCTACAACAATAGCAACCATATATTCGTCTACATAACCCTTGAGCTCTCACAAACTATCACACGTCCGTAGCGACTGGCAAGCCCTTGCTTCGTGAGCAAAAATGGCAATAATCATTCCATTATAATTAAAAACAATATATTTGCGAACAATTAATATAATACACCAAACATCAATTACAAGAATTTAATAAAAATAAATTATTTTGGAAAATATGAATTCGCAAATACATAGTATATTCAACAATTTCCTTTTCCTATTAAGACGAATCCAGAATAAATAACTTTTTGGAATGGCGATCAAACTCCGTTGCTCTAGTGATGGGTTTACATTATAATACAGCACCGGCGTGATTTGGTGTCACCGACGACATCACTAGTGTTTCCTGAGAACCTTGGAACTGTTGTATTAGTGGTTATTGGACTTATCTGTATTTGGGGGTCCTGTTTTGGTATCTCGGGAATGGAATTTAGGCTGTGATTCGTCGTAGAGTTGACACTGCTTTCGACGGGACTTCCGTTTGTCCTAATCTGTGCCCTTTGCTTCTTCAAATCCGCTAACGTCCCTGTAATATTTGAAATTATCATGAGCGGTTTCACAAAGTTTCGTCGGTTTAGTTTAGTGATTTCCATCGTGCACTTTTTTCATGCTGTTCATATCTTAATCGTATGTGCAATATTTTTTTGATTATTTGTAAATGCGCTGCTCGTTTATTAGTCGATACGATACGATACTGGCAACAAAATGGTATAATTTGTAAAAAACTGTGGCATTATAAGTATAGTTCTTACGAGATAAGCGTAACTGTGAAGGAATGTGATGTTTCTTAATTGGTCATACTTTCACGTGCATACACTATACATTACTCATATAAGAGCAATTCTACGATTTACGAAAGCATAACATCAACGTCGAGTGTGATGTAACTTGTATAATCTGTTAATTTTAAATATACACATATGTATATATTTAACTTGTGCTATATCTACTTTCTACAACACATGGAAATAGGAAAAAGAAATTAAAGGCCGTGTGCAGTGACAAAGATAAGATAGTATGAAAGAGACTCATGCATCTAAATACAAAAACGGCACACAATCCAAACGCATCCCAACACTACAAGTATAATCCAGTTATTATATTTAGTTTCGATGCATTCAATTATGATTGTTAAATTAGATGTAAATCAATTATTATTTTTTAAATTACGAGCAACTAATAACCATGAAAATAATGAAATAACCAGATTATTGTAATAAGAAACAATACAACTGACACAACCATGCAAAAACCACTACGACCGATATAACCGCTTGCCTCAATATGCATCCTCGTTCCTTATGGCTCGTCCACTTCCAAAAATTTCAATATAAACCATCACTGTGCATTAGATTTACAGTATACATTGTTAACTTGTGCCTTACATGTATGTTATAGTGCTTTAAGTGAAATGGAGATCTTAAAGGATGCATATAATTACCTGCGTTAATCATGACGGTGACATGAACATTGATTTTACCATTATTGTCTGTGGTGTAGGTAGTTCCGCCTTCGGCGATCGCGATTGGGTTTTGGTTCATTACAACCTCTTTCATACCATCTATTGCATCTTCGGTTTTGAACGCTTCGTTGTCTTGACCTTCTGGTGCTTTCCTAACGCCATTCGGTAATCTGTCGAAGTGCTTCGTTTCGTTTGGAACTTCACGTATAGAGCTGGGCGAGTAGTGCGAAGCGGCATTCACTCCGAACAGGGGATTTGTTATTTTTGGTTGGTTATATGTTATGTTGTCGTTCGAATCGATAGCGTCGCCGATTCTTTGCGAGCTTTTCTGGTTATACGAATGTTTTGGGACCGCGTAGTCCACGTTCCCCGACTCATAGCTTTGGTTGGATGCCGTTGAGCTTATTGAGAGGCGAGTGTGTGATAGATCGGCTGATATGTTGGTTGTATTCTGGTCATTTTCCACGCCGTTCGTGAGCCCCTGAAATATATAAAACATATATTTATGAATAATTATCTATTATACAATATGGTTGTCATTAATATAATGATATCTTTTACAATAAATAAACAATACGCATAAGTTAAGGCCATGTAAGTAATTACTCTAATTTGAAATAAGATGTACAAGATTATTATATGTACATAGTAAATTAATCTTAAATGTGGAATGAATCTTTGGTTCGAAGCTCCCGGATTTGATTACCGCACATGTAATATATATCCATGTAAATAATTATATTGTGAATGCAATCTTGTTCAGGCTTATATCACAATGTCACGTTAACTAAAAGTCATAAGATTTTTTTATAATCGTGTCATAAGCCTGGCTATTTATTGATATTATTAGAGTTTATTTTTGCAATAAATTACTAAAGAACTATTATTATAATATAGGGTACAACGTGTGAATTAATTTCATTAAATTGTAAATTTTTTTTAATAGAATAGCAATATAATTGTAATTAAATATCAGTATCAATATTTACATTTTGTAAAGCCTGAAATATCTGCTATATTCAGTATACTTGAAACGACCATTTATATTTCAAGATATGCTCTGTAAATTTTATTACACTTAGCATAGAAGTAATTTACTAAAAAAAAAATAGAATAAATGCCAAATTTATATTCTGTACCATCTATGAGTATTACGTAAAATCAACTTAATTTAATTTAGATTAAGTCTATTGCAGTAATTGATTAATGCTATTTTAGCAATATATACTAGCTGTACAATCTAAGTTTAGTTTAAAACGTAAGTTTTAATACGATAAAATTACTTCTTAATAAAAAAAAACTATGAAGTATTAAAATAAAAATATATATCTTGAAAATCAACATTGGCAAAAATACCGCGTAACGTGTTTTCAAATTCTTCCTTTTTCAAGTCTGTTAAATTACTTTAAATAAACATACCGTAAAATATTGAATCTTAGTTTATTTTCATGACAATACAATATACGGTACCTATAATACATACATTATAGAAAAATCCTAAACAAATGAGTTTTTAATAAATCAAATTGTTGTTATTAAATTTGCGACACAGTTTCTTAACTTCTGCAATTATTATCGTATATATATATATATATACTGAAATTTCAATAAATATATAGAAATAGTTTTATATCTATAATCTATATAAATAAAAATGAATCACCGAATGTATGTACGCGCATAACTTCGGATCGACTACACCAAATTGGATAATTATTATTTTTTAAGTTTGTTGTCAGGAAATTTTGTATAGAAGAAAATTACAAGATTCTTTTTTACTAAAATAAGTTTTTTTTTAAATCTCATGATATGAAAAGTGAGTAAGTGAAATAATTTTTATCCCGAAAATCATCCCTTAAGGGGGTGAGAATGGGGATGAAAGTTTGTATGGAGAAGCAAGCTAGGGAGGAACCCGAGTGAAGCGACGGTGAGTCACTAGTATATGATATATTTTTCGAACTAAATTTTGTTACAAGGTCAGTTCGAGAAGTATTTTGTATGTAACTCAATAACTTCACCACAAAAATATTATAGGACAATGTACCAAAGTAAACCAATATAATATCTATTTTAAGCAATCCTAAGTTCTAAATAATAGTGAATAGCATTTTCTCGAACTTTTTCCCTTGCAATATAGAAGAAATATAGTGTTAGTGACTTTATGTTAAAATATATTGTGCATTTGAAGAAATAAAAAAAGAATTTTATTTCTTAAATCCATCAACATATCTTAAATCAATACAAATGGAAGGATTATGTTCAAAAAAGGATATTTAAAATTAATAAAACATCTATAGATAGACGTGATTTTTTATAGAGATAGTTTTTAGTTTAGAGAATAAGGTTTTTTTTTGTCTACATAGATACATTTAGTTCACTTTTCCTATAAATATTAAAATATTATGAAAAGTCATGCGAGGGCTAATGGTATGAGCCGAGTGAGAGCGTATCACAAGTATCTAATAACTTAATACAATACATGCTTTTAGTCTGTATAAGAATTTAACAATATATCGTTATTTAGCCTTGGATCTGTTGGTAGAGAATGCTCAGATTAGGCCTGCTATTTCAACAATCGTAAATGTAATCTACTCTGAACTTGCAATCGATGCTAATCAGTGAAAAAAAAACTGTTTTTCAAACCATTACAAGTTTAAGCCGTAGAACAGATTTCGATGAAATTTGACTAGGACTTATATCTCATCCCCGCCCTTCTATTATAGGGGTGTAGCCGTGGGCAAGTTCTAGTAGTACATATATAAAAAAAGGGTAAACGTACCCGATACCGTAGACCTAACACCTGCGGCTCCTTGCGCATGCGGTGCAGATTGTCATTTGTCAAAAACATAATATCCAGTGACATTTTCGTAAGTCATAGGCACAATTCAACAAACATCACCACCACTGAACCACGAAGCACTGATAATTGTAATTTGAGTGTAATTTGCAAATTAGCAAACTTTTGTACATCGTAATGCATTATCAGAATAAGATAGTCGAGATATACTGCGTGCGCGGGAGACCCGCACAGACTGCGCATGCGTTCACGTTGCGTGAAGCCGTCCGCGACGAGGGAAATCGCAGGAAAACTTTACTATGTGCGGTGTCGTCAATCAATGCGTGAAACAGATGACTGACGTGATTGTTTCAGCTGAATTAATACAACTATCGCTGTCAAATTCCATATCAATGCATGCATAAAAAACCATTTTTTACGAGTATAATTGTACGTACGTTTTAAACTAAAATGGATATAGCATGTTATCCTTAAGAGATAGACAAATGCCATCGTGGACTTATTTGTAGACCTATATAAGATACACCATTCCACCATACATAATTCTGTTATATCTCAAAAGGTTTAGGCAGCGTTTTCGTTGAAAGCCTCTAGACGGCTTATTTTTTTCCGACACCTCCAACAAAAATCGTTATAAGCCAATGTATACAAAAACTTAACAAATTATATACTAAAATCTTTCTCGAGAACCACTCTATCCATTGGTGAAAACAGCATGAAAATCGATGCAGTAGTTTTTGAGTTTATCGCGAACAGACAGCCAGACAGACGCGGCGGAGGACTTTGTTTTATAATATGTAGTGAATAACGATGTGTATTTAATACGGTAATATTTTTTTATTATTTAAGTATTTACTTTGTTAGCAATTATTGCAATTTGAGTAAATTTATTACCGTATGTTTTCAGTGTTCGTGTCAATAACTTCGAACACCTGCATGGTCGTCAAGGTTTTAGACAGGCGTTGCGCTCATAGTAATTAAGTGCTATTCAGGTCGCTGTCGTGGACCAGGTATACAGTGCACATGTGAACACATACTTGGAGTATTTTCCATGTATGGAAACCTAATAACCTGCCTTCAAAACCTTGGGAGGGTCTTATTTACCTACATATACCTTACTATTTACTAAAGTGTAATAGTAGTAAATATAACTATGTATTATAAAAGTGATCCCGAAAATATCAGGTAGATACAACTCATAAATATTGATTTTATTTATTACTTATTACTCCCTAGGTACGTATTGACCGTTAGTATAGATTTCTCAGAGATGATATATTTTCCCGCAGTAAAACGTATCCTACATGTTGACTCGAATAACCAGCTAACATCATACCAAATTTTATCAAAATCTGTTCCCAGACAGACAGAGAAAAATTTTAAAACTATAGATTCGACCTGTGTATCGATAATAATGACTATTTTAATAAGATTTTTCAAAAAAAATAATTAATGTACTACAAATTAGACACAGAATTTTATTATAATTTTAAATTAAAACTGAAGAATAAGAAAAATATGGTTATTAGCAGCAGGATACGATTTAAACCTTGTTTACATAACATTTTAGTCATAAAAAGAGAAAGATCAAAGAGAAACAATGTTATACAACGCATCATACATATTTAGGTTAGTAATATATTTAATATAGAACTACGTATGTATATAATGTTATATTGTAAATATTGTTTGAACGGATATGAGCCAATCTAACACTAGATGTAATAAAAAATAATACCTATTACGTTTCTTTTATAAGAATCTTGCACAAGTTAATTGTAGATCTTAATTATATGCGATATATGCGATCAAGAAGCCAGATTTAAAAGTGCAATTAGATTATTAATTTTTCATTCGGATGTTTCATTACCAGTATTTGTAATATGTCGTAAAGAAAATATGTCATTTATACATATAATAAAATTGTAACTAAGCTGAATCTGCACATCAAATATTTTTTTTGAAAAACTCTTTTAAATAAACATTATTATTGATACAGAATCTAGTTTTTAGAATTTTTGTCTGTATGTCTGTAACCGCATCACAGAAAAACCACTGGAGGGATTTTGATGAAATTTGGTATGGTGATATCTTTTACCGCGGTCAACATATAGTATATTTTTACCGCGGGAAGATATCTCATTTCTTAGAAAAAATACAAAAACTGCAGTGTAAGAGTACTGATATGTAAAACCTAAGAATTTGATTTTTGGTCAACTGAACGCGGGCGGAGCCGCGGGCAATGCTAGTTGTATTATATAGCATAGTAGATAAATATGGGTAGAGCGTACAATTAATTTTATCTAAGTATGTCTAATTAGTATCGGCCCGCGAATGTAGAGAAAGTACCAGGAGCATAAAAAACAACCTACATTATTAAAGCACATATTGTTACGGATATCCCATTTATTCAATGAAATAAATATTAGCATTTTTGATTGATTGTACTGTGTACAAGTGAAAAAAAAACGAGACTTCACTTTTCATACATTCGTGTCTACTTGGGTTACTTGAGATTCATTCGTTATCGGCATTTATAACTAGTTAGCCTAGATATAAAAAGTAATAATAATACTCTCAAGAACAAAGCAAATGAGTAATAACAGTAATTTTCACAATATCTAGAATAGAACCGAGCTATATAAAAACTACGTCATCAGTGCAGCTGTAATTAAGTGCAGTCGGGGCGCCGCACATACTTTCTGCCAATTAATTTTAAACTAGATCTCAATATTTGCCGGCGCAAATCCGCTCAAATTACTAACCAAACGGAAAAATATGAAATTAAATTATTATCAATAATTAACTAAACTCTTTTACATACTTCGTTACATCCTTATACTGTGTGTATAACAACAAACATAAATTAATGAATATGTATAAAATACATTGTTTAACAAATAACAGCACAGAAATATTAAACACAATATTTTGATCTAGTGCCTAGCATGAACGGCTACAGATCAAGTGGTTCTGGGTTCGAATCGGGTTCGAACCAAAGCTCTAGTAAATCTTGATATCTTCAATATTTGAGGTAGGTACTCTTCTTTCATGTCCCGTTTATTTGTAGTAGTCTGGTTACAAAGTGCTTTGACATTATTCTCATTTTAGAATTTTCATCATTGAAAACTCAATATAGGCACATTTTTCATGGCGATTTTATGGTACACATTTTTTTATGAAAAAAAAACTCTAACCCTTGTCAATTCGGAATTTTTAAAAAAATATTTAGGCCGCTTAACTAACTTTTAAATAAAAGTAAATAAAAAAATGCGTGTGTGTGCAATTCACACATGGTAGAAGTGAAACTTCAGAAAAGTTACCCACGAGAGAATGACATGAATATAGAGTATCGGGAGTAAGATAATTATACGTTTTTTTAGTAACATTTTTACCAAGTTTAAAAGTTATTTCACATTTTATTTGACATAAATATACATTCCATATTATTCAGTAATTAATCTTATTATTTTTCACTTCCTGTGTAATGTATTCTAACTCAAATAATTAAATAAGTCATATTACAATCATATATTTATAGAATATCGTATACGGAAAGAATATAATATTATGTATTTATCAGACAATAACAACGATTACCATACAGCAACATGGCAATCTCATTCTCTCGCCAGCTTAATCCTATATATTTATGTATTTGACTATTTTTAGTGTCGCATTTCCGTTTCATCGAGTTTCAAATCACAACGATTCTAAAGAAGTTTCACTTCAAAAATGCTTTGTGATGCAATTACGCTACGTTAGATAGTTGCTGTTCAGTAGTCAGTATCTAATTAATTTTCCCTTTTACGCTATGTAACTTTTTCCTAATAACTATTTATTTACATGATATTATCAGTTTCAGGTTAGATTTTTTTTATTGGCATTAATTTAAACATTTAGATAATAAAGATTGTATCATTTTTGACTGGGATTCAAATGTATTGCAAATGACATTATTTTTTTACTTGATAATAAAAAAATAATTTAGCTAAATCTACAATCATTTCAGAAAGAATCTAAGGCCTACGAAGAATTATTAAAGTACCTGAGGCCTACGAAGAACTAGCAAAATAAAATTAGCGATAATATTCATCTTTATAGTTAACTAGCAAAATCCGCGGCTTCGCTCGCACTAAAACTACAAAAGTCTCTAAAAGGATAGTTTCATACAAACTTTCACTCCCTGTTTTACCCCCTTATAGGATGAATTGCGAAAAATGCTAAAACACGTATTTATTTAATTTTAATGAAGAGCATTACTACCAAGTTTCAAGTAATTCTAAACATAAATATTTTTTGGATTGTATTATATCGTGCTTTCCCGTAGGAATTAGATACTCTCCCGCGGTAAAAAGTAGCCTATGTCACTCTCCAGCCCTCCAACTATTTTCAAACAAAAAATCACGTCAATCGGTCATTCCGTTTTGACGTGAAAGAAGGACAAACAAACAAACACACTTTCACATTTATAATATTAGTATGGATAGTATGGATATACCTAACCTATATTTTTTTTATTATATGCTTTAAAAGTAAATTTATTCCTCTATATATTTTGACTGGCTTAAAAATGGAGGAGGTAAAAGCGATTTTTTTGTCAACTGACATAATTCTTATTTAATAAAGGTCCTATGTAAGTCTTAATAAGAAAAATTCCATCCCTCGAAACGCAATAAATACTTTTAAATGATTTGGAAATCGATTCTCTTTTATGCAATTAAACTTAAGAACAACAATGTTTTTGAATATTTTCTGCGATACTGATTATATTTTTTATTCTGGATTTGAGGAAAAAATACCTATCGAGAAGGCGAAAGCTGATGGAAAAATAGATGACGTCTTCCATAATACCAGTTGGATCTGCCACCAAGTGATGAATTTATAATTTTTTTGCATAACAGGATTGTTTTGTAGTAAAGCTAATGGTTTCGAAAAATAGCTAACCTTTTGTTTAGTTTTTAATCATTGTAACACATATTTCGGCAAAATCAATTATGTCAGAATACTTTTGCAACTTGTCTGCGTCATTTTACAAATCCGCGAGCGTTTTTATGGAGTCGTTTGTATAATGACAAATTATACTATATACTTGCCCACATATGTATATATATACATACATCTCGTGAGAAAGTGCGTACCTACTTTGAATTTTGTGAAATATGAAGAGATGATGCCATTGTTATAACAACGATGACAACAAAAAAATCTGTAGAAAGTATTTAAATTAGCCATTGTCCACAACTACACGATAATATCACTGTCTTGTATGACAGTGATATAACTATAGAACTTCTACTAACTATTAAGTTCTTTTATAGATAGGTATTATATATGAATATTTTAGTCAATTTATGCAAGCAATTATTTATTAGACACTAATATTTTCATAGGATGTTGGAAGATAATACTTTTTCATAATTTTGAGAAAAACCTTTTTTTCCACATCCACGAAACTACCTCTTTATTGACGATATTGTTTTTAAAACAATAAATGATACATATTTTGAAATTCTGTGCATTTGTTTAATTAAATTGAAATTGGTTTAAAGTAACAAATGTACAAGATTTATTATACATAATACATATTTATGAAGTCATAATTATTATTCAACTTTCATGAATTAAATAGACATTTAAATACAACCATGTGCACGTTAGATACACATTCATTTCAAATTTCGTCATGCAGAAACTATGATGTTGTGATGATATTTTTTTATTTCACTAAGATATACATATGTATGTTAATGAGATATTTCTTTAAAAGTGAATATATTTCATTTGAGAGGCTGATTGAAAAAAAACTGTGCAACAATCAAGTGCTTCTGGTGACGAGATGTAGGGACCCTATATATACTAATATTATAAAGAGGCAGAGTTTGTCTGAACGCGCTAATCTCAGGAACTACTAATCCGATTTGAAATTTTTTTTTTGCATTAGATAGCCCGTTTATTGAGGAAGGCTATAGGGTATATATCATATAAAATATAGTTTATCTATTCCATACTAACCGTTAAAATGTACCTAAGAATGAACCCGAGTGGAGCGAGGATGAGTCGCTAGTTACTAAAAAGTTTAAATCAACTGTTTGTCTGTACATTTTACATTTACAGGATTTTCAGGAGTTTTTTAGAATGTTTTACTTAACGCCTATTAAATAGCAGTAAAATATTAACGGGGAACAACTTCTTGAAGTCTGAAAACGTTTTTACATATTTTTTATATTTTTGCCATTTAAATGGCAATCAAGCGCCAAACTTGGGTGTTATTATACTGCTGCAAGCCTTATAGTAAAACAATAAATAATAAAATTGGCCAAGCGTGAGTGGGATCTTCAAAAGTTTTAACCATTATTTAATAACACATTATGTGAAAATGTAGTATTTGAACAAAGACAATTCATTTTGTATGGTTCCGTAGCTTTACTCAATTTCGACAATGTAGCTCCAACAGTTTTAAAATGGCTGTGACATACGGACATGGTAAATTGCATCACTTCAGTTATTAAGTACTAGCCTTTACTATGTGCAACGATTACAATACCATATAAAGCGGCGATGTCTGTCAAGTGCTCGGCCTTAGATCGTCCACAGCTCAAGCCAGAAAAATAAGGTTTTGTCAATTCGTACATGAATTCTACGATATGCGGTATTCATGTGATTTGTATCTGCGAATGCACTTGTGTTCTATATTCTCTTCTACACGACTGAAGAAATTAGGCACACGAAAAAGGCATTCGCGTTTCCTCAGAAAAAAATGGTAAATATTTCGGCTCGACTTTCGGGTCTCACCTCAGGACCAGTTCTATGGTCGGTAGTGAAATTATATGGCCATACATATTTTTTAAAACATGTGTTTAAAGCTATTCACTTTAATACTTTCTTAGATTAACGCAAATATTTGACATTTTAAATAAAATTATCTATTGACTTTCTATACGGGATACACTAAGTATTAACATAAAAAAAATCTGCGTTTTAGCGACAAGGGCACTTTTTGTACATTTTTTTATTTTTTTTTTTGGTAGTACGACAATTTTATTTGTGGACAAAGAAAATCACAATAAAGAATATTTAATAATTTTAACAATTTCGAGTATATAATGTTTAAAATATAATTATATACATGATTTATAATTGTATACATTATAAAATCGATCGTGTATGATGTCCAAGTGCGCAAGTGATAATATAGTACACAAATGTGCGCGTAAAAGTACACTCTTTGTACCTGTCACTAACATAATCTGGTGGGACGAATTCGATACAAACGGAGAGGGATCAAGCACAGGACCGACGCGACTCATGGTTCAAAAGCACAAGGGTGAAAACACCGCCAAAATCCACACTCTAGGCTGAAACTATCTACAGAAAAACTCAATAACTAAACTTGGCCCAACCCAGGTATCGAACCCAGGACCTCTAGATCTGCAACCGTACATGCTAGCCACTAGACCACAGAGGCAGTTGTGATCCTATACGAACAGTTCCTCACCTGGTACTCATCGTCGACGGCGGAATCAAAGGTTTCCCGCAGACGAGCCTCCCCGCGCGCGTCCGCCTTCGCCGCCAGCTGCTTCTCCCGGAGCGACGTCCTGCGCACCGACCGCACTCTGCACAGAGGAGAATTATATTATTACTCTATAAACTAGTTATGTAACCAAACCAGGGACAGATTATCCATAGGACAATGTAGGCAACTGCCTAGGGGCCCCGCATGGACTAGGTAAACCACGAACGCGTGCACCGAGAATTTTTTTTTGAAAATGTGAAACATTCATCAATCAAACATCGAGTGAAAATTTAATTTCTAAAGTAATTAAAAAATTTAGTCAATATTTCACCACGAGAACTAATACAACAGTTACATTTCTATGAAATCTACCTAATAGCGTAATTACGAATATATAAACAGAAAAAAAATAAAAAAAATTTTTTGTTATAAGTACCGTATATTCTTTCATATATGCATTAGGAAAAAGCTCTATTTTGACATTAAAAACACTTCAATTTAATTTATCTGTGTATGTGTAGATTTTATAAAAGCAATCGGAAGCTGCGGCTTCGCTCGCGCTAAAACTACAAAAAAATCTCTAAAAAGGTAACCAGGTTTTATACAAACTTTCATCCCCTATTTTACCCTCAATTATAGGATAAATTTCGAAAAATGCTAACAACAACAAACATACGTATTTATTTAATTGTATTGAAGAGCATTAATACCACGTTTCAAATAATTCTGATCATAAATATTTACACGTTATAACGTGTGTTTTCCCTTGGGAATTAGGTAACCTCCTGCAGTAAAAAGTAGCTTATATCACTTTCCAGCTTTATACAAAAAATCACGTCAATCCTCACTCTATTTCGACGTAAAAGAAGGATAGACAAACAAACACACTTTCACATATACATGACCTGCTAGTGGAGGCAGTGGAGGAGGAGCGGCGCGCCGCGCGCAGGCGTTCGCCGGCGGCGCTGGCGGCGCGGCGCCGCACCTCCTCCTGCTCCACCGCCAGCCGCAGGATGCGCCCGCGCATCTCGCCCTCCTCGCAAATGTCTGCCAACACACGAGTATCATTTGACTAAATAAAACTTCATTAGATTAAATAAAAAATAAATACCTAAATAAGTAGATAGATAAATAAAAACCTAATCAGATACATATTTTCGAAGTCGGTGCCTGCCGTTGCAATATTATTTTTAAGATATGAATATCTTATAGGTAAATATGATTAAGTACGAACACTAATATAGTTAAAATATTATATATCAATTTGTGATCTCTTTTACGCATCGAAATATATTAGCTTTACATCGGCTGGCACCGACTTCAAAAATATCTAATTAGGTATCTATTCTAAATGAAAACCCCCGTTTAGTTATTTTTTACATTTTAGTGTCTGGAAGTCGGTATTTTTTAAGTTTTTATTTTTTCCATTTTAGTGTAGATGTAATAACATATTCAATTAAACCATTTATTTGAAAAAATAATTAATAGTTGATTTTTTAAAAACCGCTCGACCGATTTGGATAAAACTTAAATGGGACCACACCTGGGATATATATATATATATATATATATATATATATATATATATATATATATATATATATATATATATATATATATATATATATATGTCGATATATATATATATAGATATATATATATATATATATATATATATGTCGATATATATATATATATATATATCCCAGGTGTGGTCCCATTTAAATTTTATCCAAATCGGTCGAGCGGTTTTTAAAAAATCAACTATTAATTATTTTTTCAAATAAATGGTTTAATTGACTATGTTATTACATCTACACTAAAATGGAAAAAATAAAAACTTAAAAAATACCGATATATATATATATATATATATATATATATATATATATATACCTTTGAGAACCTCCTCCTTTTTGGAAGTCGATTAATAAAACTATTTTTTCGGATTTTTTGGCGTACTTTGGGTTTTGGTTCCCGACGTTTCGAATGCTTTACAGCGATAATAGTCACAGGAGAGACTGTAGAGGTATATAGACAGTGCCTACCCACAAATTTACAAAAACTTTATAATATTAGTATAGATAAATAACGCAATTCTCTTGTGATCTGTATGTGTAAAAAATATGGCTAAAACTATTTATCTTATAAGTTCTAGGATTCCCATTGCATTATTATCAAATTAAGTTAAATTTAAATTGTGTATGACCTTTTTTGGATTGATTTCTATATTTAAAAAAAAACATACCCGCCGGAGTCTCATCATGCTTGTTCCTTACGTTGAGATCAGCTCCATAATGTACCAACAGCTCTAACACTTCTAACTGCAACAAAAACAATATATTAAAAAATACATACAGGTAATTGGTGTCAGTAAATAAATAAATTAAAGACAATTAAAATATGTCCTTTTTCATGATATAACAGATTTGTTTAAAAAGAAACATCATTAATAAAAACAACAATTCAGAGTATTGACAACTAGGTGTTCTTACGTTATAAAAGAAGCTTACAACATAGATATCATTAAAAGTCAAAATGGCGGATTTGAAGTGCCAATTTGTGTATCTTAAATTTTTTTTTTGCAAACATTAAAAAAAGAGCCGACTGCGTAAAAAGCGAACTAAAAACACGAAAACAAGTTGAGACCGAAACATAATATTGTTATGTTTCTTTGTCAACTTGTTTTCATATTTTTACTTCGCATTTTACACAGTCGGTTGTTTTTTTATTTTTGTAAATATTTTCTTTATTTTATATTGTACTTATTGGTGGTTTCTACCCCGTGACACGTAAAATGCTAATCTTATTGAAATTGGCCGTGTCCGAAAACATAAACCAGTCAGGAGGATATTATTATTAGTATATACATATATAAAATTAAATATCAACATGTCTGTTTGTGTGTGACTCACATGCCCCCAGCAGGCGGCGGCGTGCACCGGCTGCCACATATCGTGGTCCACCACGTCGGAGGACGCGCGGTGCTCCAGCAGGAACTCCACTACCTTTATATACCCGTTTGCCGCCGCTATGTGGAGCTACGAAACATATATTTATTTTATAATATTTAACTATATATTGCCTGGAAACGCGTAAAAACGAGAAGTATTACTTTTAGATTTTAAGTCATCACTTAAAAGTTCCATTACAATATATTAAATATAGAAATTCAACATAGAAAATTACTCAACTTGCAAAAATTAAAAAAAAAGACCAGGTTCAATTTTCGAAAAAAGTTAAGTACATATATATGTATAATTAAAAATTTGCTTAACATGTATATTATAAATATTAGAAAGACATTTTATATGTATATATTTGTTACGGCTGGACGGATTTGGATGTACGTAAACTATGTACCTGGAATAACACATAGGTTAGGCACTCACGCACCCGAGCAAAGCTAGATTAAGTCACTAGTCTATACATTTAATAAAATTGTAACTAAGCCGAATTTCTATATTACATTTTCTGGAACATCTTATTGAAATAAACATTATTATCGATACAGAAGCCGAATCTATAGTTTTTAGATTTTTTGTGTCTGTCTGTTACCGCATCACAGAAAAACCACTGGACGGATTTTATGACATTTGTTGTAGTAGGCTGGTTATCCGGGTCAACATATAGGATACTTTTTACCGCGGGAAAATATCTTATTTCTGAGAAAAAATACAAAAACTGCAATGTAAGAGTATATGTACTAATATGTAAAACCTAAGAATTTGGTTGTTGGGTTGTTGGTCATATGAACGCGGGCGGAGCCGCGGGCAATGCTTGTATATAATAAAAAGCTTTATATACATTAAGAATATACTAATGGCACTAGCAATATTCATAAATCACGCGGTTAATGAAGCTGAAACCGTCAGAAAATGATCGTAAACAATTGCATCACGAGCAATTTCAACACTTGATCAAGTACACGGCAGTATGATATGCATTGTCTCAAATTTCATGACCATTTTATATTATTGGACTAGGTAGTAGCGAAATTGCACATGACTGACGTCATACAAACATTATTATTGGTCGTAATTTGTACGTTACAAGAGAACCGTGTCTATATAAGATATAATGACAAAACGATAAATATAGAATATTTAATTTGAAGATATTTTCTAAGAATTTTATTTTATTCTGGTAAAAAAAAACCGCCAATCTTAAAAAAGGCAATATAATGCCGAACAAGGAAAACATGCTTAAGAAGTTGAAAAGCAATTTAACTTACTAAAGTAGCCCCCTGACTATCTCTCGGCTCGTCTAAATCCATTCCCTGTTTAACTAATTGATCTACATCTATTAACATTTGCATCTCTGTAGCCGCTCTGGTTTCATCTATCAGTCCTTGTGTTACACCTCTAGCTGCCATTTCACTTTCTATCGCATCCAGTGTTCTTTCTTCCTCGCATATATCGTAAGGCATATTTCCATCTCCATTAACCGCTAGTAAGTTAGCTCCTCTTTGTATTAATATTCTAACTAAGTTTAAATTCCCGCACGTAGCTGCCGCGTGTAAGGGAGTCCATTTTTCGCTATCTTCCGCATTTACGTTCGCGCCGTGGTCGAGAAGTAATCGCATCATCGCCTCGTTATTATCGATACAACATTGGTGTAACGCTGTTAGGCCATCTTCATTCGTCGCGTCTGGAGTCACGCCGCGTGCTAACAGCCTTCTTACTGTAAAAAATATTAAGCTTATTTAATTATAACATTATATGTATAGTATAAGTATATTTAATTGCATTCAATACAAATATATATTTCTATATATTTATTTAGTGTTTAGAAGAAAAAAGAAGATTCAATTCCCTCTATCTAGACGTGGAGGTGAAGCAACTTTTTGGTTTAGGAACGGCTGAATATCATCAATTTTTTTCTTATCATCATCTCCATTCTAGGTTTCTTTCAAATCTGTTAAGCCATCATACACTCACTCACTCTCTAAGTTTCTCGTTTAGTTAACTAACACCTCCAGGTAAATTTCTAAGAAATTTATTCAATTTTTGAGAAATCTATTGTTAACTGTAACGCCGGCGTGTCCGCGGTCGTGAAGGGAATATTTACATTAGTATGATATATTGCTCAGACGCAAATTTATTATTTACTTAGCTTAGTTGCTTAAAAAAGAACGTTGAACAGTTGGTAATAACGTGTTTGTGTTTTGAATAAAAATGTATATTAGATATAGAGGAAACATTCGTAATATATGTACGTATGATGAAGGAAAATTAGATAAATTTGACTGGACTTTGGGCCCTTGAAACTTTTCTTAAAGTATCGCTTAATTTATAACCTCCTAACATTGAAAACAAATGATCAGAAATTCATATTAATGCTATCCATAAATGCATGTAGATTGTAGTGACTATTATAAAGTCACCCGTTTGTTATTTTACAGCAATTCTCCCTTAAATTGTATTCGATATTAACATTTTAATAACAATCAATATACATTCGTGTAAAATACAGCTACATAAATAAGCCATTTCAATACAAATATTAAGCTTTTTAATTTTTACTCGGTGGGATCATTGCTAACGACTGTCGTAAACTTTTATAATCTACTCGTTAATCTAAGTTAATTTTATGATTTATTACAAAAATATAAATAACATGTTGTTACATTTTTTTTTATTATTTACTACTATTTATAACATATCTTAAGCTCTTCACGGATGTTTACGTCATATCATTATTCAAGTGATGGATATAAAACGGCATTTAACGATTTGATGAAGTCACTTGTATTATGTCATGGTCATTTCGTTATTTTCCTATTATTTTTAGTAAAAAAAGCACAAATAATTCTTATCAAAATTTTGCTCCGACTACTAGTCATTATGAGCACCGTAAGAATGTTCTTGACCTGAATACTCGTTACAGACGTAGTTTTTGTTTTGTCCGATTTTGCACGCTTTTTACTTTCCCTAGCTCGTTGATTTTGTTGACTTTATGGTAATTTTTAATAAAAGTACGAGTTACGTTTAAAAATGCAAGATATTTTTGTTTTCACTATCATACGACCAACAGAACATTGCGAAGGTAACGAATGTGCATATATAGAGATCTATACTACGGTAATCACCTTCTTCGATGTCATTTCTAGCGGCGGCTTCGAGGAGCATGACGCTATCACTAAAGTATATACTACGTTTGTTGCTCTTCTCCCGTTTGGCCCTCGCTCGCGCCCACTCCTTCTCTCGCTGTTGCCATAGTTTAAGTTGCTGCATGCGCCTTCTATAAAAGGTAAATACAAATATTGAGTAACTTTGACATTCGCGCAGCATTTAGATTATTCTATTTTTATAAAATGGTCACTCACTCACATATCGGATAAAGGTTGAAATTGAAAAAAACACCCACGTGTTGTCTGATTTAATACATTCGTAAACTAAAAATCAAATTATTTAGTAAGAACATTCTAAAATGTTTGGAGACAGATAACTTTTAATTTTTAACTCGCAAATTGGTAACTTGGTAATTAATTTACAAGATTTGTATTAAAAGTAAATTTTGCTAATTGGGTAAAACAGATTAACGTCAATGCCTTAACAATTGTTACATTTCCCAATGAGCGTAAAGGTCGCCGTAAAAACTGTCTACGTTTGCTGTAATAATATACGAGTACATTTAAAGTGCAATTTTTAACTTATTTGACAAAGTCCACTATCAGTTCACTTAACATGAAACAAAACATCAAATCTAGCTAGTTCTTATAAAACTTATTTTTACCTAATATTTATAAGGTTTGGAGATTTGAAATAACGACGGACATACTTCATCGAAACGGTCTGGACCAAATAAACTAGGCCACTGCATTTTGACTGAATGCCGTTAAGCGGATAATCTTATTGAAATTGCAATTATTATTTTATGTTTGTGGGTTAAAAAATTGCGAGTCAAAGCTATACAACGTCGCACCGAATGAAACTGGTTATATAGCGGGGTCATTTGTGTGCCGTCAAGTCCAGGATACATACGCATATATTATTAAATCTTACGTCTATAAAACTGGGGCACTTACAAAACTGCGTGCACTAATTGTAACATTTTTTAAAGTTATTTTATTACTAGCAGAACCCGCGGCTTCGCTCGCGCTAAAACTACAAAAAAATCTTTAAAATGGTTGGTTTCATACAAACTTACATCCGCTATTTTACCCCCTTAAGGGATAAATTTCAAAATGGCTAAAACATGTATTTAATTAATTGTTTTGAAGAGCATTTATACCAAGTTTTAAGTAATTCTGATCATAAATATTTTTTCGGATTGTATTATAACGTGTTTTCCCGTGGGAAAGAAATAATTTCCCGTGGTAAAAAATAGCCTATGTCACTCTCCAGCTCTCCAACTATCTCCACACCAAAAATCACGCCAATCCGTCACTCCGTTTCGACGTGAAAGAAAGACAAATAAACAAACACACTTTCACATTTATAATATTAGTATGGATTACAATATATATTTACGTATACTTTATGCGATCATTACCTTTGCGTAGCGAGTGTCAACGAAAAGTTTGTTTTGAACTGTAAAACCTCAGTAAAGGTTTAAATTGAGACGTCGTGATTGTAGCATTAGCGCAATATTGAGTGATTTACGAATAAACGTAGGTATATTGTCATATAACATCTTCACACTCTGATTGTGACAATTGAATTTAAATCGTCACATATTGTTGCTAAATTGCCTTGTATATTAATACGATTTATTCTATTTTAGTTTAGGCTTTAAATAGATATTCGTACATCAAGTATCTAATGAAATGAAAAAAATCTAATGTTCATCGCGTCAGGTAAGATTCCATCGTTGATAACTGTAAGACAGTGATGGCTAATGGGGAAACTAGATCTTTCGATATGTATTAGATAACAGCGTCTACTTGTATTTATATTGGCAGCAAGGATAAATGATATTGAAGATAAATATTTATTATTTAGTGACGATACAAATAACTTTTTAATTTAACAAAACACTTTAAACCTAATGGACGAATAAGGTCATAAGCAAAATTAATTAGATAATTTTTAGGTATACAGGACTTCGTATTTAACCTACCTAAGTCGTCTAATAAGCTTAATTTTATAATGAAATCAATAGTTGCTGGGTATTTTGTTTAAATTTTACTTATCTTCTTTTACTACTTAAACGTAAAAATATTTATTAATATATAATCTATACATATAATAAAATTGTAAGTAAGCCGAATCTGTACATTAAATATTTTTTAGAAAATCCTATTGAAATAAACATTATTATCGATACAGAGGCCGAATCTATAGTTTTTTGAATTTTTGTCTGTGTCGGTCTAGTACCGCATCACGGAAAAACCACTGGAGGGATTTTGATGAAATTTGGTATAGCGATAGCTGGTTATCCGGGTCAACATATAGGACACTTTTTACCCTGGGAAAATATCTCATTTCTGAGAAAAAATACAAAAACTGCAATGTAAGAGTATACTAATAAGTAAAACCTAAGAATTTGGTTTTGGTCATCTGAACGCGGGCGGAGCCGCGGGCAATGCTAGTTGCTAATAAAATTGACTGGTGCAAATAAAAATAATTGTTTATGAAATAGGTATGTTCACTACTTTGATGTATCTATGACACGATATATAATATTTTATATTGTAATTTCCTTGGAAGCCTTTTATATTTTACGCTTTAATCCCGCATAGGGTAACAGTTCGTTGGCATGCAATCGTAAAAAGTGAAAACAGTTTCACTTCATACTACGCTGATAAGTATTCATTTTGCAAAGATAAAACAGAACACTTGATTTTTTTAAGAAATTGTTTTATTTATATCAATCTCTTATATCTACTTTTATACCTCATTTTTTTACTTCGTGCGACTTTATATATCCATCTAACAAAACGTGAGCGGTGCTCTACATGTTTATAAATTCTATTCCTATTAAAATAGTTTATTTGTGTATATTTCTTCATTTTTACATAAACTAAAATAATGAATAAAGTTAGAGAAGGTTAGTAATTAGTATGTTATTAAGTTTTTTCCCAATAAAAATAAATTTTTAAAGCGCTGATTACTAACAGTACCTGCTACTATTAAGTTGTTGTTAAATGTAAAAAAATCTATACATTATAATGATTTTTATTTATTTTAAGTAAGCAACCTAACGAGTTAGACACTCACGATACTGAGAGGTTAAGACTTCTAATTCTAGTGTTGCTGATTATACTTATCTACTAAATCTACTTATACACTATCATCTCCCAGTACGTACGGAAAACCAAAGGCATAATAAGCATCATAATATGTCATAATAAAACACATAGGTATAAATATTCTTGATTGAATTCACTCAGAAATTGATAATACACATTGCAGAATCATTAATTTTTTTACAATTTTTTATCTAAAGGTGTTAAATATCGATTCTTTTTTTATTGACTGCCGAAATAAGCCACAACAACCATGGGTTTGCTCCAACAGTCCATTCTGCCTTCAGAAAAGTACCAGGGGCAACTCGCATGGTACCCACCGCCCACCGAAATGGGCCACTTCCCTGTGCGTTTATTGGCCTCGTGTCCGGTTGAACTGCCGGACGCTAATGAGACCTCCTCCCCCCTCCCCGCACCACGACGACAAGGTGACGACGAATGTTAGGAGGGGGATGGGGGGGAGGGTTATAAATAATGAACCTAGATTATCCATAAAGTACCTACTCAGTTACTAAAAAAATGTAATGAAAACTCTGTCTTTATATTGTTTTAAAAATCTCGGCTCATTCACTCAAGTCTTAACCCCTGTTTACCAATTTTTGATGTCATGTCATATCTTCGACAGTATCTTTTAATGCAGTATCATAGATTTCGATATTTAAGATTTAAAAATTGTTTTCTAGATTCAATTAGTATTTTTCAATTTTCATGTAGAACAGTTGTAAAGCGCTGTTAAGATATCTATAGGTACTCCTATCTATATCGCAATAATCTAAACGTATTTCAACTAAACAACGATCCAATATATCATATTTATCTGAGTTTGACATCCGACTTGATAAAACTAGATAAGTCCCTAACTCTAATAACTTAACAATACCCAACACGTGAATAACACAAAATAATAAATTGAGCGTTTATAAAGGAATAAAAAGTAGGTCAGTAAGCATTCGTATTTTCTCTCACTGGTCAAGATTTATAAAGCGTGCTTTCAAGATAAAACTAAGCCTCAACACTTTTACTCTTACTAAATACGACAGCACGATACAAAATATGTAACAAAATTATGAAACCATATTCAACCTCAGCAGCAATTATACTAAATAGATCTAAATAGGTATAGCCAATAATACACCATTCAGCTAATAATTATGTTGAACAGTTTGTTACAAGTCACTATAGTTATTTTTATTTATAACAATGATTAGGTCTGATTTTTACAATGTTAAATATTTTCTTTTAGAATTGTTAATAATATTTTCCTTATATTTAAGTTAAAAATAACTACAAAAATTATATTTATTTTTTCTGTATCAAATAGCTAGATAGAAATTAGCTTAATCTATACATATATTAAAATTCTAACTCAACCGAATCTGTACATTAAATATTTTTTGGCCAAATTTCATCAAAATCCCTCCAATGGTTTTTCCGTGATGGGGTAACAAACAGACAAAAATTCTAAAAACTATAGATTCGGCCTCTATATCGATAATAATTACTATTTCAATAAGATTTTCCAAAATATATTTAATGTACAGATTCGGCTTAGTTAGAATTTTATTATATGTATAGACTAGCAACTCATCCTGCCTTCACTTCGGGTTCTCCCCTAGGCAAAAACAAATCTATCTCATGGGAACCGTACATTTTTCCGGGATAAAAAGTAACCTGTGAGCTATTCCAGACTACAATCAATATCTGTGCTAAATTTCATCCAGATCAGTTCAGCCGATCTGGTGTGACAAAGTAAAAAGTAGGTACCTCTCCTTTCATCCATACTCACAAACTTTCACATTTATAATATTAGTAAGTATGGATGAATCATAATTTCCTAATGTCTCAATTTTTCTCTCTAACATGTGAAAAGTACTTATTGGAAACTAGCATTGCCCGCGGCTCCGCCCGCGTTTAGGTGACCAAAAACCAAATTCTTATCGATAATCATGTCGATTTCAATAAGATTTTCCAAAAAATATTTAATGTACAGATTCGGTTAAGTTACAATTTTATTATATGTATAGATAAGCGGAATATGAATGTTTTAGTGGCATTTTTTTAATTTACCCGTTTATCTCACTACATAGATATAGAATATATAGATAGTACCTACTTATTGCGTCATTGGAAAGTAAGATGCAATAAGTAATCACACAAAATGAGATGAGGAAAGTATTAACTCTCGGAAGCTCCAAACTACCCATACACTAATTCTAACTAATGTTATCATATTTGCTTTTAGGCAGGTTTTTAGGGCAGTGGTAGCCCAGTGGTAACGCGCTCGCTTGGGAAACCGAGTGAAGCGAGTTCAAATCCCGGGTTTCGCACCTCTGATATTTTCATGTGCGAATCATTTCCAACATGATTGCCACTTGTCTTAACGGTGAAGGAAACCATCGTGAGTAAACCTGCATGTCTGAGGGGACCTAGCAAGTTTTCAAAAGACATGTGAAGTCCGCCAACTCGCACTTGGCCAGCGTGGTGGACTATGACCTGATTCCCCTCGTACTGAAGAGAGGCCCGTGCCCAGGAGTAGGACGTTAAAAAGGGCTGAATACATACATACAAAAGGTTAGGGTTTAATCAATTTATCTTATACAATATGGTTACAACTTACATGTAAGTTTAAAAAAAACTATACCATATTATGTAGTTTTATTATAAAAGAGATTAAAATGGTGACTAAGATATCATGTGGTAATATTGAGTTATGATGAAGGGTGAATGTGGAAAGGCATGTAATTGCAGGTCAGTTATTTGTTCATAGGTACTATGTTACAACAAAAGGTTGGCAAATATAATATGGCAAAAATGTTATATTTTAAATATCATTACGTCTTTGAAAATATATATATAAGAAAATAATGCTTAATTCTGTTTATTCATTTATTCAATTATTGAACGTATGTATATATCTTGTAGAGTATATATACTGTATTGATGTGAATAGTATCTATAATTTGAAACGACACTAATTAAAGCTTAAAACTAGAAGCAGATACTGTAAAACGCTCTAAATCTAAAACCTTCGGTTGTTTTTCCGTTCTTGTTATAGTTTGGTCGTCTGTAATATTACACAAGCCACTTCCTACCCCCATACTTTTTCAAATCTATACAGCCCACTCATGTATATTTTAATGTCCATTAATTAAATTAACATATTGAATTTTATTCGTAAGTTTTAAAAATAAAGCTCCAATAATCAAAATTTTTAACTAAATTTACATTCATCAACAAAACTTCCTTTGTTTAGGTCATCAAGAAAGGCTATTAAAAATATTAAAACAACAACTGGTCTATTTTTCTATAAAATATTTCAAAATCGAATAACTGAAACAAAATGGAGAAAAGTAAGATGAAAAGCAGGTTATAAATGACCAAAGCTGTTGCTTTAGGTATGTCAATATCTGTTTGTTTGTCAATATACATGTTCCGTTGTTATGCTTACGCTCGTTTATTGCGTAATTAAAGTAGCACACATATTATGAATTTCAACAAAGAACATATATTTATAAAAAAACGAAACCTGGTAAAAATATGAATAAGAACTATTACTATATAATAATTAATTTTAAAAAACGTGTGTGTACTTTATGTACGCATGTAAGAAGTTATACTTCTTTGGCGTAACAGAACAAAAATAGCTAAAGAATTCATCCCGTATGTCACAACTCTCTGTTTGTAAAAGGAATACAGCTAACTTCATCATGTCGCATATTGGCTGTCGGTGTGTGCGCGTATCGTAAAAATTTTACTCTCATATTTTTTTCCAAACGTGCCATAAGAAGTATAAATTCATAAACTACTATTTCCGCTAAAAGATTTTAAATCAAAAAGGTATCAGCTTCTGTAAACCGACATCCATTCACAATAGATACCTAAATAGACATGAAATCGCTGCCCGCTGACGTAAACAAAATACATACAGATGAATAGATCCTCCTTCTCTTTGGTGGCTGGTTAATAAAAACCAAGTGTAAGTGAACCAGTGTAGAAAAAAAACCAAAATTATTTAGTAATCCATTTTGTTCAAAAGTTATGTGAAAATATAAGAAAAATTCGTTGTACTAAAGCAATTATGGCAGTTATCTATGTTATAGTAGACTAGCATTGCCCGCGGGCGCCCCCGCTCCGGCCGCGTGCAGATTACCAAAAACCAAATTCTTAGGTTTTACATATTAGTATATTGCAGTTTTTGTACTTTTTCTCAGAAATGAGACATTTTCCCGTGGTAAAAAGTCCTACATGTTGACCCGGATAATCAGCTATCACCATACCAAATTTCATCAAAATCCCTACAGTGGTTTTTTCTGTGATGCGGTAACAGACATACAGACAGACAGACAAAAAATTTAAAAACTATAGTTCGGCCACTGTATCGCTAATAATGTCTATTTCAATAAAATTTTATAAAAAATATTTAATGTACAGATTCGGCTTATTTACAATTTTATAATATGTAGGTATAGATATAGCTGAATTACGCAATAGATAATTACAATCGCGCGTATCAGCAATGTCCAATTCATAATTTTAACCCAAGAAGTGAAAGTATGAGAAAAAGCGATAATCTTAATTCCACCAACTGTATGTAATGCAGCCTTAATCTCGATATAGTATGCATAGACATTGCACAAAACAGGCCTATATCATTTACAGATACCTACTGTTGCAACTTTGTCCTATATATTACCGCTAAGCAAGAACATTAATTCCACTTGTAAATACATATATATGTACATATGTACGTAGTATAGTAATTGTACTTGATATAACAAAATCTTTAAGACTTTCAAGTATTTTGTAATCGAACAATCCGAACTAATTACTACAATTCAATGATAAACAATATCCACTCAAACAATTAAAAAAACGTAGGAAGGTACTTATCAATCTGTGATGTAAAATAATACATTAAAGTGCACTTTTTGATTTCGTATTCGTATTCGTAAAATGTATTTGTTATTTAAGAAATATTCATAAAATATATTTTTTAAATTACTTATCGGGTATCATTATATCTACTACTAGCGACTCACGCTCGCTTCGCTCGGGTCCGTCCCTGGCTTGCTTAACGATACAAACTTTCATCCCCATTATCACCCTCTTAAGAGGATTGTGAACCTCCTCTTAAGGGATGATTTTCGGAATAAAAAGTATCCTATATCCTTCCCGGGGTCTCAAACTATCTTCTTACCAAATTTCATCTAAATCGGTTCAGTAGATCCAGAGATTACCGCCTACAACGTCACAAACTCACAATCTCACAAACTTTACCTCTTTATAATATTAGTATAGAAGTATAGATATGTTATTTCAAATAAGCGTATAATGGTTTCTTACTCATATGACCTCCGTAGTATCCTTGTCACTAAGAAAAATTTAAATGATGTAGGTTTAAAGAAAGAATTATTGGACTTCAATCATACTTTATATGACTGCAAAAATGTGAACTCTGATGTCCCGCGATAAAGGTCAGATAGGTTCTATTCGTTGGACAACATCGAGGCATCGTTGTTGAATGCTAAAGCCCAGTTCGCATTAAGCTAGTATTTTAGTCTAGTAGCGAGTAATTTAGTAACTAAACGTGTCTGAACACAAAAAATTTAGTCGATTAGTTTAGTAAGTAATTTAGTCGAGTTAATCCATTTTATTCTATTTTTTTGGGCGAGTAGCAGCCCCCACCACGCGTCCGAGCTCACTGGTTTACCGGCTAAATAAGTACGAACCTGTCGAATTAGTCGAGTTCATTAGTTGCCGCCATACTGTCGTTTCGCTGGAGCAAAGAAATGACTTTTAAATTTGTTTCGAAATATGTTGAACACGAATGCTTGTGGAATATTAGGTCCTTGCATTATAAAAACAAGCATATGAAACATTCCGCATACTTAGATTTGGAAAAAATAATGAATATACCATTTTCGTACCCATAGCTTCTTTTTATTAATCACACAAATTTCCTCATCCACCTCTTCTAAAATAGCCGTTACGATCAGCTTAATCAGTTTATTTACTTTATTGCGTTGTAGGCTGTTCATCTTGCAAAACACCACTCACTTGTAAACTGTACTCGACCAAAGTGCGAACGATTTTTGGTGAGTAGCGAGTAATTTAGCTACTAAATTACTCGCTACTAGACTAAAATACTAGCTTAATGCGAACTAGGCTTAAGAGTTCCCGCGGCCCACTAGGACGGGGAAGGTTCTGTTGGCTTTTAGTGCTTAGTAACCGATGTAACCGATTTAGGCTTTGTAACCGATGAGTGATCACATAACAGCTGCAGTACACGTGACACATATATGTAAATTCATTTACCAGCGCTAGAGAAGGGTTTGTACCAACTACTATTATTAAATCATTTTTACCACAACGGGCAAGGGACGTAGGGGGCTTATAACTAACTTACGATTTTTGAAGCTATTAAATTGAAGTGAAATCGAATTATTTGTTTTTAATTTATATCTATTAATGAAGAATATAAGGCAGTGATAGCCCAGTGGTAACGCTCTCGCTTGGGAAACTAAGTGAAGCGGGTTCAAATCCCGGGTCTCGCACCTCTGATATTTAGATGTGCGAATCATTTCTAACATGATTACCACTTGCCTTACGGTGAAGGAAAACATCGTGAGGAAACCTGCATGTCTGAAAGAACTTAGCAAGTTTTCGAAAGACATGTGAAGTCCGCCAACCCGCACTTGGCCAGCGTGGTGGACTATGGCCTGATCCTCCTCGTATTGAAGGGAGGCCCGTGCCCAGCAGTGGGACGTTAAAAAGGGCTGAATACAAGGAAGAATACAGAATTTTATATAGGTATATAATACAAAGTTGGGTTTTTTACAACACTTTATAAGTTATAACTCGTGAACTGCTGGACCGATTTTTATGATATTTGTTTTGTTGGGTTTGTCTTCATTCCGAATAGCAGAATAACTATTAAAACATCGAAAAATTCACGAAATATTTTTTTTGAAAAGCAGCATTAAAACGTACCTAGGGACGAACCTGAGCGAAGCGAGGGTGAGTCGCTAGTAATAATATAACTCTTGACTAAATATTTAGTACTGTATTTATAAAGCTTAGACTGCTACTGCCATACCCTAGTAATATAGGGTATAGCAACGTAACCAAAGATTTACCATATACATAGTTTCTAAAATCTGACCAGTTTCTTAAAATTAATAGTGCAGAAACAGACAGATTATATATTTTGAACCAACTTCAAAGAGAAAAAGAACTATGTTACTATGCTTATGATAATAATAATATCCTCCTAGTGGATTTTCAATTTCTTTCTCTCAAATTTTAAGTCTAGCGATCTCTAGACTAGCATACGAGGATATGTTCTCATGCATAAGTGCATTCTCTCATCACAACTGGTGAGAGTAAGTAAGGTGCAGGACCAACAGTAAGCTGTTGCTGTGTGTGTGCTTACTGAGCACCGAGGCATGGATGTGTAAACACCAACAACTTCCTATCTCTGGGCTTTTACTGAGATTTTGATAGAAAAACCCTGTAAATACATATTTTGTCTCAACCCTGTACTCAAATCCAACACCCCTTGGTTTGTCCTTTGTACATACTAGGCATTAGACTAAGTAGTTTTGGAGATACAAGTCAATATTAACAGTTTCATTATCATTTTTTATCATTTTATAATTGGATGATTAATTTAATCAGATTTATAGCAATGTTATTTAAATACCTCTACTATGTAATATACTGATAATAATTTTGGTGAGAATAAAGCAGTATTATTTACATTGAATCACACAACACCTGCATCATGACAATTATCGGCAAGTGCTTTAATCCAGAAAAAATATGACAGTATACAAAACTATTTAAAAATATTAATGTGATATCATAGAAACATAACATTTTTTAGTTCTGTAGGATTGTTAATATTAATTTCTTTACTCATTATACCAAAAAATCATTAAATTTACCGTCTAGCTAGATGAAGCCTCTCCTGTGTTGTAAGGTGCTCGACCTGCACCATTTCTGCCACCAAGTCTGCATGCTCCATCTTCACTGCTGTATAAAAATTACTTTGATTTAGTTTAGTATACATTTTTTTAAAGTAACAAGCTTATTGCATTAAAAGAATAATTGATATACCATATTTTATATTTTCTTGTTTTTAATAATTCAAATTTTTTATATATGAAGTTTTAATTTCTCAATGATAGATATAATAATAAAACATAAATGTTAAAATAAAAACAGTTTTAAATGTATTCTCTCTTCTATCATTTTTAATTACAATTTCAAATTAATATCTGTACATATATGTAATAGCATGAAATAGGGCAGTTATATTCACTAATTACAATGTAATTTTTCAATAATATACATATTCAGTGAATGTATAATATTTAACAAAAAAACTGAAAAGTTATATTTTTTTCTTTTTTAGTTTAACATTTTGTAGTGCTCTTTTAAAAGTAAATGACATAATTTAATTTTATAGAATCCAACAAATAATTTTATAAAATCCAGTTCTTATTTATTACATTATTTCAATATAATTAATTACCTAAGAGACTCATTTAAAAATCTTGTATATTTAAAATTTACATAATATATTCTTATACTAATATAATCAACCTTAAAAAATTTTTAGTACATTTTTAATATTTAATTTGTCGCCGGCTTTGGATATAATGTTTTAAAAAGGCAGAAGTAAGGCACACTTGTTGATAGCTACCTAGATAAGATTATAAAAGTAGCTGTGATAACCAATGAACAATAAGACTTTTTTTTGCTTTATACATTAAATTGCTCCCTTCAATTAAATGGATATTATAAACTATTATAATGATAAATTTATATCGTAAACAATAACAATGATAGTGTTAGAAAGGCATTATTTTAAATATACATGTATTTGTAAATAGGGCTTACACATAAAAATAAAAAAAATATATTTTTATCATAATATTCAAGCTTTAAAATTTATTATTTACATTTAAGATGTCACTTACCGTTTTTATTATTAACTACAATGCAAAAGTATGTTTCATTCTCGTCTTGATAACTTTGCAGCACATAATATTATACACTAACAAATAAAGGAACCCATAACTATTGTTAAAACCATTTGATTATAAATCTACTTAAAATGAGCTTTTACAGTTACGCGACATTTTCCGTTATTTTTCATGAAAATTATAAACAGGAAGAAAAACCACAAGACAACAAGCATACGGGCTAGCTAGCAGACTACAGATAAAAGTAAGATATTGTATTATACGCCAAATTAGTCACGAGGCGAAAATAAGTTATGTTCAAAACTTGAAGGTAATTTAATGATCACCATAAATAATTAATTTTTATTTAAAAATTTAGATTTAATAATTTCTTTATTGTAAATTAATATTTGAGTAAAATTGTTAAAAACAGCAAGTTGTCAAAACATAGACAAGTATGCCATCTAGCTGAACTTGTCGAAAGATATGCTTTATGGCGGGAATTCAAACTCAAAGAGTCCAAACTCGAACTTTTTAATCAGAACATTTTTACTTATTTAGATGGGTTGTTTGTAAGTTGTGAGAAGATAATTTAACTTTATTATTCCAGTTCCTTTCTATTCAAGACTAATAATATAAGGGTAAAAAGTATTTAATACTTTTCCAGGTTCGGCTCAATTTGGTAGATAGTTATAGTGGTAAAATAACATAAAGACAAGAGTTTTTATAATATTTATTCCAAAGAAAAAAATTACATTCTAATAACTATAATATTGTAATAATATAACAATTTTAGGTAACATTACTAAAACAATGAGCTGATGTTATCTAAGCTAGGCACTATTTATTTTCAATTGACACACCATAGTTCGTGAAAAGCTTAGTTATATTTGTTTTTATTATATCTGGTTGATTAGTTAGTTTTAAATATAATAATAAATGATTCACGGTCCCGTCCTATCAGTAATTTTGATAGGAATCCGCAGTATTATTTTATATAAATTCTACGCAAAATATAAAATATTAAAATCATCAAAAGAAATAAAAATTATGCAAAATCAGAGCTTATTTAAAAACATTATGTTTATAACAGTGTTTTTATCACTATAGTACTAACCCAACGACTAATGAATCTCAGACTAAGGAATATTATACTGACATAGAACTCAACATGAAGCCAGAAAATGTTTGTTTTTTATATACATACATATATTATATAATGTTTTAAAATAGAATATAAATATTAATAGAATACTCATTACTTTAATAAGTAAATATTTGCTAATAATTAAAATAGATAACGGAATGTATTATAATAGAGAAAAAAATATTAAATAAGCTAATATTACTTACGCATTTTCTCTTTCAAGGGGAAGAGAAGTAATTTAAAAATACAAAAGAATAATATTTATTTTATGATTCATATTTTCTTCTCCAAAATTGTAAATTAACGACTTATCAATAAAATTTCATTTATTTTTTGAAGAAAGGAAAAGACCTGTATAGCAAAATCGAAAAAATCACGCAAGTAGGTACTAAATAATTTTGACTTTTATATTTTTTTGGCGAGCCACGTCTATATAATTCTTTAGTCTGAGTAATTAAACAAATCATAATATTTAAAATGCTGTAGGCTGCTTTATTACAAATAGTTTCTGGTAAGTTTGATTTTATACCATAAAAAATCCCAATATACGTGCTTAAAAAAAATAATCTACTCTATTGTCAAATCTCTATCTACATATTAACTTGTTTAACTACGTTATAAGTTGTAACATAAATTCACTTAGCTTGTAGTTACAATATCAATTAACTATTTACAATATCACAACTCTCGTGACGATAGTCAGGGCCGTGCGGTAGATATTCCCAGTGTGATGAATCATGAAAGTATTTGAAATGCTGCCGCTAGGTAATTTTCTTTATACTTCCGTAGCCGAAAGGCAAAAACCGAATACTTTAAATTTCGTCTTGTCCGTCTATCCGTATATCACAGTAATTTTATAAGCTATATTGCTGTTTGGTAAGGACGTATCTCATGGGAACTGCTAGAAAAATAAAAAATTAGTCCTCCTCAAACAAATGTGAGTGCTCACCGAGGCATAAAATAACGATATTTGTGGAAAGTCTTTAAAATTGAAATGCACATTTTTTGTCTTTAACTATTATTACGCAAATATTTGACATTTTAAACGAAACTGTCTTTTCGGATTTCCACGCGGATTTATTTTGATTTTTGGTTCCCGGCGTTTCGAATGCCTTACAACAATCATAGTCATGGGAAACGAAAAGATAGTTTCATTCAAAATGTCTTTAACTAATAAGCAAATTCTAACAAAGTTAATGCTTATAAAGATCGCTAACATTGTTACACCATCTCTAACTTTTGAAATATGAGATGAAAATACTGAAAATCAATAAAAATAAGTGAGATTTTAAATTTTAATGAAAATTAAACTATCAAAGAAAATAATTTGAAGAAGATATGTTGAGTAGCTTTCGAGATGCGTTTGTCCACAAAACATTTTTTTTCTCATCCATATGTACATATTATGTACAAAATACAAATATGTACAATGAAATAAAATTTTATATTTGTATGAAATGAATATTTTAGATTTATTTTAATTTATTTTTAACGTAATATAATTTATATAATATGTTAAAAACCATATAGTAAAAAAAAATCTTGCTACAGAACCATGCGCCTCGGGTTTAATTCAAGACTTGCACTTGCCTAATTTTTAAATTAACATAAGTGTATTTCAAATAATAGGATTTAAAAAATGCACAGGATAAAATAAAATATTTTCAATTACAAACAGAAACTGATTTTAACTTTCATTTTCGATGTGCCCTAAATTAATTAGAAATTTTTGTTGAATATAAATATTGAAAAATTGGTAAATGTAGGTACTTAGTTGCTAAATATACTTCAAAAGTCTAATGAGCCTGCTTCTTTGCATCATAGCACCGCAGGGCCCTGACGATAGTAGGTAGGTAAGAAAGAAGTAGGAGTTCTAAAAATTTTTACGCGTGTCTTTGTATTGCAATTTGCGACACATCTGAAGAATTTAATTTTTATGCACAATTGATGATATAAAATATTTCCATCACTCATATAAAAATACACTGAAAGCACAAAAATCATTTTTTATGTGCTATTTCACCAGTTACAGTACTAAAGTTGAATGTTAGATTAGCAAGTACGATTAAGTCATTGTCACATAGGCTATAGATAAATGGTTATCGTCAATACATAAACGAATAAATCGTCATACGTATGGATTTGCATAATATATTTAAATTGCAAACACAAGTACTCTAAAAAGCTCTGAAAAGTCGCAAATTAGTTATCGAGGTTTTTTAAATCAAATAATTGATAGCATTGGCTCTCCTATACAATGGTAATAAAACGTTTACTTGTTTATATCGTAATATTATGATGCACGATATCGATATTTCTATTAAATGAATTATATTATTTTGTATAGACAAAAAATAAACATTAAGAAATCTAATGCCCGATTTCACCAACGTCACCTAAGTTAAAGGGATGCCCTAAGCATGGTTAGGGGGCTGTTAGGGGACAATTTCTGTTTCACCGACAGTTAGGGGACAATTTCTGTTTCACCGACAGTTAGGGGTCACCTAAATATTAAAAGGCCCCTAAATATAGGTGCTCGAAATATGGGCTTAAAGACGATCGCAAAACAAAATTTAATTTAGGGGCTAGTTTAGGGGACTTTTAAGCTAGGGATCCCATACGTAGGTGGTAGCTTATGGGTTGTTGGTGAAATCGGGCATAAGACAAATATATAGGTTTTGGTACACGTCTGAACTTTTAAGCAGCACAAGTACGTATTATACATTATAAATATTTTTGAGTCACTAGCCTTGCTAATTCATTTTAAAAACTAAAGAATTGAAGACTTTCGATGAATTGAATCAAAGAATATTTTCATGAAAAGAAGAATAATTAATTTTCGTAGTTTACCGAAAAATATTATGGGCCCATGATAGAGACTAAAGAGTGTAGGTAAGTAAGGTACTTTGGAGGAACATATGTAGATAATTACTTATTGATTTTGCTAATTATGTACTGAATAACGAAACAGGTATTTAAAGTAAATCATTTCCAAGGTAATCTAGTCCTATTATTGTACTAAATGCCTTAAACTCATTAATATTACTTAATTGATCTAGATATAAGTACAAACCAATTTTCTAGTAACAATTCAACTTTTTAGCTACCTAATATTTATACAAGCATAGTAATTAATGGCGGTTTATAAGAGACGCTATCAGCTATGGATATTAAAGCAATATCAGAATGCGTAAAATTAATTACGACTTACGAGATCACACTACCTACGTCATCACAAAGATTTTTTTCTTACACTTCTGATTGTGCTTTATTTTATAAACATTTTTTACCTATTGCTCGGCATTGGTTAAGCCCAATTTAACAATAAAGATTAGTATTATTATCTTAGTTGTTAATTGTATCTTAAAATACTACTTTTATACAAAATTTTCGACTTCACATTGCCAATGACAGTAAGAATAAATACTTTATACCATAATGTGGAAATATATATTTTAAATTATGTTCCATTTTGACTACGAAGCAAAAATATTAGCAAAAATTTTCAGGATAATTTAATAATAACATACATTAAAGTATTATTGAAAAGACTAGCTTTACTAGCCTTATGTGAGCTTTTCTAAACGTCTGATCGTTAAGCCATAGGTGATTAGGTAAGTTTATTAAAAAAAAAGGTACATACATACATATATATGTATATTACACACTATTTACATTTTACTTATTTGTATGTATTGTCATTGGCAACAGGTGCCATATTTTGAATGAATTCAAAAGTTGTTCTACATTTCATTTTTATATAATTACTACATAAGTATTATAAACTATATTTGGTTTTGGTTTAAAAGGATATCACCACTTCAATATTTGTTAAAAGAGCATAGAAAAATACTGATAAGTTTCAATACTACCAGCGATTACTATTTCTTAAAATATTTTCTTACATTATGTAGAGTTAACAAAATACGAAAAGGAAGCTAATATATAGATACTCATTATAAACCAATGTCGTTAAAAAAGTACTTAGAAGTTAAATAATATGATCGTAACAAAAATACCTATTAAATGATCTAAAACCTGTCAATTTTGGAATCTTTTTTATGGCACAGATAAAATACAAACGTTGCGGTACAGTAGCAAGAGTCTACACTCACAGTGGTGCAGTATCACACTTTAGTTACAGGCGTGAAATTACCTTTTCATCGCCAGATTTCGTCACCATACACACAAAATGTCACATTGAGGCCATACAATTATAATGAATTCACTCTAGTGTCTTGTACTTAAGCAGTGGCAACCTATCTTGGTCACCACGGCGGGGCACTCAGGTGTTCTCGTCCGATGAGTCATCGGAAGAGGAGCTAGTTAGAAGGTTAGAAGCCATGGTAAGTTGACGGCTAAAGGTTTCTCGTGGCAAACTCTGTTGGCCCAGAGCTAAACGCCGGACACCCATACGCTCGCTTTCTGGTAGAGATTTGCTGCATTTCTCTTCAGTGATTGCGTCACGAGATAAAGAACTGAAAAATGAAAGAAAATATTTTTAAATAACAGCGTATAGTTATGCGCTATTTATAAAAGTAATAACAGTCGAACTAATTACCGATAAGATATTTTTAATACATTTATTTTTTATTACTTCTATAGGTAGGTACAAATAAACAAGTGCTTTATAACATCTTGTTAGTAAGTTGTGTTTTAGCCACAGTTCTTCTTTCATCCTTTAAAATCGCCAATGGTCTTACCCCGTGCAAGGATAATATACGAATTACTATACAAATACTCATCTCGGTCTACTTACGGCGAAAGCATTATATTAGAAAATAGAGAGTAGAGCGTGAAGTTATATTATTATAAAATTATAATATTAATAAATATCAGTGTGTTTAAGTTTACATTTACATATATTAAATAAGTTTTCAAACGTACCCAGTCAATTCTAGCATAGATCCTCTCCTACATTGACCTCGGTGTGGTCCCTGCATTATGCTAGCTGGTCGGGATGAAGCACCAAGTGGATCGGAATGTGCTACATCTTCCATGAGTAATACTGATGGTCCACCCAGACTTGTACTTCTTTTCGATAACAAACTTGGACCCTGCTTTGACTGTCCAAATAACGAGTCTCCTTTAATCGAAGAGCTCTCGCCTTTAGTTGAATCAGCTTTTCCTTCTGAATCCGACATCACTGGCAGATCTGCAGCTTGCGTAGAACTAGAGCTCTCTCTTCGGAATAGACCTATGATAGATTTTGGATGTTTTGGCTTCTCTATACCACCTATTGGGATGGCGATGAGGGTGTAACAACGGGTGGGGGACGGTAAGGGAAAAGAAAAAAGAAAATCAATGAGATAGATGTAATTATACTTATTTAAGTGTCATTAAGCTAGAATTAAGTTTATTGGATGAAGCTTTTTAAATTAACTTTTATTGATATTTAAAGCAGTCTTTAGTCAAAACAAAAAAAGGTTTAATAAGTTCAAAAGTGCAAGTATCTCTGTAAGGTAAGTGCCAAAAGCTTAACTTGTAAAGTAGCGAAATGTTTTACAAAAAATGCAACAAATTTGAAATATTTAGTAACTGTTTTACTAATAAGGGGACGGCGTTTAAAATAATATTCATAATATTACCATGGTTTGCATGCATTTGCTAATGATGTTGATGTCACAATTGTAGCCCGTGTAAATAACTATCGATACCTATATAAAATATATCTACGGTAGATAGATCAGTGAGTATTGTAAACATAATAAATGTAGGTATTTTGTTGGGAGGGTACAATAAATTTACGTAACTTGTCTGAAAGACAATTTAATACATAGTAGATACTAAGAAATCGATTAGAACGCACTATAATTATTACACAAATTTGGCCCATTTAATACCATAAACAAGCAAATTTGCTATAATATGCTTACATAGTCACGTAATATATGAATGTTTTCCATATGAAATATTCAAAACATTTTATTATATAAGTTGGTTGCCAACTGTTATCCCTGACGTCGTCCAATTCAGGTTCATAATTTGTGCAAGTTTTTACCATTTTGGCAAGTAGAATTTTACAAAAATGTTAAACCCTCGTTTTATAATTTTTAATAAACAATATTTGTACTCCATTTCACGGCCGTAATCCGTTCTTCAAAAAAGTTTCATAGAAGATTCTTTACATACCTTTTAAGGTTACGTAAAGAATCGTGTTATAATATAAAAATATGTTATACATAACAGAAACTATTAAATCATGATTAAGTAGTTTTTGAAATTTCGTAATATATTTCGTTCAAGTTATACTATAAACTGTTTTTAAAAGTATGACATACACACATACACATTTATACTACATACATATTTATTATAAAATATTTAATATCAAAGTCTACCTAAGAATGTTGCAGAGGGTGAGCTGTAAGCCAAGTACTCCTTATTGGACGCCCAAGAGGGAAACTCTGATTGTTTCAGGGCGGTGGTACCTTCGGCTTCTTCTCGTTTCCATGGCAACATGGTTTCTGTAGCAGTTGGAGTCGCGACGCGTGCTTGCTCTGCTACTGTCATATATGTATCTAGATAGATAAGTATAAGGTTATTTAAAAAGTATATAATTTCACATTTTACTAATATTATATATCAATGTGAAAGTTTGGATGTTTGGATGTTTGTTACTCAATCACGTCAGAACGGCTGAACGGATCTGGATGAATTTTGGCACAAAGATAGATTATAGTCTGGAATTGCACTTTTTATCTCGGAAAAATCTACACTTCCCGTGGGATAATAATAAATATAAATATTTGTTAAATATAAAGAAAATTTTGTTATAAACCAGCTCTGCGGGGAAAAAATATCATATAGATATGTTGCAATGTTAGAAATGTGAATAGGCGGATAATTTCCATACGTTTCTATAAATTATATAGAAACGTAGGTATATTACAATTTATTACCAAGAAACATAATTTACTTTTTTTAGATATTTGACATCTTGTTTCATCAACAAGTAGGTACTGCTGAAAGAATATGTACCTACCTACTTATTCGATATGACAAAATTACGGCAATATAGCGATGAAACAGACTTCATGAGCCATTAATAAAATCAATAAACTAGAAAATGCATTTACCATTGTCCTCGGACATTCTTCGCTCATCCTCTTCTAAAATATCCTCATTGGGAACTAAAAGTGGAAAATTTGAATATTAGTTTCTCGCTCAAAATAAACTATCAACAAAATCTATTCATGCGTCTATATTAGAATTTGGCATTAGTAAAGGAAAATGCATTTGCTATTTAATGTTGGCAATAATTCAAACGGAAGTATGCCTAATAAATGACAAAAGATTTAAATTCTATGTAGCTAGATGATTTTTACATAATATAATGATTATGTATTATATAAACCTAATACCTACTTACTATTATATTATTTTTATGAAATTAACTTTATATTATGTATTTATAAAAAAAAGTGAATACGGTTAAATATAGCTTATAAAATACATTTATATTCGGAAATATATATCTTTTTATAAATTGTAGGTACTTAAGCAATTAAATTGATCTATTTTCTTATTTATTTCTCTACATTTATATGTTGTGATTTCTTAATCATGACTTTACTACTTTTTAAGTAAAGTAACATATATTTTGCATTATAAACCAAGTCTTAAATATGTCAGCCTTTCCGTCACCAACAAATTCTTACACCCAACCAAAGATATAAAATAAAATATACGTGAAGGTAAAAAAGTCGTTTTACTACATACTAAGGTTTTAGCATAAGGTTTATCAAAGCCACGTTTCGCACCGATTATAGCTAGATATAGTTCAATGTCTATAGCATCTAAAAACATACCATTAACAATTATTATATTCATTGTTCTAGATACGTTAATAACTAATTCAATTTGACTATAATCAATTTTGCTTATAATATATATCTGGCTATGATTGATGAAAATTGTGATGCAGCTGTTGACTAATTTTACTTAGCTCTACTACATTTATTAAGCATGCAAGACAGTCTTAAACTAAGATTTTATGACCAAAAAGCACCCTATCAAACTTACATGACGAAGCTTACAAAAAATATTAATATGCAGTAAATTAACCTTTGGTCATCCATAAGCGAAAGTTTAATTTTTTTAGTAAACATACCGAAATTATACGTGGATCTGTCCCTTCTCCACGGTAAAGATTTCTCAACAGCTGTAGGCAGTATTTCTTCAGGCGTTTTAGCGTACTGTTTTACGATTCTTGCTTTCAGGGGATTGAAGCCAGGCAGGTTAGCCAATTGATTTAAAAGAGAGCTACTGTTCTCTTTATGCGAAGATGTTGGACTGACTTCATTATATCCAGCTGATATTATATCGCCAATGGGGGTATTGGTTAGTTTGCGATGCCACATGAAGTTGCCAGAAGGGAAGAAAACGACAATCAAACAATGGTAAAAAGCAAAGAGCAAGAGAAAAGTACTTATTATTACAAAATATAAGATTTACATGACATAATTAACTAGCAAACTTAGCGATAAGTTACTAATAAGTATAATAAAAATAGTTGATTAAATGAAAATGAGGAAAACATACAAAATATGTAAAATCAAGCGACGAAGCGAAATCAGTCCATTGATTGAAATTAATATAAATGAATAAATAAGTAAAACGAACTTTAAAATGAATTATTTTACATCATGCTACCACAAATATTAATGAAATTCCCGGTCTTAAAAAGTGTCAAGAATAATTTGTTTCCGTTGGCGAAATATACATACCAAATGAAACAGTCCCTTAACAGTTTAGTGGTTATATAATTATTGATTTAGATGATTGTAAATTAAAAACATATTTTTCACAACAACAATGATTCTGAATCAGAACATGTTTATAAAAGTAAATTATATTATTTAATTAGTCCCTCCACGACCGCTGAATCCGCTCTTAGAATTTTAATTAATTTATTAGAAATTTACCTGGAGGTGTTAGTAAACTTATTATAAATTTCTATGGTTATATATGTTCAAATTCAGATCAGGATAACAACATTTTACATGCAGAATACCTACGCGGGGATTTTGCAGTGAAAGTAATACCGCCATCATCGGTCTCACGGCGCGGCTCGTCGTCCTCCTGCAGCACCTCGTCTATATAGTCTGTTGACAATGGAAACTTACTTTTAACACAATAAAGATAGGTTTTGTACCAGATAGTGCATTTGTAACTCGTCAGATTTTACGTTTTAGCTTAAAGATATTTGGGTACATACTTTAATTATTATTATTTTCAAGTTGAAATTATTATGTTTATTTCTTAATTACCAGCGTTTTCAGTTTCTATTTGTTTAATTAACTTAAATATGAGCTCGCATGCAACAAAAGTGGAATTAGCTTGTGCTTAAAAAAATCGCAATAAAACAATTGAGTCCTACAAGACGTGTGTATTGTGTAACACTGTTGAAAATTCAAAGTTTCAGCTAAAAAGCAAAAGTGTCGCAAAATAATATAATAATGGTGCCAGTGATTAATAAATAAAGTAGAACCCACACGTGCATGCGACTGATACTGGTGGTATTATTAAAGAATTATTAAGTACCTAATCTATAATATTTTTTTTTACCGTGCGTGAACTGTTTGGCCGAACCGTTTTGTTGGAATTCTGGGAAAGTTACATGATTTTTTCCATCCTGCAATAAAAATATATTAACATTAAAATAATCATTATTCTAAAAATGAATTTAAATTGTAAAAAACTAAGAACAAAATGCAGAGGACAAACAAATTATATTTGCGTTACTTTGAGTCTATTAGTGAGTTTCTGTTGTCCTAAAAAAATTATGGGTTATTCATTTAAAGCATTTAAAGTAAATAATAAGCATTTTTTTCTATTCCACTCACTTGCTTTCCACGTTTACTCCGTTTGTGATGGTGTTTCCGGTCGCCGACTAACCGTCGTATATTCATGTGCGTTTTGTAATTAACCTGTGTTCCCAAGTCACGGTCGTTCACAGCATGTCTACTGTAGCTCAAACGGCGATGCTAGACAAATTACATGACATAATTTTTCGTATTTAATTTTAACGGAGATATTGCATTTATAAGCAATTTTTTGAATTACTAAGTGTTAATGTTATAGCAATTTGTTAGTAAAATAGTGGAACTTGAATAAATACCCTTACACGTCTATACGGTTTGCATAGCTCTTCAGCAAGAAGGTGATGGATCCTAGCATCTGTTAAATCCTTTTTGGACGGATTATACTCCAATTCCTGCATATCTATATTCCAGGTTGATGAGTCTAATTGACTAAAACTAGGACTGAAAAGAAGACAATGCACTTAAAATTTATTTAAAGCAATATAGTTTATCATTATACGGCTGGAGAATATTTTGCTTTAGGTTATAGTAACTTGGAAACTTATGCTGTATATTTAGGTTAGATTTTTAATACATACATTTTAATTTGGTTGCTCTAAATCTAATACTTTTTAGCTTTCATTAAAATTACTTAAGGACATATTATATTAATACTTATATGTATAAGTTTATTGTATTAATTCACCTTCCATTTAAGTTCGCACCAGTGTAGTTCTTAAAGATAGCCGACATTGACTCGGCGCCGGAAATATTACCAATCGTTGAAGCATTCCTTTGCATGTATTCAATAGCATCTCTCATCGCGAGCTTCGAATACGTTTCAAGAATCTTTGGCTCGGCACCCTGTCAGTAAAACATTTATTAAAATATATATGATATACTAAAATTTATCTCTAAACTTCCTTTTATGGTATTTTTAAGTTTTTTTTTAAATATGTTCATAGTTAATGTATTGCTTATAAACATATACAGAATAGTTTATCTAATATGCATAAGGATATTTGATGAATCCTCATCACACATTTTTTATTGAAGAGTACAATCTACTAATATTTAAAAAATATCAGAAGAACATTACAAGTACAAACTTTCATATTTTGAATTCTATAGTAAACTTTTACTGTTATATATAACTCAAGCACTAATTACACGGTAATAATTACCTGATAATTTCTTAATAAGAAGGGTCTAATAAATCTATTGTCAAATCTCTTAAATTTATCCCTCATGTGATGATTGCCATGTTTACCCAAAATATCTTCTACTCCTGCCATCAAATGATCCATAAACTGAAAAAAATATGAATTAGAATAATTTATAAATTAAAAAAAGAACTATTCTTAAAGATCGATTTACAAAGTTACCCGCTCATGAATTCTTTCATTCATCGTTGGTTTTCTCTTCTCAACAGTTTTAATATTTAATATTCTGACTAATGGCTTAATTGTGATCCCTTGAATGAACACGGTGAAATATATAACAGCAATGGTAGTGGTGACGAACATAGGCTGAAGTTTTACCACTTCTGGGTCTATTAATAGCACCAAAGCAAATGCGACCGCGCCTCGAAGACCTGTATGTGTAAATTTGAATTTATAGGCCATGGGTGTAGTTGTTTACGCAAAGTCTTTTATTGCTTCCCTACATAATCAAACGTGCATGATATACTGTCAGCTATTTCTGTAAGGCTACATTTACAAGATTGGATACGTCTTTCAATCTTATTAAAATTAAAAGCTTAGTTGGTGGCAAAAAAAGTAGAGTGGTTTTACAATGCTGATATAATATAGTAGGTACTATATACGGTATTATTAAATTTAATAGTTTTGAATATGTTGCATCTTTTTTCTAAACTATCGTTTCTTTTATTTTTACTAATTACATAATTCACAAGTATGATGTGTTTTTTACCTCCATACGACATAACAAATTTTTCAACTGTATTAAGTTTGTGCAAACGGAACTTATTAGCTACCGCACTAAATATGTAAACACCTGAAAAATCATGAATAATTATTAGCTTTTAAAATTGACACATGAAATAAAAAAACGTGTGTGTGTACTTATGTACGCACGTAAGAAGTTATATTTCTTTAGCGTAACAGAACAAAAATAGCTAAAGATTTCATCCCGTATGTCGCTACTCTCTGTTTGTAAAAGGAATGATAAATTAATAAAAATAAACATGTTTTTTATCTCCACTGATATAAAACTCTTGTTATAGAGTAACGTTAGTTATCAGCTAACTTCATCATGTCGCTTTTTGGCTGTCGGTGTGCGCGCGCATCGTAAAAATTTTACTACCAGTTTTTTTCCAAACGTGCCAAAAGAAGTATAACTTCAAAAATGTAAAATGAGAAAATGATAAATTACCTATTATGCGAAAGACTGAGCAAAAAACGATGGTCAATAAGACGAACCAAGTGTTCCAGACGTGATTGTTGTTGACAGTAGCCACGCCAAGGAACATAAATATGATAGTTTCAGATGAAGAAGACAGCATCTTCATTGTATACTTGATAGTTGTATGAGATTTGTGGGATATGTTCGCTTCTACGTAATTCTTCATTGTTATTCCGCAAAATGTTATACTAAAATATAATAAATAAAATATAATTTCCAATTTAATTAAAACAATAAACGATACTAGTATGGCTTATTATTACGTAATATGGGTGTATTAAATAATAATTGTATTTAACATATTACGTGAGAATAAATATTTTCTTTACATTGGTTTAATTACTGAGAGATCGGTAATATATTTATTTTATACAAATTGTAACAACTTACGCCAAAATTCCACTCATATGGAACATTTCTGCATTCAAATATGCTAAGTACGCCATGACAAATATAAATATGGGTTCAATAACCCTTACTTCATTTGTAAACCGGGTTACGAGGCCGGTCCCGAAGCCCCATACACAACCAATGCATGTCCCTCCAACTGCCACTACTAAGAACGACGCAAAGCCCGCTAAAAAGTCCGTATACATAAGCCGCGATGGACCCATTTCCCTATAAAAGAGACTTATATTAATTTTATTAAATACGATAATTGATATACCTGTGTTTATTTTGTCTCATTTACTGAGTAACATCATTTGTTAATTAGTTCATTTGGTTAGTTTGGTTAGTTTGTAGTGACCCTACTTGCTGTGCCAGCGGTCGCGAGTTTGAATCCCGCTGGGGGCATTCATTTGTGTAATCAGCACGAATGTTTGTACTTCAGTCATGGGTGTTTATAATATGTATGTATCAACTATCTGGTATCCATAACACAGGCCTCGTAGATTACCATGGAACTAGATGGTGCTGTGTGGTAATATCCCAAAATATTTATTTATTTATTATTTATTTATTTTATAATCCAACATAACCTTAAACAAGTTTTTAATATACACAATTAAAATACTTACGTATAAGCTTCAAACATGTGATACAAAACAACAGTGACCGCATCATTTAGTAACGACTCGCCAAATACTACTATATATAGAACTTCATCAACGTGTATTTCTTCAAAGACCGCAAGAACTGCCACGGGGTCCACAGCGGAAATGAGCGCACCAAACAACAACATGTCCAGTAACGGCGTTGTGCACCCAAACATTCCAGTTTGTCCGCACGCCCATAACGATGCACCTGTTACAAACAATATCGAAAATTATCTAACATAGTCAAGTCCACAAATATTTTAACTAGCGACTCGGGTTTGTCCCTAGATACGTTTTAACGGTTAGTATGGAATAGATAGACTAAATCAAAATGTATATTTTTCAATAATTTTATAAGCTTACCAATCGTCAAAGTATTAAATACAGTGCCAACTACAGCAAATAGCAAAATTGTTCCGAGATGATCGAAGAACAGTCTGTTTGGCATAAAGTATCCAGCGTCTAGTATAATTGGCGGCAGCATATAGAGAAAAAACGTGTCCGGTGTTAACGGTTGCACATGAACACTGTGAGTGCCTAGCAAAAGAGCACCAATTAAGACTCCCACAAATATAAGTAAGCAAGATTCTGGAAACATTTTTGACAACTTTGGCGCCATGTGGAAACCTGGAACAAAAAGTAGTTATTGACATTTCATTACAATCATTTGCTAAAAATAATTTCAGAAAAGTCCTAAAATTATATTATTATGTTTGAGTAAAATCCACATCATTTTTCCTTTTTTTTATTTTTTTTTTTTTATTTTTTTTTTTTATGTCGGGAAATGCATTTACGCATACCACCTGATCCCCCAGGTGGTGATGTGGGGCTCACCGGCTAGAAGAGCCGGCACTACCCACTAAAACCCGACATTCCCCTCCCCTCCGTCTTAATGGGACGCCGCAGGATCGCTTGCGCATAACTACTACGGCGCCCCGGCGGCAGGTCTGCCAACGGCTGACCACCATACCGATGGGGCTGCTCCACAGTCAACTCTGCTACACCAGAGAGGTACCCGGAGCAGCCCCATTAAACCGAAACTCCGCCCACCGAAGTGGGCCACCTCCAATCGGCTGCAGAGGACAGGGAGAGCGGCAACGAAACACCGACACTCCTCTTCCCCTGCAGCCCCACCGCGTCCGCCATCAAACGGTGGCGGCCCCGTCTAGGCCGCGGAAGGTAGGGAGAACGGCGCACCGAAATACCGGCACTCCTCTCCCGCCGCGGCCTACCCCTCCGCCGAATGCGGGCCTGCGACCACAGTCCCGCAACCGGCACCCATCATCCGGTTGTGGGACCAAGCGGTCCCACCACCGGTGGCCGCAACGTCTTCGGCTCGAGGCCTAGACGAGCGGCCCCATCCAAGCCATTTGGTCCGCGCCGGATTTCTCCGGTACCACCCGCCGCCCTAAGCGGGTGGCATTCCCCTATCCGCCACCTGGGGACGCGCCCGGTAGGAGTTGGCTTCTCCCCCGGGCACATCATTTTTCCTAGATTAATTGGTATATTTAAAAATATTTATCTAGAACTTTTTAAACTTTCATATTCTCTACAATGGTTATACCTACAACCACATGCTTAGTATATAGAACATAGGACTTTTACTACGTAGCTTTCATAAGGAAATAAATGTCTTTGCAAACGAAATATAATATAATATTTTTATAATGTTACCGATAGCATAATATATAAATTATATTTTAATTTAATTTTTTATATTAGGGTTTAATAGAGTTGGTAAATTAATCGAAAATGGAACTTAAATTTTTTAAACGTTATGTGTGATAAAAAAATATTTATAAAGAAACAAATTAAAAGAAATAATATTTCTATAGCTTTGTTATACCCAATTATAGAATATTAAAAAGATATCAGACGATTATATTATATATTATACTTATAAAGTTTGTAGCATTTCACAGGCATAAAGGTTTACACAGATCTATGCATAAACTAAGCCAAAACTTCGGAAATGACATTTTGTGACAGTAATAAAATGCCAGTGAGGTAATCAAAATACAAAACATTGAAATGATTCTAAAATAATACTGAATAGTTGATTAATAAAAAAATAGAATAAATAAGATACGTACAAATTTTCAAGTAATGAGAACAGAGTTAAACAAACACAAATTGTTTCTAATCGTTTATTAAAGGTAGAAGTTGATATGGATAACTCTTTAATAAAAATCAAGAAATTTAAATCGCAATCATTTACAAGTATACTTGATATATTCGCGCCAAGATCATTCAAAGATGTGTATCAGTTTTGTCCGCGAAATAATAATAACATTTCGGTTTTCCGAGCATCGTGCAATGACTGTTATAAGGGAAAGTGTGATGTACAGGATCCCATTCAGCTTAATCACACAACATACATAACTAGTGAAAATTATCACGCCTTAAATAAAAATGGTAGCAATAAATCTGTTGGAAGATCTACGAGTACTTTCTTTTACGATTTGGACAAAATTGTACAAAGACATTCTTATCATTGTGTTACTAATACCAAAGATTTAAGTAATAAATCAAATAGTATAATTTTGAAATTTTCAAGTGGCAAACAAAACAAAATTGGTTTTGAAACTAAAACAGAAGCTATTGTACAAGAATGTGCAGCACAGATTCAACCAAGATTACAAATGAAAGATAGCTTAAAAATTAATGAAAAGCAAATTAAAAGAAAATTTCCTAACAGACCGTACCTTTCGTCGGAGATATATTTGAATGATAATAATAGTAATACAAAAGGAAATAATTTTTATGCTATACAAGAAGATGAACACCAGCAAAAATGTTGGTCATTTGCAAAATATAAAACTGAGTATGCATATCCAATAACCAAAGAAAAGAAATGTAAAAAAAAAGATCGTGGCAAGCGTATTGAGGACCCTTGCCCTTGCCAATTATTTTCTTATGCCTGTCCTTGCACAGATAAAAAGTCTTTGACTGAACTAGCAAAAAGTAGTAAAGCTTTAACAGTTGCCGACCAAGTCACTAGTACTACATATTTTCTAAGAGATGAAAGTATGCATAATAATGAACACAAAATAAGGAACGTTAAAAATACATTTGATTATGAAAACAAAATGATAAGTGCCCATCTCACCGACTTAAGCGAGAAATGTGAAATAATAATTGAAAATTTAAAGCCTTCTAATCAAACAAATGATACGCAATATAAACCAAGCGTCGTTGCTAACACATGTACCAAAAATAGCACAAATATTAAGAGCAAGCATAAAAAAAAACTAAAGAGAATTATTTGTCCTCATTGTAAAGAAAAACTGGATATTTTGAGTACTACGGAAGATGAGTGTAGTATAAAGTCTAAAAATTCTCCACTTTCGAGAAATAGTTGTCCTGAATCACACCAAGAAAATGAATCTTACAATATTATTAAAGAAGAGAATACTGATATTTGTAACCACAATCCGCCGTGCGAGTTGGTGCCAGTTTGCCAAATACTACCCAACGATAATGGTTTTGTTAATACGCAATACGTCGAAAATGTAACTGCTACAAAATGTAACCAAAAGATGATAAGAGTAACAAAAGCTTGTAGGCACCATCCACCCTGTACCGTTGTACCATCATGTCAAAGAATAAATGTACTTAAAAATAATTGCGAATACATTCCTCCATGCTTGCATCGTCCTCGTTGTGTCAACTTGCCCTTATGTGTACCATTCTCCAAAAAAATTTATAACGATGAACTATTACAAAAACAGGCCTTTGATAAAGGCCGTGTAGAACATACTAGCAATCCACATTATAAGTACATAGGCGAACATCAGCATGACTCTCTAAATAATAGAACGGAAAAGCAATTACATGGGACACAAAATACTTGTGAGTACTTCAGTGAATATTCGCCAAGATTTATTTTAAACCCTAAATTGCCCTGTGCATCACCGACTCTTTCACCTTTTCATGCGCCTACGCAAATACCGTGCAAATGTTGTAGATCTAGTAAATCCTGTCAATATGATTGTTTAGATTGTAAATGTGACACATTGGAAGAAAGCGCTTGTGTTAAAACGGTAGTTTACGTAAGGGACGTTGGATGTCAATTTAAAAATAATTATTTATATCCAATGAATTCATTGCTGTACCCCAAAGATTCCAGTACTTCTTTAGATTTAAATAAAAACACAAGCAGGTTTTATACAAATTTCCATACCCTGAGATATGAAGATAAATATACAAATCCAATTTCTGGTGAAGAGTTATCAATGTCGACTTTTACATCCTCTTTAGAAATAGATGACCAGTGTCCATCGCACGGAAAACAGGCGTACAAAAAGCGCACCACAGGATTCAATGCAAACTCAAGGACTCCTTTCATTACTGCTTTTGCAACTAATACAGACCCGATATTCACCTATGAACTATCATCTATATCTGATGAAGTAAGACGGGCAAGTAGTAGATCAGATACAAATAAAACTCGAACACGTCGGAACACAGGCTCTGTAAATTCCCGTAGGAGTTTCTTAAAGGGGAAGTATAAAAATGTGTTCTCTGTGAGACGACGAAGAAAGTCCAGAGTTTGCCTTAACGTACTGCCTAGTTCTAGAAAGACGAATAATTATTAAAACTGTTATTTATAATTTATAATAAACATATGATTGTTACAATTCACTATGTGTAACTCAGCTCAGAGCCGGTTCAAATATTCAGTTCACAGTAGCTAGAGCCGTTGAGCTGCGGCTCAGTTGCTAGATAATCGGTTCACAGCTCAATATTACTTAATATGCATCACTTCAGCGCCACCTAACGTCAGCTATTTCGATGGACCCGAGCCGACGGACCTGTACTATAGTCTATAATCTATACTTTTTACAGACAGGTCAAATTAATTGTTTAATATTTTTTATTCTTATAATAATAATAATTAATTACACGCTCCGTGTTTTAAAATAATATTAGGATAAAATCTAAATATACTTTATTCAAATAGACTTTTACAAGCACTTTTGAATCGTCAATTTTACATTTTAAATTTTCAGTGTAGTTAGTTTGTGCGGAAGTTACCACCGTCTCGGAAGGCAGTTCTACTACTTAGTTTTATACAACAATAAACTAATATTAAGTAATAGTTTTATAGATTAAATATAAATAACTAGTTTTCGCCCGCGGCTCCGCTTGCGTGATACAGGAAACTACGGTAGTCGGTACCTACGTTAATTAAAGTAGGTAGGTACTCTATGTCCTTTTCTGTCTGTATTTAATGATAATCGAGATTCAGGTGAATAGTTAAGGCGTGAAAGCGTAACAAACAAACAAACTCACTAACATTTATAATAATTGCATGAAATTAGCATTCCCCTATAATTGTGTAAGAACGAAAAAATATGACAATAATAACTTTTTTCGAAATGCTGCTTTATTACATACAAATATAATTTAGGTACATCATACATGTCATTTGTTTGAACAGAGTCATAAATTAGCTGTAAATCTATAGTTATAAGTACCCATATAACATCAATTGAGCTGAACTGTGAGCCGGTTCACAGCTCCGGTTCAAGCATATGACTCATGAGCTGATCTGCAGCTCATAAAAATTCATTGAGTTACCCATGTCTAGTTACAATTATTAATTTAAAAGAATAAACCTCATGTTGTTTTTCAATCACTTATAAATATAGCTCAACAAAACTTGCATCAATCATTCGTTATTTAAAATAACATTATTCAAACATAGTCTCAAAAACATCAAAGTAGCAATATTTGATTTCATTACAAGATTATTTCTTTTTTCTTTCTCGCATCATCTTAAAACTTTGTAATTAATGTTGGTTCAGTGAAATACCGAGAGTAAATAAGTTACCTAGTTGTAAATGTAGGTAATTAAGAGTTTATTTTGAGTTAGCAATGACTAACGTATTTATACCTTATTTTGGTCCCAACGTTGTTGATGTTGTTATGAAACAACAATGGGGTTCCTATTCTAATCTCTAGCCACCATACTAAACTAATTCATCCTTAAATAAAATTACTAACAAAGTGTTTTAGGTCAAATACCTAGATTTGAATATTAGTACAATAATTATTTTCCTCTTATTTCGGCTATATAATATTACTAGCGACTCACCCTCGTACGTTTTATATGAATATGGATATAGTATGTTCTCCTTAAGAGATAGACATATGCCATCGCGGACTTTTCTGTAGGCCTATATTAGCTACACAATTCCACTATACATTATTTTGTTATATCTCAAAGACTTTAGGCAGCGTTTTCGTTGAAAGCTCCCAGACCGCTTTTTTTCCGACACCTCCAACAAATATCGTTATATTTTAGCCAATGTATACAAAAACTTAAAAAAATATATATTTAAACCTTCCTCTTGAATCACTATCTATTAAAAAAAACCGCATAAAAATCCATTGCGTAGTTTTAAAGATCTAAGTATACATAGGGTCCGTACAGACAGCGGAAAGCGACTTTGCTTTATACTAATGACTAGTAGTGACGAATTAAGCTCTAAAAGGGGTTTAGTTCAAAAAATATTATCCGGTAGCTTTTTTCATGTATAAGAGTGTATCATCTTGTACATACATATTATAGCTTATAGGTTAAGGTTATAACCTTCCTAAATTATCCCTATTGATGAAATCGTATTAGTCCAAATAAACAATTTATTCCGTCCTACGAGTAAGTCAGGAAAAAAGATATTTATTATCCTATAATTATTAATTACTAGCAGGACCCGCGGCTTCGCTCGCGCTAAAACTACAGAAAAACTCTAGAAAAGTAGGTTTCATACAATTTCATCCCCTATTCTACCCTCTTACGGCACGAATTTCGAAAAATGCTAAAATACGTATTTATTTAATGGTACTGAAGAATATTAATACCAAGTTTCACGTAATTTTGATCGTAAATATTTTTTTGGTTGTATTATAGCGTGTTTTCCCGTGGGAATGAGATTATTTCCCGCGGTAAAAAGTAGCCTGTCACTCTCCGGCCCTCCATTTATCTCGACAAAAGAAATCACGTCAATCCGTCACTTCGTTTCAACGTGAAAGAAAGACAAACAAACACACTTTCACATTTATAATATTAGTATGGTTACAATGCCCATTTATGTAATTAAAAAAAATGTGGTATTAACTAAGACGCTTTAATGTAAATATTATTTGCTAATCCTTTGTGTACTATTTTCGAAAAGTGGATGGCGGCTTGTTTCTGTAGTACACCTATATCTATATTAGCTTCTAGTTTTTCGCAATATTTTGCTATATTTTATACTCCTGTTGCTCCTATTACTATTATATTAACTGTAAAACTATTTATTTTGGGGTTTTGTTGGTTTCGCTCCACAAATTACGTTTTTAATTTATTTAAATATCTTACGCCACCATGCTTTGATTTATAATAGCAATACATAAGTTCTTCAAATTCTTCTTGTGACCACTTTCGTCTCTTATCCGTATACAATAATTATTACATTTAAATGTTATTTAATAATGATAAAAATCTATACATTTCAATTTCGAACGGTTATACATTTTTTTTTAATTTAACGAGGGGGAAATCTTCTAAAGGTATCCAACCAACGTACGAGATGGTTAGGATATGCAGGATTTTTACCTACTAAAACCCCCTCGGTTACCATCTACTGCGTATAACGGAAAGCACCGGGATCTCTTTAAGAACGCACCGGTACTCTCCTTGCGCTATGCTACATTAAGCACATCTCTAGACACAACAGTCCCCTAGAAGTTTAGGGATGCTTCCATGGTCCTATGTCCATTTAACAAAGCTACGTTGTTAATGTACGGGAACGTGTATTACCAGCGTCCCTTCGTCTTCGTCGAGCGGGATCGGCCCTCTCTCGTTCTCGTTCTGAAATCTCCTTCTTAATAAGGACTGTCTCACAAAAAGAGGTTACTGCATTCCATACATTATCGTCTGCCAGCATACTCGCCACTATAGACGACAAGGAGAGATCTCCTCCAACATTTTGTATTAAATTACTCCGCTCGGAATTCCACGCTGAACAGTGCTCTAGCGTATGTTGTGCGTCATCCCGTTCACCATTGCAGTGGTGACACTGTGGGGTCGTTTCACATCCAATCCGATGAAGATACTCACTAAAACATCCATTTCCAGTAAGTATCTGAGTTAATCTGAATGTAATACTACCCTTCTTTCTTCCTAACCAAGTTTCAAAGTTTGGAAGGATAGCATTAACAGCGCGTGAATTATTCTCACTCTCCAGTCGTGCACGCCATTCAATAGAGACTTGTCTGTGTGCCTGCCGTCGCATTTGCTCGATCTCTGCTCTGATAAGAGTTTCGCCTCTCTGATGAAGCTCTCGAACACTGTTGTATGTACGGTTATACATATCTATACATATAATAAAATTGTAACTAACTTTGTCTGTCTGTCTATTACCGCATCACAGAAAAACCGCTGAAGGGATTTTGATGAAATTTGATATGGTGATAGCTGGTTATCCGGGTCAACATATAGGATACTTTTTACCGCGAAAAAATATCTCAATGTGCTAGTAAAAGATAAAATTCAAAATGTTATGTTCAAAATTAATATTATTTATTAGTTAATTATTTATCCGCTATAATATATTAATTAGTCCAAAATAAATCTATTTTCAACCGACTTCAAAAAGGAGGAGGTTCTCAATTCGACTGTATTTTTTTTTTTTTTTTATGTTTGTTACCTCAGAACTCCGTCATTTATTAACCGATTTGGACAATTTTTGTTTTGTTTGAAAGGGTATACTTCCAGATTGGTCCCATTTAAATTTCAAAAAAAAATACCACCCCTAAGGGTGGAAAAACAACTAATGATGAATTTAACCTACTTCTAATATCATATTGACTTGAAACTTTGCAAGTATTTCTATTTCCGTTGATAGTACAGTGGTTCGGTGTTGTTGACCTGATCTGATGGCAAGGCCAGAAGATGGATAGGTGGAACTCTTCAACGGCTAATAGTAGATACTTTGAGTTTGGGCTTATTTTGTTTGATTTGACAAGCCTAACATGTTAGAATCCTTACATTGCTACTACTGTCTACACTAAAAAGGGAAAAATAAAAAATTTTTAACAAAAAAATAAAAACCGACTTCAAACAAAAGCACTAAAAAGTAAAAAATAACTGATTGGTAGTTTTCATTTACTATACATACTTAATCAAATATTTTCGAAGTCGGTGTGCTTTGGTTAAGTAATTAAAGCCTACCTATTAAATACATACCTAATCAAATATTTTCGAAATCGGTGCCAGCCCATACAAAGCAAAGCACACCGACTTCGAAAATATTTGATTAAGTATGTATAGTAAATGAAAACTACCAATCAGTTATTTTTTACTTTTTAGAGCTTTTGTTTGAAGTCGGTTTTTAGAAAATAAATCATAATATATTACGTCGTCTGCTTTCAATTAAATAATTTAAGCACCTTTTACGACTGCTTGTATATCAACAAAATTACTACGAATATGTAGTTAATTATTCTTGTATGTAATATAAATAACTAATACGGATATTTATGTGCGTAGTTATAGAACTTTGCACTTGCCTCGTGCCAGCATAAATAAATGAAAGTACGAGTACCTACGTCATTATAATATATAGTACACACCATTAAGAATAGTTATTAATTCAAAATTTAATTATTTAGGGGAAGAGTGGTTTAATTATTAAGGTATGAATATAGGCCAAGTTACATAGCCCTTGTTTGTAAAAGTAATTAACTAATATACATCAATCGAATAAGTAATATAATGATAAAATTTTGTTATTTATTATCAGAATAGGTACATACCAATTTTCGCAAGACTAGCGAAGAAAATCCACACGCCGATCAAGAAAGGTGTTTCAACGCGGTGGAACTCAACAGCTGCTATAACAAAAGTTCTTTCCTTCTTAGGTTTTGCGGTAGTGGTGGTTTCAGTAGTAGTCTCTTGCTTCTGGCGAAGCTGTGTGCCCGGGGGCTCCCCAGGCAGCGGCGCCACAGGACCCATGGGCCCAAACCCGAGACCGGGGTACGTGGAGATCCCATCGACTGTTATGGACGGACTTTGTTTCGTGGTACTCTAAAACAAGGATTTTTTTTAAATTAAGTAGTTGTTTAATATTGGCAAAAGTTGTGTGTATATTTTTGTTAGTCTTCTGAGTTCCTTATGTTCCTTAGGCTGGATGGATATAGGTGTATATGTGTGATATAGGTAGGTGATCTATTTTCGGAAACTATGACTTGAGCGAAACCGGAGGAAGTCGCTAGACCTCCTCCGGTTCTTTTAGTTTCACTTATATCACTCCATTAACTTATAATTTTATTTATATTTTAGAAAATAATATTTAGATTATAATACAATCGTTTTAATCATCATTCATACTATTTGTTTAATATTGGGTCGGTACGAGATTAAGTATGGAATTTATATCGTCTCATTTACTTTATTCTATGAGCTCTGAACTATACTCATTTCCCAAAGTACAATTTAACAAAATTGGTAATTATAACAGTTGAATGCTGTATATATTTTAACAATACGATTTGTTTACAGTTCGACTCACATCATATTATACCTATAGATAATATATACCTAAGTAATTTTAGAAACGAAAAAACTTGTAAGGCAAACAGCACTCATATTTGAAAGTTCTAATTAAAGGTTGTTTTCTCTTTAGAAGTAAGCTAAATGAGTAAGTATCTCATGTGTTAGTCCAAAATGTTGTGTCTACGTGCTAACATTCAGCTTAATCGGTTCAATATTTTAAAAATCTTACCTTCAAATTCTTAGGTTTTACATATTAGTATACTCTTACATTGCAGTTTTTGTTTTTTTTCTCAGAAATGAGATATTTTCCCGCGGTAAAAAGTATCCTATATGTTTACCGCATGGACGAATTAGAGACTTCGTTCATGGTTTACCCTTATAACCAGCTATCACCATACCCAATTTCATCAAAATCCCTTCAGTGGTTTTTCTGTGATGCGGTAACAGACAGACAGACAGACAGACAAAAATCTTAAAAACTATAGATTCGGCCTTTGTATTGATAATAATGTTTATTTCAATAAGATGTTCCAGAAAATGTAATGTAGAAATTCGGCTTAGTTACAATTTTATTATATGTATAGATATACCAACCAGCCAAATCTATTATGGTCCACAAGATTACCTAACAAAAATTGGCGGAGAGTGGCAATGGCACAAAGGTTTCTCTTTTAATATCATACGTAATTTAATAATATGACATTTTTCGGATTAAAAACAACATTTTTAGTGTGTATTTAATTTTATAAAGCGACAATGAAGAACGCAACTCTACCTACAAACGTTTACGGAAGGAAACGACGCGACGCTAGCTTAAGTCTAACGTAGAGCTATACTGCGAAGTAAATAGAGCATAGCTTTAATGCTTATCAAATTTTGCTATGAAGCTTTTTGTTAAACTATCTTCAAATAATTAAATCGTACTGAAAAGGACATATCGATATCCCTTTGCAAGATACGATACTACTCATAGACGCATGAAAAGATTCAAACTTTGAAACCTGTTCTTTTTAATATCAATTAATATTACACCTCCCCCTCAGTCTGAGTCTTATTTAATTAATATCACGTTTTATTTTTAACGTTTATATTAATAATGCTACACAAGCGTGTTTTGAATTTATTTAACTACTATAGCTTATTTAAGATTAATTATTGTTCGCGTCTTAAAGCGGATGTGGACATACCGCCTCACAGCCCCGCATCTTATTTTTTAACTGTAACTGTTGCTATAGCGACTTGTCAATATATATGTCATATCACCATTATAGACTTTAATAATTAAAATATGTTACAAAACGTGACACTGGCAGAATGGATTGCGTCTGTTAACGCAACTATAAGCCATTATAAAAAAAAAAAAACAAAAATTAAAATATGTTATTAAAAGATACAAAAATAAATAAACTTTTCAATTCCATCTGGAACACCTCCGCCAGCAAACCTTCCCCACCAATTATTGTTAAAAATAAAAAAAAAACTATCTTTTCGGATTTTTTCGCGGATTTATTTGGATTTTTGGTTCCCTAATTAATAATTTGGTTCCTTAATTAAACCGACTGGATAAACAAAAATATAATTAAAGCCATAAATGAAAGAAACTTCTTATGGCAGCAACATAAAATTCAACCAAAAGACATAGAAATTAAACAAAAGTTTGTGAACAAAAGGGACCAAGTAGCTCAAGACATACAATTGACCAAAAGTAACTACTATCAAAAAGCATTTCAAAATTGCATCAAAAAACCGTTAAAAATGTTTAGGTTGCTTAATAGTATATCTAATAACAAAATCAAATATACTAGTATTCCCACAAAATTAGAGATTGGCCTTAACATAATAACAGACCCAATGGAAATTTGTAACTGTTTTAACTTATATTTTTCTACTATAGGTATAACGTTAGCATCAAAAATTTCCAAATCACTTCATACACATACATATTTAACGTCTGTCCCACCACTCTCAGATACTTCCAACTCACAGATATTATTTTCTGAAATAACACCTACTACTACGGATGAAGTCCTCAAAATAATTAATAATCTTAATAGCAACACTTCGGTAGGTATCGATGGTGTTAGCACGAAAGCTATAAAATGTCTAAGAAACTTGATTGTTGATGACCTCACTAATTGCATAAATCGGTGCCTGCATGATGGTGTCTTTCCGGACAGTCTCAAAATAGCCAAAGTTAGTCCAATTTACAAATCAGGCAAACGTACTGATCCTGGAAACTACCGACCGATATCAGTACTACCAGTGTTGTCCAAAATTTTTGAAAAAATATTACACACCCGTCTTAATAACTATTTAACTTCAATAAACTTTATTTACAGTAAACAATATGGTTTTAGACCCAAATCCAACACACTATCTGCAACAATGGATCTTATCACTAAAATTAAACTTAAAATAGACCAAAAACAAATAGCTCTGGGCATATTTGTTGATCTAAAAAAGCTTTTGATACCGTAAGTACTGCACTTCTATTAAAAAAACTTAACGATATCGGTGTTAGAGGTACAGCACTAAACATTTTTAGATCTTATCTTGAAAACAGGCAGCAAGTAGTCAAAATAGGAGAATACACTAGCGACACTGCTTCAATTACATGTGGCATACCACAAGGCTCCATATTAGGTCCACTTTTATTTTTAATTTACATTAACGACATTAGCAATATTGGGTTAAATGGAGATTTAACGTTATATGCAGACGATACAAGTATGTTTTACTATGGTGATTCAATAAATTCTATCGTAAAAGATGCACAAAATGATTTGGTATATTTAAACAATTGGCTGCAGAGCAACTTACTTACTGTTAATACTGAAAAAACAAATTATATTATCTTTGCACCTAAAAATAAGAAAATAGGGAGTTTTGATCCTTTAACTATAAATGGTACTGTTGTTAATAGGACAAAAAGTGCAGAATATCTTGGTATTACTTTAGATAGCTGTTTAACATGGAAGCCTCATTTAGACAAAATTAAATCTAAATTATCTTCCTTGGTTGGAGTACTACGCGGCAATGTACGTTGTTTTCCCAAACCAGTTCGATTAATTATTTATAACATAATGGTAAAACCCCATATAGACTACCTAATTGAACTCTGGGGCACTGCAGCACCAACTAATCGCTGCAAAATACAAAGACTGCAAAATAAATTAATAAAAGTGCTTTTTCATTATGACTATTTGACTCCTACTGAAAAACTGTACCAAGAAACTAAATTTATGAGTATAAAACAAACATACGTGTATAATACTTCAATTTTAATATACAAAATTATAAACGAATTAATACATACAAATATATCCTTCACAAAGAAATCACATACATTAAAACATTCACTAAGAAATTCAAATCAAATAAGTTCAATTAAACCAAGGACTAACTACGGCAAACACAATATAATGTACGAAGGCGTTCAAATATTTAATAAATTACCATTAAATTTAATAGAAACAAAACCATTTCATAAATTCAAAAAACTTTAAAAAAATCATGTGTTAAACAATATACCTATAATTTAACAAATAAAAGAAAAATAATAATAATAAATAAAAAAAAATATATATATTCTTAAATGAAATACTTATACAACTGAACAAAATATAATCTGTATATTTACTAGAATAATATAATAGTTAACATTTTATTATTATACTCATTGTTATTACTAAATTCTATCCGTATCTCTTCTAGTAACAAGCTCTTTATATCTTTGTGTTTACCAATTAAGTACGTAAATATTCTAGTTGTAACACCGTTCTACCCACAACATTATGTAAAAATGATGTTGTTTGACTAGATATAAAATTTGTGTATTAATCCTATTACCTAATGATTGATATTTGATGTTTCTATACCTATAACATTTTTATTTCTGTTTTGTATCATGTTCACGATGTAAATAATATTCAACTACCTACTTATAAGTTTTCTCATTAAGTGAATGTTATTCTTTTGAGAAATAAAGCATCTTTAATTAAAGCATTCGAAACGTCGAGAACCAAAAATCCACATAAATCCGCGAAAAAATCCGAAAAGATAGTTTTATTTAAAATGTCAAATATTCGCGTAAATCTAAGAAAGTATTCATAAAAAAACCTTTACTACTGATCCGTTACTACTTAATACTTAGCATATACATACCAAAGATGGTACGATATGCAGTGAACAAGTAGGTATGCGCTATGTATTCGGTCTATCCAATAAGAGCACTTGGCAAAGTGGTTGTCATCAACTAAAGATTAATATAGGCATCACTATTAGAGAAGCTTTGCACAGCTTGTCATATTGCAGTATCTCGTATCTTCCATAAGCTTATTTTTTAAGTACGAATTTTCAAATTTTCTAATGAATTTTAAACCACGACTAATTCTACGAATAAAATCCAAAGTAAAAAAATAAAAGCCAAGCCTAATTTTGACGCTCATTTTTTTTATAATATTTGAAATCAAACGAAACCTGATTTCCGCAACGATAACACTTTTGATTTAATTAAAGTTCCATACCTCAGTGGTAATTCGTATTAATATTATAAATGTTACATCTTGTAAGTATGGATGTTTGTTACTCTTTCACGCCAGAACGACTGAACGAATCTGGATGAAATTAGGCACAGAGATAGATTATAGTGTGGTATAACACATAGGCTGTTATCCTAAAAAAATGTATGGTTCACGTGGGATAGGTTTGTTTTTGTTTTCCTAGAGTTAATAATATATGAGCCATGTTTTAACTGACATCATTTGTTAGATTATAAGTAAAATAACATATTTAATTTCATACAATACTCATTTTATTGTCAGGAAATGATTATCACGCAATGCTTACGACGTCAGAACTTAGAAGCGTATAAATCAGATCTATGCGACAAGCAATCTATCAGAACTATCTGTCTAAAATTATCTTCGCTCAATTGCTAAGGTAAAGCCGTGCCTTTTCATTGTAAAATACTTGTATAAGTACGTATTCTAAAACACTACTCAGGTTTGAGAAAAATTTAAAAATGTCAAAGCAACGTGGCTATTTTCGCTTAGAAACCCTCCAAACACTATAACAAAGCATTCCTCTCAACTTTTTACAAGATAATAATACAGAACATGATACTTGACTTACATTTTGATTTTGCTTTTGTAATACCTTATTACTTTTGACAAATCTATACTAACATTATAAAGAGGCATAGTTTGTTTGTTTGAACGCGCTAATCTCAGGAACTGCTACTCCGATTTCAAAATTTATTTTTGCATTAGATAGCCCGTTTATTGAGGAAGGCTATATATCATCCCAAAAAAATGTACGCTTCCCGTGGGATAGATAGATTCGTTTTGATCTAGGGACGAACCCGAAGGGAAGTGAGGGTTAGTCACTAGATCCTAATATTTATATTAAATTAAGTATATTTACATATTTTACTTTGTAGAAATGTTGGTGCTAGGTACCGACTTTTAAAATTCCTATGTGTTTGCCAACTTTCTCTATAAAAATCCCTATATATGGATTTTATGTAGAATTTAATTTGCATTTAAATTGACAAAATATCTTTTTCATATTATATAAACAGTTAAATTATCTGTTAAAATATATGATGTAAAGAAAAAATCAAGGAATTAAAAGTCACAAAGGGACCAACCTTCTTTCTTAATGTTGAGAAATGCATTTACGTAAAACGCTTGCATATACCTATACAGCATGGATATGTGGTATTCACCTGCTAGCATTTTTTAACTTTCCTATTCGCTAAATAGAAACGCATTGAAGGGAGGTCCATGCCCAGCAGTGAGACGTTAAAAAGGGCTGAATACAATACAAATAGAAACGCACCATCAAAGAAAGATCGAAAGCAAATAATAGTAACAAGTAAAAGTAACTAAGATAAGGTAAAATTCTCTATTAGTCCATATTTTTGGATAAAATGAATTGAGTATTGGCAATGATTTTATGCAGAATTTTTTACAGAGTTTTCATCAGTGACAAATCAATCACCTGAATGACCAAAGGCATCCGCTACGCATAAACACTGTACTCCTTTAGCATTATAATATTTCTCCTAAATATTATTAATTCAAACAAAATTAATTTTAGAGATAAGTAAAAAATAGTATTTTCATGTAATGTATGTAATGGACTACCCTTATCACTTAGGAGTATGAAAAATAGTTTACGTCCTATTCTCAGACCTACTGAATATACACACAAAATTTCATAAGAATCGGTCAAGCCGTTTCGGAGGAGTTTTGTTACAAATACTGTGACACGAGAATTTTATATATTAGATTAGATTAAAAATATTTTTATATTCCACAAAGAATGAATTCTTGCTACCTACAAATTGTATCTTGACGTTTCTGCGGGTACTTTGTCTTTTAAAATGACCTTGTATAACTGTCAGTAAAAGCTAATGATTAAATTTATGTATAGTAGTTTCTTCTCCCTCCTTGTTTCTTCTCGCATGTATATTGTATATACTTGTGACTTAGTATTCGGGCCAATAATACTGAAATTAGTGAAAAAGACGTGGCTTTTTACATTGGTAGAATAAGTTGAGGCATTAAAACTGTACACAGCACCATCTAGTTCCATGGTAAGCTTCAAGGCCTGAAAGTGAAAGGCAAGTGACAGAGTAAGTTAATATAAGTAAGGAGGGAGAGATAAAAAATTTCTCGAGGCAGAGAATTACGCTTGCTACTACTAATCCATAAGTTTTATACATTTCTCATCTCATTCATAAGATAAGTTTTATTCCAATATTAAAAGAGCATAGTACTTAGTATCTAATTACTCTAGTATTGTAAACTGTAACATATGTAAATACTCATAGAGGGGATGCTGTGTTTTTGGCTTATTGTCAAACCTCTATCCTTTCGTTAATTTAGATAGAAGTTATAGAGTGCCAGATCTAATTGGAAGATAGTCATGAGCTCACGTTTGACCTACATAAAGCCAATAGAAAGTGAAGACGATGTCTAATAAGAATGAATATAGTACTACTAAAATAGTCATTAACATTTTTTAGGCCAACATTTTGAGCTATAATCAAGACCTAAGTCATTCATAAAAGTTAGATTATTTATTAAAATAAAATCTTGGTTTATTTATAAGAAGTATCAATACTATACCTACTTGTTTTGATTCATATTCTGTAATTATAATCATTATGCTACGATAAAGTCCTTCCTCACTAATTAGTGAGTGTACTCAATACTGAAGCGTTCGTGATAAGGAATCGCCTTGAATAATATACTTATTCTAGCAATTTTTATTATATTAATTATATCTTTATCGAATATGATTTTATTTCAAAACTAAACTAGATATTTTAGAATTAAACCCCAAAAATGAGTGTTATTTCTAGTTTCTGTTGTGCCACGGCAGAGGATCCGAGAAATTAAGAATCTGAGTTCGAAACATAGGATAATAATATATTTGCCAATAATAATTATACAAACACGACGGATTATGGTCTAACCGTTAAAAGTATCTTGTTAGACTCTAACGAATCTAATAACTCTAACATTAAAAATTACGCGAAAGGGGCCGCCCGTAAACGCCTAGTACTAAGTAGGTTTTTATAGTAATAAAAACTTCGGCGTTGCAATTATGTGTCAAGTAAGGGTAAATAACAAGAATTAGAATTTAAAATCCAAATTGAAAAGCATTTAGTTTTAAAGCGCTGGCCAAACTACGTTTATAACTACATTTTTCGTCTTTGGAGATAGAATTGTATCAAAACTGTCATTCAGACTACAACAAAGTACAAATATTTCCAACGCACGCCTATTTAAATAAGTTGGAAACTTTTAACTAAAATATAGTGTGTCCTTCAATATAATTTTTATATAAATACAAATATTTATTGGCTTATCAAAACCATTCTGTACATATCAAAGAAAATGGAGTGAATCGGAGATCGGATAATTTTATTAAACAGTTTCTATATAAAGTATTTCAAAATTACTAGCGGCTCACCCTCGCTTCGCTCTGGTTCGCCTAAAAACACTGATAGAGATCTATTAGTTCCCACGGGAACTGTTTACATTGGTAAAATAAGTTTAGGCATTAAAACTGTACACAGCACCATCTATCTATTCTCCGGGATGAAAAGTAACCTGTTGTTTGACCGGCAATATAAGGTATCAGAATGTTAAATTTTACTAAATTAGGTGCATAAGTTGTTGTGTACTAAGCTGTATGAGTTATTATAGTTTTTTAACTATCCCACGGGAACCATTTAATTTTCCGGGATAAAATTCCTACACTTACGAGTAAAATAACACACTCTCATATAGAGATCTGAATTTTTTTTAAAAGGGTTTATAATAAATTCGAAAATTTGTATGTGTGCGTGCGTGTGTATGTTTGTTACTCCTTCACGTTGAAACAGCGGGATGGTTATAGATTGATTATGACGTAGTAGGTTAATATTTAAGTTAGGTACCTAGGGAGGCTCTAGTAAGATATACGAAGTGATAGAGCTAGTTATGTGAGATATAACGAAAATTTTAAGTTTATTTCGCACAGGACCCTTACCCATGCAAAACCTACACTAGACCATTTTTAGCACCCGTCACAAAAACGACGGGGGTTATAAGTTTGACGTGTCTGTGTGTGTCTGTCTGTCTGTGGCATCGTAGCTCCCGAACTGATGAACCGATTTTGATTTTGTTTTTTGTTTGAAAGATGAATTAGTCGGGAGTGTTCTTAGCTATGTTTGGTGAAAATCGGTCCAAGATGGTCGGGGCTTTTTAAAATTTTTAATTTAATAATTTTAGTAAAATGGCAGATAAGTACTAACAATGATGTAGGATTAAATAATAAATGGTATAATAATAACAACATAATACATATAAGAACCTTATTAAGTTTTAAGGATACTTACTTCGATAGGACTAGCTGACACAATCGCTAGTAGAGTGACAGCTACCATCAGGGTGGCGTGCTGCCTACACGCTCGCCGACTCAGGTTCACGCCATGCTTGAGAGAAGTCATTTCCGCTGCGTATTTCACCTCATATGGCTCATTCAATTGGAAAAAATGTACTTATAACACTATACCATCATAATAGTCAAGTTCACTTCACGCTTTCAAGTATAGTGCGTAACGGCAAATTGTGAAATGCCTATGAACGTATTGGACCTATAAGTTTGTATTAACCGTTTCCAATTTAACATTCGCTATGCTGATAACTACAGCCATCAAACATTATTTTTCTTTGTCAAGAATAATTTGTTTTCGTTCAATTTGCTGACATTTGAATACTTTTTTCTGTTGAATACTAACTAGGAGAGTAATTTTACAATTTGTACAATTTAATACTTATTTTTATATTATTATGTTTTTTTATTATACCTAACATATATTTTTAAATACCTAAAGTAATGTAATCAGTTGAATGTGAGTATGTGTGAGTGAGATCTTATACTTTAGATTAACGCTTTACTTTTTACCGACTTTACGGTGGGTTCACACGGCATTGTCCTACACGAATTTTTTGTATTCGATTTTAAACGTACAATCATCTGGGTGTTCACACGGTAGATTTCCATACATGTAAAAACGAATATCCGCAGTTATCACACGTTGAGACAGAGCTAAACTATGTGCCACTGCAAACCGAATACTTTAAAGTTAATTCGATTTGCTTGACAAGTCCGGTGAGTATTCGTTTAAACGTATAAACGTGTACGATTTTTGGCAGTACAAAAGACGTGTGAACGATTCTATGTACAATGTATGTGCAACTATAAATCGAATGAACTTAAACGTATTTGGATCCATCACTAACGTCTTCTCACTGTGACAACGTATGAGAACTGCGGATATCCATTTCTACACGAATGAAAATCTACCGTGTGAACACTCGGTTGATTATACATTTAAAATCGAATACAAAAAATCGTGTAGGACAATGCCGTGTGAATCCGCCGTTAGGCTACAACATAGGCTGTTTTAGTGGATGTCATTTGTTTTCATTATTTAAATCGACAAGATATTGTTTTTCTTTGGCAATGTAAAAAAGCAAAAATGGGAGACAAAGATATATTGGTATGTAATATATGTATACTTGACTGATAATAAAACGCTATGAAAGTCTTGATTAAGCATATACCTAAGTATTTAACTAGTATATACGAGTAGTGTAGAAATCTATACATATAATAAAATTGTAACTAAGTCGAATCTGTACATTAAATATTTTTTTTAGAATTTTTTTGTCTGTCTGTCTGTTACCGCATCACGAGAAAACCACAGGACAGATTTTGATGAAATTTGGTATGATGATAGCTGGTTATCCGGGTTAATATATAGGATACTTTTTACCGCGGGAAAATATCTCATTTCTGATAAAAAAAATACAAAAACTGCAGTATAAGAGTATACTAATATGTAAAACCTAAGAATTTGGTTTTTGGTCATCTGAACGCGGGCGGAGCCGCGGGCTCACAATATATTGGATCTGTAGCTCGAGTGCGTCACAATATTACTGGTAGGTACTTAACGGGTTGAAAAGTAACTTTATGAAAAGTAAATGGTTGGTACAATAAACGTCTAACGATATGTTACTCGTACATACATTAGACTAGTGGCCCGCCCTTACCTCTCTCTCTCTCGGTCTGTCGCACCACAGATCATATAATATTATACTAGTGTCGCACCTAGCCAACATTTAAGAAATCATTATCTCCCAACTCTAGACTAAACTATACCTCGAGCAATAAATCCATAAAATAGCATTCATTGACATTTATTTTGATAGTGTTTGAAGGAATGAGGCTAAGTGTTCGGGAGCGACTAAACGGCGGCCAGGCGTCGCGGCGCCCAGCCTGGAGGATGTCATGGCAAGATTATTAGTTTTCTTAATTTTCTCTTTATGGAAATTAATACAATTAACACTATTATAACATAATATAATATTTGATCTTTTTAGGGTTCCGTATCTTCGGATACCTTTCGGGGTGCCAACGGAACCTTATTACTAAGCCTCCGCTATCCGTTCGTCCATCTATCAAAAGGCCGAATCTCATGAACATTATAGGTGAAGAGTTGAAATTTTCACAGACTATGTATTTCTATTGTCGCTATAACAACAAATAATGAAAATAAAGAAATAAAAATACACGAAACATTATTTTTTTCATTCCTAACCGATCATCGAAGTTAATATACTAAACATACATAGAGTAATAGTCATATTAATAAAAAGTACATGTGCTATTTTATGGAACCCTTCGAGTACGAATTCGACTCGCACTTGACCGATTTTTTTATATTGTATAAAAGCAGTGTTTAAAATAATGTAAGATTGCTAGTACCTAAATGTATACATTATTATATATACATTTTAAGCTAAAACTGTAGTCTGAATTAAAATTAATACGTGATTCATCAATCTTAAGCATATTATAGTGTTTATTAACTGCGTCTGGGGTCTAGTAGCTAGCGTGTACCTACGGCGGAAGATGCGGAGGTCCTGGGTTCGGGCCCCGAGTCGAGTCGAGTTCAGTTATTGAGAGACTGTTAAGTCTCAATAAAAGCCCGGAGTTGTTGAGTTGAGTTGACGGTGTTTCACCGCTGGCTTACCGGAATCTCACCGGAGTACGAGAGTGATAGAGATAGAGAATTAGAGAGTGCACTTGTGTCTGCATGTATATAAATATTATTTTATTTAAAGCAGCTCACTATTATTGCCTATAAATTAGGGAAATAAAACTCAAATGTAAGAAAATCAATATCGATTTTTTATGGTTTAGCTGAAGTGCATTTGATATAAATATTTTATAGCTCCTCGATTATTATTTTTACTATTTACAATTGAAATGTTAATATCAGCTGCTCTCTTAATAATAATTATAACTTAATAGAATTACACATAAAGCCAGACAATAATGTTTTAAAATAGTATACAAATACATATTTATAGAATAAAAATATCGGCATGGGTTTTTAAATAATAAAGAAAAAATTAAATAAGTTATTTCTTTTGCAATTACTAATGCTTAAAAATACAAATCAATATAATTTTATTTTTATCTATACTATAAGAAAACTGTAGAGGTCGAATGTCTGTACATAGAAAAAAATGCTAAAAACCGAGTCAGGGGGATTTAAGAAGAGAAATAGAATAAATCCAGTTTTTTTTTCAATTTTTTTGTTTCTCTGTCTGTTTATTTGTTTGTACGGGCTAATCTCCGAAACTGTTGACCCGATTTAAATGAAATTCTGCACGGTGGTACCTTATATCCCCGGTCAACATTTTAGATACTTTTCATCCCGGAAAATTAAAGAGTTCCCGTGGGATAGTTAAAAAACCATAGTCACTTATACAGCTTAGTACAAAACAACTTATTCACCTAATTTTGTAAAATTTGGCATGCTGATACCTTATATTGCCGGTCAAACCACAGTTTACTCTTTATCCCGGAAAAATTAACGGTTCCCATGGGATAGATCTGTTTGTGCTAGATGGCAATAAAGTTTCCAAATTCGAATGTTTCTAAAATACGAATAAAAAGATATCCCTAACGCTACGAGCAATAAGGTTTTCTAGGTGCGTGGTTTGCGTGTATAATTAAAAAACTTGTTAAGTATGAGTTTGGTCGCGCTCTGGGAGTTTCGGATAAACTTAATTATCGAAAAGGTAAGCTAAGTCGGATTGAAGGACAAACAAAGTCATTATAGTGAAAAAAAATAAAAACTTTTTAACAAAAAAATAAAAACCGACTTCTAACAAAAGCACTAAAAAGTAAAAAATAACTGATTGGTAGTTTTCATTTACTATACATACCTAATCAAATATTTTCGAAGTCGGTGTGCTTTGCTTTGTATGGGCTGGCACCGATTTCGAAAATATTTGATTAGGTATGTATTTAATAGGTAGGCTTTAATTACTTAGCCAAAGCACACCGACTTCAAAAATATTTGATTAGGTATGTATAGTAAATGAAAACTACCAATCAGTTATTTTTTACTTTTTAGTGCTTTTGTTTGAAGTCGGTTTTTATTTTTTTGTTAAATAGTTTTTATTTTTCTCTTTTTAGTGTAGACAGTAGTAGGAAAGTAAGGATTCTAACGTGTTAGGCTTGTCAAATTAAACAAAATAAGCCCAAACTCAAAGTATCTACTATTAGCCGTTGAAGAGTTCCACCTATCCATCTTCTGGCCTTGCCATCAGATCAGGTCAACAACACCGAAGCACTGTTCTATGAATGGAAATAGAAATACTTGCAAAGTTTCAAGTCAATATGACAATTAGAAGTAGGTTAAATTCATCATTAGTTGTTTTTCCACCCTTAGGGGTGGTATTTTTTTTTGAAATTTAAATGGGACCAATCTGGAAGTATACCCTTTCAAACAAAACAAAAATTGTCCATATCGGTTAATAAATGACGAAGTTCTGAGGTAACAAACATAAAAAAAAAAAAACATACAGTCGAATTGAGAACCTCCTCCTTTTTGAAGTCAGTTGAAAAAATCGACAAATTCCTTGACCCACTATCTTTTCTACGGACGATGCTCTAACTATAAATATTAAAGTTAAACATAAAAAAAATATTTAAATAATAAATATTTACCTTAAAATTGTTTTGGGACCTCCGAGGGACCGTCTGATTTGTTATAATACCTTAGTATTTTGTATTAATTTCAAATAAATAGTTATGGAGGAGAAAAACCGTGACAGATGGATAGACGGACGGACAAGCACCAAAATAATCCTATAAAAACATCGTGTTTCGCTTTGATATATGGAACCCCAAAAATAACACTACTTTTATATAAGTATAATTAAAATAACCCTATCAAATACAACTTTAATAGTTGGAAAGAGACACCCGATTAGTAGAAAGACCTAGATGTTTATTGTTTTTGTTATCACTACATAATACTAATTAAACTTGAGTTTTTATTGAGGATAATCTCAGAAAGTAGTTACTGTAAAAATATTCATAGGGTTTTCACCAATAGAAAGAACAAATGAAAAAGCCATTAGTTATGTATATAATATACTAAACGTAATAATCTAAATTAGAATAAATAAAAGAAAACAAATGTTAAAACATTTCAAAATAAGATAATGTAGCTACTACACTAGTGCTTGCACCTATTCAGAGAATACAATTTACTGTCTAGAGCACGCGATGCGACGTAAGAAATGTCAGCCACAGAGTTTTATCCTTGTAAATACATCTACAGCTTCTATTATTATTGTCCATACTTTTAGCCTTTTTTTTTTTTTTTTATCGTCGGGAAATGCATTTACGCATATCACCTGATCCCCCAGGTGGTGATGTGGGGCTCACCGGCTAGAAGAGCCGGTACTACCCACTAAAACCCGACATCCCTTCCCCCCGCCTTAGTGGGACGCCGCAGGATCGCTTGCGCATAACTACTACGGCGCCCCGGCGGCAGGTCTGCCTAAATACTAGGCAGACCACCAAACCAATGGGGCTGCTCCACAGTCAACTCTGCTACGTCAGAGAGGTACCCGGAGCAGCCCCATAAAACCAAAACACCGCCCACCGAAGTGGGCCACCTCCAATCGGCTGCAGAGGACAGGGAAAGCGGCAACGAAACACCGACACTCCTCTTCCCCTGCAGCCCCACCGCGTCCGCCATCAAACGGTGGCGGCCCCGTCTAGCCCGCGGAAGGTAGGGAGAACGGCGCACCGAAATACCGGCACTCCTCTCCCGCTGCGGCCTACACCTCCGCCGGATGCGGGCCTGCGACCACAGTCCCGCAACCGGCACCCATCATCCGGTTGTGGGACCAAGCGGTCCCACCACCGGTGGCCGCAACGTCTTCGGCTCGAGGCCTAGACGAGCGGCCCCATCCAAGCCATTTGGTCCGCGCCGGATTTCTCCGGTACCACCCGCCCCTCTAAGCGGGTGGCATGCCCCTATCCGCCACCTGGGGACGCGCCCGGTAGGAGTTGGCTTCTCCCCCGGGGTCCATACTTTTAGCCTTAGTTGACGCTATTTACTTAACAATATATAAATATTTCAGTGGCACGTGCAAGGCGCTTTTATCTGTATAATATTGTAATGGATAAATGTACACAGTACATGTTATTGTCATGCAATATCGTGAATAAGCCATTTCATCAAAGTAAATTAAATTCAATATTGTTTTCATGTTATTAGATTAATTGATATTCCCTTAGTAAATGAAATTATATCGAATAATTTTAGAAATACTCATAACTAAATTATTCTACGAAACTGATTTTATTCAAGTTGTAAAGTAAATAAAGAAAATTCTAATTACAGACATGACATCATTTTGCGAATAAAATATCAACTGCTGTTTAGTATTATTTATAGTTTTTTAACGAACTCTACAAACAACGCCTTTAAACTGTGACAAGCTGGCAGCATTGCATGTACACATGCATTCATGATTGTGTAAATTTAGAACATAGCGAAGCATGAATAATATTCGCAAATAAATTGACAAATCGACAATTACGGTTTCTGTCGAATATCTAATTACTGACGTCGAAGTAAAAAATATCCCACCAAAAACATTTTTATGTAAAATGTTGCCTAGACGAGGCCATATGGCTTGCACCGTCAAAAAGTTATCAGATCTCATATAGAGCCAAGCTTTTCACTCTATACACCCTTTTTTTTTAACGTTGGGAAATGCATTTACGCACGAGGTGTGGGACTCACCAGCAAAGCCAGTACTACCCACTAAAACCCAACAAAGCCTTCTCCCGTCTTAATGGGGCGTCGCAGGATCGCTTACGCATTCAACTACGACGCCCCGACGGCAGGTCTGCCGAAGCAGACCACCACAACCATGGGGTTGATCCAAGGTCCACTCTGCTATCAGAGAAGTACCAGGAACAACCCGCATGGTACACCGCCCACCGAAGAGGGCCACCTCCCGCCGCCCACCGAAGTGGGCCACTGGCCACGACTAGGTGAACGCACGTTGGGGGGGAACTCTACACGCCCTTACTCTACAAGCCCTTACTTCACAAACTCTACACCTTATTCAAAATATGTCGCTTGGCCGTTTCGCTACCGTTACATGCCCATACCAACTAAGATTCATTAAATTAAATTATATATATATATATATATATATATATATATATATATATAAATTCATAAAAATCACATTAAAATATATACAAATAAATAATAATAATAATACAAGCTAAATTTTTGTTGAAACTTTATTTTTACATGGTGTCGATTTAGTTGGCCCAAGTGCATATTTGATTGGAACAAGTCTAGCTTACGCGGTACACGTGCTACAAGTGCAAGTACGTTAATCCACTATCATATCGTAGTGAGTGAAGTCAATATTTTATAGACTAGGAATAGATTGTAAATACACGTAAGTTTAAAATGTTCCATTTTTTCATTTTTTACCAGATATCATTCTTTTAAAAATCTATCTGACCATTTATTTAAAATCTTTATCTAATTTTATTAATTCGAAAGTGCGTTCGTTAATTTATTGGCTTGCCTTTTTACGTAGTATCTATCAGATTGACTATTCTGGGGACTTAGACAAGAAACATATATGGAAATGACATATTATGACTTTAAGAAATAACGTTGAAATTTTACGTTTTAAAACAATTTTTAGAATTTCTATTTGTGACTGTAGAATGTCATCTCGTTTGAGCCCGTAGCTGTATAGCCTCTGTATAGAGAGTCTTTACGGGTCGGAGAGTGACACAGTCTACTTTCGTCCCAGTACATCAAGTGGTTCTCGTGGAATATAGATCTAAGGCCGAAAATTACATACAATTAGTATCTCATACATTTAAAAATATTAAAAAAATATATGCTCTTAAACAAGAAGAAATAATAGCTTTTTATTTTTATTTTGGTTAAAGAAAATGTTATAATACTGAATGAACTGAATTACATACCTACTATATGAACGCTTTAAACAAAATATTTTTATACAATTAATATTATAGATTAAAGGAAAAATCAAAGAATCCAAAAATAACTAAAGCTTACTTTCGTAACATTTGTAATATAATTGAAATGAGAAAAAAAACGTTTTGTTACTTGGCTTTTAGTAATATAATTGTAAGTCTAATTACACAGTATGAAATAAACATTACAAGCTCCAAACAAACAAGTATTATAGTGAACACAACAGAGGGTACATTTCACTTCCATGACCTATTTGTTGGTCGATACACTGTAAGAAATAGGTCGATACTTAACTTTTATTAGCTGTTATGTAAGTTATTGTATTTGGAAGAAGCTTATTCCTATAAATACTTGTTGTATGATGATATTACAATAATACTTATATAAATATTTTAATAAGTATTCAGATTTTGTTTTATATAAATAGCTTTTACAATTTTATTTGTACCAACTGATGAATTACGGTTTGATTGAAGAATTTTATTTGCAATTGTACTATCTCTATTTCTTTTATTAATTCAAATTTAAATTGTTTATAATAAAACTGTAAGTCTTCTCGTCTGCGTAGGAATGTCTGGACGAACTTTACAAAATAAAAATGTGGACGTCTAGCTTTTAACCCTCGTTTCGACCGGGTTCGCCCCTAGGTATGTTTTAACGAGTAGTATGGAAAAGATAATAATATTAAATATACTTAGGTATAGAAAAGTGGGTACAAAAAAACTTGAAATCATCCCCTATTTTATTTCCCCCATCGAGCCTACAATATTTTAAGATACGAATATTTAATAGGTAAAATGTATTTTACGTACCGAAATATATTAGATTTGCTTTGCATCGGCTGGCACCGACTTCGAAAATATCTGATTAGGTATCTATTCTAAATGAAAACCCCCGTTTAGTTATTTTTTACATTTTAGTGCCTGGAAGTCGGTTTTTTAAAGTGTTTATCAACTAATAACTTACTCTAGCGAAAAAAGCACTTAGAAATCTAATATCAAGGTCAAAAATTATCTTAATGTTGACCTGAAATGATGATCCCATCATATTATATAATATATGACATATATCTTCCTCATCCATCGATAGTTACTAATATTATAAATGCGAAAGTAATTCTGTCTGTTATGTTTTCGGTATAGGCCACGAATTTTGATAAAGTTTAGTATAGAGAGGGATGGGACCTTGGATAATTTTATAAAAATTGAAAGGGGTCAAATACGTTAAAATAAATATTATTCTTATATTTCTTTTTAAATGAAGAATATTTTTTTATTTATTTTTATTATTGACATAAGAAATTTATTTTATTAATAATTATTGTAACTATAGTCTATAACTCTATTTATTTAAAAAGAAAGATTCGCCTTATTTAAAAAGAAATCCGCAATATTGCAGAAGAAAAATTATTCACAATGAGTTGAAACTCGTTTCAGTTTAAAAATAGAATCCGATGCATAAGCTTGTGTTTTCCATTTGCCCAACCGACTGTGGCAGATTGTAACCTTTTATTTGATATACAAATGTATCTAAAGTATAAAATTTAATTAAGATACATATATCTTGAATTGAACAGTCTCCATCTTTTAGTCTTTGTTTATAGATTTTTAAAACCTGAGTTACGTCACATTTATAATTTTTAGATATGTATTATAGATAAATACTTGGGGTTAGACACGATAGCATTCTACAATCGGTAACAAATAGACATCTAAAACATATATTAAATGAAATTTCACACGTACTAAGTATTTTGTAATGGAATCAAATAATATTTCATTCCCATATATTTTATAGATATCTATACATATAATAAAATTGTAACTAAGACGAATCTGTACATTAAATATTTTTTGAAAAATCTTATTTATCACAGAAAAACCACTAAAGGGATTTTGATGAAATTTGCTATGGTGATAGCTGATTATCCGGGTCCACACATATGTAGGATACTTTTTACCGCGGGAAAATGTCTCATTTCTGAGAAAAAGTACATAAACTGCAATGTAAAAGTATACTAATATGTAACACCTAAGAATTTGGTTTTTGGTCATCTGAACGCGGGCGGAGCCGCGGACAATGTTAGTCTATCATAAAATAACGATTGACAGTCATTTCATTACAATTTTCTAACCTAATAGGTAGATATCGATTTCGAAATCGATATGTCATTCTATATTATCTATGTGTATTCTTAAATCTTTTAATCCCGTATTTGAATTTAGATACATTAAATGTATTCAGTATTTAGGTATTCATAAGTATTCAAAGCTTACAATTAAAACGACTTATGACGTGATGCCTCTAGTGTATAAGAATAAAATATAAAAAAAAACTTAAAGAATATATTGATCCTCACTCAAATTTCTATGAAATAAAAATTAATATCTATACATAATAATAATATATTTTTTGAACTTGGATATAAAATAATAAAACGTGGGCTAATTTCACACTTCCTTCAAATAAGACTAGTTTTGCCCGTGGTTCTGTTTGCGTGATAGCTACAGTACAAACAACCTAATTTTAGAATAGCACTTGTTAAAGTTGCAACAGCGGAAGAAAGTAGGTAAATAACACTCACTCACAAACTTTCGCGTTAAATATTAGTGTGTATACTATCTTTGCAATAAAATTTACTTAGTATAATTAATTTTTTTCTTCAACTTTCATATAAACGTGTAGTCTAGACCATCATACTGAAAAATCATTTGTATTCAAACGAATCACAACATATCAAGTGCTTTAAACTACAGTTTGTCGACCCGAAGTTCTCCAGACATATTATTATAATACTAAACGAGATTGTTTAACAAAATTTATGTATTATTTTTTATAGAAAGCAACATTTTCTAAATTCTCTTTATGATGAACTAGCGACTTTTACCCTCACGTCGCTTCGCTCGAGTGCGTCCCTATATGTCTTTAGGTGTTTTTTTTTATTTGGCTTCATTTGAACCCATTTAGGCAGCGTACCGATAAAGAACCTCAACATCCATTCCGATTTGAATTAAAATTATTATGATTTCTGAAAGTACAATAATATAATTTTATAAGAATAAAAAATATCTTATAGAACTCACAACTCAGTGATAAATGCTAATGAAGCTTCTTATTAGTGAAAAAATGTTCAGAATCGGATCAGCATCAGTTTCAGAGATTACCTCCTACATCCAAACTTACAAACTTCACTTCTTTAAAGTTAAAATAGCTAATGTGTTCGAGGTTCTACTCTAATAATAATTAACTGAAAGTATAAAGGTATTGGGTACATCTGTTATGTACATACTCGTATATGTAACCAATTGGTAATAGATAAAATTCCACTAAGTTTTTTTTTCTTATTTATTAAATTTCAGTAAGCCAGTGGTATCTTCTTACAGTAATATAAACAAAAAATCGAACAAGTAGAAATATACGTATTATTTTAACATACTAATTTATTACGATAAAATTAAAATAACATATTTTAATAAAACCTCTTTAATATTTATTTTTATGACGGCATAAATATATATTCGAAAGCTTTTGCAAAAAAATAATATACACGTGATAAAAATTATATATTTCAAATAAGCACCTTTATTATAAATTATCGGTTTCCACATGATTAAAATAATTTACTATGCATTTACTTATATACCTACATATAACTTATATATGCAACCTTAAAAAAAATTCAATAATATTTCATAGAAATAACATAATCTGTTATACTTGACAAACGCGGCAAATAAATTATGAACCCCTATTAAATGCGCATTTGACTGCATAATATCCACAGCTGTAACGTTAATGGTCTGGCGATTTCCAACGATTTTGTTTATTTTCTTAGTCGACCTTCATAGAGTTTGCATTCACTATAGATTGTAGAACGATAAACAACAAATCGTTATAGGGACAAATCGTATCGTGTCATGTATGCATACATTTTATACTATATTTATTTACCGGCTAACTTCATGTCTATAGAAAAAAAATCTTTAGCGTTTACTAATTTTGTTAAGTTTTTTTTTCATAGTGAAAATAAAGGGGCAGATGACACTAACGAATTCAGCCTAATGCTAAAATATTGATTGACTTTTATAATTGTTTTATTCTACTACTAAGCTCCCATGAATAATATTTAAAAACTCATCATCTTTAAATGAAAAACAAGACTGAAAACACCGAAAACTACTTTGAATATTAAGTATTTATATTTATAAAGAGGTATATTTTATAAAGTAATTATGGATTTAGGAAACTGCTTACGCGATTTTAAAAATTCATTCACCAATATTTATAATAGGCTTTCAGGGTGAATATACTCGTAGGTTGTATATCATTCCGTTAATAAGAAAAAATAAATCACGACTTGCTCTTAAAGCTACCTAAAGACGCGCCTGAGCTAGGCGAGGGCTGGTTGCTAGGTTAACCATATTTAAAGTTTAGTTATTTAGTTTTTTCCCTAAGTCGACCTATTAAACATTATACTTTCAATTCGTGACTACTTGTCATATATATTTATTACTTTAAGAAAATACTTCTTATTATTCTCATATTATGCGGACTACGAGTATGAAGGCTATGGTCATAGGTATGTTTTTCCTAAAATAAACAAATAGGTATATTTAATACTTTCTTAGATTTACGCGAATATTTGACATTTTAAATAAACTTGACACTTTAATTTACTATTAAAGTGTCAAGTATATTTATTTAAAGTGTATTTAATTTACTATGTAAGTATAGCTGCTTATTTTTATTTTAAGAAACATTGCCTAATTTAATTAAAAAAAATCCTTTTAAGTGTTTCAAATTAAGACCTAAATAAAGGGAGTCTTGACTTTCGAAAGTCTAAAAAGATGTACCTACTCTTACTATTTTATTCTATGACAAATGCATGAAGTAATAAACAAATGTTGGAGTTTACTTAGAAAAAAATATCGATTGCGACGTGATGCGATAAATGAAATTGAATTATATATGTAGTATGTAGGTATTATTTTATATTCCTTTCTATAATATTTTTCTTAAAGTATTATACAGTAGGTATATAATTAAATTATATACTACAAGCTGAACCAACGGCTTCGCTCGCGCTAAAACTACAAAAAAATCTTAAAAGTTAGGTTTTATGTATGAAAATTTCATCCCGTATTTTACCCTCTTACGAGATTTAACCTCTTATGCAATTTTATATGAAACATTTATTAAATATAAACTATCCTTTAAAAATATATATTACATGTCATCTTTACATTTGAATTTTAACCCTGACCGAGATACTGAAATATTAAAATGACGACTATGAAAAACTTGGAATTTGCAACTTATTTTTATATGCTTTAAATTTCCAGAGCAAAAGTGCCTAGCGCGCCGGTTTAAGGCTTAAAATGCGGCAAATGCCTGTCTGGTAAACTTATATGTGAGTTGGATTTATCGGTTGAAGGTTAAACTTGCCGCAGGATTCAATCTTAACCTTGTCTACACGACTTTAGGCTAACATACGTTATACGTAACACTCTGATACTCACGAATTTTTACTAACACGCAGGAATACGTCCTGCATATATTTTTAATGCAAATCGTATGAGTATGACGCTCATACAAAACTTCGTTAACTTTAGGACTAGACGTTCTTAATTAGGTTTTAGTACAGCACCATTGAATTTTCAACAAATTATCCAAAAATAGGATCACGTTAGCTTTTCAGTTACGTCACAACAAGGATAGCGTTATATAAGAGATTTTTAGGCTATAGTGTCTAGAGCCTCGAATATATCCATTTATAAAAACGTGTGTGATAAATAGAACGAGAAAATACATATAGATACGTAGGCATCATGTAAAAAAATCTTCGAATCACAACTAACCCGGCGTCAATTTAACTTAGCCATAATATTTTGTTAAATCTTTTAACAGTAATTGTTTAAAGCTTAATTGTCAAAAAGATACGAAGTTTAAACAGATTTGCTACTGTAGTATCAATAGTCATCATTTTTTTTTCGTATTTATCGATTTATAGGCCGCTACTACGGCTCTTTTACGTAACGTAATAATAAAACAGTTACGTACAGATGCACAGGCATAAATTATTATCTAAATCGAGAATAACTCACAACTTTAGTTCATTCGTGACTTTCGGTGATCATGTGTTCGCTATGGTGGCCATATTTATGGTGTTGTACATAATATCAGCACAGCGAAAGTTAAAAACGGGAGCACAGAACAAATTCCACGGGGACAAGTTACCAAATTTGTTTTATTGCTTGTTTGTTTTTTAGTTTCAGAGATTATTTGATATATGTGTATTTATTGATCGCGTATTACGCGTGGTTCGCGCTGGCGGCTAGAAGCGCCGCGACTAACCCGCCCGCCCGTCGCAAAGCGCGCCCTTCACGACTGCGCGCTAGCGCTCGGCGCCTTGTTTTGCCCCTCTTCTCTACCCACAGGGGCTCTTGAATTTAAATACACGTGAATAATGTTGTCAATAAACCCACTAATGTAGCATTATATCTCTACATAACTTTTAGCAGTAGTATCTGTCATTTAATTTACGAAATTGAGCTTCTGTTATAAATCTGTCTGGATGTAACGAAATATGTTTTACTTTTTCCTCTATACAAACCCCAACAGCAGATGTATGATTTCCCACGGGGTATAAACCTCATTTATCGAATCGACAATATTAAAATCATATTATTGTACCTACTCTTAACACTAAAAGTTGTTAACGTTTTTTCCTAAAATATTACTGTCCTTTATATTAGAAGAGGCAAATACTGAAACAACACTTTTTAATATATACTATTTGCGCATGTATCGCCTAAAATAAGATTTAAATTGGCCTTTTTTATACAGAACCTGTAATGAATCCAGAGTTGACCTGTACTACGTGATATACTATATAGAGCGGTGGCCGTATTTAGTAATAACAAATTAAATTACAGAAGGTACAAGCACATATTATAACCCAAACATGAAAGCTTATAGGTACCTTATAATAATTAAATAGTTAAGGGGGAAACTATGATCCTCTTTGCAGTGACTAATCACTCATTAATAAGTCATCGCATAATAGATACATAATATATACAAATATATAAATACACTAGCATTGTCCGCGGCACCGCCCGCGATCAGATGACCAAAAACCAAATTCTTAGTTTTACATATTTAGTAAACTCTTACAATGCAGTTTTTGTATTTTTTCTAAGAAATGAGATATTTTCCCGGGGTAAAAAGTATCCTATATGTTGACCCGGATAACCAGCTATCATCATACCAAATTTGATCAAAATCTATGCAGTAATTTTCTCGTGATGCGGTAAAGACAGACAGACAGACAGACAGACAGACAGACAGACAAAAATTCTAAAAACTATAGATTCGGCCTCTGTATCGATAATAATGTCTATTTTAATAAGATTTTCCAAAAAATTTGAATGTACAGATTCGGCTTAGTTACAATTTTATTATATGTATAGATAGGTATTGGATGTAAGTTAGCTGTTGGCAACGAAATTTTGGCAAGTTCCTGGAGTTACTCAATTCTTTTCTTACAGGTAGGTAATTAATAATTACCGCAATCTTACACAATTACTTATAAACTCAGTATACCGTTACTCGAAATGCGTTGTTATTTTTCAAAAATGTCTCTCTATATCTTAGAAATAGAGTTAGCAATAAAATCTCTCCGTATGACCACATTTACTTTTGTTAACATCTAGCCTGTAATCTGGCTAAACATTGTTCCCCTGCAAAAAAGTAGGTTAGTCTGCGTAATATATAAGGTATATTTACGTAGACCGTAGCAAATACTTGTTAGTACAACGCAGATATAAACAGTATTATAAGTAAACGCCATTAAAAGGGACATGTTTAAAACACACTTCACCTAGAACATGGATGTTGAATATGATCAGAATTTATATCGTTTGAATGCTTTGTTTTTATCTATAGAAACTTCCTTTGAATATTTTTAATTCCCAGAATTCTAAAAGAGTCTAAACGATTCACAATAAAGTAAAAAGCAATTAGTTATTCCTATTTTCACCAAATGTATCTAATAATATCTTCATTCTAACTGTATGTCATTATTCATTCATTCATTCATTCATTCATTTAACATTAATCCATCCGACCGAAATACTTTGATTTTCTTTGTAACCGACACAATTCAAAGGGGGAGCTTTCATCCCACCGACCGACGAATACCAAATGCCATTGACACTGTCATTTCAAACCCGACCTAAGATGATGCCATATAAAAAATACGAAACACTAACCGTATTCTATGTTTATGTTTCGTATTCTGTATGTACCCATGTAAAACTATTCCTGCATTTCATCGTAAGTAGTTTAGCAGTTTAGTCATAAAATGCAAACAAGTATACAGACAAACAGATAATTTTGCACCTGAAATGAATTTCGGAAGTATATATTTATATAAATACTCTTTGTATATATATTATTTAAAAAATATATTATTTATAAAAATAAGAATTTTATATTAATAAAAAATATTTCTAACTAGCGTCTCACCCTCACTCCGCTCAGGTTCCTCCCGACGTTACGTTTTGTATAGATTTCTCAGAGATTAGATATTTTCCTGCAGTAAAAGGTATCCTTCCTATATGTTGACCCGGATAACCATCTATCATCATATCAAATTTCATCAAAGTTTGTCCAGAAGTTTTCTCGTGATGCGTTCCCAGACAGACAGACGAAAATTATAAAAACTATAGATTCGTCCTCTATATTGATAATAAAGACTATTTCAAGAAGGGATTTTATTATATGTAGGTATAGATTATTTATCTATTGTATAAATTCTTGTCATCGTTACTGCCATCGAGTTCAAATATACATTTTTCAGTGACCCAGTGCTATGCTATCAATCAAATGGATCTCAATGTCAGGAATGTTCGATATCAATATTGTATTTTATAAAAGACACACCAGACTGTTCAGTGATGGATCTGCTGTAACTTTTCCATTAGTTTTAGCACAGATCACATAATACTATACAAGTAGTTTTAGTGACCTACAAATACATCCAGTGCCTAAAATAAGGTTTCAAAGATCTGTGCTAGCACCATACTAGTCTTTTTTAATTCGCTGCAAAAATGTGATGAGTTACTGTATAAAACTTTACTTTTGTTACATATACACAACATTATTTTTTTAGGCCTTATTTTTTTAACAATAGCCTTTATATGTAATTGTTGTTTATACATACATACATATTTGTACAAGAGATTACGAGTTCAATTCCCGGATCTTGGATAATACCTTATATTTACATAAATATAAATCACTAGCGACTCACCCTCGCTTCGCTCGGGTTCGTCCCTAGCTTGATTCTCCATACAAATTTTCATCCCCATTTTCACCCCCTTAAGGGATGATTTCCGAGATAAAAAGTATCCTATGTCCTTCCCAGGGTCTCAAACTATCTTTTAACCAAATTTCATCTAAATCGGTTCAGTAGATCTAGAGATTACCCCCTACAACGTCACAAACTCACAAACTTTACCTCTTTATAATATTAGTATAGATAACTAGTAAAAGTTCGATAGATTTCAAGTGTACTAAAATCTGCTATATAAAACACGTGTCACGAGAACGTCCTTTTTACTGGTACTTTTGAAAGTGTAACTTTGTTACTAAGGGTAGATATTGTAACAACAGTTTTAAATAGACCCACGATATCAGTGCCCGTTGGCGTGTTGAACAAATCCAATTACTGCAGCTGATTGAGAATATGGCAGAATTTAAAAGTAGTTTTAAGTTTTAAATATCTGAACCACACTCCACATCTTTCCAACTTGTTAGGGTAATAAATGGAACTCTACATTTCTTTTACTCGTATTTAATAGGCATTGTAATAGTTATAAACTACGTTGTGTAGTTTCTATTTTACCCTTGACCTACATACCCTAGATGATTTTCATGTACTAATAGACCTAAGCACGCATCGTTTGACTATGTTCACCTAATAATCAGGTTCCCTGGCGTCATATTAAAATGAAATATATTATACCTACTTTGTAATTAAAGCTATAAATTATAATATGTTTATAATTTTATGAAATTATTAACCCTATAAATATATTTACGTAATATTGAATATAATAATTGTAACAAAATATCATTTTCAGTACAATATCGATACGTATAACTAATTACATTTTCACCACATGTATCTTAATGGTCGTCTCTATGGAAACATAAAGAGAAATATTTATATTATATATCGTATTACTTATATAAAATACACAACATTATAAAAAAATCTACTTTCTAGAGATTCGTCAGTATTCGCCCCGCTCAGGACCTAACTACAATCTATTACTAACTAGCGGCTCTCCCTCGCTTTGCTCGGGTTCGTCGCTAGGTACGTTTTAAATAGATATAAATAGTTATAAGCCAGCGTTAACCATATATATTTTTTTGTTATTAATATTGACAAATAATGACATTATACGATACTAACGTCACTCAATTGTTTTGTCTTCCCGGAACCTCTCCAACAACACTTAAACTTTATGGTATGGTATTAGATTTCAAATTTAGTTTTAAGTATTATTACGAATCTTTTGTATGGGAGTATAGAAAAGTGTTGGTTTTAGACTTTTTCATCCAATTTTTAAAAATTTTCTCTCCGTAAGAACCATCCTCGTACTTCAAGGAATATTCTAAAAAAAGAATTAAAGCGAAATCGGTTCAGCTGCTCTCGAGATTTGCGCTTACCAACACATTCAGCGATTCATTTTTATATTATACTCGTAGATAGATGTCACATAGGAATTGTGATGGGGAGCATATTATGTCATTTAGAGGTAATGTTATCTTTCATTCATATTATAGTAGGGGAGCCCAAGAGGGGATTTTCTGTAGTTACTCGAGCGCGGCAGATTAACATAAAAGAGGTTACCTTGCACTCTATTAAGTACTTTCACCATAATATAAGTCTTCTATATAAAGGGGCGCGTCTAGGGAAGCCGATTAAATTAAATCACTATAAAGTTTATGATGATTTTTGCCTCTTAGGCTTGTGCAAATCGGCAGATTATTGAATTGGACACTTTTCAGGATGTGACTAGCCTACCACACCTTAATCTGACGGTTTCAAGTATTTCTACCTTATCAAAACATTTTTTAAATATTTTAATTAATTGGCTTTTAAACCACCCATCGTCCATAATGATGTGAGATAATAGAGAAAGAAATGAGTAGTAAATTGGAGCATTTTCTTAATGGTAAGCGACTTTTTAGAGTAGAGATACGGACGTAAGAACTATATGGTACAAATAAAAACTTAACAAACAATTAAGACTGAGCCCAACGACTTTTGTGTAGAAAATTAAATATATATTTTTATATGAATCTAGTAATTTTTAAAACAATTGCCTATTTGCACTACTATATGCTAATCATAAATACTTCTTCATTATTGCTTACCCGGCAAAGGAAGAAAAATAGTTGTCAACTTTAAAAAACGAAGAAGATGTATTCGCAGATATTATATAGGTTGGTCGGATATCTTTACAAAATTTATAAGTAATTTTAAATTTAATCCTTTCTTAGATTTAGATATACGTGAATATTTAATAGTTTAACTGCCTCGGTGGTGTAGTGGCTAGCATGTACGGCTGCACACCCGGAGGTCCTGGGTTCGAGTCCCGGGTCGGTTCAAGCTTAGTTATTGAGTCTTTCTGTATATTAAGCCTCAGTAACAGCCCGGAGTTGGGAAGTTGGCGGTGTTTCACCCCCGTGCCTCGGAGAGCACGTAAAGCCGTCGGTCCTGCGCCTTAACTCTCACTGGTCGTGTCTCGTGTCGTCCCACCGGAGTATGAGAGTGACAGGAATAGAGAGTGCACTTGTGTCTGCGCGAACACGCGCTGCACTATAATATCTCCTGCGCAGTTGGCTAGTCTCAATGAGATTGGCCGCCGTGGCCGGAATCGGTTAGGAGAACATTATTTAATAGTTTAAAATAAAACTATTTTTCAGATTTTTCTACGGACTTATTTAGATTTTTGGTTCTCGAAATTTTGAATCTATACAGCTTTCATGGTCACGAGAAAAGAGTTATCTTAAAATTTCAAATTTATATCTTTTATAGAATGAGAGTGTACTCACATACTAACTCATATTCGTATTAAACACTCTTATTAAAAAAAACACGTAATGTTTCTTATTAACAGTCATATAGTATGAATGATTAGCATTGTTACAATAGTTTCACAAATTAATCATAATTTACTAAGAGACCGAGACATTGAAACCTGCAGTCAAGACAAGAGCATTCAACACAGCATCCGTGTGTTTTCATCTAAATATAACTCAATAATGCCATCAGGTGTTATCTTTATCATTTATATCCCATCAAGCAATTATGAACATATCCTTAAATTTGGTAAACCAAAAGAATTGCTACCATTAGATCCGCTGCTTGAAAATTGTCATTTAGAGGTGGAATTGCGTAATAAGAAAGCGAGAAGCATTCCAATACATTTGACGCAGAATTTTTATAGCGAAAACTATAATCCTATATTGGAAAATATAAATGAAGATGACGAATTCATTACAATGGAGAGTGTGAGTATTCATTTTCGCGTTTAGAAAAATTGAAAATAATGTTACTTGGAAAATAACATAACTCTAGAATTCGATATGAAAATATATTTACTGTTATAAAGTGATTGATGTGATTTCTAAAGCACCCTAAAATTAGGTAAATGCATATAATGTATCCTTCAAAATATTTCAATCTTTATAATACCTTAGATAACTATCTAATTCAAGTAGAAGCCTTGTAATGTATCAAGCATATCGTTATGCATTTTATTATGCATATAATACGACACATTATAAAAAAGATTCAATCAACATACATTAATACAATAAATATCTGGGTCAATCCAATCATTACTTATATCAAATTATTCTATGACCATGAACAGTTTAATTTGCAGTATAAATTCATGTGCCTCTAACTTAATAGGCCCAACTTACTCTAATTAATGTGGAAAAGGCTACAAAGTGCTTAAATACACTCTACTAAAAATAAACAATTATCGTTAAACAAACGTGAAGCATTAAAACTTATTAAAACTTCAACTGGCTGTTTATTATACTTTGTTTGGCATTTCACAGATTTTGCAAGAATTATTACGCAAATTAAACGTGGAGCACGTTGTGTGGACGAACGACAAATTGGGCAATTATCACGAGGTGGTATTTCCCCTAGCCACGGGAGACACGTGCGAAACCATGCTCCATTGCTTAACACAACTAGGGATCGGCGTTCGCAACAAGTCCATTGTCAGGTAATTTTGACACGCAAGTTGGCTGTAAAAGTAATCTTTATACTTACCCTACCGACCGACCGACTTACCCTGGCATCTTTTGGGTGTAGTCTTGCGCACCTCATACAAGAGGCACCTCAAATGTCACACTCAAAGTTGTGAAATGTCCCATCGCCTCAAAAATTTTTTACCGCTTCAAACTCGTTGAGGTACTTGGAAGCGATGCGCTGAATGTGATTGAGGCGGCGAGTCGTACGTCGAGGTGTCGGGTCCGTCCCTAGATACGATTATACTCCCCCCGATTCTTTTTCTAAAATAAAAGTAGCCTAAGTTACTTCTTATAACATCAGCTATTTGCTAGTGAAAGTCCCGTCAAAATTGGTTCAGCTGTTTCGGAGATTAGCCGGAACAAACAGACAGACAATCAATTTTTTTTTTTTTTATAAGTACTGCTTATACTTTCGTACGCATTTAGTAAAACGGTGTTATTTTGACAATGCAAACAGATACTTCAATTTTATTTACCCGTACTATAGATAAGTTATACTGTAACTAGGTAAATAATGAAAATGTATGTAGGTATATCACGCATAAGGTTATAAGAAGGTCATTTACAAAAGCTATATATTTATTACTTGAGCATTTATTAAGTTGAAGAACAAAATAAAAATGTAAGTTTTATTTTAGTTAAAGTATGTAGAGTACCTATGATATTTTTATACAATTTTATGTTATTGCAGTGTTCTACCTTGTAATGTAGTACATGCAGCTTGTGATTATCCTGATGATGATGATGATGATGCACTCCTGTAAGTTTTTATATTATTGTATTTAGAACTTTTTAACGTCCCACTGCTGGGCACGGGCCTCCCTTCAATACGAGGGGAAACAGGCCATAGTCCACCACGCTAGTCAAGGGTGGTTTGGCGGACTTCATATGTCTTTCGAAAACTTGCTTGGTTTTCTCAGACATGCAGGTTTCCTCACGATGTTTTCCTTCACCGTAACGCAAGTGGTAATGATGTTAGACATGATTCGCACATCAGAGCTGCAAGATCCGGGATTTGAACTCTCTTCACTAGGTTTCCCAAGCGAGCGCGTTGCCACTGCCTTATTTTTATATATTTATTATATTATAATAATAAAAATATAATATATAATATTAAAAATATAACTTATAATTTTAAAAATAACTTAATTTAAACAGAAATCTAACATTCATTTCCTATTTAAATTTCTTATTAAAAATTCACCCTAATGTTTTAACTCAGAAAGAAAAGTGAGGAAGCGAAACGATGGCGAAGTTTTGTTGAATCAATTAGGTCAAAACTGACAGTGAAGCAAGTTGTCGACGGCGTCCGAGGCGGCGGGGAACTCTCGTTTGACTATCTTACTCTAATAATAACAGCTGAGTAAGTTTAACAATAGCTTGATTCTAGATATTTGAACGCAAATACACAAAGATAAGTTTAAAATGGCTTTTACAAATAAAAGTTACACCCATGACTTAAATTTGCTCTGACGACACAATTATATTTAAAACTATCCTTTTTTTAGTTCTCTGGCAGCATTAGGCTTAGTGGAAAACAATGCATCAAATATTGTGGCAGCCATGCTGGTATCACCTCTCATGGGACCCGTCATGTCCATCACATTCGGAACCATTATATCCGATAGAAGTCTAGTCCGAAGCGGCTTTGAGAGCCTTATTCTGGGGATGCTCTTCTCTTTATTATTTGGCTTCATATTTGGACTTATTTTGGGTACTACGGAAATGCCTTGGGGCTTTGGTGACTGGCCCACTGAAGAAATGAAATCACGGTAAATAATTAAAATCTGTCGTATGACTTTAATTTCATACATCTTACACAAATATACATAATATGTACACCTACACTACATAATAATGTACATATATAGAAGAACATAAGTATGTATTCAGCACTTTTTAACGTCCCACTGCTGGACACGGGCCTTCCTTCGTTTAAATTTTTAATCTTCAAAAATTGTAGAGCAAAATCTTGTCAACGACCCTTTTTTTCGCTTGATTTATTTCTAATTTTTAATTATTTTTTTGCACTTGAAGAGGTAACGTTCGCTCTTTATGGATGGGTGTGCTTTGGGCTCTGACCTCCGGAACGGGCGTGGCGCTCGCCCTACTGCAGGGCAGTGCAGGTCCACTGATAGGCATCGCCATATCTGCCTCGTTGTTACCGCCCGTTGTGAATTGCGTAAGCTCTCTATATATTATTTTATTTCAGAAACAGAACGATCTATCTAAAAATAAAGTTACACATACTTTGTAGACCAATAATGTGGGCACTAAGACATAATATTGTTTAACTACTTATAGCTTAAATCTTCTAAAGTGTAGAAGATTTATGACCTAGCACATATTCTATAGATACATATAATATAGTACTAAATATAATATTTATATAATAAGGCAAAGTTAAACCCAAATAAACAACAAAAGAGTCATTTTCTAGAAATGATAATAGAAGTAATGGGAGACAGATATAATGCCGTAATTACGTTTAAGTTGGGGAAAATAAATTGGGGCTAGCGTTTTAGTAGCGTTAGCTAAATGTTGTTTATAGAGACCCATCTATACATGAGGCATAAACATACATTAGAATTTAGGGGTATAAATAACTAGATAGCAAAGTATTCTAATGCTCATAAGCCAGAATGTAAATTCATGATAGAAGTACTACAAATGAATCACCACACTTACAGATCACTTCACTTGAAGCTTATTTAGGACATGATAATTTTAAACTTTTATAAATTTCTTTGTAATGCTTCACACACACGATATGTACAATATACATATATACCTACCTATACTCTAGATATCTATAATTTTTAATTAGTAGTTATATATAAAAATTAGGATGGAAAAAATGTAAAATATATTGAGTATAGTTTATTTTTGAAAAACAACGATGTATGGAGAGATATTTACAAGTTAGTTTGTAGAATTTTAACCAACATAAAAAACTAATATATTTATAATTAAGGTTCTAAATTCAATAAATAAAAATAATTATATTTATAATACTAAATAAGCTAAATATACTAAATATGTCTCTATGAACATATCCTTTTTTTTTTAACGTTGGGAAATGCATTTACGCACGAAGTGTGGGACTCACCGGCGAAGCCAGTACTACCCACTAAAACCCAACAAAACCATCCCCCGTCTTAATGGGGCGTCGCAGGATCGCTTACGCATTCAACTACGACGCCCCGACGGCAGGTCTGCCGAAGCAGACCACAACAACCATAGGGTTGCTCCACGGTCCACTCTGCTATCAGAGAAGTACCAGGAGCAACCCGCATGGTACACCACCCTCCGAAGAAGGCTGCCTACCACCGCCCACCGAAGCGGGCCACCTCCCTGTGCGTTTCTTGGCTTCGCGAGTGCACTACTGAGCCCCCCCACCACGACAAGGTGAACGCACGTTGGGGGGGTCTATGAACATATCCTAGTGCATTTCGTACAAAAAGTTTTGTATAATGTATACGAAAATAAAACATTCGTGCTATTGAAAATGAAATATATGACGTTATATATTCATAAAAAACCATATTTTTATGTTAGCTACTTTTTTACTATATACTATATAATATTTCATAAAAGCACGTTTAGCATCTTAACAATAGTCGAATTACATATAAAATTCACGATCTCACTTAACCATTTGCATTTATCCTAGGGCTTATTCTGGGCATTGGCGTGTATATGGTTGTTGTATCCAGGCGTGAAAATACCCCACATCAAAGGAGAGCCGTATTACGGTAATTCGTCTTACGTGCCGCTCTACCATGACTATATGCCTATAGAGTTCGCTGTGAATGGTAAGATTACTTTGTTATATAAATTTCGCATATAATAATAATAAAAGCTCTTCATTGCACAAACGAAAGAAGAAAAAATCAATACAGAGTTCGGAAAATGCACAAGACGAGGTCTTATCGCTAAAATAGCGATTTCTTTCAGGCAATATTTTATATCTAATGATTATCTTATATATAAAATTTCCATGTCACAATGTTTGTTACCGTACTCCTCCGAAACGGCTTTACCGATTTTTACCAAATTTTATATGCGTATTCAGTAGGTCTGAGAATCGGCTACTATCTATTTTCCATACCCCTAAGTGATAAGGATAAGGGTGGTCCTCCCAGACCCCACCCCAGGGACGAACCCGAGCGGAGCGAGGGTGAGTCGCTAGTCTATATATATAAAAATCAATTGACGTTCGTTAATCTCGCTAAAACTCAAAAATGGCTATACCGATTTGAATAACACTTTTTTGCTTTGTTGGGAGTGTGTCAGGGGTGGTTTAAGTTTAAAAAATAGGAGAAACCCATAAGAACAGCTGGAAAATCGAAAACTTAAAATCTCGGAAATCTGAATCTCGGAAACGGCTCCAACAATTTTCATGAAATTTAGTATACAGGGGGTTTCGGAGCGATAAATCGATCTAGATTAGCCTTATGTCTGGGAAAACGCGTGTTTTCGAATTTTCTTGCGGTCAAGCGGCCAAGGCGCAAGATTGAATAAGTGTCCGGGCTCGAAACCCGGTCAGATACAAAGGTGTAATTTATTTAATTTTTTTTGAATTTATTCAAGTTTTTTGTTTTTTTTAAAAGAAAATTGTACTTTTGACCAAAAACTCCGAGCGAAGCTCGGTTGCCCAGGTGCTGTATATAATATAGGTATCTATAGTCTATCTAATCCATACTAACCGTAAAAACGCACCTAGGGACGAATCCGAACGAAGCGAGAGGGAGTCGTTAGTAGGTAATATTATAAATCTTAGCAATTCACTAGAGCTGTTTTATATTTTGTAAAAAGAAATCTCTGTACATTATCATGGAACTTATTGAATTAATTCATATCAAATTGATTTCTATGATCTCTTTCTATCAATGAACTAATTTTGTATTACGAGATATTATTGTATACCTATTACGTATTCATATAGGATATCTAGATATCATTATTATAATAAATCAACCTCATTCGTTTCCTTTTTAGCAGCTTGGTTTATCTATTTAACAGGTATTGTTAGCTGCTGTTTAACAATCGTAAATGTAATATGTATATTTATCACGGCGATCATTTTCCTGAAAATAAAAGAAGTAGCTGCGCCATACACCTCCACGCCGGATTTGAGAAGGTTCTGGGAAAAGGACATTAAGGTGGTGAGAGAAGCAAATCGTGCTAATTTGTATAAAGCTGAAGACGACGAAAGAACTGAGTGAGTCAATAATCAACATATGATTACTAATTAGAACTCGTCTCTTCTCACATTAAGGGAAGGCATATGCCAGCAATGATGATGAAAAGGCTTTTATTTATTATTTTTACCATCCTTTTACACTTCTAATTAAAATATTTAGGTACTTAATAATCGTAGAGTCAATTCTTGTTACAAAATTGTCACGTTTCGCGAGAAGTAGAATAAAGAAACAATAATGGAGAAGTTTCATGATGTTGATAATATCATATTTAACGCAAAGGAATTATAATATAGATCAAAACTAATAAATAAGTTTTTTTTTTTAAATCTATTAAATAATGACTGAGGGATTAATATAAATATCGGTCGTACAGGTCGTGTGACGCATGAAATTACTCTTACAAGCGCAACTTTAAAGCTTCATAACTTTTTCATTTATTGAGATATTTTAATACATAATTCTTTCATATTTTACTTAATTTTTTATAATTAGATATCTGATACAAAAAAATGTGAAAGTTCTTGATTATATTAGACAAATTAATTGAACAAAAAAACTGTAAATCGTAGGACTGCACGTCAGAAGCACGGTAATGTTAATAACATTACCGTCAAAATGGATTGCGTCTGTTAACGCAACTATAAGCCAATAGAGTAAAGAAAAAACATTACCGTCTCAGAACTTCATAAACTTGTAAACATTAATTTTGATTTATTAAGAAATATTTTTTAGGAAGTATTTTCTATTAGAAATTATTTTTAACAACGTAATAATATAGTCATAAAATTTTCATTTATTGCGCTGTTTTTTCAAGGAAAATAATGATTATTATATATCATATATAGCTCTTCTGTATATAGCTTTTTTACATATATACACGAACATACAGACACACACACACACGTTTGTACTCGTATATAATTATGTATCTGAGCGTGGCGGTCACGCGAGTTCAGTGGTAAAGTTTTCACTTCAAAAATTCTTCCCATCTCCCAAAAAAAACCTTAAAGAATTGTAAAATCCCTATTGTAATATAATGTACTTTAATATAGTTTAATTCAAATAGAAATGTAAGGTATGAATTTAACGAGAGTAAAGAGGAAGCTTTTATTTTTCTTCTCTTACTAAATAGTTCTCTTCTTTAAAAGATTCGAATTTTAAATATATGTAATGTATTTATATGTAGTTTATAGTAGGTAATACATTATGTTTGCTCTACAGATTTTAATGTTACAAAAGATACTTACAATTAGATTAGGTATACCATGTATATATTGCCATCTTAATAAAACGTAATATTTAAAACGAGTAAATATTTAATTTAAATGGATGGGCGACATTTTATTTTTGTTATAGACTGGTCTTAGAAGATTTACATCAAGAAAACGGTGAGGGGCTAAACGAAAAGTTAGAAGCGGCCGTTCAAGAAGCACTTGACGATGAGACTTATAGAAAAGTTAAGAGAATGAGCTATCAGAGCCATAACGCCGACGAGGTACGTATTTCTTATATATGTAACTACCCTTCAGTGGTGGTTTAAACTCTAGAGGGTAGTACATTCGACTGCAGATCTTGTGATCACAGATTCAAATTAGCATCCGGCAATAGTGCATGGCTTCTCTAGCCGGTGAGTCCCACATAACCACCAATATGTATGCAAGTGGTATGCGTAAATGCATTTCATGCGACGCCCCATAAGACGGGGGAGGTTCTGTTGGGTTTTACTGGATACAACTGGCTTTTATACCTGTATACATACAACTGTATGTATAAATGCACTTCCCAACTTAAAAAAAATACTGTCTTACATAATTCTTCATTTTACTTATATCTCTATTTTATTTTTATAATTATTACTATCATATCATATGTTATTTTTACAAAAGCCAAAAATCGTAATATTATGATCACCTAACATTACAAAATACTTGTACTCAGGTAATTCGTACAATTGGACTTCAGCGGTCACCTCCATCGATCCGCTCGAGTATAATTGGACCTGGCGCGGCCACACCTCGTGGTGAAGGATCAAATATTAACGATATCGCTGCATTAGATAAACTGCTGACATCGTTACTCGGCTTACAAAATAAACGGACTAGGTCATTTCGATCTCATATCGGAACACCAAGAGCAAGCCGTTTACCAACTTTGGAAGAATCAGGAAGAAACAGACGGTCAGAATCGTGGCCCGACAGAATATTCGAAGATTCTGTAATACGGAATGTTATAAACAATTTGAAAACTAGCAAGAGGAATTCTGCAGTTGATGAACCTTTCTTAACGCCCAAATAATATTCTAGTACCAAATAATTGATATTTAAATTTTAAATGTAATCAACAAAATATTTATTGTATATAGTGACGCTATATATTTAATTGATGTGATGGCCACTTAAGATAACACGTTATAAAATTGCTTGTAATCGAGTTGTAACATTTAATCTAATGATGTTTTTATGTTTTGTCGTTTAGTTTTTCACGTAAAGGTGTATCTATTAAAAGTCTAGTTATTGGTAATTTTCTAAATAACACATAATTACAACATTTATCATTATTAATTATTTAACTATTTTTACGTCATTATTTTTCTCTCAAGAGTAGTTATAATTATTTTTTGATTTATTTTGTAATTTACTAAGTAATATTAATGCAAAGTTTTGGCACGATTTTACTTAAACCAGTTATTTTAAAAATTTTATAGGACTAGCGCTTTCTACCCGTTGTATTATAGGACAATGTTTTTTATTGAGACTACACTTACGGCGTCATGTTCTCCGTTTGTCGTAAAATATCACCAAGGGGGCGACAAAAGCCGAGCGTAGGACTGAGAAATCCTACCATTTTATTTGTAGGATGATTTGATTATAATTTAATTATGCATATTTTTAATAATAAATACTATGAAAATCAGCCGCTTATTACTAATAAATTTTATTAAGTTGTTATTTTAACAAGTTCGGAGAGGGGGTTTATTTGATCCAAACCGTCTGTTTTGTAGGACAACATTTTTTCTTATTTAATGTTGAATTATCTCAAGATTAAATCGTAAAACAACTTGTTAGTAATAAATTTTAGACTACCACCGTTTTGACATGTTCCGTATGATTGAAGCCACAATTGTATGCACCACTATCAAATTCTCTTAGAAAGAATAGTTGGGCGTTTCGCCAAAATATGAAGCTACTTACTCAGTTTTACCTTGTTGTTAATTATTAAAAAAAGCTGTTGGGGACTGTAGACTATTCTACTATAATCTATAAACAAAATTCCTTTTTCCAACTGGTAAGAACCAGAAGACAAAGCCCTGACGTGAGACGATTTGGGGCTGCCATGATGGAATTTTCAAATTCAATTTTTTTTTAATTAATGAACTCATTTCTGTTTCCCTATTTATATAGGGGACTCCCTTAATTCTCTCTGGCCACGCACTATTGAAAGTCAGCCCTGCTTAAACCGAAAAGCCTTTATAAAAGTAAAGGACTGTATTTTTCACTACTCACAGGTTATTAGTAAATAGGTAGTAACCATTATGAAAGGATTAAAGGTAAAGAAAATGGGTGTCATAATTTACAAGGTTAAAATATTTTTTTAACTGTATTTAATTTTATGTGCGTGTTCGTTTGTCCCATTTTCAAGCCGACACAAAACAACGAGTTGATGCGATTTTTGTATAGAGATAGATGGCTGGAGAGTAGCACATGCGTATTACGTTTGCTTTTTCATTATGCACCTAGTTATGGATTTTGTTTCGGAAAATATTAAATTAAAAAAAAAAAGGGAAAAAGGCGGCATAGGCTGCCAGCTGTTTTTTTAACTAAATTTAAATTACCAACTGGCGGCACATTCCTGTGGCTTCCAACGAGAAACAAACAATTTATTGACAAACGAATAATATGTTCATTTTATTTTTTATGTTTTGTGATAGAATTGAAACCAAATTCGTTACATTACATAATATAATTATAACTTTTTTCATTATTAGGTTTCGTTATGTTTAAAATAAAACCAATGAATAACGTCTATAATAATTTATAATTATTATAGGTACATTAATAATTATTTCTATAACAAAAATATAAGACTTATGTACAATAATCACAGTTAAGTTTTTAATTCTTGAACTAATTATATTGTATTCTTATATTTTACAAATTTATTGTATAATACAAAAATTGTTGCTAAATTGAGTAGTAATATCATGAACTATTATTTTCGTGTCAAAGTGATTTGGTATCTGGAGGTAGACTTTTTAAGGATTTATTATGTTTTACTTGAGAAGTATAAACATCATACCCTAAAGAAATTGTATTATCATATAACACTCTATATCTTGTTGGTAAAAAATAAAAATTAATAATTTGAGCTGGAGGCCATACCATCCACTCTGCTTTATATAAAGTAACAAATTTGTCTTTTACTTCTTCTTGAAAGTTTTTTAAAGGATCCTTTTCAAATAGTGCTAAACTACCAAAGAATGTTACTATCATAATTGGTGAAAATATGATTTGGTCAAGGAACAACTTTTTTGCTACCATGTCAAAAGTTTTACCTATGATAAATCTATCTAAAACTTTATACCAATGATGACACAATACACCTACTGCGGCCCCAGAAAATGCCATATGCACAGTTCTTTTCTTGTCATATTTATCTTGTTCCTTAGTATAAATTTCATATGTTTGCTCCATTAAATCTCCTAATGATGATAAACTTACTGAAATGGTAACATTTGTATAAAACAAATACTTATCGCTAAAAGCCACTTTCACTACTTGTCTTAGACTAGTAACAGCACCAGATGTATGGACATTCCTGGTTATCCTTCGCCAGGTTATACCCAAAGCTTGCATTTTAAACTTAATCTGCAATAAAAGAAAAATTATTGTAGCAATAATGTTTTATTATGTTCCAATATTTACAAGTTTCTGTTAGAATTTTGGTACATATCATATCTTAGGGATATTATATTGTCAATAACAACTCTGTATTTAGTAAGCAAGTATTAGAAATTAATGATATGTGCTTGAGGCCATACAAGCCATTCTGTTATGTACATCTGTTCATATGTTCTGTATTTCTCTTTAACTTCATTGGTGAAAATTTCAATTCGATTTTCATCAAATATAGCTAGCATTGCAAAAAAAGTAAGTATAATAATATGTGAACAAACAGTCTGATCAATAATAAATTTTTTATCATCATTACAATAGTGCGGCCAGATAGCTTTTTATCCAAACTTATACCAATAGTAACACATGACACCAGCAGTAAGGCCTGAAAGTACCATAATATGAGTTTTATCCTTACAATATCATATTTATAATACTAGTTTTGTTTTATTTTTTTTGTATTATGTCTTCCATCACTGATGTTAAAATAGATATAAGAATATTAATATAAAGCAACTTTTTATTACTAAATAAAATATTTATTATATGTATTTTCATGAATTCTGTAATACTTAAGCTTTTCTAAAAAAATCTTTTAAGAATGATTAATATATTAATTTTGTAAATAATCTTCTGGGTTAAATAATATTATTTTTTTTAATTTATAAGAACAAATATTATATTTGTATAATGTTATTAATTTATTAAAATATTTATTTTATTATCGCAAAATTAGGCGATGATAGATCAAAAATTATTTTTACCATTTTTTGGCCTTGAACAGTGACGTTATCAAACGACGTATTATAATATACAAAAAAGCACCTAGTTTCTACATTATTTAGTTGATTATTTTTTTTAAATAAACTTGGAATACTGTTTTTTGCCTTAATATATAAGCAAAAAGCTTACATAAATGATAAGTAACAAATGCTATTATTATTTAAATTAAAATATGATAAAAAAGTACACTTTTTACTTACATTTTTGAATGAGATGAATTGTTTTATTATTTCAAACCAATTAGTTTGTTTTATATTGGAAGCTATAAAACTTTATACTAAGTTACAGTATATATATTTAATAAATAATCATCATGTATTTTTATTCTTTAAATATATATAATGTATGTTAGGTATAACCTAAAACTATGCACCAATAAATAAAATGATAAGCTGTCAGCTGTGCACACATGACACAGACAGTACTCACGCATGACATAAAATTACAGATTATAGAGAGAACTAAAGCGATAGCCGTCCACTATCGATAACAATATTATAAATGAGAAAATGTGTTTGTTTGTTTGTCTGTCCTTCTTTCACGTCGAAACGGAGTGACGGATTGGCATGATTTTTTCGTGTGAAGATAGTTGGAAGAATGGAGATAGTCCACGAGGAATCGGCGCATGAAAAAATCAAAGGTTTTATTAAAACAATCTGACCTGAATATCAACTGTCATCCTCTTAAACCTAACATAATATACGAGTCCGACCATCGGCATCCATATTCCATCGACTTTGCTCATACACCAGATCGCACGCAATTTAGAATTTCGTTGCACTGTTCGAGACTTGGGACTCGTAAGTAATGGAATAGATTAGATACACAGTTTGGCAAAAGTATACGATTTTACTTTTAAATATTGAAACGATAGTTTTTTTAAATAAAATATTTTAATAAATATCGTCAAATATAATAGGAAATTATAAATAATGCAATATGAAAATGCACATATATATTATAATATTCTTTATTGCACTTTAAAATTAATACAGAAAAAAACAATAAACTTGGTTAATAAAGGACTTATCTCTGAAAGAGATTTCTCCCAGTCCACCTGGATGTGGAAGAAGATGTCAGCGGGCAATGTAGTGCAAGAAAAAAAATACACACATATACATTTAAATAAATAAGAGAACGAACAATTCGCACACCTAGATCTAAAAAGAGCTAATTCAAAAATCTCATCTTTTTAGTTACGCATGCTATAAAATTCCTTAACTTACTAGCTAAAAACCAATAAAACCTATACAAAAATAGTTTCTCAATGCTAGATGACACTAAAACCTCTTTTTTTCTACGAAAGAGCCCGCTCCTCCTCCACCAAAACAGGAACATAGCTAGTTACAGTCAGTATTACAAGCGAAATGCATATGTCCGTCGAAACAAATTAGAGCTATTTTGGGTTGATCCTGTATTGTTGAGGTAAACCTAAAACCAGACCATTGTAAAAACATTATTAGACTTGTCACCATTTTGATGGTTATTGCTAAATTTATTAAAGTAACATTTTAACTTAAACCAGTGATCATAGCAAGGTGAGTAAAGTCAAAGAGTATAGTTATAAATGAGTAAAGTTTTCGTTTTTATTTAGAATTGTTGTTGTATTTTTGAAACATTTTGTAAATTTTAGTTGATTCTTTTTTGTTGAGTTATTTTTTAAACCCTTATATTTCTGTAAAACCCAGATCCCTCACGACCGCGGACACGCCGGCGTTACAGTTAACAATAGATTTCTTAGAAATTTAATTAATTTCTTAGAAATTTACCTGGAGGGGTTAAAATAAACTTATTTACTCGTGGTGCTTGGAGTCTTTCTATCTTAATATTATTTTATTTTTATCTTAGCCATTACAAACAAAGCTTGTTGTGTTTTTAATAAACAATTTTTAAGTTAGAGCTTTTTAGATGGGCTATGCTATATCAAATTTCACTATATCAAAGTTCATCAGATCGCAGATGTAATTAGGTATATCAAATCGATGTGGTGTAACAGATCAGATTTGTTTAATTTCACTTTTTTTTAGAAAAAGAATGAATCATGGACTATTTTTAGTAAATATGGTTGAGCACGGGACACAGAAAATATTGGACTTTGCTTACTGACTCAATATGAAAATACGCAACGAGATACTAGAACTTTATAACAAGAGCTTGAACCAATAATACAGAACAAAACGGTACTAGAAAACAAGCAACAGCAACAAGACGACATAAAGATATCATCAAGCATATCCATGGCTGGTAAATCTAATCCGAGCACATCTAAACAACTGAAGTGACAACCAATCCGAAGTGACGAAAGTGACATTGACGACTCAGATGGAGATCCCAATTTCGGATTTGTTTATAAAAATAAGACATCATCTAAAGTCGTTCTTACTAGTTCATCGTTATCTTCGTCCAGCACCAATAGTAACAGCTCTAGTAGCTCATCAAGTTCTAGTAGTTCGTCAGATACCGAAGATGATAGTGTGCATGTACAACTTGACTCAGAGTATGCAATGGTTTTAAATAAAAGTAACTTATCGGATTTTTTCGTGAATTTATTTTAATTTTTGGTTTCCGACGTTTCGAATGCTTTTCAGCAATCATGGTCAAGGGAGAGAATCAGTCTCTTAGATTTAGATTAGAAGATAGTTTTATTTAAAATGTCAAATATTTGCGTAAATCTAAGAAAGTATTCATGCAATGGTTGCTGAAAAAAATCCTAACAGACAGTGATAGAACGAGAAAAAAAAGTACATAAACCAGAAATATGTAAAAATAAGTGTCAGAGAAAAATATCGGCTACAATGTAAAAATTATATGGATGAACTATCAAGGTAATGGCTTTTTGATGCATTTTAGGGAATTCGGAAATCTTGAAAAGCAGAGAGAATTCGTAGTACCTACGACACTAACAAAACAAAATTAGTTTTTTCTTATGTTATATTTTTAATTATTATTAAAAAATAATGTCTGATTGAGGACTTAATTCAGTGTTTTCTTGCTAGTTCCTAATAATCTTAATCAGCCAATCTACCCTTACTTTTGGTCACAGACCCCTCTAATAGTCAGATTATCCTATATACATTCAAAATGCTGTCCATTTTAAATTTATAATGACTCTTCAAAAGAGAAAAAACTAAACACTAAATTCACCAACACAGGTTCAACTACAAATAACAAAAAATAAACTTACAATTTGTTAAGCAATACAGAAACAACTAAGAAAATCCAATTTTTAGGCCTAATATAGAATTAAAACACAAGATTCCAATAATATCTTTCATCAATTGTTATTTAAAAAACATTAATCAATACAGAAAACTTCTGCAGTGTACAAGGATTCGGTAATCAGTTTTACACCTTTTCTGAAAACGGTGTTTTTTTTTGAGTTAATCGCTGTTTAGATCTATGTGTGCGAATTGTTTTTACTCTTCTGTGTCAAAAGTGTAAAAAGGCAAAGGGTTACATACTCTATGTTCTGTGTCAAAAACTATAGTACCTGCACTCCTTTTTTTGAACTTTGTGGCAGGTACCCTACCCCAGCCTGCAAATTTATGATATTCGCAATGAAAAAAATACTAATCGATAGATTTTTAATAGCTCAATTCAACTACGTAGGCCCTTTCAAATTGCTCACCTTTAATTATTTAATTAAAAATCAATAAAGTCCTTGAAAAAAAAATTCACTTATCTGTATATTCAATATTTCTATATCTTTTGATATATACAATATTTTAAATTGCTCAAAGTTCTAAAATACTGCTCAAGTTGCATTTGTAATTGCTCAAGTAGAGTTCTCACCAGCTCCACTTTCCTTAATTATTAAATAATTAAAAGGATAGTTGTAATAAATGTAACGTAGGTTAAGTGAGCGTGCGCATGCGCACCGCGCATTGTCGGTCGGCCTCGGCGGGCTTGGACAATCGTTCCAATTCAACGTCTTAATTCTGTTTCTCGGTGGATTTCTTTAAATTTATTGAATTTATGAATTGTTCACATTACGTGATTCCACTTCAGATATTATAACATAAAGAACAGATCTGGAATCTACCAATAAATGAAAATTAATACCAACAGATAAATTAAGACAAAATCTTATGTTCAAATGCTTATTCTATTAAGGTAATAGCCATGACAGGGATCATTAGTAAAATGTTATTAACATCAATACAAGACGGAACTTTTTTTATTTTTAAATATACATATAGTTTAATGACATTTTTATTTCAAAGAAACAAACTGCATGAATATAAACTGCCTTTAATATAAAGGCCAGCATTCACCTATCTATACGTTAAATTTATTACAACTATTTATAATTATTTAATAATTAAGGAAAGTGGAGCTGGTAAAAACTCTACTTGAGCAATTACAAATGCAACTTGAGCAGTATTTTAGAACTTTGAGCAATTTGAAATATTGTATACATCAAAAGATATAGACATTTGAATATACAGATAAATTAATTTTTTTTCAAGGACTTTATTGATTTTTAATTAAATAATTAAAGGTGAGCAATTTGAAAGGGCTATGTAGTTAAATTGAGCTATTGAAAATCTATCGATTAGTATTTTTTTCATTGCAAATATCATAAATTTGCAGGCTGGGGTAGGGTAGGTCTTTGTGGCTTATTCTCGACTTTGAATTTATCTCTATTAATTAGTCTGTGATAGCGCTTGACGTATGGTCGGTGTCGACTGTCGACTAGGGATGGAACATTTCACGAGTAGCAAGTGAAAAATCACGTGAAATGCGTAATCATACGTCACACCTGCTACTTAAATTCATAGTGGCTGCTACAAATCACAACTTGGTGAAATCTAGAGCTGTAGCAAACCGTATGTATTCGTTACTGAGTAACGGGTACGCCATCTAGTACCGAGTACCGAAACGTTACTCACGAATGCATTTCGTTACTCGCATTTTCCGTATACATTTTCGTACTGATGTTTTTATTGATTTTTTATTCAACAAAATACAATTTTCAGTTAATACCGTTGATCAGTAAATTGGTGAGTTTATTTATTTCGAGTTGCATGATTTCGGATTCTTAGAAATATTGTTTAGAAATAATTTTAAATTAGAAACAACAATTAAATTTAGAGCACATTTTTAGTTTTTTATCCAACAAATACTTATAATTTTTACTGAATGATTATGTGTAATACGTACAGACATAACCACCAACGCTGAGAACGAGCTAGAAATGTTTATTAATGAACCAGTGCTTCCGCGCGATTCTTCGCCATTAGTTTGGTGGAAATCTCACTCCTATATGTACCCCAATTTGGCGGAAATATTTCATGAGCACTGTCACATCGTGGTGACATCAGTGGAGTGTGAGAGAGTATTTTCAAAAGCAGGAAATTTTGCAACCCAAAAAAGAGCACGATTAAGCAGAAAACGAACAGCGGAACTTGTATTTTTAAAAAGCAATGAAGACTATTGTATATAGATATCTCATAAAAAAATCAATCATCAAAAAAATCAAAAAACAAAAAAAAAGTGTATAAAATTCTTTTATAAAAATTCTTATTGTACATAAAAACAATGAACTTTTAAATACGCCAATGTAATTATGGAACTTAGCTTAATACAATTTTACCGTGTGATTACTCTGATATATTTAAAATTCATTTAATTTTACATTGTCAGTCCCAAGCCTGTAGAAGTATGAGGGAAAGTTCATTGTTTGAAAATAGGTTCATTCAAAGCACCATGTACGTATGCAACTACGTCAGATCTATATCTCTGCTCCATATCACATCAGTAGCGCCATTGGTGACATTTCATACTTCATTTTAATAGCAAATAATATAAAGTGTGACACCAGACCGTCGAAATCAAAAATCTATGCGTGAAAAGTAGCAGGTGAAATCACGTGAAAAATTGTTGTAATTTCATCACGTGATAATGATTTAAAAGTAGCAATCATTTCCATGCTTACTGTCGACTGTGGCTTGACCATAGAGAAATATTGGGCTTGACGCTTCAATTTAATACATTTTATTTGTATAATATATGAATATTATTACTTTATTAAATAATTGTTGAGTATGTCTTAGCGATAAACCAATAGGGCTTACTAATATAACTACTATACTTTATTACAAGAAAAGTATTAAATTATAAAAATGGCAGGTAAGTAATTTTTGTTTATAGAAGATTTAAAATTTAATACTACTTGCTACCTATTACATATCTAAAATTTACTTCAATTGTAAATATTAATAACACTTTAATAAATTTCAGATAAATTAACTCTCGATAAACAAGCTATGAAAGATCCCGCTACAGCCCACCTTCGTATATATGTTGGCGGCTTAACCGACGATGCCAATATTGATGATTTATACAATCACTTTATTGAGTATGGACAAATTGATGGAATAATAATCAACAGAATTTTTGGCTTCGTTCAGTTTCAAGAAGAATCTAGTGCTCAGGAAGCTATTAAGAAAGCAAATGGAAGTGTTTTACAAGGAAGAAAGATAACTGTGAGAACTGCTCAGAGAAACGGACCAAAGTAAGACACATTAATAAAGTTTAATTCTATTAACATATTATTAAATAAGGTTTTAATATATAAAACAAAAGAAATATATAAAGATTATGATAGCAATATTTGTAACTGTGATTGTTTATGCAGCAATGGATTGATGTAATTTATTCCATAAATATAATTTAGTTTATGATCCTTTGCTTTAAGTTCAAATGGAATGTCAGAATATTACTAAAATATTTTTTAAATTCCACAAATATGCATATGTAAGAAAAAAGATGTGATGTATAGTTGAAAAATGAAAGTTCTCTGTAATATATATATGTATATCATTAATCACTATTTTTAACCGACTTCTTCGAATCTTTTTTTTATGTAAGTATTTTCACCGATTACTCAGAAGACGCCTGAACCGATTTGGATTTTTCTCTTGTTTTAAAAGGTATACTTCCTAGGTGGTCCCATTGAAATTTTATCAAAATCGGTCATGCAGTTTTTTAAAAAAATCAACAAAGTTTTTTTTTAAATAAATTGTTTAATTGAATATGTTATTAAAAAACGTTCTTCTTACAAATTACCTGCTTATTACGTCTACACTAAAAATGGAAAAATAAAAACTTAAAAAAACTGACTTCCAGGCACTAAAATGTAAAAAATAACTAATGGGGGTTTTGATTTAGAATACATACCTAATCAGATATTTTCGAAGTCAGTGCCAGCCGTAAATATTTTAAGATTTGAATATCTAATAGTTAAATATGTATTTTACGTATTGAAATATATTAGATTTGCTTTGCATTGGCTGGCACTGACTTTGAAAATATCTAATTAGGTTATTAGGTATTTTACTGTATTATAAAGTTATATATTTACACTACTTAATTTACAAATCCTTTAATACAGACGTGAAACAGAAGTAGTGACTATACAGCCAGATATACCTCCTGCAGTTGCACTAACTGATAACATAATTTCTAATGAAGACACTCTTGAAGACCCATATGACAACTATGGCAATTATGTTACAGAAAGGGAAAGTATGATATTAATATTTGTAATTCTTTTAAGTCTTATGGTTCCATATTTTGAACATAAGAAAATCCAGACAAGGTCGAGTGGGACTCACCCACCGAGGGTTCCATACAAATTTGTCAGAAATCTGTTTTCCTTTAATTTTTAACTTTTTGTATTTTTTGGAATTTCCCTTTATTTGTGCCATAAGATCTTACTTTTTGACAAATTTTGTGTATCTAGATCAACGGGAACTACTATATAGGTTTTAGACCGAAAACTTTTTTTTACTGAATGTATACTGCAATATGTGAACCCACTGCGAGGCTTGGGAGTAAAATAAAATTTGTTGTATTATAATATAAAAAAAATACATCAGTAAATTAAACAATCAAAAATTGTCATATCACAGATTTCAGAGAGGATGAATATGAAGAGGGTTTCAATAACAAGTGGAATGATCGAGAAGGTCGTGGAGGACCTCGAGGGAGGGCTCGTGCCCGCGGTCGTGGAAGGGGCGCCCCTGCCTTTCGAGAACGTTCACCGGGCCGAGGCAAAGGTACAATTATTATATTATAGATAGGAATAGTACTTTTAATATCTGTGTATTCTTAAATATTAGTACCTGATAAAATATTTTACTAACCTGATGAAATATTAGTACTCGTTCTTATGGGAAAAGAAATAAACAAAGTTCTTGGAATCATCTTTAGATAAAATACATACTTAATACAAAATTATAAACACTGGCTAAACCTTAAGAGATACATCAAAACAATGTAATAGAAAATGAAAAGGAGTAGGTGGTGGGCTCTGTTGTATCAGTTGGCTACGGCCAAATGGGTTAAGCCTGGATTTAACATCTCTACCGTGGCAAATACGACTTATAGAAGCAAATCTCGTGCATACTTGTAGTTTACAATAGAAGAAGATGCACTTGTGGCACACTTTTATTACTTACACCTCGAAAATAATTATAATATTGTTCATAATTATTAAGCACAGCAAGAAATGCATTCTTAAACTTCCAAGTATAAGTAGTGTAATTGAAGCATCATATATTTTTAGGTGGAGAATGGCCAGAGAGAAACTACGATCGGTATCCACAACCGGATTACCCAAGGGCTTTACCAGTTCCAGAAAGAAATGACTGTGAGATTATCGTAGTTTCAAAAGCACTCACGTGAGTATTACTTGTAGATATGAAATTCATTTTAGTACACTATAATTACTACAAATATATATACAAATTATAATTTTTGATCATTGTTTTTTCTATTTTCATTCCTTGTTTCTCAAATTAATTATTATTTTTCCAGTGAATATGCAGAATATATAGAAGGAAGACTGAAAAGGCTAGGAATAGTAGTTGATTTACTATTCCCCATGGAGGATGTTCCCATAGGGAAAGTTCTAGGCAACATAGCATCCCGAGGCTGTTTATATGCTATACTGGTGATGCCTTTGAATTTGGAAAACAGATCATTGACCCTGACCATTCTTCATGGTTTACCGCAAGGTGAAACAATATTTTAATTTCTCCCCTTTAATATTTTCTTCATATTGTGTACATTTTTTCTTCATCTATTACAATAGTCAGTTCATAAAATATATCCTTTCAAAACCAAAAATAATAGTATATTTTTAAAAATAAAACAAACATACTGATTAATTATTATTATATTCATGCTTTGAGAAATATGTTTAAGCTACCTTATCTGGGTATTATGAAATTATAATATACCAGCATTGCCCGCGGCTCCGCCCGTGTTCAGATGACTAAAAACCAAATTCTTAGGTTTTACATATTAGTATAATCTTACATTGTAGTTTTTGTATTTTTTCTCAGAAATGAGATATTTTCCTGTGGTAAAAAGTATCCCATATGTTGACCCGGATAACCAGCTAATACCATACCAAATTTCATCAAAATCCCTCTAGTAGTTTTTCTGTGATGCGGTAACAGACAGACAGATAAACAAAAATTCTAAAAACTATAGATTCGGCCTCTGTATCGATAATAATGTCCATTTCAATAAGATTTCCCAAAAAATATTTAATGTACAGATTAGACTTAGTAAGAAGTTTAGTAGTAGTATAGTTTAGATTTTATTTATACTTACAACGGTTCTTAGATGGTTTGACAAAGTCACAATCAGTTATTATCAACACCATAAAATAATCAAACCGCTTAACCCTTACTCTTAGAGCACCGCAACATGCCATTGGAAGACGCCCTACAATTACTGTCACGTAATTTCCAAGAGGTACAAAGAGGAGGGCCGTCAGGTCGCGAGGCCGTGTATGCGTTGCTCGGGCAGCTGGCGGACGGCCGTAGTCTCACTGTGCTACAGTATGACAAGGTCATTGAGTATTTACAGGTATGTATTAGATACTAGTTATAACTAAAACAAATCTATCCCACGGGAACCGTATATTTTTCCGGGATAAAAAGTAGCCTATATGTTATTCTGAAGTATGAGCTATATTATTGCAAAGTTTCATTAATATCCATTCAGTACTTTTTGCATACATACATACTCACAAACTTTCACATTTATAATATTAGTATCGATTTTTGTTTTTTTTTTTAATTTAAATTATGTTCGTTTGATAACTGTTAATTAATTAGGACGACTAGTTGCGTAACCGGTTGGAACCTCATTTTAAGATTTTATGTTTGAATATTTTCCCTAAAATTGGACTTCGATTGTAAATGGGAAACTTTGTCTGTATGATTGTTATTTCTTTACGCTGAGACGGCCAGATGGATTTGAACGGAATTTAGTACAGACTTCATAGGCTGATTCTGTGACTATATTCTAGGACATCCAGGACTAATATATAGGCTACTTGTAGGCACCTAGTGACGCACCCAAGCGAAGCGTGGGTGAGTCGCTAATAAACTTAAAATTTTGAAAAAGGAAGTAATGTAATATATTTGTGTCCTTTTAAGATCACGCGCAAAATACTACGTCAAACTATAAACACAGTGTTATCATGTTAGCTAATAAACTTGTATGGTTACAAAATTTGCAAATTTACAGGAACGCCGAGAGCAACAGGTTAAGTTAGAATTAGGGGAGCCACTAACCACATCTAACACTAAGACTCAAGTGGATCTCCAGCAAAGAATATTAAGTATTCTGAATGATAAAAAACCCTTAGTAAATGAACCGCCTCCTGCGCCACCAGTAGCGACTCCGCCAGTGAAGGAACCGCAAAACAAACTCCTCAACGACCCAACTGTCAGAAAAGCATTAGACTCCATATTGCAAAAGTTTATATAATTACTGATAATAAATATTCTGTCATATAATAGTCGTTTTTATTTACAAAATTTAATTAAGTTTTCATGAAATATTGTGTAAGCGTGTTGTAAGTTGTGACCAATCAATACCTCTTCTTTTGTGTGCTTTAACAAAATCCTAACAGAGTCGAATCTGTACATTATACATATACTACTACTGTACAATATTATTTGGAAAATCTTATTGAAATAGTCATTATTATCAAAACAGAGGCCAAATCTATAGTTTTTTCAGAACTTTTGTCCAGAAAAACCACAGGACATTTTGATGAAATTTGGTATGATGATAGCTGGTTATCCGGCTCAACATAATATAGGATACTTTTTACCGCGGGAAAATCTTATCTCGAAAATATTTCACAACCTATTAATGACGCACCGAGGCAATTACGAAATAATTGCGTTCGTTTGATCCCTTGCTGTATTGTTATTAATAACTTTAATTATGTAATTTATATGTAGGATATTTAAGTTTTTATTATAGTATATAAATCATACACTTTAGAAACACGATAACTTGTAGTTTCCTCGAAAAAAAAAATCCGAAATGATCTCTAAAAATCAAAATAAACCCTTAGTGCGGCGTAAATAATTCAAGGAAGTTCATCAGTTTTTTAATAATAACAAAATTATACGTTTTCTATATCCTATATACTTTACATTTTCAAAATGTGTATTTGTTTTACTAATACAAAGGAAATACCTAAATTCGCACGCGTTCCGTCCATCCTGGCCACATCCCCCCCTGCCTGCTGTCGTCCTACTAAAAAAGCTTGATGCCCTCTTAATTACATTAGAAAATGTTTAATATGATTAATTCAGTTAATTAAGATGACATTTCCTAATGCGCCTACCTAACAATAAAATAATTATTATAAAGACCAGGTAATTTAAGTCATTAAAATAAAAACATTAATTATTACGTAATTCTGTCTAAATAACTATACAAGTTTTCGCAAAACATGCGAAATCCACCAACCCGCATTTGGCCCGTATGGTGGACTATATGACCAGATCGCCCACCAGATGTATCAAAGGGGGCCTCCCTTTTACGTGCGTGTCCAACAGTTGGACGTTAAAAAAACTTCTGCAGAATACAAATATACTCTCAAAATAAAACACAATATAGTTTAATATAATTTTTATAAGTTCACATATATCAGGGGTGTAAGTCTTTACAGAGCTAGCAGTTGATTGGTGATTCAAAGACAAACAAGTATTTTATTATTACATAAACGCCACAAATAATTTCATAAACATACTATGAACTAAGATTTGTTAACTGTACACATTTATTTTCGATTTCTTTTTATTATTAACTGTATATTATGTTATATTGAAAATCGATATTTCAATGGAACATCATTTATTATCTTACTTTTTACAACCTTTTATTAGTTAAAACCGTTTACGACGACATCGTTTAGAACAACATACCGGTTATATTGACCAAAGTCATAGGTCCCGGCTGAATGCTATGCGACCGCCTTATAAAAAATACAGCTTTTTAAGACATTGCTCACTACGACATACATACTTTATTAAGCGATTATATTTAACTAATATCTTTGAATTTGGAGAATTATATCTGTTAGAACGACCAGCTGTATTGTAAACAATTCCGATAGGTAACATTATACACACCTGACACGGTATAATAGTCAATGGCTATATAATGGCTATAATAAGATTGCAAAGGTAAACAAAAATTGTGCCGAGTTTAGGCCCTCAGGGTAATTTTTTTTGTAATTATCAGAAATAAAATACATGTGCATAGAATAAAATCAAAGTCCGCTTTCTCATCTCTCTTCAGTCAGTTTGTTACTTATCTGCACATAAGACGCACCAAAAGATATTGTTGAGTAATTTGTGAAACTTTTAACATGTCGCAAAAAAAGAAAATAATAAATTAAATCAAAGAAAAATCCCATAATTTGCGACCTGCTTTATCTACCATTCAAGCAGAAGAGTTTATTGATGTAGACAACTTTATTGCAATTTGTGCACCAGCTACTTGAAGACAGATACTGTACAAGAAGTTCAAAGGGAGAATTATGAACAGAAAGAGACTGGAGAAGAATTTACAGTGCCGACTTTGAATGATGGTCTCAATGCTGTTAATTTGTTGTGCTGTTAATGTTCTTCTTAATGAACAGTTTCACATGCAGAGAATTTACTGACGATACACTAATTAAAACCAATCGTGAACTAGAAAATTCGTACACATGATAGAAGTGTTCCAAACAGACTAAAATTATAGATTTTATAAATACAGGAAAATGATAATATTCTTTAAAATTACATATTTTATGTCAAAAAATAAATATAGTTATATATTAATATCTATGGATTTATTTGTACCTACATACACATTCAAACACCACCGGTTGCTACAACTATCAGTTATTACGACCAAATATGATTAGTCGCTTCGATGTCGTTATAACAGATTTTGACTGTATCACAAAAGAGTTCCGCATACATAAAATCGATTTCTATTCGAATGTTGAATGTACAAAGAACTTTTATAATATAAAATTCATTACTAAAAATCTATGATAATGAAACACCGCCAGCGGTTCTCTTGTCGGAGTCTTTATAAGCAAAATTGAAAATTTAGTTTCTATTGAAAACAAACTATGGACATTTTATATCACAAATAACGATACGGGTAAATCGCAGTCAATATTATAAATTTTCATATGATTAAACACCACAATGAGATCAAAGCCCTGTGTGTTTTAGGTCTTTCAAAAGCATAATTTTTTAGTTATATTCTAGGGTTACTTTCTATACAAGATATATATATATAGCTACTTACTCTATATAGACAAGTCCACATACGCCCTTACCACTACAGCAACTAAATGCGTTCACACACCGGTCGATCTCCATAAAGCTATATTTGGAAGATTTGGTGTCAATTCGGAGTTCGAAGGTGGTCGCGTTATTTACAGAGGAAATCAGTCACGTGACTATTACGCCCACGAAAGTGGGTGAATCAGTTATAACCTCAAAATTATTAGGACGATCTCTCGGGGGTGTCTTCCTGTTTTGAGGGGTCAAAACCTTCTTTTATATGTCCACCTGTACCTTTGGGATCCAAGTCGGTGGCCCAACTGAAGTGCATCAGAGCGAGATGTGAGTTACCCAGTTTATTGTGTACCTTTCCCAATAAATAGTATACTAAAGATTCTCTAGGAGCAATATCTTTCAAATGGTGTAGATCAGTGAGAGCGTCCTGTGGCCTGCCGGCGCGGAGTAATAGCGATGCTCTGTGAAAGCGACAGAGGGGATTCTCCGTGTCTAAAGCGACTGCTCTCTCTAGAGTAGCGATTGCTCGATCCATTTTGCCCAAGGCCGCCTGTGCTAGACCGAGTTGGCATCGCAACACGCCCGAGTGCGGATGTATCGCCAATGCCCGACGGATATGAACCTCCGACGCTTTCCAACGCTCTTGGCGCGCGTAAACCGTCGCAATTCCGAACCAAGCTACATAATTCCTAGGATCAATACTAACAGCTGTTCTAAAGCTGGAAAGTGCTTTATCAGTCTCTTCTGCCACGGCATATTCGTGGCCTAGCAAAGCGTGCGCATATGCTGCGTCTGGGTCTATTTGTACAGCTCGTTTGAAAAATTTCAAAGCAGTTTCCCGCTCTTTATGTAATGAAAAACAGTTGCCTGCCGCCAGCCACGCTGTTGAATCGTTTCTGTTTAGTTCTACTAGTTCTTGGGCTAATGCTGATAATTGAGCTTCACGTTGCAAGTGCCAAAGACATGTACTATAAATGTCCATGCCTTCCGTGCGATTTGGGTAGTTTTTCCTAATATCTGAGAATATTTTAGTAGCGGCTTCGTACTGCGCCAGTTCGTAATGCGCACGAGCTATCATGGTCTGGACCCAGGGCGACGCGAGTTGCTTTGGAGGTATCTCTTGAAATAGTTTTATAGCTGTTTTACAGTCTAAGAAAGATAATGATTTATAAGCCTCTCCTAATTCCTTTAGTAAATTTAATAGTGCTACACCGTTGGTATTCTTTGGCGTTAAGGTAGGAGTTATTGTTTCTATACTTTTATTTCTTTCACTGGATTCAGTGTTACTTTTGATATTTTTGGCTGTGCGTTGTTTATTTTTCCTAGACGGGCTTTTAGGCGCGACGAACTTACGACTTGGAGACTTATTGTTTTCTTTAACTGAATAACTACTATTGTTATTACTAAACAACCTAGAAGATCTCCGAGGTGCAGGTCCCAATGTACACCGTGGTCCTGGACTAAATACTGCATCTTTTAGTTGACTGACATGTGCTCTTAATGAGTTAACTATATTCGGTAGAGCTTTTTGTTCATTGGCATCCGTTAAGGTTGGAGTATATAAAATAGGAGATTCTTCCATAGGTAACATGCCGAACGAGGGAGAAGCTGGAATAGGGACTATCCCACTAAATACACTATACATTCTCTTAACATTTGGGGCTTGAACATCTGGTGTGATGCTTGTAGACATATTCATAGGTGTTCGGGCAACATTATTAGGCGTCACATTTGTATTAATAGTATTGTTAGGATATTTACTATTTACAAATGAAATATTTTCTGAATTGCTGACTAGATTCACTAATGTGGAAACACCAAATGTAAATTCAGTGTTGTTAATTTGGAATACATTATGAGGATCGACTTTTTCACCCATGTTGCATAGTAAGGCAAATGATTTCCACATAAATGGATTCATAGACAGTGCTTTCCGGAGAGCCTCAGCAGCTTTACTTCTCCTCTCTGTAATGTTGTAAATTTTTGCAAGCAACTGTAATGCATATGGGGCTTGTTCACCAAATTCAGAAGCTACAATATCTAAATTGGTTCCTAATGCAATTTCAGCATCTTTGTATCTGAAATGAAATAAAACAAATATGAAAATTTTCCTCATTATAAAATATTCATGAGAGTGTGCATGTAGGATATATGTAATATAGTGATAGGAAATTATTACATACAAACTTAACAGACACAAAGATATATAAGCAATGAAAAAAAACCATGCCAATTACATTTATAATTAACATTAGATTCCTAGCCAAATCAAATTTATTACAGTAAAAAAGTGACATTTTTTTCAAGTTTCTCTTAAATATATTCACATTTATGAATTGTATAAAAGTATTATATTTAATTATAAATGCTAACACAGAAATATGTCACAAATCAAGGTAATCATTTAGTTTGTAATTATAAAAACATTTACTTTTTTTTGAAATATATGTGAGCCCATGCTTGAGGTATCAACCTAATTTCAATTTAATAAAAATATTATTATGTAGTTTGATTCGCAAATCGGAAGGATATCGCTTAATATACCCACAAAAATGGGCAGCACTTTAGTGTATGGGATGCAGCCTCTCGAGTGGGTGGTATTTTTGGATAGGAGAGAGAGGTGATAGGGACTCATGAAGGAGGGGGAGTAATGAGTCGAGAAGGATAAGCCGTCTCATTAGGTCTTTATTATTTTCAACCTAGAACCCCAGTATTATAAATGCTGTTATTTTTAAATAAAACTATCTAGAGAGAGAGAGTCTCTCCGTGACCATGGATGTTGTAAAGCATTCGAAACGTCGGGAACCAAAAATCAAAATAAATCCGCGAAATAATCCGAAAAGATAGTTTTATTAAAAAATGTCAAACATTCGTGTAGATCTAAGAAAGTATTAAGTGCTGTTATTTCAAATTTGGGGACTGACAGTTTCGACTCGAAAATTATAGGTGTCAGGCAGTATCAATTCAATTCTTATGACTTACAGGAGTGCCGTTTGGGCACCATTTACATCAGACAGTATCAGAAGAATAATTAGAAGTGTCAAAATGACAGCAAATGTATGTCATAATAATGTATGGAAATATTGTAACTATTGATGTAATGTTTTCTGGCTTATTTATGTTGCAAAGGCCTTATAAGTAAATCAAGGCTAAAGATTTTGTTTCTCAATTTGTTAATATCAAATCTCTGAAACTAAATCACATTTTGAAAGATAGTTGTAAGCTATCTTAAATCATGCTACAAACCTTACAAACGATTAAAAAAACTCCGTGGACGGAGCCGCGGGAGAACTTTAGTATATTATTATATAAATTAGCAAAATTATAATTTTTTAATACAAAAACTTTACTTTTTATTAGACCTTATATAAATTGTGATTTTGTAAAATAACTTACGATTTAAGATCAACTGAGCATTTTGCTAAGAGAAATCTTGCTTGTGGTAAAGTTAAAGATATATTTTGTAGTAAATGATGAGTTTCATTCACACGTCCAGCTCTATAATAACATGTTCCTAAAAGAAATGCCGTCTCCTCAGAGGAAACTAAAACAAAACAAAGAGAGATATTGATTAAGTAAATGACATTACCTTGTAGCAACCAAATTAAAATTTCATGCAACAAATTCAATCAATAATAATTCATTTTCAGAGTGTAAGATTTTTCGAAAAAAACATTAAATCTCTTACCTTCAGCATGTAATCTTTCGGCCAGAAATATAGCATTATCATATTCATAATTATTGAGACAATCCCAAACGATAACCTGCACAAATTCAAACGGTTTGATATGAGAAATTACTTACAATGCAAATACCTTGACAGAAATAGAAAATATTTTCAATCACCCACCTGTATAGGCTCTTGGACAATCATTTTTTACTAAGTATATACTTTAAAGAAATTAAATACTATAAAATATTACTCATATCTAGTTGCAAACATTACACAGACACAAATTAAAATAAAAACGTTTCTTTTACGACGGACATTTTCATTTCAGTTTGTTGATTGTCTATGGGCGGATGATTGTTGTTACGAAAGCGATGGTTCGCTCAATAAGTATTTTGTTCAAAATTGTTGCCATTTTACACAGGTTATGATAAAATAAATAAATATTAACCGTTTTATACAACATCGTTGCACGTAAATGTCTTATTAATTTTCTTCAACAAGTGATCATCGGTTGAAGGTACAATAAACTCAATGCACGTTATGACAAGTATTGGAGTTAAATAATATCGTAATTCCTTAATCCCTCCCTAAACCAAATAAAATAAATAAAAGATTTTTAATTGTTATATTATATAAACAATCTAGTATAATTTATTTTGATACAGTTTTTGCATATTTTTGAATTTAAATTAAAAATTGTCTATGGCAATATTGATAGAAACTATATTTTATATTACCTATGGCTATTGTTTATCATTTTTGTTTAATCTGTATTAAGTATTTTAGATTAGCAAATAGCGAACGAGTCGTCATCATTACGAGACAAAGTGAAAAGAAAATAAAATTAAAAAGATATGAAACAAATACTTAGACGCATTTAATATTTGCTCTGTTTATTTATATTAGTGAATGTTTATATGTAATGTTTACAAAGTTATTGTGTGGCTTTTGATGTGAATAAAATCGATGAGATCGTGTGTTCAGTATTTCAGACAATATGTGCAGTGTTGATTACGATTGACATCTGACGTGAAACAAAAGGAAAACGAAGCTGAAGAACTATAAGCATATTAAGGTAAACCTTGTTGACGTTATATAGTGATATCATTATTGAATTTCCCAAAAATACAATTAATCATGCATTTAAGTGTATGTTTAACATCATCGCCCTTCACTGAGCCTTGCATTTTTTAATACAAACAAGAAAATGTCAAGACTTAAGTGACCTCCAATTTGAAACATCCGTTTTTGTTTTGAGTCCTGATAAAATGTAAAAATTGATTTTAAAAGCCACGGATGATCGCGATGTTTAATGTATCGTAGCTTACCAGCTGAATTGTTCTACTTGTCATGTAGGTGAAATTGAATGGTGTTTGCACATATTAATAATACCTATGTCGTTTATTTTTTATACAATCTATTGATTTTTTTTATATTTACATACTTCTATAAGAAAATTGGACATATGTCATATGATTTATATTTGTTAAATCAGCTGTTTCTAGATAATAATTGTGTAGTAAAATTACTTAGAATAATTTAAATTGTGTCTATATTCTTAAATTTTTATTATCATATAGGGAAAGTAAACCTTATTACAAAAATATCATCAATTTGGTAAGAAAATCTAATTTCTTTTGATGATTACATTTGATCTGAAATTCAAGGCCATAGTGGTATTACTGTCAACTGCCATTCACTGCACTACAAACCTATTAACAGTTAATGCTAATGATTTGTATATAACCTTATAAAACCCTACACTAAACTTTAAAAATTAAAATATAAATTGCCTAAATGATATTTTGAAATATTTTTTGTATATTACAATTGGTTGCACTATTTTACAAAAACAATGAATGTAATTCTTTAAACAGGATATTTTGAGCACAATTTCTTACCAATTCTAATAACTATCTACATTTTGAGTATTCATTATGAATTTGATTAATATATACAATTATTTAATTAAGATTAATTAATGTTTAAGCATATTACATACATATATGTAACATAAAAATAATGTTGTAAAATAATATGAATTTTAATCTCTTCTTCTTAGGATGAGTTCTGATACAATTAATGTGACAGCACAACCAATCTCGGATACAACTCACGAGATGCTGACGTCTGTGTTTTTGGAGACCCGCTCTGCCCAAGTTATTGCAGGCATATTTGTGTGGACAGCATTATTTATTACTTGCCAACAGGTATAGTTGTTCCCTCTAGTTAATTTTTTTATCTCTTATTAGATAGATTGAAATCCAGTATATATATGTATATCTCTTATTGATTTTAATTGTTGTAGTAAATATATTTGTAGTGTAATAGATAATGCATAACATTTTTTTCCTTGCTTTGTAAAATATAACTGTTTTTTTTAATTATATGTTTTTTTTTACTAATCATGCCTCAAAGACAAGCCATTTTAAAATTTGAAAGAAAATCAGATAGAAGAGTTCACACCATAAATTAGTACAAGAATTGTGAAGAGAAAATCCCTTTAGGCATAGCATACAAACCTCAAAATTATAACCAAAAGTCTTAATTATGTATATTTTTGTTTATGAAATATTAGTATTACAAATATATAAATAACTAGCGACTCACCCTCTCTTCCCTTGTGTTCGTCAATAGCTTAATTCCCCATACAAACTTTCATCCCCATTTTCAGCCCCTTAAGGGATAATTTCCAGGATAAAAAGTATCCTATGTCCTTCCTAGGGTGTCAAACTATCTTCTTACTAAATTTCATCTAAATTGGTTCAGTAGATCCGGAGAACCCATACAATGTCACAAACTCACAAACTTTACCTCTATAGTATTAGTATAGATATAAATTTTGTAATTCTTAGAAGCACCAAACTAGTTTATATAGTACACACCCCAAAATATATGTATAAACAAGTTTCATACTTTACACATCATACAACATCCATACTTTACTAATATGTACTATAAATGCGAAATTAACTGTCTGTCTGTCTGTTACGTTTTCACGACTAAACTACTGATCCAATTTTGATGAAGTTTGGTACAGGGAGGAATGTGACCTTGAAGAAGGACATAGGATACTTTTTGAAAAATGAAACTTGAAGTAAGTGAAATAGGGTTTGAAAGTTTGTATAGGGAACAAATCATTTCTCAAGTTAAGGACAAAAAATTTATTATATCCTATAATTTTGGTAAGATATAAACATGTGTATACTCTACCTATTTCATACTGTTAAAACGTACCTAGGAACGAACTCGAGCAAAGCGAGAGTTTGTCGGTAATTTATTAATTATAAAATAAGTCTTACTTCAGTCTATAAATGCAAGTCCTACTTGTTTGATGTTTATTAGTTGTTTTTCGCAAAAAAAAAATCATCCAGATAAAGTCACAATATAAATTAAAATTCCGCCTTTTGTAAACATTTGATACTTCTATTTAGATAAATATTTTATATTTACTATCATTGAAGCAAACAACAGCTTGGAATTTTGTTATTGTCTGTATGTTATGGGACTAGGTATATTGTGAACAATAGTCTACTAACGGCATATTAAGGTCATATCTCGGAGACGGTAATGGACCGCAATGTAGGAAATGCGTTGCATATATTATTACCCACTCAGTTATAAAATCGTCGGCCTATTTGTACATCCGTTTATTTGTTTATTCTGGATTTAATTTTGAAATCAAATAATATATATCATCTTATATCATTTGAAGTTTTATTACACAGATGATTTTACTTGTTGCTATTTTATGTAGGAGTCAAGGAAGCGAATGAGTACATAGTTTAAACTTTTCTAACTTTTCTTTCTTTTTTTTTAGTACAATTTTATATATTTTATTTTCAGTTTTCAGATTTTACTTTTAAGTGAAACTAGTAAGCTTAGATTACATATTATTTTACATAAGAGTAACTTCTTTTACCCAAGAACTCGTGTCGGCAATTACGTTTGTTGTTAATTATAATTTATAATGTAGGTACGCTCCGGTTTACATTTTTGTATACTTTGTTGTCGGAGATGCTTCTATTTAATGTTTATTACCCACTTTGCCTAACGGGCACAGGTTCTAATGTTACGAAGTTTCGCCGTACTCGGTGAAAGTAAATCTGCCAAAGATGGTGATCTCACTAGATATGGCGAGCTAATGAGGTTTTCACATTTATAGATTTTGTCACGTTTCCTGACCTACCTATATGAAACTATTGCGAAATATGTTATATCTGTAATACTTGATAAACATTACATTACCTTTTAAAAGTAGAATTTTCAACTATAATCATTTAAAATAACACATAAAATTTTTTGACATTTAATTGATTTCAGCAAAACCGGATTTGATATACCTAAAACATATCCATAATTTAAATATCATTTGCTTATATCGAAATAATATCATATTCTTGTTATACCAAAACAAACAAACAAAAAATAAAAAACTTACTTTTTTATTGGTCTGAGGAGCAGACGCTCGCGCTAAACCTACAAAAAAAAAACAACTCTAAAATGGTAGCTTTCATACAAACTTTCATCCGCTATTTTATCCCCTTAAGGGATGAATTTCGGAAAATGCTAAAACACGTATTTAATTAATTGTACTGAAGAGCATTTAAGTATACCATGTTTCGAGTAATTCTTATCATAAATATTTTTTTTGGATTGTATTATAACATGTTTTTCCTTGGGAAAGAGATAATTAATTAACTAAGGTAAAAAGTAGCTTATGTCACTCTCCAGCCCTCCAACTATCTCCACACAAAAAAATCACGCCAATCCGCCAAGCCGTTTCGACGTGAAAGAAAGACAAACAAACACACTTTCACATTTATAATATTAGTATGGATTTATATACAAACAAAAAATATATGTTTTCAATGTTTATATTAGCGCTGGGGAACTCTCAATATCGATTTATTTAAAGTGAAAACCTACGCAACTAACTACGGAAATAAGAATAGGTATCTCTGAGAATATTCCAGATTGTTTATATTTTGCACTTGTTGCCATAATATCCTTAATGCCAGCTGTCGCGACAACTACTTGAAAACTAGCAACTAGTGAAGGTCGTTCACAGATTCGAATAATATATTGCGTAAAATTAAAACCTTGTCGCTATATTAGGACAAATAGATTTAAAACATTAAAATATCTTATCTTTAACGATGGCATATAATAATATAAAGATAACAAATCGTTTGAGTCATAGGTACACATTATTCGTCATTCAACATTCTAAGTATTTACATTTTTTTTATAATTAGACTATACTTGTTATAAACGTGAACGTTTTTCTGTGTGTATCGTATGCGTGTTGTTGCTTCTTCACGCTAAAATGGCGGGACCGAATCGGCACGCTAATACTCTAGTTAGTGCCTATGTAATAAAATATTAACGTAACGTGGTTATACCATTAATATTATAACATGCGAAAGTATGATGGAAGGATGTTTGTTAGTCAATCACGCCAGAACGTTTTTCCCCAACATCACAAACATTTCCCCTCTCTTATGAATAAAATACAGAATTTTAATACCTAGTGCAAATGTATTGGCGTAAATATGGAAGAAATAACAATATAGCAAACGTGTCAAGGACACGCACGATCGCATCGCATAATAAACTTTTACCTACTAAAAATTGCCTTGGTTTCGCTACATATATAATATGTGCATAGTGGTATTTTGATTCATTTTCACACGCTCTAGACTTGTACTATCTGATAGTGTTTGCCTGATAAGCCGTAATTATACCTATAATGGCACGTAAAACATACAATATAATATATTCAATAAATAGATTGAATCTATACATACATATAATAAAAGTGTAACTGATCGCTGTCTGTACATGAAAAATATTTAAGAAAAAAGATTATTGGGGGTACTTAATTACGCAATAAAACCCAAAACAATGATTTTTAGAATTTTTGTCTGTTTGTGCGTTGGTACGCGTTAATCTGAAAAACGGCTTCAGGTGTGGTTTTCACTAATGTATTGTGATAAGCTTCACCTAACATTTAATATTTATTTTATTTCAATCGGTTTATAAATAAAAATAGTAAGGTCTATTTAAAGAATCATTTAGGAGCGAACCCGAGCGAAGCGGGAGTGAGTCGCTAGTGTATATTAATTAATATTGTATTCGTAGAACAAAAATTTGCCTTTGCTGGTATTAGGTCATATTATAGTGTAAATAAATGGTTTTCAATGTTTATTTTGAAAGTATTAACGGATTGCCTGGCTAGTTAATTCCAAAGTGCTGCACTGTGGACCGAAAATAAATGTTGTAGGAATGTTAGTGTTCTTCTACGTATGAAGAATCGATGCGATGCAAGGCCGTCTGGAATGTTCTGGGGTTGGAAGACACTTACATTATATGCTTATAAATTAATTATTAATCTATACATATAATAAAATTGTAACTAAGCCGAATCTGCACATTAAATATTTTTTGGATAATCTTATTGAAACAAACATTATTATCGATACAGAGGCCGAATCTATAGTTTTTAAAAATTTTCTGTCTCTCTGTCTGTCTGTCTGTCTGTCTGTCTGTCTGTCTGTCTGTCTGTCTGTCCCTCTGTCCGTCTGTCCGTCCGTCCGTCTGTCCGTCTGTTACCGCATCACAGAAAAACCGCTGGAGGGATTTTGATGAAATTTGGTATGATGATAGCTGGTTATCCGGGTAAACATATAGGATACTTTTTACCGCGGGAAAATATCTCATTTCTGAGAAAAAATACAAAAATGCATTGTAAGAGTACACTAATATGTAAAACCTAAGAATTTGGTTTTTGGTCATCTGAGCCGCGGGCAATGCTAGTTTGCAATAAAGTCAAAGGGTCTTTTTTCCACTCATTTTATCTTCTAAAACTTAATACTTGTTACGATGTTTTCACGCAGATGAAGTCACAGAGGCAAATTGTAGTTCTCATCACACTTTTTTATAAATAACTGTTCAATTAATGCTATAATCATTAATAACAGTTAAATAAAAATAATTATTCTTTTAATTGATTCGAAACAATATAACTACGTCAATGTTTACAATTGCTATCAATCGAAATAGAATAACTAATTAAAATAATGTAGTAGATGCATGAATATTGTTTCTTGTGCATTGCAGATATACCAACACCTTCGCTGGTACACGAACCCATCGGAGCAGCGCTGGATAGTGCGCATATTGTTTATCGTACCCATCTATGGCTGCTACAGTTGGATCTCTCTATTATTTTTCAATGGCAATTCTTATTATGTTTATTTCTTCACAGTAAGGGACTGCTATGAAGGTAAATTACAATAAGTTATTCAATATAATAAATATAATATTCGAGCGCTTTCATTCGATATGATTATGTAAAAAATTTACAAGAATAAATTGAAACTTATTTACCAAGAAACATTTCGTCAGCTTATATCATACGACAATTTTTATTAACAATATGCGGACGTCGGAATCTGACTAAACCGGTTTTGTATGCATTCAGTGCTTAAAATTATTGCTTGATATCTTAATATTTTTTTATAAAAATGGACACGTCCTCAAAAATGCTTAGTATGCTTTTTCCAAACGGAAAGTTAAGTTTAAGTGAAATTTAAAGATATTGTTATTGTATTTATGTTGCACATATATTTCTTATTTAAAATGATTTTATATAAGTTTAAGTATACTAGGCAAGAATACCTAAAGAATAATATTTAAACATAATTTTGCTCCCTAATGGATAGCATTATACAATATTTAGTTATATTTTATATTCTTATAAGACTTGACTGACTTAGGTGAGGATTTGTTCTCGCGACCATTCACAAATTCATTCAGGAAATTCAGAAAAGTATTCGAAACGTCGTGAACCAAAAATTAAGCTAAACCCGCGTAAGAATTAAAAAAATGTTATATTTAAAATGTCAAATATTAGAAATTTACGAAAAATTAAGAATCTTATCAAATTAATGACACGTGTGATGCCCACAGCCTTCGTGATATATAGCTTTCTGTCGCTATGCTACGAATACTTGGGCGGGGAAGGGAACATAATGTCGGAGCTGCGCGGGCGGCCGGTGCGCGCCTCGTGCGTCAACGGCACGTGCTGCCTCTCCGGTGCGACCTACACTATCGGCTTCTTGAGGTTCTGCAAACAAGCGACCCTACAGTTTTGCCTCATCAAGCCTGTGTGCGCCTTCATTATTATATTCTTACAGGTATGTATGAACCAAGTATATATCTATTACAAGAATTTAACTATCCAAGTACATAAATAACAACTCACCCACGCTTTGCTCTGGTGTGTTTCTACATGTATCATACAGACATACAGATCATCATCTTTGAACTTAACATTTAAATCCGTCCAGCCGTTCAGCGTGACCCAGCAACAAAAATATACACACATACTGTCTTTCGCATTACATTAGCAGTCCGGTATATCCGGTCCGGTACATCAGAAACTCTCGTTTGGATTTTTTGGTGATCTTTTCTGTACAACATTACATATATACATATGTTATGTATGCTTTAAGATTTATAACGCACGGTAGCTTTTGTATAAATCCTTACTTAATATTATAACTGCTAAAATATGTTTGTTGGGTTGTCATTTAATGTTCATGAGTGTAGCAATGAAAAATGTTAATTTTTGATATGCTTAATTTATGGTTTGCTTGCAAAAAGCAATATACTTTTGAAGGCTAGGTTGAAGGCGGCCCGTCGCTAGTTTCATATAAACGGAAATAATTTATTTTTATCGCTATATGTATACTTGCATCATCGAGGTTGTAATAGGGTATTTCACACTTATTGATTCATACATTGTTGATTCATATTTACTGATGATTAAAGAACAAGGCCTAGGATGTTACGCGAGCTAATTAGAATCTGCTCTATAGATATAAAAAATTACCTATGTAAATTGTTATATCTAAAGAGCAAGTATAAAGCCGTCGGTCTTGTGCATGATTTTGACCGGTCGTGTCGATTTATCGTCCTATCGGAATTTGAGAGTGAAAGCAATAAAGAGTGCACGTTGTGTCTGTGCATACACTATACTATATGTATATATATATATTATTTCTCATTGAGTCAATAGGTATGTTATGTCTTATTTTTATCTTTTTTTATATATCTTTACTTTTTTTACTATTTCTTTCGAAGTGGGCAGAATACTTTTCTCCGTCAGAGTTAGTAGGTTTGAATTATTAAAGGTTCGGGACTCCAGTCCAGTCATATATTCTAAAACTTCGAAGATTTCTAATATTTTGGGATTAGATATACATGATGTACCTAAGCACGAATAAAAAGGGTTCGTATAACAAGTTTGCCGTTCCATCAAGTCCCGCATGTTCCTCCACGTAATATACATAAATAAGTATTCATTATCACACATTGAGAGCAGACGTTCTTTATTTATTTAGAGCTCTTAGATTTTGTTTGAAAACAAAACAGACGAGAAGAAAACCAGCAGAACAATTTTGTTTTTTTAATATCTAATTTTTTACTTATTTTTTTTCATATTTTGACGACACATTTGACTCAGTTTGTAGTGACCCTTGTACTTGCTGTACCAACGGTCGCGGTTTTGAGTCCCGCTGGGGGCATTCATATGTGTGATGAGCACGAATATTTGTGTGTCCCTTCTGTGTATCTCCTTATTTCTGATTCAATATAATGGCGAAACTGAACATTGTTCTCTCCGTTGCTCTTTGGGTCAACATGAGCTTCGTATGAGGTCTGTGCTACACGGTTTGAGCTAGACTGAGACTTGGAATTGTGTTATACTATAAGTTGTTAGTAATTTGCTAACGGCAGTTACGATGCTCTGTATAATTTAATATTAGCATTACGTAAGGTGATCATTGACTAATGCGAGCAACTAATACTTTTGCATCGTTTAACATTCGGTTATATAAACTAGTCAAACTGTGATATCTTGCATCACAAAAAAAGATTACCTCATATCAGAACAATTCCTCTATAAATAGGCATTGAAGTAAAACAGCAATGTTCATATAACTTTATTAAAAAGTATTTAAATATCACATGTACTTTTTGAAGTGTTTATCAATAACAGCATCATTATCCATATAGTAATTATAATGGCGAAACTGAACATTGTTCTCTCCGTTGCTCTTTATAATAAATGTATAGGTGTCATTAATAGCATATTGATATTTGCAACCCGTCCGATGATAATTTTTAGATTTACAATGATTTTTTACGCAAATATAGTGGATAATACGTAACAAATAATAAATATTCACCTTCATTAAATCTACGCATGTGCTTCCAAAAATGCATTTATAATATCACGGAAGCTCTCAGAAGAGATTTGTTGACTAAAATCATGTAATTTTCGTATCCTACCCTTTGTTTATATCTGTTTCTTTTTTTTAGAAAGATATACTGGCGAATACAGTATGAAAATCCGTATAGTAGTTTCTGAGATTTGATTGCGCTTAATTTGTGATTGGTAGCCCAAACAAACATAAATAAAGCGTGTAGGAGGATTTTATTTATAATATGTATTGACTAATCTTATCTTAAATGATCAATTGTATATATGTATATAAATTCATTTCGTGTATCTCGGTTACGGCTCTAACGATTTGGATCAAATTTTGTATTTACTATTCAGATAAGGTTTTGCGTTTTAAATTTATCTATATAGGTGACTCAATTTATATATCTTTTCCGAAAAACACCGAGAGCAGCTCGTTCGCCCAGGTGCTTTTTATTTGAACACTACGTTCTATATTATATAAAATTCCTAGTAATATTTATTTATTGGCAGGCGGCCGGTCACTACCACGACGGTGACTGGAGCCCGGACGGCGGTTACATCTACATAACGATAGTGTACAACTTCTCCGTCAGTCTAGCGCTCTATGGCCTCTTCCTGTTCCTAGGCGCCACGCGTGAAATGCTCAAGCCATTCGATCCCGTGCTTAAGTTCTTCACCGTGAAATCTGTCATCTTCTTGTCATTCTGGCAAGGTAAGTTTAAAATTGTTTTTTGTGTGTTTTTGATATTTATTTGATTGAAATTTTCTTTTTCGATTTTTCTTATCATTTAAAAAGTAACTTTATGAATACATCGTAATGGAAGCTATTTATATACTCATTGTATATCATAGTAAACTAAAATGTATCTAATATTTTATTACAATAATAAAATATTAGATACATTTTAGTTTACTGATGTATTCAAAAATATTTATGATTATTTCTAAACTCATTTAACTTTTTCTTAACTAATGCGTTATTCATATCGGAGGTCATTTGTTGGAGACCTTGTGCAACTTTATTATCAAACGAATCCATAAATACATAATATATCCATTTATTATCAATCGCAGGAAATTTTGAAACTCAATTTAAAAGTTTTGATTAAATTTATATTTTTATTAGATTTGAACATATATCCAATTTAAAAATGAAAGGCATACTATTACTTATTTTAACTTTTAGAACTTTCATTATAAATTAAAAATAATTACACATTAAGAAACAATAAAAGCTGAACGTTGAATGCATGTATAGGTATTCTTTAGAAAATATATTTTATTAGGCAGTGACAAATTACTTGCGATTTTTGTTAAAAATAAAATTGGTAAATGTAATACTCTTGTACAAATCTCAATAAATGTAATGTAATATCACAGTATAAAAATATCAATTAGGGATTATTTCCGGGATGAAAACGAAAACCGAAAAACTGTCATAGTTAAACTGTACATCGCAGAAGGAGAAAGCGTCAAATCTACAAATACATTCAAGTAGTTTATTTTAATTTTAAGATTGCATTCATAATTATAAAGTAAGAAAAAAGGAAAATGTGATTATAACGTTTTTCCGTGAGTTTTTCCTATTTTTCCCTTCATAAGAATCTTCCTCGAAATTCAACGAATATTTGAAAAATAATAATAGTGGAATTGGTCCAGTCGCTCTCGAGTTTTGAGCTTAGCAACACATTTAGCTATTCATTTTTGTACTCGTATTAGTTAAAATAATCTTTGTAGAACTGGTCACGATTATCACAAACTTCAGTAACATAATTTACCTCTTTTTACCAATCACTTACTTATTACCCGGTTAATTTATTAAATCCAAATTTCCCACAGGTGTAGCTCTGGCCATCCTAGAGAAAGCGGATGTGATATCCCCGATAGTGGACTCGAACGGTATCCCAACCACGGCGGGTACGGTCTCCGCAGGATACCAGAACTTCCTCATCTGTATAGAGATGCTGGCGGCGGCTGTGGCGCTGCGCTACGCGTTCCCGGCGGCGGTGTACGCGCACGCGCACCGCGACCCGCACCGCTCCGTCACTATGCAGTCTATATCGTCCAGCCTTAAGGTAACTAACTGCTCAACTATTGTATTTTTTTGAAATAAAACTTCTTTACGCACGCTCGACTTGGGGAGTAAATGGTGAATGCGCGACGAGAGCGTTACATAAAGTGTGATCGGACGAGGCTAACGTTTGTTGCCATGGTAACCGTTGTTATTGTCTAACAAATGATGACAACTGCGCAAGAGATATTTTAGTGCAGCGCGTGTACGCGCAGACACAACGTGCACTCTCTATCCCTGTCACTCTCATACTCCGGTGGCACGACACGAGACACGACCAGTGAGTGTCGGCGCAGGACCGACGGCTTTACGTGCTCTTCGAGGCACGGGGGTGAAACACCGCCAACTTTCCAACTCCGGGTTGTTACTGAGGCTTACTATACAGAAAGAATCAATAACTAAACTTGGCCCGACCTGGAACTCTAACCACCGTACCGTTGTATACGTCAACCAACGACGTACTAGATACGCTTGGGGTGCTAATCCAGGTTTTAGTTTATCTGTATAGTAAATGTCATCCGATTTCGTCCAGCCGTTTTGGCGAGAAGGAGTAACAAACATACGGACTTTCATATTTATAATAGTAGTCAAATTATAAGCATTTATTCCTTATTATTATTCGCCGTATTTAGATTTGACGAAAAAATCTTCATTTTGAGGCGATTATGACGACGACGAAGATAATAATCTAAGATATTAATGTATGACTCACTAGTGACACTTATTTAATTTAAAATTCAAAATCAAAATCAAATCCCATAAAGCCATAGATATTACTTCTCATGTATATAAAATAATTTACGATTTATACAATGCAGTATCCATTCAAATTTGTATTGCAAATAAAAATAGTGATTTTGCACGGTCTAAGAACATTAATAATTTGTAAAGCATATATAGTATAAAATTAAAGTTTTAGAATTTATTTTCAAGATGAATACGCTGATAGTGGTGATCTAGATTAAAAATTATTAGTACTCTAGTTTGTTTTCCTCACAATGTCAGTATCTATGAAATGAGTTTTTATATTTTATCTTACTACAACGTAATTGTGGGAATTTTGGGTTACATATTGGCAAAGCGATATGATACTACATAATATATCTGAAAAGATCGAGTGGTATTGTGCGAGAGATGAGATATTTCATCAGTATAATAATACACAATCAAATTTTAAAATAATTCATACTTATATTAACATTATAAATGTGAAAGTGTGTTTGTTTGTCCTTCTCTCACGTCGAAACAGGGTTACGGATTGGGGTAATTTTTTGTGTGGAGATACTCGTAGTTGGAGAGCTAGAGAGTAATATACGCTACTTTCTACCGCGAGAGATAATTTCATTCCCACGGGAAAACACGTTCTTAAACAACCTACAGGAACTCATCGTACCTACATACATACCTATGTATTGTATACATATAATATTATATAGTCTATCTATTCCTTGCTAACCGTTAAAACGTATTTTAAAAAGTTCTATCAAATTAAGATTACGTATAGTTTTTATATATCATACTAGCGACTCACCCTCGCTTCGCTCGGGTTCGTCACCGTGCAAACTTTCGTCCCCATTCTCACCCCCTTAAGGGATTATTTCCGGGATAAAAACTATTTCACTCACTACTTCTCTAAGCAATGAGATTTTAAAAAATCTTATTTTAGTAAAAAAAAAATCTTTTATTTTCTTCTATACAAATCTTCCTGACAACAAACACAAAAAAAAATTGTCCAATTTAGTGAAGTCGATCGGAAGTAATGCGCGTACATACATTTCGATGGTTCATTTTTATTTATATAGATTTATGCAATTACAGGAGACAATGAACCCGAAGGACATAATGACGGACGCGTTCCATAACTTCCACCCCCAGTACCAGCAGTATACGCAGTACAGCTCCGGTGAGTGAATGTGTTGTGTATTGCATGACGCCGCCTGCTCTCACTCTTGTTTGCGTGTCATTCGATGTAAGCGCCATGCGATAGATGTATATGGATATGCCTTAGCTGTGTCGTTTGTTTATATAGCTATGGATTTTTATATTTATTATTTATACTAGTGACCTCGATCCGCTCGGATGTCCTGGAAGAGATTTTATTCGATTTATATCACAAATATCATACTGGTAAATTATTTTTGCAATATGTTTATTAATTGTACATATGAAGGTGAAAACTGTATGCAAATCCATACAGTAGTTTTTGAGATTAGGTAGAACAAAAACAAACTAATCTTTTATTTATAATTTATAGAGAAGAGAAGACACGTGTCATTTTTTTGATTTGTTAACGTCATTAATGGATTAATTCTTTTTCAATTATCTTGAATGGAGAAAATTCAGTTGTTGTTAATATCATATTTAACGCAATGGAATTATAATATAGATTAAAACTAATAAATCAGTAAAAATATTTTTGAAACCTATCAACAAATGACTGAACGATCGAAATTTAATTAATTAAATTAAATTTCGGTCGTTCAGATCATGTGATGTCACGAAATTATCCTTACAAGTGCAACATTAAAATTTCATAACTCTTTCATTTATTGAGTTAGTCTAATAATTCTTTTATATTTAATTAATTTTTTTATAATTAATACATTAAAAAAATTGGAAACTTCTCCATTGTTTAAATATTTAATATAGAAAAAAATGTGAATTGAAAAAATTAAGTATAATAACAAAATAATGTTTTTAGAAGTTAGTAACAAGAGGAAGGGTTACTTATTGATTACTAGCTATCACTGGAGTGACAACTCACCAAGAATATTAATAAATAGTACTAGTTTTCTTTACCAAGTCGTAATTACATGCAACATGTCATGTCCATATATATCTGTCTAGTGTGAAATGAATGAATGATTGAAGGAATCTTAACAATTTATTTGGCTTGCCATCTGAATCATCTAATTATTGAATGAATGGATTTCTATTTAGAAACATACACGTACATGATTTTTTTTATTATCTTTTACCTATACATTTGCTAAGTAGATGAGTAATAACTAATATATTTTATTGAATTAAATAATATAGTCCGGTCAATTTAGACATTCGAAGTTACATAAAGTCCCAACAAGCTGAATTTCTGTAACATTGTTCAAAATATAATTATAAACAATGTCTAGAAGTTCCCCGTCATTCCCCTGTAAGGAAAAAAATTTATTCAAGGTCAAAGGTCAAAAAAATGAGTTTTTCGCGATTTTCAGCAAAACGGTAAGTTTTATCATAAAAGTACCTCAGACAAAAATTGTAGATCATAAAATTATCTATAAAAAATGTATCAATACTTTTTTTCTTACGAGCCACCGTTTCTGAGATATAACGATTTAAAAAGTTATAAAATTTGTTATCGTCATAATATGCACACGTTTCCACGCCACCTATGAGGTAGTAAACTTAGCGCGCTTTTTTAACGTGGTTTCCCCAGTAGGCCTACTCCACGGGTCAGTTGTGATCCTGTTTAATGTAAAACTATTGCAAAATAACGGAAATTTTCAAAGATTGGGAAAGATAAAAGCGATGTAAATTAAAAAAAAGTGTTGAAGTTTATTCGTCTTATTCGTAAGTTTCAAATTCTTGTTCTTCTTCTTGATCTTCTTCTTATTCTTCTTCTCCTGCTTCTTCTTCATCTTCATTTTGGATGCAAGTAAATTGCGTCAACAGTGATGTATCGCATGATACTTCGTCGGAGTCAACTATTGTTTGTGATTCAATATTAGAGCACGACCGGCCTTGACAATTTGTGCATGCCAAAGAACAAGACAGTCCGACTTTTTTGCAACCACATTTAGCACTGCATCCCTTTTTGCAGTTGCAAAAAATAGTGTTCAGCAGTTTTTCCGGCGCAGGTGGAAGTAAAGTTTGAACTGGCTCTAATATATTGTTGACCAACTTCCAACACCAGTCTGTAGGGTCTAGCTGATAACCAAGCCACACTTGAACTTGGTAATATACTCGAAGAAGATGTTGGTAAGCAGCAACTGAGGTTGGAGGAAGACAAGCTAATTGAACTTGTTTTTTATTTTTAGTATTTTTAACGAAATATGCATATCGATGCTTATCTAAACAGGTAGTTTTTTTAGGAGCTCCGTACATAGAAAGAAGAAAGCGGATGCCGTTGGTAATAACTTCTTGTTGAGTTGAATTACTCTTTTTAAAAACTTCAGCACATTGAATTAAATCTTGTTTTTCAAACATTTTGAAAAATGCTGTTTTACCCCTCCTGTAAAATGCAGATGTCGTATCACAGCCAGTTATTGCGTGTAAAAATAGTACATGATCTTTACACTTTACAAAAGTAAATAAACTTTTTGATGAATATATATCTGATTGATGCTGAGCTTTTCCTGGTTTAAAACTTATGTATATTTTATATTGTAAGTATAAGTTACAATGACCGATAGAAAAATATTTAAACATTTAATATATATATATATATATATATATATATATATATATATATATACATATATATATTTTTACATATATATATATTATATAAAATATAACAACTCTAGATGTATATACGTGGCGTACTCATGCATATTATGACGATAACAACTTTTATAACTTTTTGAATCGTTATATCTCAGAAACGGTGGCTCGTAAAAAAAAAGTATTGATTCATTTTTTATAGATAATTTTATGATCTACAATTTTTGTCTGAGGTACTTTTATGATAAAACTTACCGTTTTGCAGAAAATCGCGAAAAACTCATTTTTTTGACCTTTGACCTTGAATAAAATTTTTTCCTTACAGGGGAATGATGGGGAACTTCTAGACATTGTTTATAATTATATTATGAATAATTTCACAGAAATTCAGCTTGTTGGGACTTTATGTAACTTCACTCTCATTTTTGGTCTAAATTGACCGGACTAATAGCTATCTTTGTAGGTACGGATTTATTAGGAATATTTTATATCTTTTATTACATATTTTCTAGTAGTATAAAGTTGGCATGTCTTTTTATGATTCGTAACGTTTATGAAGATAGATACAGGTATTGTTATTTTTTTGGTTTTATTTTCTTTCAGATGTTACTTCTCACCTGCCTTATGAGAAACTATAAGCTCTGCCATAGCTGTGCTCTGCATGAAGTGCATTGCTGTCTGTCTGTCCATTGTATACATAATAAATAATAATATAATTCCCATTATGATTATGTAACCTGTCACTATTTCAACACCAAAAAAAAAATTGATAAAAAAAAGGTTGTTAGTGGTGACAAGTTATATTTTCTCGCCGAGCATGGAAACACCATTAAGTATTAACATTCATTGAATGACCTCTTAATTTTAACATCAATTATTAAAAAATACATATTTTTCTATTATTGTATACACTAGAGGGTCATTTTTTAGATAATTGGGTCCACAAAATATCATATTTGCCTTGCCTTATATATTTCATTGAAATGTCATGCTTTAAAAAATTCAAAGGTATTTTTATAATGAAAATGACATTATATGCATTTTTATGATTGTAACTGTTCTACATTGATCATTTAAAATGTAGTGATTTCGGTGCTCGGTCAAGAAGTCTCTTAAGTAAGTTTTATTTTAGTTAATACGTTTTTTTTATATCTCGTTGAGGTATTTGGCTAGTCCGATACGTCGCGACAGTTGGTTCCACACATAACTTTATTTCTGTTGTATAACATTATATTCTAATAAATAAAAGCGCTTTTAAATAATGCTTTCAAAAAAAAATATAAATAAGTGTGGGGCTGCCTCTGTGTTTAAAAAATATTCGTTATAAGGAACTATAGATATTAAAAATATTTTTCTTTGATTCATATAAATAATCGGTAATCATTAAGTTCGGACTAATCATTGCCATTATAATTCAGTCGTACTTTTTATTTTGTACTTAAAGCTTTCTATATATTATTATTGTGTTAGACTTGTGTAGTGTGTAAATGTTTATTTTTCTGTGATTTTATTTTTTCTTTTCTTTTGTATAATTTTTGTTAATTATCCTTTAGTTAGAGGATTTAATCCGTTAGAAAGCTAGGCTTGCTTCGGTCGTAAACGAAAATGAAATTTGAATACAGGATTAGTTTTTTCATTTAGTATAGTTTTTTTTAGATTTGGTATAAAACGGTAAGTCAAAATAGAACAGCTTGAGTTTTGCCTGACCAAAGAAATAATATATAAAATGAAGAAAGAAAGGAACAGCCAGGCAAAAATGTTAATATTTGAGCTTTGTATCTATATGCCTTATAATTGTAAATGTTCTGTTTTTATCTATTTAAAGTTTAAATCTAAAAATAAATTTAAGTTTATCAATTTTGTGAAAATTTGAGATTGCTATAATATGTTAATGATATTGTCTCTTTAGTGATTAGGTTTAAGCAAACAATAATTTTCATACCAGCTGTAGAGTTTAAAATCTTTGTATATGGCGTCTCACTAATAAACGATTCTACCTAATTTTGTAGATTTTATTTTAAATGTCAATATTGGATTTTAGGAAACTGCACTGAACAAGGTGAGTGAATGAGTCGTCTATAAGCTTTTTATATTTGGTTGCTAGCATGTTGCTATGAGTGTATTAGCACTAAAGTTACTACTGTGGCTGCTCTTCATTAATGGCATTTATTATTTATTTAATATGCACATATTTATAATTTTATTTCATAATATCATTAACGAATAACGTCATAATAAAATGTAACATCCAAAACTCCATGACAATGGTTATTAGTGGCATTTTACTTATGTTAGTAAATTTCCTAAAACATTGCAACACACAAAGGAGGATTCCTTTTGGCGCAGTTGGGCAAAAATGTGATACAATTTAATACTAATTTTGTACTTTTCTATTTAATGTGTGCTTAGAGAAAAAAAAATGATTTAATAAATTTCCTGTTTTAAAAAGATTTTACTAAGTACGTAGGATGCATTTTAAATTTTGACTAAAAAGCTCTCAAAATCGCTCTTCTAATTCCACCATGAGTATGATTTTTTTTGAAATTCATATAGCACCTTTACCATTAAGGTTATTCACAACTTATTCATTAAAAAGAATTATGAAAAACTATTCTCAATTAGTAACAACACAAACAACCTACAGCCGCACATAACATAACATTTATTGGCTGTAAAAAAGTTGAAAACCGTCAAGTACCTTACCAGACTTAAGAAACATGTTGGTGCCATTAATTACTTCGAAAGCGCGGAAAATAGTTTAATAAGTAATAACACAATAGATTGATGTCATATCAGTTTTATTTTGAAATTGTATAATAACTACGTGTTTATAGGTACATAGATGAATACAGTAGTACTTTTCATCATATGATCATACTCATATTTACATACCTACATAACTAAAAATACTAGAACTAAGTTTGATCATGTCAAACTAAAACCTTTCATTGCAAAACACCGCACACCTACAGCAATATGTAAAAGTTCAGCACAGTAGGTAGGTACTCCACGAGTAAGCAATTGATTTTATGACTAAAAATATATTAATTTCACACTAAGTCACTTGAAAATACTTACTCAAATTAATTCTTACAAACATGCACTTTTTCCCATATTTTTGTTGTTAAAAGTTACATTATTTTCTATTGTCTAAAATGTTTTTGAAATGTAGTGATGCGTGGGGCTGGCATCGGCACTCGAGGGTCGGAGGAAGGAGCAGCGTTGGCGCCTCGGCCGCCGCCGCAGCGAGTGGCCACTATCAGCCACGCCACTAATTATCATGAAAAAACTACACTTCTAAGCTCTGACGACGAATTTCAATGAACGGATTTTAGCAACAATTTCACCACCTTGACAAAACGAGACGTCAATTTTTGGCGCTTTAATAAAGAATCAGTTGCACCAACATGACCATAGGTTTGATGAATGAACATAATTTTTTAATGAAAATGAAATTAATGGATGATTCATTATTTCTAATAATTTAATTTAAGCGCATTTTTATCTGTAAATTAATTGACTCAAAATATTTCCCCTGGCCATCACAGGTGATATTTTTTAAACGTTCCTATACCTTCTTACCAAAATTATAGATACTTAATTCCGAATGATTGAATCGGACCATTTTATATATTATGAGAAAATAAGATCTTCCAAAACGTTTGGTCAGTAAAATTAAATAAAAAGGAATTCGAATTTTGACTCCTGACGACTATGGCGCGCTATGGATGCTGTGTATAGTATTTTTAAGAAGAAGCAGCTTGTAATTTTATTAACATCTAAACAGTTGTTAACAGATATTGTAATAAATAATGGTAATTCAACAAAAAAATGATGTCGCCTTTTTATCTTGCACTTGATCATAAAAATAGTTCGATAATATAGTTTCATAGTGTATTTACTATTTACAATGATTAAATATTAAATGTATCTTTAATGTATTTAATTAAATATGTTATAAGAGAAAAATATTCATGAAATTTTCAATTATTTTAAACTAGTAATTCGTTAATTGTTTTACAAATATGATTTTAATAACTTAAAAAACCGAAAATAATATTAAGTGCATTTTTATTTTATGTAAACTGTTGCTTTATAAGTTAAACCTTTGGTAACATTTAAAAGCTTAAAGTAATGAATCTGTATAAAAATAGCCACTGCCTTAAATCGGAGTTCTAACTTCTAATAATTGTATATTATAAAGATGTAGATAGAACATTACAATACGTAGTACCTACCCAGCTAGTAAGAGCTGACGCTTATGCGAGCCCATAAGATCAACTCTGTGCAATTTAAAGTGCATTTCAGGCACACTTAGTGAAGCATAAAGTTTTGTACATATTAATAGAATTCAGATAAATTTATAGGACCATTTCTTCACTTAACGTTTTATAGATAGCTAATTATGATATTTGTCTCAACGTGAGGCCCGCTTTAATGACAAAACTGCATTGCTTCGCCGTCCAATGAAATTTTTATGCACTTCAATAATATCTTAAATAGGTTTAAAATATGTATTAACCGATTTGAATCATCTATTTTCTTTTTAACAAGAGTAAGGAAATAACAATATAACTTGACTATGTTAAATATTTTATTAGGGAGTTTATCTTATATTTTTGAGCATTTAAATTTATGATGATTAATGTAATTCGTACTGTAAAATTGATGAAAATAAGTAAAAGTGCATGAAAACATAAACACGAGGTCAGCCTGTACAAAGTTTGGTAAAATAATCGTTTACTTTACAAAAACAATAAATAAGTTTATAAATTACTATGTGAATAGGTCTATCTATAAATTAAACAATTCAAATTTTTGAAGAGTTTGCTAACACGAACAGAAGCACGCAAAATAAAGTAAGATGTTAAATTGATCGTATGGTTTTATAAACTAACATTAAATATATTTATATTATAAACGTAAATTAGATAAGTATCTAATGTACCTATGTATATTTTAAATTAAGAGTGTTTTATCGAAAGAAAGTAATATGTAAATAGTTTTTCATTTGTTACTATACATATTCGTTGTTTTTAGTGGTACTCTTGTTTTGTTTTATTTTATAGAACTTTACGTTGAAGTAGAAGCTGTACGTAGAGCGTCTATAATGTAGGTACTTATATGGCATTATATAATAATTGTCAATTAACTTAACCCTTGACTGTAACACCAAAAGGGAGCTTATTCGACAATTAATGTAACATTTTGCATAAAATTGCCCATAATTTTGTAGTTCTTAAGAATTTTTTTGTTCATTCTCAATTATAAATGAAATTATTTTTATAACAAAAATAGAGGGGGAAAGAAATAGACCAGAACCATTGTTGAAAGAGAATATAAACAAATTAATGTTAGATATATAATTGAAATGTTTTAGCTCCAAGTTTTTAAAATTATAAATACATAATAACATTGAAATAAAAATGTTGTTTAATTTTATAACATTTATCCTAAGAATTATCTTCCTATAAATTCAGATAGTAAAAAGGTAAAAAAATAACGCTCGAATAGGGATATGCGTGTGACTTAAATAGAGGTGATTTTTTTAATAATCTTTATTGCTTTAGAATTTTGCCTATGTCAGTATTTTTTAACAGATTAACTGTCCGCAAAATAGACACAATAGCTAAACAATCGAAATGTTCATATGTGACTCATGGGACAGGGAAACGGTTAATAAAATTTCTTTTTGATTAATATAATAATTATTAAAAAGTGCGATCATAGGTGGGAAATTCAAAGTAGTTGAAACGCACGCTAGTAGTCAGACCGAATATGACGTCAAAATATTATCATAAGATAGCGGTTTTGTCGCTACAGAGGCATTTTTCTGTGTATATGTATAATATGACGTCACGCCAAGCTTGTTAAATGGCGGGCATTTAAAGCATCCATATCGATATGATATTTAACAAAAAATTTGATATACTAAATTTTAGTTTTTTGAAGCTGGATATATTTTTACAGTTAGGTATTTAACTATGTTAGCTATTGTATAAAAGATTAAAAAAAATCATGTATAATAGTGATATTGTGGACGTGTCAACCAGCCTATTTAGTGGGGAACAGATTTCCTAACGGCAAGCCAAAAAACTAACTTACGATTAATAAATATATTTACTATAAAAGATTATAAAATAATTAGGTAAGTAGAACTTTTACTGTTAAATAAGCAGCACTGGCAAATGCAGCTATAGTGAGTTCCGGAAACATGAATTTAAACAAGAGAGGAAGTATTTTTTTCGACATCTGTTAAACGATACATTTTAACTTATACATATTTGTGGGTTACTTCATGAGCCCTCATAATTATCCTTATACGGTGTACCTACTAAATTTGAACTCATTAATTGAAATTAAATAATTGGATATTGAATACTTTTTTCAATCAACTTAAATATGTATGTTTTGCGCGAATTGTACCCACGACCTCAGACTAAGTAATCAGTACTCGACAGCAGTCTGAGAGCTTCACATCATCGCCGTTTATATTTAAAATATCTAACTTTAAGTCTATAGTAAGTATCGGCTTACATTACATTTTCAATTTAAACATACTACACATATATTAGTGTTCAAAAAGTTTTACCATAAAACAAATAGTAGGGGATGCTGATTTATGTGGTGGACACCTCACTCTTTTTCCAGGCGAAATATACTTTTTAAATAATAAAACTTATTAACAAACACGACCCAGGAGGGTTGTCACCAAAATTTGCTCCGGGCTAAAAAAAAATTAATTGATTTTTTATTTTTTAAAAGTACAAGAACTCTTTTCCTGTGACAGCTTATGTAGTATCAAAAAAAGACAAAAAAAAACAAAAGAAAGTAGAAAATACCATCATACAGTTGGCGGCCTTTTTCGAATCTACATTACCTGACATCTTAGTACAAACAAGTAAATTGAAGTAGGTAGTTAATTGCTCGAATCGGATCGTATTTTCCGGAACCAACCACGTACCAAAATGTAGGCGCATTATTTTATTACAAATTGAATGATATAGGGTGATTATACCAAAATGTCTCCAGATTAGAGGTTTTTTAATTAAAAATAGCTCGGAACAAATTTTTGCTGACTTAACCCCCCTGAGTCGTGTTTTCTAATGTTACTTTAAAAATACTTAATTTCGTCTGGAAAAACTAAAAATTATGTACATTTAAGTTCATTTATATAAAATACTTCTAAAGAATAAACAATACAAGGTTTTAATAAAACACATAATAGTATTAAATTTTATATTAAAAATATATACAGGTACAATTTATTCGTTATTTGAATCGTAATACAATAGGTACTTTTTATTGCTTCCATGTGATATAATACCGAAGCTCAACAAAACAGCTACACTATTATTACAGTAAAATTTGACTTTTGATTGAATGATATGAAAATCATTTCGACTTTTAACTTTTGTAACTTCTTTTATATTTTATATATCAACTATAGGTATAATAACAAAAACAAAATATGTAACAACCCCTTAATATGTCCAGCGGGCACTTAGCTGTATATTCTATAAACGGACAAAAATAGTGCTCTTAAATATTTATCAAAATATTGTTGCTTCTGATAGTGAACCTAATCTAAAAAAAATCTGTTTACATGAAGTTTGTTAAGTTTTAGCTTCTGAAATAAAAAGAAGAATTGAATTAAATGTAGGTAGTTTTCAATATAAAAAAAGGAAAATAATTATTATAGTAATACAAAATTATAACATATAATTAAAATTAGATTACAGAGATTTATTAAAATAATAAAATAATTTATCTAATCTTATATAATTTTAATTACAAGTTACGTAAATATGTACAAATATTTAAAATTTATTAATAGTGAAGCTACAGTGGCAGTTTCACAGAAAGAAATATATCTAGTCACACTACGTTGCCACCGCGCTAAAGGCATCTAAATCACAATGTCTAGTCGGCTAAGCCCTAGTGAGAGGGAAGAGATATGCAAAAATTCATAACTTATACGTTGATCACTGAAAGAGATCAAAAATTTATAGTAAATCACCATATCGTGCGTTTTCTTCAACAAATATAACAAAATGAACGGATTTCTTTTTCGTTTTGAGCAAAGATTAAGATGAAGTATAGGAAAACGTCTTTGTATATTGCTCCTTGGATTCAGCACAATCTACGACATTAGTAAGAATTAAATTTACTTGTCTACAAAAACAGTAAAACTGCAATTTTAAAGACGTAGATAGAATTTTTTAAGTGATACTTAGGATAAAAAACATATGAAAAAAACCTATAACACAATCAAATATTTTCTTTAAGAGATTATTTTATATTGACATTATATTTAAAAGGGATGCTAGACATTCCTTATGAGTGTACCTATTCAATTAGACAAGGATTGTAAAGTGAGAAAGCTTAGCTATATTTTATAGTAGTAAGATAAAGATTAAGAATAAAGTTTTAAAGAGAACATTTCAAGTAACCTCAGCTTCATCATATCATATCATAAAAATCTCATTTTTTCCTATCAAAAGTCTGAACCAGCCAGACTCGATATACAAACCGCACCGACATCAATTCGGTAAGTACCTACTTACAAATGTAACATCTGCTACACGTTATCACTTAGCTTTTGTATTCGTTTTAGCATAAGAAAAAATATAATTTATAAAAAAGGTCCAATAATATAAATTAATTTAGATTTTTATAAGCCTAATTTGTGCGTACACACTGACCTATTATCTAGGTTTATAATAGATAAATTAGCTATTTTCGCAATTTATTAATATTTTCTGTAAGCGTTCAAAGCTCTCAATAAGTATCACTATGTTTTTATAGTGTAAGTCTTAATAGTCTGTTCGAACATTTAAAAGTGCAATAAAGGCATACCAAAGGGAAACTAGAAGTAACTGCGTTGCTCAAAAATAATAAATGTATTTTTTATAACTTTTACTTATGCGAAAAAGATTTAGAATCTTTTGGCCTTAGAATATTTGGAACTGCTCTACATCATTACGTCGCGTCGTCTCAGTGCTTATTTCTCCAAACGAACAATTTACCGAAAGAGCTTTTAATACAGAATTATTGACTTTTAAATATCAATTCTTTTGATATTAAATAGTAAATACACATTTTCATTTAATAAAGCCGAAATAATATGTATTAACTATACCTATATGTACCTATATAAATTTTAGTAATAAATCTTTGTTTTTAAAATAGAAGAAAAAACCTCTCTACTTTAAAGTACAATAAGTATTGCTCGTTTGAACAAATAAACACTGTAAAGTCGACGACGTTTATATGGTTGTAATTTATATTATAAGAAATATTTTTTAAGCATACATTTTAGACCATGTAACAGATGTATCTATTAAGTATCAATGTGATTCTTCATCACTTTGGTCGGGATACATATTTTATAAATAATTGGATCACATATGTTCACCGTCACATATTATATTCAACGCTTTAATATATTTTTTTCGTAATTTAACACACAGACGCTTAACTGTAACTTGAAGCTTTAAAAGCTTCTAAAAGCAACACTCCATTACAAAAGTCGATGTACACAATACACATTCAATTACATTATAACGATCCTAATTCACAATTTGACGAGCTCATCGTTCTTGGTTCTAAAGAATTTCTTTTGCGCACCATAAGTAAGGCATTTATAATGCCAAATAGGTATAAAATACCAACTCTACGTATAAATAATTAGAGTTTTCTATCAAATAGGAATCTGTGCAATCTGTAGTATTAACATTTAGTATATTTATTACTACTAATAAAATGTTAACTTCGGCTGTAAAAGTGATCGATTCCTAACAGGCTATAATTATAATACGCTTAGTTTATTCTGAACACAGCGTCATATCGGGACTCGGTGGGATGTCAACACTTAGTGGGCAATACTAGTGCCACTATTGAGATCATTCGATTATGAAAATACCACAGCCCTCATTCATAATAAACAAATTATTTATTAGTAATACCCACCAATAATTATCAAGTTTTTTACATACACCATACAAATCAAGTATTTACATATATTGCATAGAAATAACAATTAACACAATTTAAATAAAAATTAAAAAATAAAATAAAAAATATGAAACATATACCGAAGATGAACACTAAACAAAACTTATGTATATTTTAAAATATCGTAGTATTACTAACAATAATTTATCAGTATTAATCGTGTGTATCAATAATACGAATAATTCATTTCATTTAACAGCATTTAACCGCTAACAGTTAGTATGGTAATATAAAGCGGACGTCATATTATTCGTTTAGCGTGATGCGCGGACGCGCCTCGCCGCGGCGGCTGCTACGAACACCGCTGTAGCGCACGCGATCTGAAGTGTAGGAGGTATTTATTGTATACATTATAATTATGTATTTATAATTAAAACTATATCTATGTATTCAGCCCTTTTTTTTTAACGTCCCACTGCTGGGCACGGGCCTCCCTTCAATCCGAGGGGCATCAGGCCATAGTCCACCACGCTGGCCAAGTGCGGGTTGGTGGACTTCACATGTCTTTTGAAGACTTGGTACGTTCTCTCAAACATGCAGGTTTCCTCACGATGTTTTCCTTCACCGTAAGACAAGTGGTAATCATGTTAGGAATGATTCGCACATGTAAATATCAGAGGTGCGAGACCCGGGATTTGAACCCACTTCACTTGGTTTCACAACCAAAGCCTTTTTAAACTATATCTATACATATAATAAAATTCTAACTGAGAAGAATCTGTACATTAAATATTTTTTGGAAAATCTTATTGACATAGACATTATTATCGATACAAAGGCAAAATCTATAGTTTTTAAAATTTTTGTCTGTCTGTCTGTCTATCTGTCTGTCTGCCTGTCTGTTACCGCATCACGAGAAAACCACTGGACAGATTTTGATGAAATTTGGTATGATAATAGCTGGTCATCCGGGTCAACATATAGGATACTTTTTACCGCGGAAAAATATCTCATTTCTGAGAAAAAATACAAAAACTGCAATGTAAGAGTATACTAATATGTAAAACTTAAGAATTTATTTTTTGGCCATCTGAACGCGGGCGGAGCCGCGGGCAATGCTAGTCTAACATAAAATATTAATAATTATGTTGTTGGGACATTAACACACAACGCCATCTAGTTCCATGGTAAGCTACGAGGCTTGTGTTATGGATACCAGATAGTTGACACTACATATATATAACTTTAAATAAATACATAATATAAATACCCATGACTGAAGTACAAACATCCGTGTTCATCACACAAATGAATGCCCCCAACGAGACTCGAACCCGCGACCGCTGGCACAGCAAGTAGGGTCACTACAAACTGAGCCAAACGTGTCGTCAATAATAATAAAAATATATTATATGTATAATCTGTGTTCAAATAGGAAAACGTAAAGAAAATGTCGATTGATTTTATATTGCGTTCTTCACTAAATATAATATCCATGGAAAGTATAGTTATTGAATACTTAATATTTAAGAACAGTTGTTAATTATTCATTCATTTCTTAGTAATACATTGCAGTCTGTATTTCATCCTGAAAGTTCAAAATTAATTACCTTTTTACTAATTACTATAAAAAGTAGGTTATAAATTATTACCTGCCACTGGAATGGCAATAAATGTCATGCTTATACTTATTTATTAATAAAATTTCTAAATTAAACTGTTATTTAGCCTTTGAAATTAATTTCACATCAAATATAAAATATAAAAAATATGAAACAGTAAAATTAGGTCTAAAAATATTACTTATTAATTAAGAAGATCTAAGGAAAACTAGCGATCTACGTGGATACCAAGACATTCAAAATCATTACCGTTATTTTTTTAATTTAGAATTATCTTGCTACTGACCTAAATTTAAATTTAATCTTAAAAGTATATCTAATATCTATGTAGCTTCAATAAACAATATAAAATAACATTCCATAATATAAATGGGGTTACACACTCGAACTAGGCACTCGACCAGACCTCTCACCTCGGCGACAAGAAGCTGCCTTTTACAGGGAGACTCTTTACTATAACAATGCTTCTTTGTCACTCGTACAAAGAAAACCATGAATAACAAAATCAATTATTAAGAAATTTTAAGATCAAAAAGTCATTAAAAGTAATAAATCCCCGTGCCTTATGACTACAATAGGAAATAGATATGAAAAATAACAATTGAATAAAAATTTCAGCTATGACATGATAAAAAATATATTAAATAAAAACACAATAATTTTAATCGGGCAAGCTCCACTCCAGTGAATGTGAAACAAACAATAAACAAAGAAGAATCAAGAATGTAACCTTGTGCGGGCGACACTGCAGACAACGTGACGCGATCACAATGATTCGGGGTCCCAGTTCACTGTAGGTATGACCCATGCACAACTGCCTCTTGAAATAAAAGTAACACAAAACAAATATGAAATGGTTTACACAATGGCTTTTCAATTTGAAATAAGTGGAATGAAAATGAGTTGTGTTCACCCTGTAATGCGCAATGTTTTTAAAATTCACACAATATCAGATTGTACAGATTAAGTTATTGTTTTTTATGATAGTTTACATTTATTTTCAATATTTTTTTTATAAATTTAACATTTGATTTTAGTGGATTTCGATCCACTAGTAGGTAGCGATACAAGCATCGGGTACAAGCTAGAATGCGAAAGGTGAAATTCAACTAAAGTAGTGGAAGTATAAATAGCATTAAAAAAAATAGATAATTTAGGATCTTGACTAAGTGTTGTTCAATTTCAAATAATAATTGAGAATTAACATAATATGTAATATAATTCATTCATCACATTCACACATCGTTGTATAGTGTTTTATAAATATCTGAAAGATATAAACTACAAAGTTAAAATGTTATATAAATATTGACTGAAAAAAGTTAGATTCTAAGATATAATTTATTAATGTTCAGTTATCCATATCCTCATCTCATAATGGAAGCTTATGAAAGGCTGCAAAATCGCCGGGTTTTCAAATAAGATTTCTCCTGTCTATTTATTTTCTTGATAAAAGGAAATTGAATTCCTACTCGTGTATATTTTTCATATTTCAATATTCATTTCTACTGAAACACTCTTGTAACTTGAATAACCAAGTTAGGATCGAAATTTTATGTTAGATTAATAATTTAGGTTAGAGTGATAATTTAGGTTAATGTTGAAACTACTTGAAATTTATTAACAATCAGCGTAAAAAAAAACTTTCTTCGGTCCAAAAATCTGTTGAGCCGTTGAATCATGTAGATGTACCAACATATTCACAAACATGACGAACAAGTATGAACTGCCTCGTTACTCTAGTGGCTAAAATATACTGCTGCAGATCCGGAGGTCCTGGGTTGGACTTCCGGCTCGGGCCATGTTTAACTATTGAGTTTTTCTATTAAGAAATTCTAAGTAGCAGCCAGGACGGCTTTACATGCTCTTCAAAGCACGGGTGCGTAACTCTGTCAATGTCTCTAACATTGGCGGTGTTACACCCCCGTGTCTCGAAGAGTACGTAAAGCCGTCGGTCTTGTACCTTGACTCTTATCGGTCGTGTTGTAGTGTCGTCCTATTGGACTTTAAAAGTGGAAAGGAATACAGAGTGCACGTTGTGCCTGCGCGTAAACTTGTTGGTGCACTATAATATCTCCGGCTAGTCTCATTGTCAATGAAATTGGCCGCCGTGGCCGAAATGTCAAGAGGACATTATTATTATTATGATTTGATGAAAACAATTCGAAGTAATGAATTTAAATACTGGTGCATGTCTAACTGTAGTTATTTCGTTAAAAATATTGTTAGCACACAGAGACAGAAGTGCAGCACTTCAAAATTTTCCTTAATTTTGCAATTTTTAATTTGGTGTATGTAAATTAACAATAACGGGTATTCGTTAATAATTCTAATTAATTGCATTAACTGTAACAAATACATTCCAAATAACCAACTAATTTTAGGTATTCTCGCTCGCCCTTCAGTTACCTACTGACCCGTCGTTGTGTGGGTTAATCACAATTACCTTTGGCTTGTATTTACACACTCGTTTTTCGGTTTAACGACCAGCGAAATTGGTTCAACGATTTGAAATCGGAATAGGCAAATATTAAGTGACTCACCTACAAAGCGTTTTAAATATAATTTTTTTTTTACGCTCGAATGCTTCGAAAGCATTCGAAACGTCGGGGACCGAAAATCAAAATAAATCCGCGAAATAATTCCGAAAAGATAGTTTTATTTAAAATGCCAAATATTTGCATAAATCTTAGAAAATATTATATATTTTATTCATAATATGAAACATATTATGTGTATAATATGAAAATAACCATCAATCACCATTCTTCAACTTTCTTAACCAATCAAGTCTTTTCAAGACTTAAGTTTTAGAACTTTATTTCGTTGCTTTTGATTAACTGAAAATAGAAAACAACTAAAAAATATATTATCCTGCTCCCGTTACTACTTCATTGTATACTAACAACTTACCCTAGCTTCGCTCTGGTGCGTCCCTATGAGTCACTTAGTTACTCCTTTTATTGTTTTTTCAAATCGTGTAGGCTGCGCACGCCGATAAAATAACTCAAACTAACGCCAGTTTTTTTCCGACAATTAAGGTTTTTATGATTTCCGTTAGTAAACACATTTTTATCGCAATAAGGTAATGTTACTTTCCATTAGTGAAAGAAATTTCAGATTTGGATCAGTAGTTTTAGAAATTACCGCCTATATCCAAACTTACAAGCTTTACCTCTTTATAATATTGATGGAGATACTAGATAACTTAAATATTAGACTTGATGTGTACTGATTAAATTATAACAATATATTACCTATGTGGCGCGCGATGAGGTGAGCCAGGCGGTGAGGACGAGGGAGACAGAGCGGGGGTCGCTGGAGCAGAGGCAGCTCGTCTTCTAGAATATTCTGATCCTCCTACTGCCATGGCTGAACCGCCTCCGCCAGGGTCAGTGACCCGTGTCACTGACAGACCTGACGATGACCTCGTCGGTCGGGATGGAACTAGTCACATTACATATATACAGATTAGTATGCTTTTTATTGCAATTTTTTAGAAAAATGAGTTATGATTGTATTTTTTCTAGAATTCATTTATAATATACCTCCAGTATAACTATAAAGCCCGGCCGGAGAAGACCGTGGGCGATAGCCAGATGCAGTGGACGTTGTGGATAGGGTGGAAGGTGATCTCTTCATCCCGGCGGAGTCACCGACGCTTGACGTTGTGGACGGCCTTCGCGGTCGCGGTTGTCGCTTCGAACCTGTTCTGCATACTCCTACGAATAAGTTTCGTATTATTACTATGACTCATAGTAGTTTAAAAAGATTAGGGTATCTATTGCAAACTGTGAAAAAACCAAACGCATTAGTTTTCGTGACTACCATAAAGCTACCTATCTAAATGATTTATTTTCTTCATTATTAATTTTCAGTGCGTTCGATAAATAGAAATATGTGATAATATTTAAAAAGGATGATAAAAGATGAAGTAGCGTTTAAAGCAAAATAATAAAATACATAAAAAGCTTGCCTAGTGAATAAATTCTTTTATATACAAGTAAAAATATGTATACAGCAGATTTATATTTTAGTTATAAGCCTATGTATATATATTAGTGTTCACATAATACCTAATGCAAATATTCGTGATATTCTATAATCTCAACAATCTATTGCACACAAGGAAGTGTAACAATTTGATAATTGATAAGTACCAAAATTTAGATGATCATTTTTTTAACAGCTAAATGTGTAGAGTGCTTAAAACGGTCAATTAAATTAAAGTTTTAAAAACATATTTACCGTTTGTATTGGAAGGTTCGAATTAAACTATTAGAAGAAGTAGTAGTGGAAGTCGAAGTATAGATCTTGCGAACTTTATTAGAATTCTCTAGGAACGCTAACTTATCGTCGGAACGGTTTAGACTTTATCCCTTTCAATCGTAACCTTGTAAGTGAAATTGTCAATATTACGTAGCAAGTCTGTTGAGATTTGTAACAGATTATTTTCTTGAAATTTTTGTGCGAATATAACATTATATTAACATTTATCATATAAATAATATTTCAGTGCTTAGATAATACATACAGAGGTCATAAATGTACCTCTATTGTTAATTGGTACAATTAGATAATAATTATTTGTAGGTAGGTACAGTGAAGAGCAATATGTTTAAGAGTAATGATTTTAAAACAAATAGATAAATCATCATAGGTTTTATATAAAAAAAAATTAAAAGGATTCGAAGAAGAAAAAGTAAAACGTACAAATTAATTACTTATCTTATAATTCACTACAAAATTATTAAAGAATAAAGCAATAACTCGCTAATTATCCCAGTAGGTACAATATTAATCTATAAAGAATTATTTTCTTATATAATATGAGGAAAAGTCAAACTTACAAATACGTGGATTGGAAGTCAAAATAATTGGTCATGGGATTTAGATTAGGATAATTGTAACTACAATTATTTATACAATTTCATCAATTCCATAAACTTATAATAGACAATAATAGACTGTTGTTGTCAACAATTAATACATTAATGATCAACAACTTGTTGATCGTTAATGTTTATTTTTAAATTATAGCCGAATTAATTGCAAAGACTTGTTTGTAAAAATTATTTAGAACAACGTAATTCTTCTAGTTCGAGATTCTTTATATTAAATAATAAATACCACTAAAACCAGATGTTATATTAACGAGAAGTTGAGGCAAAAACATTGTAATTTTTGTATGATGTGTGATGAATATTTTATTTAACATGTATTTACTTATTTAAATTTTCGCGTTTATCAGCAGTCAACATAGAGTTTTTGAGTATGTTTACGGCTCTACCCTTCTCAAATAACAATAGTTATGTTATTCATACGTGTACACTAGGTATAATATAGTAAAAAATATCGTCCATAATGGAAGATCCCATTGATAGCCTTTTTAAAAGCATTGGTCATTACATTAATTGTTCCTTGAATCACGAAAAATGTAATATATTTCATATTATAACATAAATACATTATATCCTTTTTACTAGATTCCAAACCACAACACTATGAAAGATCATTAAAAAGATTTACGTATAAGTTATACAAGATATAGGAAGAGGTAACTATACGAATCACGCCTTAACGACTTCAGCTGAACTAACGGTTAACAATTTTCTTATATTTTAATACCTATTTCTATTTATCACACTTTTTTCTACTTCTCCTAAATTTTTAATAAAATCATGTTGTATTGGTACGATCATAGAAGACACTGTTGTTATGTGCCTAATAATACCTAGATATAATAATTAGAATTTTAACAATATTCGATTTCTTATCAACTATATCAAAACTCAGTCATAGAGTTTTTAGAGAATAAAGTAAACAACTTGCAAACGAAACAAAATCAAATTGCAATACGGGATAACTAAATGCTAATATCCATCTATTGTATTACGTACCCGTGGGGCACTGTCTGCCCATTGCACACTTCCCTTCACAAATTGTCCTTTGGTTGAGCATAGTTTGATAGGAATCCAGCATCACACGGCATTCTGCGAGGTCACTGTCTGCTAAAGCCAAAGATGGGTACCGCTCTTTAAGACGTCTTCGTTCCTGTGCGAATATGTATTATGTATATTTTTAATTATTGTTCGACAGAGATTGCACTTTTTACGAGTAAAAGTGAAATTTTAGTTTTTACTCTTTAAGTTCTGCCTCTCAAGTCAAAATTAATCTATTAGATTCTACATTCAATAACCACGCCGTCAATTCAGTACCTATAGCTATTTCTTGGCAATATCAACTCAAGTGGTGACGCGCTCACTTCATGCGTGAATTATTTCTAACATGATTACCACTGGCCATAATGTTAATAATTTGTATCGAATATAAATTAAATTGTTAATATTTTATAAAATTTTAACAATTCATAATATAAAATATTTACTGAAGAACGATAAAAATAAATAGATATATAGAACAAACATTATACATACATCTTTCTATAATTTAATCGATGTATAAAAACGTATATGACTTTTACACAAAATATGTAGGTGGCTACTAGTGATTACTTTTGTAGGGTCGCATCGAATATCGTTGAAATTAATGGACGACACTGATGTACATATAAAATTCAGTCGGGATACACTAAATTAACGTGCGTGTACACATCTAATAAAGTTTTATTGCCTATAAACTATAACAGCCAATAGTAATAATCCATTCGTATTGATAAGACGTTTATGTAAATTGAATGACATTTTATAGATAGCAGGAATAGCTAAAAAGTTGTAGTAGTATAAGTAGAAAAAATCAAGCCTACAGAACGAAAATATTTTTGTTCAGTTTCACAAAGAGATATCGTAATCTATTGTGAAAATTCAATTTTTCCGAAAGCACGTCTCATCAAATATGCCTACAGAACCGCAGTATTACATAACGCTGATGTAATTAGAATGAAAATGAATGGCGCACTGATTGTAGATGTAGACTCACTTTGTCGATTAAAGACGCCAAGTTAATTAATTAAGCTCTTTATACTTTGTGCAGAAACTGTAAAAGTGTGATCATCTTTTTTGTAATCAACGCAAGTAGCTATATACATATACGAAGTACTATTCTCGTATATAGGACTTTGCCGTTCCCATGTCTTCTTTACATACATATGTTATAAATGTGTTTTATATATATTTTATAGAATTATGTGTTCTTATTTCTTATCAAAGTATATTTTAATCCATGAAACTGATACTTTGCAAAATATGTAGGTACATGGATAACGATTAAATACATTTATTAAAAGATCCATCGGAAATATTAAACCTAACCGAAACATTGCTGACGATGAAAACTGAAATAACGAAACTCTGCATCCACACTCACGTCGTTATATTTTAATGCCTACCATTTCGCTCTTACATGTAAAATGAGCCAGAATATTTCAATTACTTCAACGCGTTGACGAAATCCGCAGTCAAATGGTAAATATTCCCTCCACGAGCGCGGGCACGCCGGCGTGTCAGTTAACAATAGATTACTTAGAATTTTAATTAATTTCTTAGAAATTTACCTGTAGGTGATATGGAGTAGGAACTTATGTTAACCTTTTATAGAACAAAAAAATAACTTTTGCAGATATTAAGTGGAAAAATTAAAATGATATAATCATAGTAATATTACATTTTTGTGAATGTATTTATTACTATTTCACATTTTAAGAGCTTTTCGGGCTTAAGTCAAATTAGAAATGGAGACAGCTCATTAACTGCGTGTTACTGGAACACATAGGCTGCTTTTTATCGATGTACCTTCGTATGGAAGGTTATTATTAAATTACCTACATATATTCAAACTCAAATTCCAATATGTTCATATATTAATTTGTCCTCGTAATTCTGTATATAATATAATATTTATATACATTATACTACATAAAATAATGATATAAAATATGTTAAGTTATAATTATTTTTATACAATAACAGCTTTTACAAAGTAATATTTTCATTTTCCCTTAAATCTTGCTTCCACATGAGCGGGTATTTTTAAGGTGTATAGTCTGGCGTCAGCGACGTGACAAACATTAGATATTCTGCAGTCGTTCCGACACATTTTAATAATTATTAAAAAATTCAACTAAATTTAACCACATATATATACTTATCTTTTCGTTTTTTTTTCGCGGAATTACTTATTTTGACTTTTGGTTCCTATGCTACACATTAGTTTTATTTAAAATGTCAATATTCGCGTAAATCTAAAAACGGAAAAACATATACGAGTATATCGTACAAATAATAGGTTGAGAAAATTTTATTTGTAAAAACATTTCGTCATCTTTTATATGTATATGCCTCCCAATGCAGTGGATGGAATATTTTCAAAATTGCTCATTTTATGATGCCTTTGTCTGTATGAGTAACTTTTGGGTATAATATAAAAAAAAATACTTACTTCAACCAGCTTGTACGTTTCAAAGTCCTGCAGTTGACGTTGAAATCCTAGGTTGGGATTGGCAACGGCACGCCCTGCACGAACTACTTTTAATGCCTCACGCCACGTCAGCGGCGTGACGGACATTATGTACGCCACAGCCACCGTCACGCTCCGAGACATGCCCGCCAAACTAGACGTATAGATTTTATTTAACAGGATGTTACATTTAAAAGTAACTTACTACACGGTTAAATACAAAAAATAAAATAAAAACAAAGATTTTGATTTTTATGAAATTAACCATTTAATTAAAATCGGGTTTAATTTTAATTAAACGGTTAATTTCCAACCATAAAAACAGTTCACTACATGGGTAGTATGTTTTTGTGGTAAAAAGTTCTAACAACTAGGTACTATTCTGTAAAATCAATAGAATTAGAAATAATAGAAATCCTTAGAATTAATTTGAGAAAAATGTTCGATCTTTTTAAAATATAATTTTTATTTAACCAGTTGTACCTACTAAAGTTTGTGTTTGTAGTTAGTTAAATTTAATTAACTCTAATTTAAAAATAATATTGTTACTTGTATATACGACCCTCTATATTACTACATTTTGTTAATAAGATACCCTGCAGTCTGCACATTCAGGATCTTGAAAACCGCCTTTATCCGAAAGTCACAATCTATGTACGTAACTCTATACAGTGGTAATAAAAATAATTGCATTTAAAATGTATATATAACGTATAAATAAGTTAAAACTTATAGAAATTTTAATTGTATGATAATAAAACATGACTGATGACACTCATTTTACACGGATTCTGAAATTTGTAACTCACTTATCGGATTACATTTATTATTATCATGATATTTGATGTTGAAATAAAATAATTTAAGGTTGATTTATAGCCTCGATCTTAAACTTTTAAACCCATATAATTAATTTCTAATATCCGTGATATAAATGAAAATATATACGCAACAAAATCTCTGGTAAAAGGTCAGAAGTCAAAGGTCTGATAAAGTTAATAATTATATGAGGAACTTCCCGTCAATCTTTTAGTAAGACTGAAGAAGTTAAAATTATATTACGTAAAGTACCCAAAAGTCGCTACAATTGAGTGTGTATTGCTTTAAGTAATTGACAAAGGGCACCAGTTCATAAAGCACTTTGTAAGAACATTATAAACAATAAGATCAGCAGCTCTCTATAACGGCAGCGGTATAAAAGGTATTGAAGAGGAGCATGTCAAGACTGCGTCAAGCACTCTCTTGTTACAACGATACAATGTACATATCAAAAGACTTTTTGAGTTTTAAATTTTCCATAAAACAGTTACTTTGTTAATTAATATATTTGAACTAAATATATGCAAATTAAAATAATGTTGCTGTTAATTAATTAGTAACTCTTTAACTTAATTATAGAATTTAAGTATATACCTTCCACACTTAATAGGCTTTCCACATGCAATATATTAACACAAAGAAAGTTTCGATATCAAAATAACTTTGTAATATCACCGATCTAGAGATCGTAGGCGTAACAAAGTATTAAAATTTTAAGAGTTCTGGGAAACAAAGACAAATCTGCATTGTCGAATGCATTCGTCACAACTCGACGGGTCGAGGTCGGTTTTACGGAAACTAATTAAAACGTAAAAGTAGCTTTTTCCGCATTTCTGTTGGAACTAGGGCATTAAATTGTTTGCATGCTTATTATAAGGTCTTTAGACAACATTGCGTTTGGCGGAATATTTTTTTAAAGATCATTTATGGTTTTCCACTCTCTCTCTCTCATATTATCATTATATTTCAGTATTTTTAGATAAAGAGTGCCTAAAGGTTTGTTTTGAAAAGTCATGGCTATATTTCGTACGTTTTAGTAAAATTTGTGTAACCAGAAAATAAATTAAGAAAAGGGCACTCTGTACAAAAAATTATATAAGAAACTTCTTACAATTTCGTCTTTGAGATTACAATTGTTACCGCCGCCGCGTCAATCGGGGTTTTAACCGATGATACCGATTATAATAGCTGAAGAAACAATTTTGACTGAAGATATACTGATTTTACAAAATTTGACAAACTATAAATAGCTTTGCAAATTGAACCAAACACTTTAAAGTAGAGTCAAATGTGGATATGCAATTTGTGACAGTACCTACTATAGAAAAAGAACCTTCTCGTAGGTTAAAAAAGAGATTTTAATATGTAATACGTTATACGATAATTATAATATGTAAATTGCATAGAAATTATACGGCATACAGGCTTCAATTCGAAAAAAATAGCTTTTCTTTTTAAGTTTTTTTTTTGTGAAAATGACTGCCTCGACCATAAATATAATTTCTTGGAATAAAATATTTTAATAACAAATATGACAAGATATAACAACTACATAATTGAATATATTGAGAATTTTTGCGTACCTTGAAAATTGACATATTTCATTTTGTTTTGAAGCAGAACGTTTTTCCGAACGAACATTTTGTAAAACGTGGTAAATACGGCGTATTAGATGAGGTAAGTGAATAATTGAATAGGTTTCTATTGACAAATGCGTTGAAGCGGTCACAAAAAAAGCCTTTACCATTGTACTCATAAAGAAAGGCGACTCAAGAGAATAAAATGTACCGCGTCAAAGAGAAAATGATTGTTGAAACGTACCTACTAATATGTTTATTTCTTTTTTAAGGTATTTTGTCTTTCTAAAATTTTCTCTATTTCTGAAAGTCGGCGTGTTTAGTTGGAAAACCAAAAAAAAACATGTGGTCAATATCACGGGTAAGAATCAAATTGCGAGGTGATTCTAAACATTGCCATGTTATAACATAGTCTAGCCTTTATTTGTTTGTTTTTTCTTAATAACAGAAACGTAAAGAATATTATTTATTCTACGTAAACTCATATAGAGTAAATTCAACGGAAATATTGACTTGGTAAGCTGCCAAGAGGATTCGAAGCCAGGCACAGAAAACATGTCTGTTTGTACCAGATTAGCCTAACCTTTAAGAATAGGGTCCATACCTGTTTTACCTTAATATGTTGGGATGTATCTTAATGTGACAGGTGACAGATAAAAAAGAAAATACTTTCGCCTTTTTAAACAAACATTTACCGATTTAGTAGATTATATTATTTTTTATATTTATTTTAGTTATTTTAGGTGATTTATTTTTATCCCCTACTGGGGATAACTGGTTGGTTGTTCCACCTGTAAAAATGGATCATTTACTTTTAAGTGATTTTAAAGTCGATTTACCTTTTTACAATGACAAAAAAGATTTAAAGTAGATAGTAGTATATAAAATGCTTTCTCGTGATTTAAATTGTATATAAACTGGTGTACAGGACTAAAATAGTATTAAACGCAGTATTTTACCTTAAAAATATTTACGACATACGCATGTAGTTGCTTACATACGTAAGTATACATACTCCCTCTCTATCGCGTGATAACGCAGCTCAGTTATTAGCTGCTTACGATCAGATAGTGGAATAACGTCCACATAAAGATATTTGCAGGTTTCAATAAACAGTTAAACATTTTTTCTAAAAATATATGTAGGTAAATCTAAACAATCCTATAAAGACAAAAAAGAATGAAATATGTCACTTAATAATTATTTATACATTGTAATATATTTTTATTATATTCGCTGTCGCCTGTAACTAATTTACACCTATTATATTCAAAATTTCCATTTAGTGAAGGCCAAAGGACTGACGTGCCACGCACCTTGACCCAATTATCTCAGTGAAATAGGTATTTTCATTTTAAAGGCTACTGAGAGGTAGCATGATGAAGACAACGAGTCCTTAAAATTTTAAGTAGGATTTGAATTTTTTATAACTAGCGATTCACTCAAGCTTAGCTCAGGCATCAATGTTTTTAATACTCTACGGTAACCACTTTAAGTAAGTATATAATATCACTATAGGGTGTATATATACATATATAATACCACTTTATGTGATACCAAACTATACTGTGGACATACACAAACAGACAAGCAGAATTTCGCATTGGTAAGGCATTACTATAACGTACTTAGATACTTGTTTTTTAAATACATAATAAAATAAAACCTTTAAACCAAGCCCCGTCCTTACTTCGTTCAGATATCAATAGCAATTTAACTTGTGTAATATCGATTAGTATGTTAGCCCAGTAGTAAAACTACGTAGTAAGTAGTAAAACATTATATAAGTATAAAATGATTCCAACAGGCAAGCACTTACATTTTGGTTTTTATATCAATAATGAGGATATATCTGGTATGGCCTTTGAAATATTTTTAGATTGAAATATTTAAAAAAAATCTTACCAATGTATTAAAACGTTGCCGTCTCTCAATCTTGCCGCATGTATAAAATCGTTGCAGAGGCTGAAATACTGGGTCAGGTTCTGATCTGGTGAATCCGAAGCCATTATGCAAAGGTAGTGTTTATCCTGCAAAGAAATTATGTTTAACGAACGAATACTAACTATATAAAAAGACTTACTTAGTTCATTAAACAATAAACATTGAACATCTATACTAATATTATAAAGAGGTAAAGTTTATGATTTTGTGAGTTTATGTCGTTATATGGGGTAATCTCTGAATCTACTGAACCGATTTCGATAAAATTTTGTAAGAAGATACTTTGAGACTTTGGGAAGAACATGGGATACTTTTTATTCCGGAAATCATCCCTTAAATGGCTCAAAATGGGGATGAAAGTTTGTATGGGGAATCAAGCTAGGGACGAACCCGAGCGAAACGAGGGTGAGTCGCTAGTTAATATATAATAAGAAAGTAGTACCTATTTAATAGTAAATTAAGATTTTGCAAAGAAAAAAATATTAATTGTAATAATACGTAACTCATCCAACGCAATATTCAAATAATATAGGTATGGGTATTATCTAAAAGGCATAAATTAAAAAAAAGTCTTTTTGATTTAACTGAAAACAGTGAAATTCGCAGAAACGTGAGGCGTAAATTGTCGACTTCACACGTTCAAATCAACTTTTATAGGGAAAGGTGGCAAACTTTCCCGGTTGGTTTTAAATGGTTTTAATTCTAAAGTATTAAATTACATTAATATACCTACATAGGAATATTACATGTATCAAATATCAGATAAATAAAATTAATGGTAAACGAAATTTAATTTAGGGGCCAGTTTAGGGGAACTTTTAAGCTAGAGATCCCATACGTAGGTGGTAGCTTAAGTGATGACTGGTGAAATCGGGCATTAGGGTTCCGCTCAAAAAAAATTTACCTAGTGACGAACCCGAGCGAAGCGAGGGTGAGTCGCTCGTTGTAATTTATATATCTTACGCTACTAAGTTACTAGTTCATAGTATTTAACGTACTTCATAGTTAACAAGGTTTACTGCGTTTTTTTTGATAACATCTACCTATACTTTGTTTATCCTGAACTTAAACAATGGCCTACAATAAAACTATTTTAATTAAAAATTTAAGTGTAAAAATTCTCAATAAATAGATTATAAAATATTAAAAGAATTTTCAAGTCTGACTCGTAGTTCCAAAAGCAAGTTCGTTGAAACAAACAAAAAACATATACAAGATCTATAAAATTATTTCAAGTATGATTATAATATACCTACTGTGAAATCATATTATGTTTTGATCAAGGAGGCTTGATAAAATTAAGTAAATATGATAAGTGGGCTGAGTTTGAAGCAAACGTTGTAGTGTTATTTCAAAGGGCACGTCAAAGACATTAAAAGATCGAGAGCTTTAGTCAACAATAGCCTTTGTAAATAAAGCTTACTTAGGCGTTTGTTGAGCTCTATTAACAACTAGCAGAATCCGCGGCTTCGCTCGCGCTAAAACTACAAATAAAATCTCAAAAAAGGTAGGTTTCATACAAACTTTCATCTCTTATTTTACTCTCTTAGGGGTTAAATGTTAGAAAACGCTGAAATACGTAACTCATTTTTTTCTGTACTCAATTCACACGTTTCATGCAAATATGTCCAAGGAATAAAAAGTTTCATACAAACTTTTATCCACTCTCGTGGGGGTTGAATTTTAAAACGTCCTTCCTTAGTAGGATGCCTATGTCATAAGAGGAATACGTGAGCGAAATTTCAATTTCCTAGCCATAAGGGTTTGGCCTGGGCATTGATACATTAGTCAATCACTTTTGCCTTTTATATATATATTTATATATATATATATATATATATATATATATATATATATATATATATATATATAAAAGGCAAAAGTCCACATAAAGATATATTGTTGTAGTTTGTATAGATTAAAAGAAGAAGGGATACAACGTTTTTACGTTGTATCCCTTTTTAAGAAAATTACGCGGATGGAGGAATGTGAAATTTGACACAGTTAAAGTTTATATAGAGATATATTGTAGAAAGCTAATATTTTTATATAAAATACATTAGAAATCTATACATATAATAAAATTGTAACTAAGCCGAATCTGTACATTAAGTATTTTTTGGAAAATCTTATTGAAATAGACATTATTATCGATACCGCCTTTTTCGATCGATTTGCTTCAATACATAATTCTCAATTTGACCACAGACTTTAATAATAAACAAAAGAGTATATAGGTATGCGTGTGTGTGTCAAATACATGATAGTGTGTGTAATGTTTTTTTGTTGATTTAATGTATTTTTATGCATAATTAAAAAAAAATAAAAGCATTCTGCACTCCTTCGTCCGTGAAATTTTCGTAAAAAGGGGTACAAAGTTTTTGCTTCACGTATTAATATATAGATAACAGAATAAACAAAATTTAATATTTATCCTTGAATGCATGAATAAATAAAATTACAACTCGGTTGTTAGACTTGAACGTTTGAGCAAACCTGAAAAGCTGAAATAAGATACATTTTATATGGCAAACACACACACACACGTGTACACACATAGCACATAGTGTGTGCACGCACACACGTGCGTGCACACACTATCAAACAAAACTGTTGGACAAATGTTGGAAGTATGTCATAATTTATGCTTATTTATTATTTAATCATAATTTGGAACAAAATTGTATAAAGTGGAGGTGGGCGTTAATAGCTACGACACAGTCTTAAACTTTTAAAGTCTTATAGTACATAATATTATAGTCTAAATGTTAAAATATTCCATTTTTTTTAAATTAGTAATACCATAGATCATATAATAGTATACCAGTAAGTTAATACACAATATTGTGACATTTTTATATAGATTAAAAAGATATGTCGTTGACAATATGTTCTTTTTTTATCGGATATTGTTATTATTTCAATTATTTTATTATATTTAAAAAATGTAGGTATTTTTTTTTAAATCATCTTGTTTTCTTATAGGACATCATAATAAATAATAAGCTAATATAAACAGGTATTGGACTTAATCGATTTCAAAGTCATTGTGCAAATCATACTACAAACAGCAGTCGTAAGAATTTTCTTTGTGGCGTGATGAGTTTATCACAATATTTTTCCTTGCTACTGATATACATACAAAACTCATTTTAAATTCAAATATGATTCTTGTCATCTTCAAAGGCGTGTGTTGAAACTTTATACTTTCTTGATTATGCAAATGGTAGTCGGTAACAAACTAACGCTATCGTCAATCAGTAAAAAATTATCATCATATGATAACATCATGTACCTATTTTAAATAGCTTCTAGTTTATATCAAAACTTTTACTAAATCTGGAATGACTAAATTTTTACAAAAACAAAAGGTAGAAGGAGCGGACCCGAGGGAGTCACAAAGGTGAAACTCCCCTCGATCACCGTAATCTAACCCGTACAAATAATAACGATCAGTTAACGGAAAACTGGTCGTTCACTTTCATTTATTAGGGCGTTAAAGAAAATTGGTTGCGATTCAATTCTAAATTGAAATATAAATCATACTTCGTATTTTCACTAAGTATTTTGTTGATATAAGACGAAGGTACAAAATGTTATGAGTTTATGACAAAAACATTTATTAGGGTTCACAAGTGGGAAGGTAGAGTTTGTTTATTTTACTATAAATTTATTTAAAGCGATTATTATTTATATATGTCGGAGAAACATTGTTCTTCCCGACATCATCATTCATGGTTGCTTCACACGCACTATTGAAAGGCAGCGGGTTCAGGGCACCGTCTTTACTTCAAACAATGAATACGATCCAACTCGACCAGTTACTATCGACTTCGACTCGAATGTCCAAAAAACACAATCAGTCTCCCTAAAGTAAACGATGGCGCCTCGACCCCGCTCGAGGCACGTGGACTCCGGCCACCTCGCCTTTCAATGGCCACCTCGCCATTCAATGGCCACCTCGCCATTCAGTGGCCACCTCGCCTTTTTTTTTGAACTCAACACACGTCCACTCGTTTCACAACGCTGGGCGCGGCGGCAGGCTGTGCGCTGCTGCTCGCAACTGGCCACGTTTTTGAGCACCGCGATGCCACATGGCCCTCAACACCACACTTGTAGCAAGTCACAGGGGCCTACGTAGTAACGGCCGGCGCTCAGTGGTCGGAGTTGTTTGCTGCTTGTCATGCAATCGACTGAAACATTCAAAAGACTTATGACCAAGCTTTCCACAAGCGTAACATTTTGTTGAAACTGAACTTAACCTAGGACGTTTATTATCTGGTATAGTGCTTGCAACGGTCTTTGTTATCTCCTGGTAGCTCCGCTTGCGATAAGAAAAAGCCATTAGTTCACGTTGCATTTTACAGCGGGTAGTTATTTCTTCAGAAAAAATATTGCGTTGTAACCTTGGCTCAATTTGCCCCATGTGTGCAAGTATTAAGGATACCACCATTTCTTCTTTGCCCAAATTACTCCATCGTGACATGAGTAAAGTAAATAAACGGCTTGCATATGCAGCAAGACATTCACCTTCTTGCAGTTTGCCAGTAAGAATCTTTAATATCGTTGCAGCACATGTTTCTAACGTATCGAAACGAGAAAGAAAAATTTCCTTAAATTCTAACCATTTCATATTAGAAAAAGCTATCTGAGAAAACCATGTTGCGGCCGAACCTCTCATGGCCTTACTAAGTATAAGAACTAATTTACTTCCCTGTATACCACTATCCAATAAACAGATGTCCGCCGTGGCAAGCCAGGCCCGGGCGTCGGTGCCTGCATCCTCCGGTTGAAATTTAGGCAGCGTGATGCTCTTATCCTCGATATTCGGTGGGTTGGTTAGCGCCTCCACGAGTAGCTTCATACTGGTTTGTTGCGCTTCAAATAACGCACGCCATCCGTCATTTGCCGCTGTCCATTCGCTTACGTTTTGTGCCTGCACCGATCCCACTTCTGATGTCGGAGAAACATTGTTCTTCCCGACATCATCATTCATGGTTGCGGGCTTAGTGGGCGTCATTGGGTAAAGTGCGAGCACAAAACACAATTAACAGTTCCGTAGTGTTTTATTTTAATAATATTCACTTAACACAGATGTTACAATATTCACTTTCACACGCACTATTGAAAGAAATTAAAACAAAGAATTAATAACTAAGACCGAGCAGCGGGTTCAGGGCACCGTCTTTACTTCAAACAATGAATACGATCCAACTCGACCAGTTACTATCACTCGAATGTCCAAAAAACACAATCAGTCTCCCTAAAGTAAACGATGGCGCCTCGACCCCGCTCGAGGCACGTGCTCTGCTCCGATTGGTCGTTACGTGACTTAACATATTCATAGCTTTTATTAGATTGCCGAAGTTTTTAAATTGTAGAAAAATGTAAGAAATCAAATAAAATCAAATTAATAATTTTAAAATTAATTAAAATGTAAACAAATAATATTGTGCGTTATTCATCATGCAAACAACAATCAATCCGACTCCTAGCTTCCTCCGACATATATATTTTTCTAAGCGACGTGAAAATGCTACTTCAACATAAATAAAATATAATAGATCACATCACGTATTCTTTGCCATATGCCACGCAAGGATAGCGTGGAGTCTCACATTTTACGATAAGTACCTGGGCGACCGAGCTTCGCTCGGAGATCTTTTTTGTTATATTGTATTTTGTACATCAAAAAAAACTAAAAACTTGAATAATTATAAAAAAACAAAACAAAAGTAAAAACTTTGTATCCGATCGGATCGAACCCGGACACCTGTGACTGTCAATACTGCGCCCTGGCGCTTGACCACAATACTTATCCCCGAGCGTGACATAGACTGATCTAGATCAATTTTTCACCCCTGAAAACCCCCACACACCAAATTTCAGCGAAATCGTTAGATCCATTTCCGGGATCGCCGGTATAAATAAATATACAAGAATTGCTCGTTTAAATAAATGATATAACTTTCGAGAAACCGTCGACTGTACGATGACATGTTATGTATTTGTAAAAATAAATAACATTTAAGTTTTATCTGCTACAAACATACATTTAGTCCATATATTACTACTATTTAAATGCGAACTTTTGTATGTGTTACTAAATGTTTGTTACTCCATCACACTGAAAAAGCTTGATGGATTTGGATGAGTTGAGTACACATAGATTACATATTTATAAGTATTAACTTATTATTTATTTGTAGAGTACCTATATAAGTTTATTTACGAACACTAAAAGATGATTTAAAATGACACAGCTGTTACAATTATTGTAACTTTCTTTATACATGTACAATATAAGTTGCAAAATAATATTTTATTAAACTTTTAATAAAACATTTGAATTATTTCTTAAAAATATTTTAAAATATATTTAGGTAGTAGTGTGTATATATATTTATATGTTATATATTGTATTTATTATGTTTTACATATGCTTATTCTTATACATTTTCTTATCGTTTCTTTGCACTTTCTCTCTTTGTCCCGCTACTTAACACTATTTCCCACCTACATAGGTTGACTGGAAGAGATCTCTTATAGAGATAAGTCCACCTTTGTCCACGTCATTTTCTATGTATTTTTTTTATTACTTGTTTAGTGCAATGAAGAATAAATAATAGGAACTAAGTTGCATATATAAATACAGATTATGATTAACTGTCAGCATTTCCAAATTGCAGATCATTCTAAGTAATAAACAATTATTAAGAAAACACTATTAATCCTGTTAGATGTTATATTAAAGTCAACTGTAAGCATCATGCTGGCAAAATATTCATGGTTACGAAATAGCATTTACACCGTGGGAGTACTTGTTTATTTAATTATAAAGGTAATATCTGAATTCTGATGCCCGACGCAACGCGCCCCCGTCGCTATCATGAATATTCATAAATTTTGCTTAGGGAGACGAAACTATCGTTGTATTGAAGAGATTATTTATAATTGTGTCACATGACCATATAATAATGTCGCAACGTAATTGCTATATAAACCAGTGTTATATAAACAAGTAGTTTACTTAACTTATATAATGGGAAACCTAACAGCCTATATATACTTACACTGTAGGTAGGTATATAGATTTCATATAGTTTTTATTTTTGTGATAGCTTGTTTTATTGGCCTGTGGACAGAACTATGTCATATTAAAAATTAATGGTGAGTTTACTAAATTTTTTTATAAAATTTTGTGTGTGAAAACATCATGTACATATCATTGTGTACATGGATAATATCAGTTTTCTGTCTTGAAATGAAATAAACTTTAATAAATTAGATTTATAACAAGCACTTTTGAATCGTCAATTTAATTTAAGCGTCAGTATAGTCAGTCCGCGAGGAATCTACCACCAGCTCGAAAAGCAGTTCTGCTGGGAAAAGCTGGCGAGTACATGAGGGATCTATATAATTTTTACATATTACAACTACAAAATATATAACATACATATATGTCAGCTAAGTTGGTAAAGTATAATTCTGAACATCTTTAAAACCATTTAATAATGAAAAATGAATATATTAAAATAAAGTAATAATTAGGTCAAATATAAATTAAAATATTCACCAGTAAACTATTTCATGAGTAAGAAAATAATGAAATGGAAAGACTTTGTTCGATCTATTGTTCAGTGGGTAATGTTCTAGAATGAGATTGTCGCTCGTTATTCAACACTTACCTATTCAAACAGAATGTTTCCTGATATATAATATATTTTTGGCAAAACTTATTCTCAGGAGGAAGGTAGCAAAAAAAAGCTTTGAAACAGACAGTTAAAAAATATTACTGTATTTCAAATATTTTTTTTTAATTAAGTTGGTACATGACTTTCTTAAAAACAATATAAGCTTTTGAAAGGTTGTACAAACATATTATGTTTAATATTTATCTGTACAACAAATTTGAATAAAAATTCAAGGTCATAGATATTATTATTTATAATTATAATAAATATATTATACAAGACTTATACCTATATTAAATATAAGAAAGTTTTCGTCATTCTTTCCGCTCAATAGTTATTATAGATATTTTAATGAGTAAAATCCTACCTAAAGTTCTAAAGCTACTTACCGCGTGTAGTCTTCTGGCAGCATCATGTATGGAAAGTATGTGTGTTATCTTGTATTTGTCTAGTTGAACGGGATCTTTTGAATCTCTATAGTTGCCCACGTAGAGACCCGGCAATACCTATAACAATAGAATTTTTATTACAATTAGATTACCTCTCAACTTCCACAAAACTTATTATTAGTTGCGTGTAAATAAAAAAGAGTAAAAAAGGATTCCCAAAAATACTTTCGTAAAACGAATATTCTAAAAAAATATTTGCTATTTATAAAAACAAACCGTTTATTTAAAACTAAAGTTGAAAAGCATTTATTTAAAACTAAACTAAAAGTTGACCCACTTCGTTTTTGCTGGCGCTTCCACAACCTATTTGTTGAGATATTAACCGACGGAAGTCACAATTGCTTTAATAGGCAAAGCGTCTACCTCTTAACTTCATTTTTCCGACAATGACTAGCAGAAAAATACTTTATGTAGAAATTTCATAAGGCTGAATAAACTGTCGGCGTTTTTATGTGTATATACTAATATAAATCGATAATATATAAATAATATTAATTGATATAACAATAAAAACTTACTAAATAAAATTTTCTTTTCGGTTTTTTTCGCGAATTTACAATATTTTTTAACTTTAAAGTTAAAAAATAACGTAAGGTAATTTGGTGCCATTTTTAAATTTATTGATTTCATTTTGTTATTTGTGGGTAGGCTGTCTGTAACAACTTTGAGATATCTAACACCTCAGTCTCTCTCGTGACCATGATTGCTGTAAAGCATTCGAAACGTCGGGAATCAAAAATCAAAATAAATTCGCGAAACAATCCGAAAAGATAGTTTTATTTAAAAATGTCAAAAATTCGCGTAAATCTAAGAAAGTATTAATAAAAAATAAAAAAAACGACTTCCAGGCACTAAAATGTAAAAAATAGATCATTTAGAGTAGATGCTTAATCAGACATTTTCGAAGTCGGTGCAGCCGATGCAAAGCAAATCTAATATAAAATACATATTTACATGTGTCGGCTGGCACCGACTTCAAAAATATCTGATTAGGTATCTATTTTAAATGAAAACCCCCGTTTAGTTATTTTTTTACATTTTAGAGCCTGGAAGTCGGTTTTTATTTATTTAAGTTTTTATTTTCCCATTTTTAGTGTAGACATAATAAGCAGGTAATTTGTAAGAAGAAAGTTTTTAATAACATATTCGATTAAACAATTTATTTAATAATTATTATTATAAATTAAAAATTTGAAAAATCCCCTACCCAAAACAATTTTCATTTAACGATTACACTGGCACGCGTGAAGCACTTAATCCCTCTTTGACCGCGGACACGCCGGCGTGTTAGTTAACAATAGATTTCTTAGTATTTTAATTAATTTCTTAGAAGTGAGTAATCGTAAGCCAAAATGCCTTACACCATTTTGGAAAAGAGCTGATACTCTTACACTGCTGAACCGATATTAACCAAACATAGCTAAGAACCACCGCAAGGAAACTGGTTTTCAAATGAAAAAAAACTGCATCGAAATTGGTCCATCCGTTAGAGAGCTACGATGCCACAGACAGAGAGACACACATACACACACACAGCAGACAGCATCGACGTCAAACTTATAACACCCCTCTTTTTGCGTCGGGGGTTAAAAAAAATAATTATTGTTGATTTTTTCAAAAACCACTCGACCGATTTCGATAAAATTTATATGGGACCACCTGGGAAGTATACCCTTTGAAACAAAAAACAAATCCAAATCGATTCAGGCATCTTCGAGTAATCGGTGAACATACGTAAAAAAAAGATTCCGACGAATTGAGAATCTCCTCCTTTTTGGAAGTCGGTTAAGGAAGTATATGAGGGTACGTGAATTTTGTTATTTTTTTTAGTTTACTAAGTTCATGAATCATGATGTACCTAAGTGTACATTACATCATGTCAAAATACAAATTACTCAATTTCGATTTCGAATACGGATATTTAATCTTAATTTTATGATTTTAATCCTAGATCAAAAGTTGCTACATTTGAAACGAAAGTATAATTTTGGATTCTGTCGCCGGTTTTATTTTATATTTTTGTTTCCGACGCGGATGTTTCGAATGCTTTACTGCAAATATGGTCACGGGAGAGACATTGCTGCATTTTGGCTAGTATGTTTTGGTAAATTACTGGTTAAATGCGAATTTTTGATAGCCCACTTTACATATGAAGAACTGTATTTTAAATTACCAAATTGAATTTACCACTGAGAGGGCACGTTTAGATGATTCGAAAGCTAAATATCAAAAGATTAATATAATTAATAAACACTTTCCTATGTTATTATGTATAAATATATCTATTACTAAAAATATCCGATTTTCTGTCCAAAACATTTATTTTATTAATTAACTAGCGACTTATCCTCGCTTTGCTCAGGTGCGGCGTCCCTAGGTACATTTGAATAAAAATTTTTGAGCGGAACTCTAATTCTTTTACTGAAATAGAAGTAGCCTAAGTTACTCCTTATAACATCAAGTACCTGCCAGTTGCCTTGCTAGCAAAAAATTTAAAAATTGTATTTTTCTTATAAATACCGTATATGGAATTACCTTATGCGTTTAGTAAAAAGCCGTTTTTTTTTTGACATTACAAACAGACACTTCAATTTTATTTATCTGTATAGATTGTGTATCAAGCTATAATACTAATATATTAATTATCTACAAATAACAAAAAAGATAAACTTTTGTATCTGAATGTTTGTATAATGACGAAAATATGTGATTTAAAAATATAAAAATAACGCGAGTGGAAGAGAATGAGAGGTCCATTAACGTCACGATGCAGATGGCAAGTATTTTTTTACCTAACAGCTATAACCGCAAGCTGAGAGCGAGAATAGCACTTGCTAATGACGATAGAAAAACATTTATTTTAAGGTGTTGACCATATAGTGCTTAAAACACAATATAAATTACATAGTTTTAACTATATCTAATAAACGAGCAACTATCGTATATATATACTTCATATATATATATATATATATATATATATATATATATATATATATATATATATATATATATATGAAGTAGGATCGATTGACATAAAAAAAAGTTTTTTGGTACATTGTTTCCAAAATCTGTATCTGCAGTTCAAAATATCTCAAAAAGTTCTGGATAGTCTCCTAGTAACGTTTTCCTGTAACTATAGCAGTTTAGGTACCTGCCCTTAATGTCCCGTCTCAAAAATCCACCCTATATATATATATAATAAATTTTGTCTAGAAATATGTGTTGTCAAGACTTATTTACTAAAACAACCAAAAAATAATTTACAAAAATAAAATAAATCCGACTGCGTAAAAAGCGAACTAAAAAGATGAGAACAAGCTGACAAAAAAATATGCAGTCGGATACACGTAATAAGACTCGCAGCTAGTATAAAACATAAACATATATGTATATGTATGTCTCCGGCTGCATATCAAGACACGCGGTAGCGTGTACATGCAAGTTCAAGCCAAAGGAACTGGCGACGCAGCACCGTGTGCATATTTACACGAACCATTCGGAGCCACTTTTCACCACGTAATAACTCAAAATCTGTTAAACAGAAACTCATGAAATTTAGTTCATTTATTAAATCCCCTTAGATTAACTAGAATCCCTAATATCATAAATACAGCTCAAACAGTTATTGAGATATTAACGTCTAACAATCGTGATTTTTATCACTGACTGACTGACATATAGTAGTAAAACCTAACCCACTTCCAAATGACCTAGAAAGTTGAAATTTGGTGTCCAGATGGGTAATTGTGTGCATACAAAGGAAAAAAAATCGAAAACAGTATTTTTTTTAAATTAAAAAAAAATTAACACCTTGCGCCTTCCGAAACATAATAGCAATAGCTTAACATCTAGTGCCTTTTGAAATATAATAGCAATTGAAATCATAATAATAGCAAAAACTTTTATTTCTCAGGAGAAAAGGTTCCATGATGATTAAATAACATTTTCCTGTTCCGCATTATCCACTAACGAATAGACGCAAAATTATGAAAAAAAAACATGGAATTTACATGTCACTTTGGAATTATGTATGAATAATAATAATTTCTTTACAAAAAGTCATGATATCCCGTCAAAACCATAAGTGTGAAAACTGGAGCCAAGTTCAATATTAAGAATATGCGTGATTGTCAACATCACCGACAAAAGAATTGAGATCTAAATAGGTGCCAAGTTCTGTAGATAATCCTGAAATTTTTTCATAAGAACATACAACATTCTAAAATAAATTTAAAATATATTTTCTTGTTTTTTCTGCTACAAAAGTGTTTTGCTATTTATGAATAGAACTTCTTCAATTTGAACAGTCGAATTATTTACACAGAATAGATAAATTAGGGTAAATTAAATTTCAAGCTATGACTTGGCTAGTCAAGTTTTTATTTTTGTTTATTAGTTTTTTCCAGCTTTTTGGTTTTGGTCAGTTAGACATTTTTGGTTTTATTTAACAAATTCTTATCCTAAATTACCTTCAAATACTCGTACATATAAGTTATATATATTTTTGTAATCGCTTATTAAAGACCTGTATGTATTTCGATAGCCGACTCGATTGATTCGGATGATGAAACTTTTTTCAAGACACATGTTGGCGCTTTAGATCCGCCATTTTGATTTTTAATGATATCTATATAATATATTCTATGAGACTCGCGTTATCAAGACGAATCGAACGACGTATGATCATCAAAATCGGTTAAGCGATTTAGTTTTTCATTTAAAAGGTTTATTTTCACTTCGCTCGGGTTCGTCCTTAGCATAATTCCCCATACAAACTTTCATCCCTTTAAGGGATATTTTTCGGGATTTAAACTATCCTATGTCCTTCCCAAGATCTCAAACTATCTTTCTACCAAATTTCATCTAAATCGATTCAGTAGGTTCGGAGCCTATTCAGTACAAACAAAAAATCAAATCTTTCCTCTTTATAATAATAGTATATACATAGAATTGAGTGGGTAGGCTTTTATTAAAGGCTATGTTAGTATGATGCAGAGGCTCATTTGAAGTAATAACAACTTATAAACGTATTATATTGGAAGTGGAGGATGACTTAAATGTCGTCGACGAGTGATAAATTAAGAGTTTCAGAAGGTCTTTCCACTTCCAGTAATATATTTAAGAGTAAATTAAGTGGAACTTTTCAACGTTATAAATTATGTTCAATGTTAGAGAATACTTAAGCCCGTCAGGTTAAGGTGTGGAGGGAAAATTACGTGCAGAAATGTGTACATTTCAATAATTTACCGATTTCCACAAGCAGAAGAAACAAAAACCATCCATAAATTTTAGAGGAATTGCAGTTGCAGTGAAGCATGTATTCTCCACTCGTCGCTTCTCTCTCTGTCATTCTTTCTCTATCTCTCACTCTCTTGCACCATTCCCACACTACTTTCCGTTAGGATAATGACATTACAAAAAGAAATCATAAAATCCCTCATACCTATTAAGTCCCTCCAAATAATCGTCAGATTATGGCACCACTAGGACATCAAGCTGAACCGTCTGTATAATAATCTGACGTGCTTAAGAATTTCAAAATAGTGATATTTTTGCATTTTCAAAAAACCACCACGTCGTCGTGCGTCCTTGCTTTACGTCCGAATCGTCAGTCTTATGAATGGGAGCTATTTTCGAGGTCATTTAACATCCCATCTGAAAATCAGACGCGCTCGAATAATATTTCTTTTCCCAATTTTACCCTTCCGTAAGGCCATCCCCACAAGGCAAACCGGCAGATTAACATACCTACATCATCAGATACACGTGAGGTATATACACTATCAATATCTGCGCTTGAGCATTTTCATGCGATTGCTTTTTTTACATTTTTGAGCGCCCAAAGACGCTCCCCCACCTGTGAAAGGGTTTAGGGTGTATATATATCATATAACCATCTTTTCTTTCTGCCATCTAATCTTCAAAATCCAATAGTTTCCCATGACGCTCGAGTAAACCTCATTTAGCATCCTGGGCTCTCCTACTAAAAGTATCTGTTTGTCGAAATTCTGCAGAATCATTTTAAGCATAAGATGAATTTTTAAATGCTTTAGCCGAATTTAGCAAGACAGGCTTGTGAAAACTGGCTGATAAAAGATTTGGTCAAAAGTTCCATTGGCTTTTTATCCCGGAAAAACATTAATTGTCCGCTGGAATAGGAAAGTACGAAAATATTGTTAGTAGAAGAAAAAGTGTCTTTAGTGTTGGAAATTGCACATTTTCTATTTTCATAATATACTAAAATGTTAAGGGGCCGAATAAATAAAAATAGCAAATACTTCATTTATCATGTCAACGAATAATTTCTTCACACACATTTGGAAATATTTTTTTAAATCATTTTCAAATTCCCGCATCATCAAACAAAAATATACGGACCTATATAAGTAGGTATACATATATATATATAAATCATATAATTTCTCTACGTTTTTCTCACAGTTTTCTCTACGTTTTTTATGTTCCGTAATCGGCTTTCCATTCTGCTCAAAGAAAATATTTCAACGGGTTCGCCATAAAGTACAACAAACAGTATAAAAAACAATAGAATAAAACAAAAATATTTCTTTTATTCTATTGTTTTATTGATTTAGTTTTATTACATTTTTCGTATTATATTATGACGATATATTTAGTTTCGTAATTTTCGTCGCAATCTGTCATTCGTTTCAAATCGCATTTTACACCAGTCCGGTTTTTTTTATTTTTGTAAATTAGTCTTTTGTTATAATTATACAGTTTTATTACCACATACATTTAGGTATGTATGTTTGATCATTGATGTAGCAATTTGAGAATTAGAACAATATGCCTAACTTTTATCCTCTTAAAACTACTAAAATCTAATTGTAAATAAAGAAAATTTATTCCTTTAAGACAATCTTAACTATAGAAATGTTGGAATGAAAACAAGAAAGTCGCAACAGCATATTCTTATATAGGAGGTCGCCTCATTGTATAGCTACGAGAATCTACAAGTGTATAAACATTTATAAGGTCGGTGCTTAATTACTTCAGCTTTTTATCGAAAATTTCATTTCATTCTACAAAAATTGTTTGATATTTATTTTATAAAAATAATATTTTCTTTTTGAAACCTTCACTAACAGTTAATACAAAACTGTAATTTTGTGTATTTAATCAAGTTTTTGGCGAAAGTAAAGCTGAAAAAAAATAACTATATTCAAATCGAACGATGTGAAACTCGTAAACTAAAAACGAAGAAATCGACCATCATATTTCGATGTTCAGGCACTTACGAAAACCGCAAAAGATATTTACAGGAAACTTTAATGTCGGTGATTTATCGATCAGTAAAAAAACAGTGGATGTTTGGATTCACTGTTCTCTGAAAACAACAAGCCTATACATTAAATAAGCCCCAGAATTATTAACAAAATATTATCAATATTGCCAATATTTTAATGGAAAAAATAGTTGAATATAATCTATTGATGAAAGTTAAATGAAGAACACACGAAGCAAAAATGAAAAAAGGCACTTTAATCATTTTGGCACTCTTTTTGATTAATATTATTTTATTCAGTGTTCTGTATTGTTTAAAAATATAGTTTTACTGATACATTTTCAGCTACCGTCGACTTCCACCCATCCTCCTTCATCATTGCAGCTACATAAAAAAAATCCCGTTTATACCATAAAACTGAGATCAACAGTATTATATTAAACTAGCAGAACCCGCGGCTTCGCTCGCGCTAAAACTACAAAAAAACTCTAAAAAGGAAGGTTTCATACAAACTTTCATCACTTATTTCAACCCTCTTATGGGAATGAACTTCGAAAAATGCCAAAACAAGTATTTATTTGATTGTATTGAAGAGCATTAATACCAAGTTTTAAGTATTTCATAAATATTTTTTGGGTTGTATTATAACGTGTTTTCCCGTGGGAATAAGATAATCTTTCGCGGTAAAAGTCTTATGTCATTTTTCAGCCTTCCAACATACAAAAAATGATGCCTATTCGTCACTCTGTTTTGACGTGAAAGAAGGACAAACATACAAAGAAACAAACACATTATCACATTTATAATATTAGCATGAATTTCACCCCCCATGTTTTAATCGTAATTTTAGTATTTTTGTATGAATATTATCAAAATAATTTAATATTGTATAAATAAATAGGGACGAACACGAGCGAAGCGAGGTTGAGTCTCTATATAACATAAAGCAAAAGAGTTCTTTTTATGTAGATGAACGCGAGCGAAGCCGTGGGTTCTGCTAGTAAACCATAATAATAGTTATTATTACGTTGTAAGCTCTTTATTTATAATAATATATTTTTTCATAAAACTTCTGCCCTTTCTTTCATACATCAAATAATAATAAGTAATAAATATGATTTCAATCAATAAAATCAAATTATTTAAAGTTTCCGCATTAAAACAAAATTTCCAAAAAACTTTTGTTATTTTCTCATTTTCATTGGTAATCCTTACATTTACATATTAAAACTATGTAGGTTAAATATTTGTATTACGCCGTAGTATATAAAACTCGATCTAGTATAATAGTTTTTTTAACCCCCGACGCAAAAAGATAGGAGTCGCATCGTACAGCCCGCATCGTGAGTATCGTGAGCATCGTGCCTGTGGCATCGTAGAGCCCGAACGGATAAACCAATTTTAATTTAGTTTATTTTATTTAAAAGGTGACTTCATCGACAGTGTTCTTAGCTTTAAATGAAGAAAATCCGTTCAGCCTTTTGCTGGCAATCAGCTCTGTTCTGAACTGTAATTATATGCGCAACTTCCGCAGGAATAATGGATTTGAAACTAGTTATTTCGTTATTTTAATAATATTGCAATGGTATGGTAATCTAGGTCTGATGCTGCATAGATACTTAACTCTTTACTAAATACTGCAGAGATATTGAGTTTAGGCTCATGAAAATAGGCTCAATTAATAGATTATTGTGTTGGGGGTTATTATAAGAATAGAATATACATATATTTTTTATGAATATTCACTCCACTTTCCGACTCGTATACATTTGTAGAAAAAATAAAATAAAATCTAATCATTACGTAATACTCGTAAAGCACAGATTTTTTATAAAACAATTTTCTCTAATAGTATATATATTAAATAGTAATAATTAATGGTTATGGTTCAAGGCTATTTATTTTACAGTAATTCTTGCATAAGCAGATTTTTCATAAATTATTATTTTATCTTTTTCCAAGGGAATCCCTTTTCCTCCCTACAAAGTACCTACTACCTAGATGTAGACTGGTTATGTATTCTGAGTTCTGACAAAATTCCTTCGGAATAAATTACTTATCCAGAAGTTGTTTACATAAATCGTGTATATATTACAACATAGACGGAAGTACGTAACAAATCTATGTGACTTATATAAATAATTCTGTTTTGTTATCTTAACCAATAAAGAACCTTCTTCAATAAGCATATTAAAAAAATACATGGGGTAATAATATCTTTGGAAAATTAAAATTGTGAATAGAGACATAAATGTTATTTAAATGAATATTAAAATTATTTTACATGAAAATAATATTTTTATTTTACTGTTCATCTATACATATAATAAAATTGTAACTAAGTCGAATCTGTACATTAAATATTTTTTGGAAAATCTAATTGAAATAGACATTATTATAGATATAGAGTCCGAATCGATAGTTTTTAGAATTTTTGTCTGACTGTCTGTCTGTCTGTCTGTTACCGCATCACGAGAAAATCACTGGACAGATTTTGATGAAATTCGGTATGATGATAGCTGGTTATCCGGGTCAATATATAGGATAATTTTTACCGCGGGAAAATATCTCATTTCTGAGAAAAAATACAAAAACTGCATTTTAAGTGTTTACTAATATGTAAAACCTAAGAATTTGGTTTTTGGTCATCTGAACGCGGGCGGAACCGCAAGCAATGCTAGTATATAATATACCTATACATATACTTAAGTCATAAAAACATAATTCACCATTCGTGTACAAGGGTTGCCCCAGTTAGAATAATATTATGCAAGAATTACGAGCCAGTTACAACGTGCGACAAGTGCTGAGGGTTTAATGGAATTCTGTATCAGATTAGCTAAATATTTTCACATTGTGATTAACTTTGAAGATAGTTTGTGTTTAGCTTTCAAACGACTTGACTGGTTGTGGAATACACAAATATTGTATAGATAAAGTGTATGGGTATACTAAGATCCAATCACTGGTGGTGGCTGTAGTCAGGCTATCTATACATATTATAATAAAATTGTAACTAAGCCGAATCTGTACGTTAAATATTTTTGGCAAAATCTTATTGAAATAAACATTATTATCGATACAGAGGCCGTTTTTAGAATTTTTGTCTGTCTGTCTGTCTGTTACCGCATCACAGTAAAACCACTGGTGGGATTTAGATGAAATTTGGCATGTTGTAGGCTGGTTATCCGGGTCAACATATAGGATACTTTTTACCGCGGGAAATGTCTCATTTCTGAGAAAAAATACAAAAACTATAATGTAAAAGTATACTAATATGTAAAACCTAAGAATTTTGTTTTTGGTCATCTGAACGCGGGCAGAGCCGCGGGGAATGCTAGTTAATTAATAAGTACCTATTTCTGGAACAAAATAAGTAATAACAATTTCTGGATTTGATTAGGTCGCGCCGTGGTCTAGTTAATAATAAACAATATTGCAGAAAAGGCAAAACAACGTCTGCCAGACAATCATAAAATATAATTAGTTCTTACTTATAATAAGCCTGCCGGTTTCTATAAGGGATTAAAAAATTCATTTTCTTATTATCATTAAAATAATATGTTTTTAGAGGCTTTTTATTTTTAAATTTTAATTAAATAATAAGTATTTATATTCTAGAATTAAAAAATATTACTTTCTCACATTTACGCGTATATTTAACATTTTAAATAAAACTATCTTTTCGGTTTTTTCGCGGAGGGACTAAGTCACTCCCGTGACCATGATTGCTGTAAAGTATTTGAAACGTCGAGAAATAAAAATCAAAAAAAATCTGCGAAGAAATCCGAAAAGATAGTTTTACTTAAAATAAAAATATTAAGATGGGTATATATACTCGTATACCTATAATATGTTACATAAACGTATGCTGCTTTAATCTGCATTGCAGCAATATAATGGATTACGATCGAAACTTTTGAAAGTAAATTATCGATACCGTTAAAGTTTTCTTAACAACTAATAGAAAATATCAGATAACAAGTTGCATTTAATTTGTATATGTTTATGCTAGTATTTCTATGATATATTCTTAACAGGTGATTTACCCTCGCTTTGCTCGGGTGCGTCCCTAGGTACGTTTTAAATAGATATGAATAGTTATTGCGAGTGTACCTTAAAAGAATAACATAAGGTATTGCCGATTTTTCTGTAGGCCTTATTAAGACCTACAATTTTCTAGTAGGTACATTGTTTTGATGTATCTCTAAATAAAAAATAAAATAATATATCTAAATGTCTAAGAACGACTCGATAAAACCAGTTTTTGTGTTTTCTCGTGGGAATAAACGCTTTTCCTGTAGTTAAAGGTATCCTAAATGTTGTCCCGTGTACCTAATAAGTTAGCTCTACACAAAATTTAGTTATTTGCAAAATTTAATTATTTGCAGGATTTCCCTAAGTAATACTGTTTTAGTACATGTATAGACTAAGTTACTGTTTTATTATAGGTATGCATAGATTCTAAAACTTAAAAAGTTTAATAAAAATAATGCTAACAATTTTGTAAATATTATGTCAACTTAATAATTTCATTTTTTTTAAATATTGGGATATGCATTTAGGCATACCGCAAACAAATAGGTGGTTATGTGGGACTCACCAACCAGAAAAGCCAGTGCAATCCACTAAAACTCAAGAGAACCTCCCCTGTCTAGATCGCTCGCGTCGCAGCATCGCCTACGCACTCAACCAAGACGCCCCGATGGTAGGTCTGCCGAAGCCGACGACACAACCAAGCGGTTGCTCCCACGGTCCACTCTGCTATCAAAGAAGTATAAGGGGTACACCGGTACCGGGGTACCCGCATGGTACACCGTACATATTATTTACACCGTCCACCGAAGTGGACCTAGTCTCTTGGCTCTTGGGTTGCGAAAGCTCCTAATTTAATAACACTTAATCAAAGTTTAATTATACCTCTGTCTTACTTATGGCCTCGAAACGTGGTACTTTGCTAAACATAATAGAAACATGCTAGAACACTGTCCAAGTACTATGAGGGCATTTTAGACATACTAAAAGGACAAGAGGAAATCTTTGGAAAAGATATAAAAACTGTCCAAAAATGAAAATATTGAGAATATTGTATGAGGTCTATTTTCTATAAACAGTACTAAACTGTTATAACAAACGAATGCTCGGGATAAACTGCTTCTTGATTGATTAATTAATTATACTCCATATATCAAAACTTGGAATAGGGGAAAAGGTTGGGTAGGGACGACTTTAGATGCAAATAATTTATAAATAAGCAACTACTGACTGTAATATTACATACAAATATCGCGTTTTTAAAGACCTATCAAAAGTTATTTCAAGCTAAATTGTTTACTTAAAAATTTCTTTTATACCACCCCTTATTTTTATTTTTCGTAATAGGATTATCACCTACCTTACCTAAAAGTACCTTCTTAGCTAGAGTGTCATAGTCTTTCAAAATTACTGTAATATACCAACAAACGGACAAATTAAAATTAAAAAGGTGGCTGTTTATATATTTTGGAGACGGAATTCTAAAAAGTAAATGTACATATTAAGAATCGAGTACACTGACAAACTTAAATTAATAATACAAAGGCTACTTTATATCAAATGATTTCCAAAAGTCGTTCATTTTCATTTTATACTTTAAAAAAACGCTTTATTTGCGTGATAAAATTTTTTGGCACCAATTTATATTGAATTATAAATATTTTTTTAATTTGTTTTATATTTGATAGAAAATCTCGCGTATTTGTTATATAAAAATAAGACACAGGTAATGAAATAAATAACCTTTACAATGCTCATTGAAAACAAAGTACCTACTGCGGTTTCCATTTTCCGCTGTGTAAATTACGCAATATATTTTTGTAAGAAATTGCGCTAACAAGGGTTGGTGAATACATAAATACACGTATAAAATTGCAACTAAAATGTTTACTTTTTATATTGATAGTAAAAAAACTGGAAATATTATTTATTTATAGCTAACCCGACAGACGTAAGTTCCTGATTTCAATAAAATATGTGTTGTTTGAGTTCATACAAATTGCCATACAAAAATCATTTTCATGTTAAGTGAAGCACTTACCAACGAACAAAATATCATTTTTGATATCAAGATTTCTATAATAGATTGACATTTTCTCTATACTTTCGTACCGTACCGCAAATATATTCATACGATTCTCTAGTTCTAATCAATTAAGGCTTTAAGCCGGTGGTAAAGTCTCAACTTATGATGACATGAAGCCGTTTGCCGATACATGCGATACGTAGTATCTACACATTACACAATCACGTATTTTTTCGTTAATGACTCTATAAAAAAATCCAATAAAACAAAAAATCCATCTAGTGTTTCTACTTTCTAATACGGTAAGTGACCTGAATTTTATTATAACAATATTATAAAAATCCTTTAAAAGTTCTGATTCAAGAGAAAATACTTTAAATAGGTTATTTTAGTAATGCAAAGTCATTTTTATGATAAAAGAAATATTGAGAGCTGACGAAATAGGCCTTTCAAGAAAGATGGTTATGATATGACACGCAAGTGATCTTTGATTTGCTTTATTCAGCTTAAATAGCATTATTTAGAGACCGGTGGCAGTAGCAAATTTTAATTCGTTAACGTCGTTTACCTTTACTATAAATATACGAGTATATTAGTATTATATTACCTACTAGCGACTCACCCTCGCTTCGCTCGGGTTCATCCCAAGGTTGATTCCCCATGCAAACTTTCATCCTCATTTTCACCCCCTTAAGGGATGATTTTCGGGACAAAAAATATCCTTCCTAGGGTCTCAAACTATCTTCTTACCAAATTTAATTTAAATCGGTTCAGTAGATCCAGAGATTACCCCCTACAACGTCACAAACTCACAAACTTTACCTTTTTATAATATTAAGTATTTAGTATAGATTATATTAGTACCTTCCTACCTAATTTTACCAGATGGCGGCGTAGCCCAAAGGAGGGTAAATGATTAATGATTCATAGTTCACATAATACATTCTTAGATTTACGCGAATATTTGACATTTTAAATAAAACTATTTAAGATTCATAGTTCGTTAGATTGATTCGTTACTTGATACCACGTATGTCATATAGGCTGTATGGATTTTATTAAAATTCAAATGGCGTTTCTCAGGCGCTAGTTTGTGTTTTTTTCTTTTTTTTCCTTTTTAAGCCTATAGAGTGGGGGTACCACATTGAAATTTTTTAAGTGTCGAGTACAAAAACATATAACTTATATGTTTAAAAGTCAATTAGTATAACAAATTGTGAAATAAAATTTTAAACGTCAACTGTCTAGAACTAAAAAGCTGTATATAAATTATAACAAAACATTGATACATAGATGTAGCAGGAATCGCTTCCATATAGAACATGAATATATGACTGCTTATTGCATAATACTATGTTCCTTTGTCAACTTGTTCCCATCTTTTTATTTTTATAATTTATTTTTTCAAGTTATACTTTTTTTGGCACGTTTAAAAAAAGTAATATGAGAATAACATTTTTACAATGCGCGCGCACACCGACAGCCAAGTTAGCTGAAAGCGACTTGATGAAGTTAGCTGCATTCCTTTTACAAACAGAGACTTGTAACTCACACTTTTTTTATAAATTTGTTTATTTATAAGTATTTCAGTCAGGGATATTTCTTATAGTTTAGGCATTATTTCCAAAAGTAAATGTTTTATTATGAAATTTAATAATATCTATTTGACGTAGAATACATATAACCGTTACAGATATTGGCTGCACATTAAGTACCGTTTTTTTTATTATTTGTTAAATTATATAATTAAATGAAAAATATTATTATAATACACTTAAAGAGATATTATAAATATTATATGTCTAAATATCACACGGTATTTTGTCCTTCGGAACTTCCGTAGGGACACAGCGGTACTCGTACGCTCGCGAGTAAATATCGTTATATATATTTATGGAATAAAATTATTACCTAAGGGAAAATAATACGTTTCCTTTTATTTAAACTAAACAGCAATTGTCTAGAACGGCAGAGATTATATGTGTTTTGTACAATTTGGAACTACAAAGGCACGGGGGTTAAATGCTGCATCGAGTACAGTTCACTCATATAAAATCAAAAGGACGCAAAAAAAGAGCAGTGTGCAAGTTAAATTTTAATCTCGTAGACTTTATTGTACGTTGCCCGATAAGTAACGATCATGAATCAACAATAACTCTTACTCTAGAAAGGAATCTATTGTTAAACGAAAACTAATTCCGTTTTATTGCTGGGCACAATGCTTTAGCCTATTATTCATGGAACTCTATACTGGAACTTTATGAATTTCTTTTAGTACCAAACAGAAATATTTCTTCAAAGAAATTTTGATATCTATCACAATAATACTGCTTTTTATAATACATCAATAAAATTGTGAGAATATTTCATAGCTTTATTTACAGTTTAGACTCTTTCTTACTCAGAATTTGGTTATTTATTATAAAAACAGATACATAATTAACCTTTCTTGTCGCCACTATATGAACCATCGAATGAATCAAACTACTAAATGAATGCTTTGAAGGTTTTTGGAAATATCATAAATTTCGTAATATTTAGAATTATACAGAAACATTTTAAGAGCTACTTTGTACAATGAGCCTTACTTGTTTATTTCTTCGCTTAGTTTTATTCTATTCATATCGAGTTTAATTATGTACATCTTTAGCTATAACAATAGAAGAAAACTTTTTAATGTCATTACGAATCACGCCAAGTGCTTTTATGCTGAAGTACATATAAACATAATCCAGTCACTATCCATTTAATAATAAAAACGAATACAAACGGCCTAATAAAATAAAATATTAAGCAAAACGTAAGGTAGTGAAATAAATAAAATAAATAATGGAACATTCATAAATTACGCTTGAAGATTCAAACTATACTGGAATTAATATTTTTGATTAAATTTATTTATTTTCTCTTTACTATTTTATGATTATAAAAAAAAGACTCGCCGAGAAAAATAAATATTAGTGGGTAGCTGATATTAAGTTGTGGCAAAGTAAGCGACAAGTAAAAAGAGTTCAATGAACCTATTAACCTATTCTCAATAATTTATGTCAAGTTTCACATATTTAATGTTCGTTAAGAAATAAACACAAAAAATTATAACGTATTTTTTTCCTTCTCTTTGCGTTCCTGTGAGCACGCGTGACTGCGGTCGTTCTATTTCTCGTACCTTCATCGTAAATGTAGTGAACATATACCATTATAAAACCAAAGTGAAATTACTTTTAATTTTGATAAAATCTATTCTAAAGAATCATTATAATAATTTAAAAATAAAAGAATAAATTCTAAATGTATTTCACTGAAATTTTACGAAAAGGGAAGTAGAACTACGCTTATATACTTTTCTCTTTACTTCAAATAAAAAAAAGATATGTTTAAATACACAATTCTTTAACTGTGCTTAATTCACATAAAAATACTTCACAATAATTTTGACATTTATTAATCAATGCTTAAGCTCAAAGTTGGAGGATGAGATATAGGATATAAAAGAAGATACATGAAAAATTCAAAAATGTCTATCTGTTTAATTCTGTATGACGCCAAAGCGGCAGGGTGCATTTTAACAAGATTTCCTTTATAACGGATATTAGTGTAAAGCAAAAATATAGCCATAGGTACGTTTTAAATTAAAATGGATATAGTATGTTATCCTTAAGACATAGACATATGCCATCGCGGACTTTTCTGTAGACCTATATAAGATACACAATTCTACCATTCATTATTTTGTTATATCTCAAAGGGTTTAGGCAGCGTTTTCGTTGAAAGCTCCCAGGCGTCTTATTTTTTCCGACACCTCCAACAAATATCGTTATATTATAGCCAATGTATACAAAAACTTAACAAATTATATACTAAAACCTTCCTCTTGAACCACTCTATCTATTAAAAAACCGTATCAAAATCAGATGCGTAGTTTTAAAGATTTAAGCATACATAGGGATATAGGAACAGAGAAAGCGACTTTGTTTTATACTACGAATATGTAGTGATTTTTGCTAAGAGGAGCGAGGAAACTCGTAGATACAGGTTGCGCTTCACATTAGGCGTGTTCCTATGACGTATGTAGGCAGTGCCCAGTCAACTAATATGTCTGTAATTCAGGTATTAAATTGTAAATCAAAGATTAATAAGATAAACTATTTATTGTATTAAATACATTAATTTAATACCCATACTTTAGAAATGATATCACACCATATTATAATCTCGAAAGCTTGTCATTTAGGGGGTGAATGTAATATGTATATATGAGTTAATTCTTTACGCCTAATTATGAGTGAATTTTGTTCAAATTTGGAACCCTTATATTTTGACTTAGATTGACTCTATCATGGACTATTTTTTACGCTGGCAAAGGATATTAAAAAAAATAATCACATATCAATGCGTGTACAAGGTGATAATTTTTTCCGTCCTTCCGTTACGCCAGATGAAGTAAAAATAAAAGACATTGTGTTGTTTGAGTTCGTACGAAATAATTTAAACAAATAATAAATCACAGAAAACTATAACTGTTTTTTGTAATTTAATTAAAATATTTTTTAACCAAAATAAATTATGAAATAATAAAAGTAAACTTTGGAATCACATAATTTACAGATATAATAATTTAGAGATATGACTTTAACTGCAAAGTTCGATGTACAGGCTATGGTGCTACGGGCTACGACAGATCGTAGCAGCTACATTACCGTTACGTAACTTGACGCGCTAGCATCCGCAGAACTGGCCAAAACATTGCAATTTTGACAATTTGAAAAAAAAACTTACCTTATTCATTCCATTCCCCATTGTTGCTTGATATTAAGTATCGGTTAAGAAAAATAAAAATTCGCTTTAATACTTTTTAATAAAAAAATCTGATTTTTAACATTTTTAATGAAATAAATTGACATCATAAAAATTGAAATGTAGTATGTGTATTGTAATATAGATATTAGATAGTACTAAATAGCTGTCAAACCGTCAACACCGCGTCACTATGGATACATTGTTGACGCCGGTCGTCACGCGAATTTATCAATATCTCAATTAAAACTTTATAATAAAAATATGACATGAGCGCCCGTAGTCGCAATTGAGAGCTTACGAAGTTCGGCTGACGTTTTTGTTTTGCACGCGGCTTTGTGTTATCGATCCTATCTTTTGGCGAAGGAAAATAAGCGGGATATTTCTACTGCAACAAAACGTGTGCTATCCACCACCGATGACGCGCCACTGCCGAGCTGAGCGTCACTGCGTCTATAACTCTTCGAGGGATGTAATGTGTCGATGTTTTCTTATCGATATCGATGTTTTAAATTCTATATACTTCTCGTTATGTGTATAGTATAACCTAATATTGCACATTACACATAATATATTTTAAAGTATATTGGTATGTTATAAACATCTTTCATTATTTGTAGCATAGAGGCAAAAAACTTTATAACGTCATGTCCGTCTGTCTATACAGCATAGTTATTTTACTCGAAGATTTGCGTATTCGAATGAGTAAAAGAATTACAATAAAAATTATGGTACAATAATAATCAAACTTAACAACAATTTTTTTCTCTTTAAAAATAATGTTATTCTTTAATTATAGTTATAGGTATTTTAGTTCGTACCTTATCTTCAGAAGTGCGGAACCCTGCTAATATAAACAGTAAATATAAATAAATATTTTTATAATTATTATTCTACATTGCTTTGATTACCCTTATTTATTACAAATAAATAATTAACTCGATATTTTTTATAAAAAAAATTGTAGTTTAATGGATTTTTTTGAGTACACGCACATCTCAAAACAAATGCTTTATGAAGCATTAATTGTGTTGTTGAGGCATGAAAATATTGATATATTGAATATAGTACAGAAATCCAAACATTTTTATTTCTAGTAAAATAAGCAACGATAAACCCCTAACAATACTTATAATAATAAAATTACTTATGATATTTATGGGTAACTATATCTTAAATATAGTTAATCTAGTCTTAGGTATAGCTCCCCCCTCCAACGTGCGTTCACCTTGTCGTGGTGGGGAGGCCCAGTAGTGCCCGGCAATTCAGCCGGGCGCGAAGCCAAGAAACGCACAGGGAGGTGGCCCACTTCGGTGGGCGGTAGGAGATGACCCTTTTCGGGGCGCAGTGTACCATGCGGGTTGCTCCTGGTACTTCTCTGATAGCAGAGTGGACCTTGGAGCAACCCCATGGTTCTTGTGGTCTGCTTCGGCAGACCTGCCGTCGGGGCGTCGTAGTTGAATGCGTAAGCGATCCTGCGACGCCCCATTAAGAGTTGATGGGTTTTAGTGGGTAGTACTGGCTTTGCCGGTGAGTCCCACACCTCGTGCGTAAATGCATTTCCCAACGTTAAAAAAAAAGTCTTAGGTATAGCTAAGTAATAAGTATATTTTAAAATAGTTATTTAGGCATCTTTTGTACTTGTGTAAAATTTTTTATCATCGGTGATTCATGATATCAAGTTTTTTAACGACTTCCAAAAAAGAGGAGGTTCTCAATTCGTCGGAATCTTTATTTTTTTTTTAATGTATATTCATCGATTACTCGAAGACGCCTGAACCGATTTGCATTTTTTTTGTTTCCCATTTAAATTTTATCGAAAACGGTCGAATGGTTTAAAAAAAATCTACAATAAAATATTTTTTTAAATAGATTGCTTAATTGAATATGTTATTAAAAAAGGTTCTTCTTACAAGTTACCTGCTCATTACATCTACACTAAAAATGGAAAATATAAAAGCCGATAATATTTTAAGATATGAATATCTAATAGGTAAATATGATTAGGTATGAACTTTAATTATAGTTAAAATATTATACATCAATTTGTGATATATGATACGTATCGAAATATATTAGATTTGCTTTGCATCGGCTGGCACCGACTTCGAAAATATCTGATTAGGTAACTATTCTAAATGAAAACCCCCCTTTAGTTATTTCTTACATTTTAGTGCCTGGAAGTCGGTTTTTATTTGGTCTTCAACTACACCTTAAATGTCACTATATTATATTACTAGCGACTCACTCTCGCTCCTCAATTTTTTTTTACTAAAATAAGATTTTTTTAAATCTCATGATATGAAAAGTGAGTGAGTGAATTAATTTTCATCCCGGAAATCATCCCTTAAGGGGGTGAGAATGGGGATGAACCTGAGCGAAGCGAGAGTAAGTGGCTAGTAATATATAATACACATATATTAGATATGTACCTACCTAATTAAAAAAAAAAATTATAAGCATTAAAAATTTAATAATAATAAATGTACGCATTAAAAGAAAGTATCAATGTTTTAATATAAAAGCCGACTGGCATGTAAAACAGTTTTTATGTTTCGCTTCAATTTCTCTAACAGCAAGCCAGCTTTTATTTACAGCTTATACAAATACCGCTCAAAGCTTGTTGTATTTTAGTTGACAAGCCCACATCGATTCATTTATTAATGGTCTTCTACGTATGTCTCTGAATAAAACTGCCATATATTACCTATCTGCATTAGTAGATAGATATATAGTTTCTCTGTCTAATATAAGTACCTACCTATAAAGTGCTTCATTAACCAGTGGCCATGTACAACCGCAGATCCTTAGGTCCTGACCTCTGGGTTCGAGTTCAGGATTAGGCCAACCAGTTATTAAGTTCTTGTTTCAAGAAATTCTCAGTAATCTCCCAAAGTCGGGACGTAGGCGGTGTTACAACTTAATACTTACATACCCGTGTCTCGGAAATATATTTGTATTACTATTGTCATGTCCCTATAATCTCCGCCGAAACTTGCCACCAATCACCATGACCCAAATTGGTCAGAACTTTGTTATTATACACCTAATATAAATTTTTGTGGCCTTCAAGCCCTACAGGACTACTTTGTAACGACAATGCAAATATTATTATCTTTACATGATTTTAGAGTTCTAGCGCACTACATAACCCAGAAAAAAGGCGCGATTAAGCTTGAAACTATACAAATAATAAAAAAACCGACTACGTAAAAAGCTAACTAAAAAGATGAGAACAAACTGACGAAGGAACATAGTATTATGCAGTTGAAGACATACATACAAGTAGCGAGACTCGCAGCAAAACGTGTACAATAAGTACATACCTGACTTACATGGTCAAATACATAGCCCTCTCTTAGGCTTCGCAGTAGTCGGGTAAATAATCAAGTAACAAAAAAAGTAACAAAGCAAAATCTGTAAATGTTTTTTTTTAAAAACAATGTAAAATTATAGGTCATATAAATACTTAAAAAAAATCTGACTTCCAGGCACTAAAATGTAAAAAATAACTAAACGGAGGTTTTCATTTAGACTAGGTTCCTATCTAATCAGATATTTTCGAAGTCGGTGCTAGCCGATGCAAAGCAAATCTAATATATTTCGATACGTGAAATCCATATTTACCTATTAGATATTCATATCTAAAAATATTGTAGGATTATCCAGGTCAACATATAGGATACTTTTTACCGCGGGAAAATATCTCATTTATGAGAAAAAATACAAACACTGCAATGTAAGATTATACTAATATATAAAACCTAAGAATTTGGTTTTTTGGTGATCTGAACGCGGGCGGAGCCGCGGGTAATGCTAGTCTTTTATATAAACTGTTTTTGATTTATCATAATATTCAGATAACACAAGTTTATGTAAGACTTTAAAAAATATGGAGCTTACATTTATTACATAATTAAAAAACTTTGAAGCACTGTTCTGTATTTTTAATCATAAATAGTTAACACTTTCTTTGTAGAAAGTTCAAGCTCCAACAAAATTTCTTTATTCTTGTGTACATTATAAAAAAGAATGTCAGTTCATGTTTCCCTTTTCTTTTTTTATAAAGTTCATTCTTAATGAGAAATAAAAAAATCTTCTAAAGTTTGGGGCCTGGGCAGTTATTATTAGGTATATCAAATGAAAATTAAGCCATTTAGTATATTTTATTTCATTTATTATTTATAATAAATTTTAATTTTTTTTTAAATAAATAGGTACATTTTCATTACATAATGTATTAAATACAGTTTGAAAATGTCAAATATACAAATTTTATAATTATATCACATTGGGAATTAAAACCCGTTTATTTAAATTAAAATAAGTACTTCAAGGTAAGATTTCTTGAAGGTATTTTTATACTAATCTAACTTAAATAGCTAATACATAATTATGGTACAGTCACAGTAACCTTTATTTAAAAAGTAAACTTCATTTTTGGGTTTATTTGAACTATAACATGGAATAAATTTACTTACAAGTAAGAAATATTTAAATGCTTAATTAATACTTAAGATTGCTAATCATGACTTTTATTAAATGTTAGAGGAGTTAAAACTCGGGACTATTAATACTTATTTGTGTTGTCTTGCAATTAATGCTAGTCCCTGGATTATAAGTGCAGTACCTATCCACCATTGGAATGATGAAGTTTCTTTAAATATTACCACACCTAGTATGCCCTGAAATTAAATTAAGAAAAATACTACTTATTTGTATCAGAGCAAATAATTTTAAGAATAATACTGTTGAGCTTATAAATTAATATAATTAATATTAATTTATAAAATTGTTTCTTTTAACTATATTTTCTATATAATACCTTAATTAGGATAGATAACAATTAAACAATTAAGTTTTATTATTGAATGTTTGGATGATCTTTAAGTTTCAATTCAAGCTTACCGATAATATATAACTAGATGCAGATGAAATAACTGTTGGGGACACAGAGTTAGAAGCTGCATCTAGTGAATGCAAATAGCACCTGCAGCTCCACGTATTTACTAGAAGCATTAGGGCCAAGAAAAAACTCCAAAGAAAGTAGCTGTCTCCCTGATAATATAAATGTAGTATATTATAGTATAGTAAGTAAAAATAATAATTTTATTGTTATTTATTATTTTAATAAAAAACTAAATATACTTACGACTACTGTAGGAGTACCCGACAGTTTTCCTAAAGTACTCCCGAATGCAGACCAAATACCAGCCATAAATGCTTCTCGTAACATTTTAATATAATTTTTAAATTTAGTTTTAGTAGTAAATTAAATAAATTATTTATTTTATGAAATCACTAATATTTTCAAATATTATGTATTATTTATTGCCACTTGACATTTGACAATGACAATTGACATTTGACAGCGGGATAACTAAAATTTCAAACTTGAAGCAAATGGGTATATTATTCGTTGAAAAACTAGTGTGCCAAAGTCCAAAATTTTTGCAATGTTCTTGCCTTGTATTTACCCGACTGCGTGACGCAAAAGAGGGTAATATGTTTATTAGTCTATGTATGTATGTTTGTTCCAATGTGGCGTTCTAGAGACCAAACGCGTCGTCCTAATTTTGATGATTCATACGTCGTTAGATTCGTCTTGATAACGGTAGTGTTATAGGCTGTATAAAATTAGTTAAAACTTCAAATGGCAGATTTCTGGCGCCAATGGGGAAGAATTGTACTTTTTCCTCCCGCCAAATGTCGCGAGCTCTATAGCCCCAAGTATATCGTAAAGCTCTATAGCATGGATAGATTTTTTATTTATTTTTTTAAATTTAATTAAATGCATGCAAAGAAAATGGAAATCTTTTGTTCCCAAAAGACAAAAACTGAAGAAATTGTAGGCTTTAGCAATAAGACGGTCAACATTGGCAAAAGGACAATCTTTATATTTAAGGCTATGTGGACATCATTATAAAGAAAGTGATTTTAAAACTCTTTGGTACAGAACTCTGCAATGTCAGCCTCCTCATGGTCCCTGGTTTGATATGATTTCTAGTAATAGAACTTTAATTAAAATAGCACATAGATTGCGTTCGGGACATATGCCATTATTATTTTTTATTTCTTATGAAAAAATCACTCTCACCAAACTGTGCTGTATGTGGAATGTATAAAGATGTTTATCATTATTAATGGAATGTGTCGGGTACGACCAATAAAGTAAAAACCTAATTAAATCATTGAATCTAAATAGTTTCGATGTAGGTAATTTTAATACCATTTTGTTCTTTCCTACTTCTGAGGAAGCCAAAATGGTATATAATTTTGTTAAGATCCGGTTTATGTTACTATGTAGATTAAAATATGATAGGGCTGGCATGTATTTTTGAAATAAAACCCCTTAAAATAAATTTAAAAAAACTCTTAAATCGTCTAGAGTTGAAATTTGTTCTTTTATATTTTGCACTTTTTTACATATTAATTTCAGTTTCATGCAAACTCTTATCCCCCATTTTACCCCCTTATGGGGTTGAATTTCGGAAAATGCTACAACACGTATTTATTTAATTGTATTGAAGAGCATTGATACCAAGTTTCAAGTAATTCTGATCATAAATAATTCTTTGCCCATTCAAACTTTATTATCCCATTTTTCCCTTTTAAGGGATGAATTTTGGAAAAAATAAATAATTTTTGTGTATTTCACATTAAAAATAACAGAATTTCATACAATCTTTAATCCCCTATTTTACCCACTTAGGGGATGAATTTCGAAAAACTGCTTTTTATCGGACGCCTATATGATTAAAGAAATACGTCCTTCAAATTTCACATTTCTACGACCAGTGGCTAATGCTGTGTGTTGATCAATGAGTTGCGAACACAATAGAAGGAAAACCAGGTATAAAAGAGATATCATAATAAATTCATTATCGGACTGAATGTAAATACATTATACGTGTAGCGCCCTCTTTTCAAGAAATCTTCTCCATCTGAGTGTTGACCATAGACAAATTTTCGACAAGTCAAGCATCAGCCGTCAAGTGTCACCCATAGAGTATATTGCTACATATATAAGTGTCACCTCAAGGTTCAAATTGTTAAATAAACTTCGCAAATTAAAAAGGCATTATTCAATAAAATTGAATAGAATACTATAGTACGCCTTTAGCTTGGATGGACTTATAAATTTATCAAGTTTCCATATATTGAAATAGTAACAATCACTATGAATTACATCAAAAGCGGAGATAATATTTTAATAATATGGTGTAACAACGAACCAAGTGAATTAAGCAATTTAGTAAATGAAATTCAAAGTGTTGCTAATATATCCGTAGTTCTGGAAAACTCTAGTAGGATTGCAGAAGGTACCTAAGACAAATGTGAAAAAGAAAAATGTAGATATGTATGTTTATTTGTTGTATTATTAATGCATATCGTTATGTTTTATAGATTCTAGGCCCTTGTCGTCTTTTGATGTTATATTATCAAATTGGTTACCTCCACACGCAGTACAACATAGTGATCAATTATTAGCATTAATAATTAAACTCTTAAAACCAAATGGAAAACTTGTTTTAAAGGATACAAGAGACTTAAACACTTCTCTTAAACTTAATGGATTTATAAATGTGACTAAAATTGACAAGGAACACAAAGCAGAAAAGCCCAATTTTGAGGTAAACTTAATTACTTTTATTATCATTACTTGTATTTTTTGTTTCTATAGTTGAATTTGTATCATATTTACAGGTGGGTTCTAAAGCTTCACTAAAACTTAACAGTAAGCCAACAGTTTGGAAAATAGATGACACGGTTGAAGAGGCATGGACAGGAAAGAATGATGATGAAATAATTGACTCAGATATGCTTCTTGATGAAGATGACCTTAAGAAACCTGACCAGCAGTCTTTGAGAGGTAAATTTGTATATCCTACAGGAAATTAAGTATATTTATTATGGCTTAGAACATGAATAAAAAATGAAATAATTTGTTAAATTACATTAAAATCCTTGATATACATTAAATAAAAAAGTAGTAAGTAACAATCACTTTGTTGTTGTCTATGTTCTTGTGTCTATCAATGTATACTTATTGTAAGGATTTTTTATAGCATATTATGGTACCTAATATACCTGCCTAAGTATTTTATAAAACAAAAACACATGTTAACTATTATTTAACTATTTATATGTAATATGTTTAATTGTCTAGTAAATAATAAGTAAAATATTCTGTATCATATCTTACTAATCTTAATAATATATGAAGGTTGAGGTTTTGTGTTGCAAGAGCAAGTGTTGAAGTATTGTGTTTCAAGACGTATGAACAATACGTAAGAAAATATTTTTATTTTATTATTGTGTTTTAATGTCATTTTCATACGTTTTTTATTGCATGTAATATATAAAGTTTTAGTCTGCTAATTTTAATTTTTTAAATTGTAATTTATGATAAGACTTGTTTTCATTTATTTTAAACATTTATTATTACTTCCTATCACAAGATAGAAATATGTACTACATATTATATATATAAATCTTGCTAGATATAATTTTATTGACTCAACTTAATAAATAATTTATTATACAATAACTGCAAGAAAACATTGTAAATAATCTCTAACAATTTTCTTCGGTTGCAACAGAACTAATACCTTACCCTTAAGTAAGGTAGTAAGCTCAGATAATGGACAAATGAATGTAATCATTTACAATATAATTATTTAGGATTTATAATTTCAGTATGTGCAACAACGGGTAAGAGAAAAGCCTGTGCTGATTGTTCATGTGGCCTGGCTGAGGAGCTGAGGGGTGAAACTAAAGAAACACCTAAATCATCTTGTGGAAGTGTAAGTAAATTTTGTTTTATAATATTAAGTGTATAATTCTAGTATAAATATTTATTTTGTGTATTTTGGAAACAGCTCTAATGATTTAGATCTGTATTTAGATAAGGTTTTGCTTTTTAAGTTTATCTATATAGTTGTCTTTTCTGAAGAAACTCAATTTTTCACAAAAAAGAATTCATTTATTTATTAGTTACTAGCCATATAGCGCCATCTCGTAAACTTTTGTGTCTCTCATTCTCTTCTCATCTCTGTACTTGCATTGTCGCCAATGGATGCAACTACTAAAGGAGCGCCTAGCGAAGCTCGGTCGCCTATGTATTATTAGTTTTAAAATATGTAAAATTACATATAAAATATCTTTTAAAGTAAAAATATATTGGCTCACGCGCGCTTGCTGTGGCAGGTCGTTTGTGTAACCAGTTTTTGTATAATAAGTACGTTCGAACTTATTTATTTGTATAAGTAATTGCAATGCGTTGTTTAGCTATAGATTATGGCTGAATCTCAAAATAGTGATATGTGTAGTGTGTTCGAGGAGAATGTGGAGACTAACATAGAAAATTTAACGGAATTGGAAGCGGGTAGCTGTAGTAATCGAGCGGATAAAAGAAGTCGTGACATAGATACAGAAGAGGTATGGGCGGAGGTTGGGAGACGAGGAAAAGTTATGGCGCGGAGTAACAATAATAATGATACTACCCCCATCCCAGAAGAACAAATTGAAATAAGCATGGTGTCTAGAAAAGAAAAATTACCTAAGCAAATAGGGTTGGCCCGTCTACTTAAGAACGAAAACATTAAAAATATAACGAGAATAAAATATGTAAACGCCTACAAAGTTTTGATAAAATTCAACAATTTTGAGAGTGCAGATGATTTAATTAATAACAAATATTTTATTGATAAGGAATATAAGTGCCAAAAAACTTTCGAAGTCGGCGTCTCATATGGCGTTATTAGGGATATCGATCTAGATCTGGAGGAGAATGAAATTTTACGGGATTTAAGTTGCAGTATACCAATTTTAAATGTAAAAAGATTGAAAAGGCGTAATTTTGATAGTGGTACTTTTGAAGACAGCGAATGTGTACGGGTTTGCTTTAAGGGCTCCTCCCTACCTGCTTATATATTCACATATGGCACTAGAATAAAGGTGAATCCATTTATATTTCCCGTGTCTCAGTGCTCAAAATGCTGGAAATTTGGTCACAACCACAAGGAATGCTCTCGAACGAAAACTATTTGCCCTAAATGTGGTCAAATGCATAATAATTGTGAGACGACATCTTTTAAGTGCGTCAACTGCAAGGGCAATCATATGGCACTGGCGAAGGTTTGCCCGGTTTATAAGAAGGAAAGGAGAATCCGAGAACTGATGGCCGAATTTAACTGCACATATAAAATGGCTTTTACTCTATATGTCCCTCCTTCTCCTCAATTCGAGACGGATAATGTGAGTGCACCCAATGAAGGCTTATGTAACCTCATTCCAATGACGACAGGTGATGGACCGTCATATGCTGAGGTGGTAGGAAATGCATCGAGTTTGCCTAAAGAACAAAGTAATAACAAGAGTAGTAAGACAAGCGATAGAATTGCTAAGAAGTCCAAGAAAAAGTGTGATAAGCGAAAAGATGTTTCAGTGGAAGATGAGAGTAGAATACAGTCAGATTTTGAAGAAGAAGAAGTACAGGGGAACGAAAACAAGGAAGAATGTGAGAAAACTGATGTTCAAGGTTTACTTTTGAGAATCCAGGAGATAATTTTCATGAAAAACATTAACTTTGGGAAGAAAGTAAAATTGTGTGGAGAAGTTGTTTATGATTGGTTGTTATATTTTGTCACGGAGTGGGTGTCTGAGATGTCCGTTTTTAAAAACTTATTTAAACATGGCCACACAAGTTAACATCATACAATGGAATTGTCAAAGTATTCATCCGAAGATAGTGGAGTTTGAACAGTTTTTATCACAGGAAAAAATTCATATTGCTATTTTGAGCGAGACATGGCTTGATCCAAACAAGAGCATAAGGATAAGTGGCTATCATATTGTTCGTCAGGATCGCGGCGATGGATACGGTGGGGTGGCCATTGTTATTCATAACTCAATAATGTTTCAGGCACGTCAGATACAGTGTGCAAATCCAGGGATTCAACTCGTTGAAATTAAACTATTGAACTGTTCTAATTTAGAGTTCATTATTTCTGTATACTGCCCATCATCTGTGCATACAGTAGCTAATGATTGGGACTCAGTGTTTAGTTTACATAATAATAAAACTATTATTGCTGGGGATTTTAATGGTCACCACTCTAACTGGTCGTACAAAACAGATGTAAGAGGAACGCAGCTGTTTGATACGATTGTTGACAAAGATTATGTTAACCTGAATGATGGCTCTACAACTCGGCTTAAGTTAGTCAATGGTAATGTTCAAAATCTTCCCCGGATGTTACCTTCGTAACTAATGACATTGCGTTGGATTTCATTTGGAAGGTTCTTAATGAATCTTTAGGAAGTGACCACCTTATTATTAAATTTACAACCGCTAATTGCTGTGCGACTGACGCTGATAATAAAAAAAGGAACTTCAAAAAAGCAAAGTGGGAGGAATATAGGCGCACCCTACATGCAATATTCTCTGTTTTGGTCTTGGCAAGTGATCCTCAGGAAGCTTATAACCAATTTATTAATGCAGTTAATTCGGCGGCAGATAGATATATCCCCACGGTAAGAATGTGTACAGATCCTTTACGTCTACAGAAATTTGTACCGAAACCGTACTGGAATTCAGACATATCAAGGGCAGTTGCAGAAAGAAGACTTGCGTTGGTTACTTTTAGAAAGAACCCTACGCCAAATAATTTGGATTTACTTCAAATAAAAGTCGCTTTTGCACAGAGGATTATACGCAGAGCCAAACGTAAAGCTTGGAGACAGTTTTGCAACACTATTAATGAAACCATTTCAACCGTTGAGATGCTGCGCCGAATGAGATGGATTAAGGGATATCGATTACCAAAGACATACATCGATGAGGATACAGCCAATAGATTACTACGCAGCCTGACGCCTGATTATACTTCTTCAAGAAAACCAAAATTTACTTCTGTTAATACAACCTTGGAGAGTTCCATTACAATTCAGGAGTTTAATCGTGCTATTAAAGCCAAAGATACGGCCCCAGGTGACGATTCTGTATCCTTTTCTATGTTGAAACACCTCCCGGTGAATGGAAAGCATATATTAGTCAAGATTTATAACATGTTTCTTGTATCGGGATTTGTACCATTTCAATGGAGAAAAGCTAAAATTGTTCCCATACCAAAAGCAAGCTCCTCTACACAATCTATTCCTGAAGTAAGACCTATAGCTCTCTTATCGTGTCCCTGTAAAATTTTTCACACTATCTTAAAAAATCGATTGGAATGGTACTTAGAATATAATGATAGCTTTTCGAAAAATACTGTAGGTTTTAGAAGAGGTCGTTCATGTCTAGATAGTCTTACTAGATTAGTGTCTCAAATTCAATTGGGGTTTGCTAATAATTTAATAACCTTAGGCTGTTTTGTGGATATTGACAGCGCCTATAACAATGTTGATATAATAGTGTTACTAAATGCGTTGGATAGGCTTGGGATAGGGTCTAAGTTCTGTTATTACTTATGGGAGTTTTTGAGTGCTAGAAAATTAAGTATAAATTACTCAGTTTCCGGTAGCCTTACCAGATCAACAAATCGTGGACTTGCACAAGGAGACCCTTTATCTCCAATCTTATTCAATGTACTTACTAGGGATATTTGCCATGATATTGTTAACACACATATTTCTCAATACGCTGATGATTTCGTACTATACGGATCATATAAGTATATAGGAGAGGGATGTGTACAGTTGCAGTTAGCTCTTAATAAATTGTGTGAACTGGTTGAAGGTCTTGGCTTAGAGATATCTGAAAGAAAAACTAAAATATGTTTGTTTCGGAAAGGGATTAATAGACAGGAAGTAAACATCAACTTAAAAGGAACTCGAATTCAATTAGTAGAAAGTGTTAAGTATTTAGGGGTTTGGTTAGATAGGTCTTTAAAATGGGGGAAGCATATAAACGAAATTACTGACAGGACTCAAAAATATTTGAATATTCTTAAAATATTAGCTGGCACTGACTGGGGCTTACATCCTAAACATTTAAGGAGATTATATATTTCGGTTATACGTAGTAGAATGGACTATGCAAGCTTTATATATGATACAAGTGTTAAATCCCATCTTTATAAACTTGATAAGGTTCAAAATCAGTGTATGCGTGTGATTGGGGGGTTCATCAAGAGTACCCCAATACACGTAATGGAAAGTGAGCTAGCCCTTCAACCACTTCACATTCGTAGAATTTACCTAGGAGGAAAGTATTGGTTGAAGAGTCGTGCTTTACAAGATAATGGAAATATTGATGTAATCGGTCAGCTGTCGGTACAATGCAATAATTCGAATTATTGGGCGAATAAAAAGAAACCAGTCTTAGCGTCAGTCCATGGAATATTGAAATGTTACCCTTTTCGATCTTCTAGAAAATTGGAAATGTTTTGTCTTGACACATGGGTACAAAATATTAATTTAGATAATAAGATATTTTGCTCTATAGATAACATTAGACAGTCAAAACGGTTAGTAGATGCTACGGTTTTAAAAAGCAATAGTCTGGAAATGATTAATATTGAATATAGAAATTTTTATAAAATATACACAGATGGTTCTAAATGCAAAAAAGGTATCGGAGCTGCTATTTACGACCCTCAATCTCATACTGATATCGAATTTAAAATTGAATCAATAATTTCTATTATGTATGTTGAGTTGTTTGCCTTGTATGAGGCTTTGGAGTATATCAGCAGTATTAGTAATTTCAAAAATTTTGTTATCTTTACGGACTCCAAAAGCGCGCTCCAACATATTGCTCGGTGCACCTCGACTTTTCGAGGAGCTCCGATAGCATATAAGATATTGAAGGCTATATGTAAGCTGGAAGCATCAAATAAGAGGGTAACATTTCAATGGATTCCGTCTCATATAGGATTGGCAGGTAATGAACGTGCGGATAGATTAGCGAATGACGCAGTATCAAAAGGTATACCACTCAGCGTGTTACCTTCTATTAATGACATCGTAGTATTGCTTAAAAAATATGTATATAAGTTGTGGACCGCACACTTTCAAAATACATCGGTAAATAAAGGGATTTGGTATAGGATCTTGAGATCTGACCCGTATTCTTTGCCTTGGTTTGAGTCTTGTAGATTAGACAGAAATTCTATTGTGACAGGGTTAAGAGTGCGTTCCGGGCATATTCCACTGAATTATTTCGCGTTTAAGATGAATAAAGCCGTATCACCGAATTGCACTAAATGTGGGAAAACCGAAGATGTGTATCATATTTTAGTGGAATGTACTCGGAACGAACGCATGAGGAGAAATATGTTTGTTAACAATTATCACGAATTAAAACAAATTGGTAGCTGTAACATAATGTTAGCAAATCCTTGTTCAGATCATGCCAAAGCTTTGTATAAATTAACCAAGGTTGGCTTACGTGTTAGATCTAGTCAAGACGGTACATAATTATTGTTATTTGTATCTGTAATAATATTAAATTAGTATAATATTGCTATGTCCGCTAAACTAGTAGAATCTTTTCTATATTATGTATTCTTTACTCTGCGCATAATTTTATTTATAATTAAGTATTTACTCGTTATTTGTCCATGTGTAAAATTTACAAGGACGACATGTTCGCTTTTTGTTATGTGAACAAGTCCTTCAAATAAAGATTAAAAAAAAAAAAAAAAAAAAAAAAAAAGTAAAAATAACCTATAAACTATATTTATGTATACAACATACATAATTGGATAGAAGCCTTTATTTAATTACTTTTTTTATTGCAATACACGAAGACCGCGACACGAAGAGTTAAACCGATCTATTGATATTAATAATATCACAGATCAGTTATTATACTAGTACAAATGCCTCATCCATACAAAGAAATTGGACAGGGCTAATTCGGGCTTTGAATGGATAATTAATAGATGTCGTTGATTCGCAAATAGTTAAACTGATTTATTTTATAGATATGTGGAAATAATTAATATATAATATAGATCATAGAAATTTAATTACAGAAAAATCCTTGACATACATTAAATAAAAAAGTAAGTTGTAAAATGCATCCTGCATTTTAAAAAAAATCTGTGATTTTAATAATTCTTAACTGTGGTAAACACTTCATAAAAAGTAAAAGCGTTGAATACATAGCCATCATCTGATTGTTGATATTTCAATCATCAATAAAATAACGCAAATTTGATTTACGGGCGAATTATGTATTTCTTTTCCCTTCACTTAGAATATTTTACAACACAATAATATTTTTCAATATAATCTTTTTTTGGTCTAGTTTTTTATCTTTTGTTATAATTTAACACAACTTGATAACAAATCGATACATGTAGCGTCATCTATTGACATTTATTTGAACTATTTTTTCTATGTTCGTGATAAGACCCCATGTTAATGTATATATTTTCCTTTTATAAATAATTTGAAGTCTATTCAGTGACTATAGGGAGTACTTTTTTACCTCCTTGAACCTTCAGTATATTTAGTAGTGTTAGCTAGACTTGACTTCCACTTAAGTTTCCCTGTGTAGATTGCTCTAAAAAGGTTTGAATTAATTTAACGTAATAAATGTATGAATAGAGTATAGTGTCAAAGGCTTTTGGTAATCTATAAAGGCTATGTAGAGCGGTCGCTGAAATTCCTGATACTTCTCAATAAGAAGCTCTATAAATGTATCCATATATTATAATATTTGGTTTTAAGTACGAGTAATGAAATTAACAACATTTTTTTCAGTGCTACTTAGGAGATGCCTTCCGATGTGCTACGTGTCCATACCTCGGAATGCCCGCTTTTAAGCCAGGCGAGAAAGTAGTTTTGGATCTCAATTCCGATATATAAATTTAGTGTATTTATACTCTTAGTATACATTCTGAATTATTGTATCAATAAATGTTTTAATTAATAATAATTTCTTTTTTGTTTAAGCGACATCTGTAATAGAGGATAAGAGTTAGTTAATTCTAATTTCACTTTAGTCCATAAAGCTTTATCATAACAATGATAAATACATAGAATACGAAATAAAAAATATATACATATATTTAAAGTGAACTTTACAGCTTTTTGGTCATAATTATTTATATTTAAAATATTATGTATACAGATTTCGCCAAATCTTTTGACTATTATTTCATTCAATATGAGGTAGTTTAGAGTTTCCCTACAACGTGTATTACATAATTTATGAGGTTAATTAAGATATTTGTTCAAATAGTGTGATACGCAAGAAATCGGATATAAGGATGTAAAATAAAACCAACTCATAGCAAATATTCAGTTATACATATTCTCTCTTTCTTTTTACAAACAGTTAACTTAGTTTTAACATATCTCGTAACATTTTCCATTTACATTAATCTGAAATAGTACTCGTACTTTCACTATACAATAAAATATACATATATATTTGCCATATTTGTCATATAATTATATAACAATTTATATTTATTTATCTATTATTTAAATGACACAACATTTCCCATTCTCTACATCGTTACATATTGAAAACAGTGTGTAAGAATTGGTCGAAATTGCGATGAAAATTTTTAACATTTTTTATATAATCTGTTCTCAATATGTTATCACAAAATTATTTATGGTAAGATGGAATAATATCAAATATTATATACTGAGGCTTTACCTCTTTGGTCGGTATCTTACCAAAAACAACGATAATCTATAGAATATCGATAAGACTGTAAAGGATGGCACAATCATTTGTGTCAGTGTTGCTATAGTAGGTAGGTATAATTATGAACCATTACTGGCCGTATTCATTATTGGCAACTTTAAAACGATTACATTAAATATTTAGTGTTCACTGATGTAACTAATTTAACTCTTAATTAATCGTACACAGACACATCACGCACCCTTAACAACACTTATTAAAACAATTTTAACATAAGTATTTAAGGAAATATGCAAATTATCCTGTGAAACATTAAATACTTGAAAATTATAAATGGTTACAATAGGTTTATAAAACAGTGATGGTTATGTAAAATTTTAAAAATATAACATAATATTCGTACTCGTACTCGTATTTTAATTAAGTTGTTTATTGAGGATAAGCAACGTGTGTGAGGGAATTTTGTATTGGTATGTTATATTTTCGATTAGTATTAATCAGTTAATATTAAAAAGGAAACAGTAATGAAACAGAATCCCTTATTCAAATTACTACATTTTGCTGTTCATTAAACGGTATACTTGTTGCAATTTGGGTCTAATTTAAAAAATTGTTTCTATGAAACTAAATCACTAACATCCATAAATAAGTGCAAAGGAATGACTTAAATAATGGGTGCCCACGCATCTAACTGCAGGGACTCATACAAATTTAGCTTTAAAAATAATAATTAACGCACTTAGTATATCAAAGGCGCGGAAGAACATCGATTGTGCCAATTAATATGTAATAATTCGCAAAGATAAAAAAACTTCGCTAAGAAAACTTCGTGCCATTCGCGATTGTGCTCCGACAACGTTCACCTCATAGCACCTTTGTTGGAAAATAAATTAATACTTTTGAATTTGGATTTTGGGAAATAATACTTTTTGTAACGAATTTTGTACTAAACGATTGTCCATCCTGTCGAAACTGGGGCGTCGTGCGCCCGTTTACAAAATAAATGCTCCTATCTTCATAATTTAAGTAATATCTTCGAAGAAACTACTATCCCACAACATTCAATAAAGCGTCCCAGTCTTTTTAAAAGTTTATTTTCATCAAATTGAGATCTTGCTTAGACTTGATAGCGACTGGCCAGCGTGACGTCACTCGCGCCGCCGCGAGCGAGCCACTGCCTTCGCCGAGTCTTAAAGTTTGTGAGGTAGGCTTAGTCATGATCTAATGAAAGCGCCTTGTTAGAAAATACCGATTAATAAAATGAGATCTTTCATTACAATTACAAATAATAATAAAGACGATAAACCTAGAATTACATTACACAACAAATTATTAACTTTTTTACAACACCGTCCGTCGCCGACGATGCACATCTTACTCTAACACGATCGATTAATATATTTAACATACAATTAACAAGCACGTAACAGTTTATGGTACAATGAAACTTTCTCAAAATCTAACCATTCATTACTAACTTGTGTACTGACTGTATTCAGGAAAGTTTAGGAAAGTATAACGCATCTGATCTATTGTGACGATTTGCAATATCACCGGTCCTTATGACACTATATGTTGATGAATGGCATGTGCAAAGATGCAATGGTAAGGAATTTTGAACTCCTTCTGAATTAAACTGAATTCTTTAGTGTTATCAATAAAAGTTCGGAAACGTTCGAATCGTTATAGTAAATTCTTTCGCGTCATGCAAGATAAAAGTAACTTGTAAAATTATTGATAAAACTTTACTATGATCACTAAATATAAAATCAATTTGATAATGATATGGCCATGCTCCTGTCGTTACATCGGTAACGATATATGTATATTAATCACAGATTCTACATGTTTTATTTAAGTTTTATTAAATCTGTGTATTACTTTTGAGTATACAATAACTATACATTTCTTACCAATATCGCACTTATTATTCTAAAACATATATATTTTTAATCAAGCAATACTTCATACCTATTCTGACCAATAACTACAAAATATCACAGACGGTGTGTTTATTATGTATACATCTTCTCATAGAAAAGTTCTGTGTATCACACATGGACGTCAAAACCAATAGAGATGGCATCTAAAAACCATGACCATTAGACATATTACTTTATACAATATATGATTTTTATTAACAACTTTATTAAACATTAAATTATTTGTCAGAAGATTTAGTTCAGCAGAGAACCTACAGTCGCCGAAATTTCTAATTACTAAAAGGAGTTAAGTCTATTTTAATGAACGCTCGCTTCGTCTACAGCGAGAGGACAAGGGTAACGACAATGCGTATGGATATGTCTGCAGTCACAACCATGGAACAACGGAACTGCGCCCAATTTAAAAACTCCAATAGGATCCCATCAAAAGCGACAAAGGCCACATAGAAACCAATACATATTTATTGGTTTCTATGTGGCTTTTGTCGCTTTTGATGGGATTCTATTGGAATTTTTCTACAGGGTGACATGACTGCTCCAAACTATTAATGATAATGAAAACCCACGAATCTAGAATCAGTCAATATTAAGCACATTGCACTTATAACCACCAAACATTCATTGTACCTTTTTCTTTCTCTACACATTCATTGACGTACCGGTAGATTTTAAATCTCAATAGTTATCACAATATCTATCCTATATTAAGATCTGGTAGTTAACGTGTTCTTTTGTGCTCATGTGATCGTTTATCTCACGACGTACTAAATTATGGTTCTAATCTGCTATTGGAAGTTTATGATTATTCATTGGACTGTCCAGTTTTTTATCTCCTCCAAATATAGTTAAACTTTGGTTGTAAATTTAAGTCATTTTATATAAAAATTATCATAAAGAGAAACTGGAAAGATCTCCCACACTACGCTTATATGTAGGTATCTTGTAGCAAAATTATTAGCACCTATTGAGCATAATCGAGAGCGTTTTCGAATCGTAGCGTAATTCTTAGCGTTACAACTAGTGAAACTATAACTGACAACCGTCCAAACTATATATTTTTTTATTTTCGTTTTAGAGGTATTTATTTATAAATAGACACATTGCAAAATATACTATGGAGTGTGATAAAAGTACAACAATTGAAGTATGTATGATGACGAGATAAAGTATTTTAAGAATGTTGCCAGTTACGTCAGTTGTAGCTTGTAACAAGTTTTGAGATAGGTTCGCTTAACGTAGAGTGTAAGTTTGACTGACCTAAGTTACATATTTACAATATTGTACACAAACGCATATAGAAGCACCCGACAGAAAAAAGCACCTAGTTTCCGAATAGAATATAAGCGTACGATTGTGTATTGCCGATCGCTGTAGAAACTTCACATTACCGATAATATTTCAAATACATGACTTAGTTCACTGGGCGATCAATCTACCGACGTGAAATTTCGTGGCATAAACTAACGATACCAGTCTCGAGCCCCGCATTTGGACTCGTGTATAATGTAAAACTCATCAAGGCCCGACGGAGTCTAGGTTAACAAACTAGATATCTTTTTGTTTCGTAGCGACGGCGAACGGCAGATCCGTTCAACGTTTCTTTAAAGGGGGGCCCTCGTCTATGACGTCTGAGGCTGACCAGCGCCTCTTGCGAGCGTCTTCCTTTACACTGAGGTTCTCTGGGTGTGTTTGAGGCGGTGCGGTTGCGAGAGCGGTTCCCATTGGGGTAGAAGGCACCGTATGCTTGCGTGCGACTAACGATACGCAGACGTCACCAACTTGCAACCTTTGTACTCTTAATCCATATCTCGCTAGTGTACGCTCAGGTTTGCACGACGCCCAACCTCGCCCGTACACGAAAAATGGATGTTCTACTGTTGATTCTAGCTCCACCTGTAAATATTATAATATATTTTTATTATCTTTTATTTATCATAACAAACATAGATACGACTATACAACTATTGACATTAAATTATGTAATTTGTTTGTTTGCGAATTGTCTACCACTTTATTTTTGAGTTTTAAATAGTAACAGTACATATATGACAAAATAGAATTCTTGAAGTTTTCAAATTAGATACCTTGGAATCCATCTTGGGTGCATCTTCCATGTTTTGATTTAACAACATATATCTATTACTGTGTAAAATGATATTTATTTACCTGTGAGCGATTTCTATCATAAGTAAATGTGAGCGCTAGGCGATCTCCTCGCTCATCGAGCCGCAACAGCGTGCACTGCGTGAGCGCCAGGTCGCCGGTGCGTTCGGCGCTCATCACGAAGTCCTCTGTACGCATCTCCTCTACGCGCCGTAGTGTGCCATCCTCCAGCCGTATGAGCGCGCCCCGGCAGAAGTGAGGAGTTGGGGCACCGCGTTCTGGAGATGTTGGAGGCTCCTGAAGATGTAAATTAATTTTTAAGATCATTTAATTTTCATATTTTTATAATTTATTCTTATATATTGAAATCGCTCTCTTCGTCTATTGTTATATTATATACCTATTATAATTATATTTCTGCATAAAAAGTGACTAATTCGAATAACGGATTAATTATCATATTCATCAATAATATTTTACAGCTCACGCTATATCCCCAAGGATTTGGCAGACATTGTAGTAACTCACTTTGTGTTTTACTGTCACGAAAAGTAGGATCATACGCAACTTCACGATTCTCGAGATCAGGACTAAATATGTTACAAAGGCAATAAAAAAATATCATAACCTGAGATCGTGCAGTGGTTTCAATAGAGTACTAAAGTAATTCTCAAGACGATTGGTTACCTCTCTGGGTGGAGGTTGCGGCGCGGGCGCAGACACGGGCGGCGAGTGCGGCGAGTGTGGCGCCGGCGACGGAGGCACGAAGCCCGACGTGGGGCGAGGACGCAGCGGATGGTAGGCCGGCGACTGCGGCGCGCGGGCTCGGTACAGGTAGGATGCGTAGGAGGCAGGGTGCGGGAGGAAGTGGGGGTAGGTGTTGGGTACAGGAGGGAAGGGCGCGGGAGGCGCGGGAGGCGCGGGCATTGGGTCGCGTGGCCGGCGCGGCGCGTAGCGCGGGTACGGGCGCGGCGGCGGAGCCAGGAACTCCGGAGTCATGGTCGGGGGAGGGTAGAGGTGGCTCAGCTGCAGCTGCCTCAGCTGGACCAGCGCCTCGCCGGGGAGGCTCGCCGAGATCATTGGACGAGCTGTAAAGAATAATTAATTTTCATTAAAATTATTAATTCATTATCTGTATATACGACATTTTATATCTCATTGAACCTATATGACACATTTATCACAATCAGTAAACACAAAGGGATATCTAAGGTATGACTATTTGCTTTTCGTGTAAAGTCGTATGCAGATGTTTTATATTGACTTAAACAGCGTGGTTTGTATTAATCTATAGTAATGTGTTGTTCTTTGTATAAAACTGTACATCTGCGTAAGATCCTTGCGTGAGCCGCGTTTGGTGATGAGATAAGAATGTGGAACGGACGACGTCAACATTATAAATAGATTTAATTCGTGTGCATAATATAACTTAGCATTCGTGTAAAGGATACGTGACGTGGAATAACAAATGCCTTTTGTTGTAACCGTTTCATATTTAAGAACCTTAGTTCTTGACATGAGCTTGTCATTCGTCAAATGATGACTATGTAGAACCACATGTTATGTATATCCTGTTACACTATCAGTTTCCTCTTGAATAATATTAATTAAATGCAAATATTTTTATGGGAAATCCACTTTTGTCATTGGTTAGTTCTAAAAATAAAACCTCAGTATATTCTAGATATTGTATTACTTTTAATCCAACAAAACCGAGTGCGTTGTAAGGACTAAGGATATAAATTCGAATACAAATTCGAATACTGTATAGGTAGATGTTAAATGTTATTTCTTTTCATCCAATGACTGTGTCCACATTAGTTAGAACTCCCGAGCGTCAGCATTCCTGTGCGTGTCTGTTTGAAGCGATAATTTGAAGAATAAAGAACACACTGCACACCTGCGCAAACACTGTCCGTACATTAGTATACGTTTCCTATGTAAGGGATGTGTACAGCAGCTATGTACACGATGAATAGGTATTATGGACACAGTGTAGCGTAAAGTCCGAGAAGTATTGGAATATTCCAAAAGGATTTAACTACTAAGTATAGGAAAGTTACGGCCCTTTTATTAGTCGTTATTGAGATGCTAGTTTTTTCTGAAGACGTTAGACGTTTATCTTTAAGTTACCCAAAAAAAGACTAGGCATTTGAATTAATTGTATTTTTTCAGATTCTTGTGTCTTATTCAAGTAACCATTGTAAGCTTGCGTATTTTAGCAGAGGTAGTGACCTTGCGCTTAGTAAAATATTGTTTCCCTCATGGCCACATTGACAGGTATTTTTAGAAAATAATTGTCGACAACAATAGTCTATAATCTTGAAGTAGAGCATGTCAAGTACCAATTAATCAAATTGTATTCGCTGATTTCAATCAGTTGTGACTGTACATTTATATTTTATCATCGTTTGGCGGAAATATAATTAAAATAATTCGATAAAGATCTTTACTACAAATGCAATACATTTTAAGGTAACGCCACTGGAGGATATACTATATAAAAAAGATAGATTATAGGTAAGAGTAAGAGAAGATTATAGGTAGGTAAGAGATAGATTATTATATATTAGATTGATGATAAGTAGCTATATAAATTAAGTACAAAATATTAGATCAAATGCTGTGGATAGGAAAGCTACTTCACATTTATCCATGTAAAATTCTAAGGCCGACTCAACAGAAACAATTACTTGTATTATCCTGTGGGAATTAAAGATTTTTCTGTGAAAGCTATCCTAAATGTTGGCCTGAGTAATAAGATCACTACACAAAATTTTGTTAAAATCGGTTCACATTATCAGACAAAAAAAATTATAACTATCTATTGTTTCGGAGACTATATTCTGTACAAAATATCAGTTACAGTTATTGTTTTAAAAATATATTTCATGTACAGATTTCGCTAAGTTACTAATTTATTATATGTATAGATATTATTATAGGATTAAGTATTTATTTTTGTTCTTAATATTGGAAAATGCATTTATGCATACCTGTATACATACAGATGATTATGTAGGGCTCACTGGCTAGAAAAGCCAGTGCTAACCACTAAATGTCTAACCACTAACGGTCCTAATGGGGCGTCGCAGGATCGCTTAAGCACTCAACCATGACGCCCCGACTGCAGGTATGCTGAAGCAGACTATACAACCAAGGGGTTGCTCCAACGGTCCACTCTGCTGTCAGAGAAGCACCAGAGACAACCCGCATGGTACACCGCCCACCGAAATGGGCCACCTCCCTGTGTGTCTTTTGGTTTCGCGCCCGGCTGGGTTTCCAGACGCTTATGAGCCCCCCAACCACTACAAGTTGAACACACATCTGGGGAGAGATTCGTTATATAAAAATATGTTTATCCCGTTATTTGGATAATTATCGATTTATCTAACATCTTTGGATTAGCCTTACTACCGTGCTTAGATTCGTTTGTTTATTTAATTGTTAATCGATTATCGACTATTTATTACAACATGTGAAAATCATGAATAATACAAAGTAAACGAGGTAACAAACAATAACATTTTAAGAATACAAGGAAATATCTCGTGATCTTTCGTTCGTGAAACTGAGTGACTGAGTCACAAAGACATCATTCGTGACTAACTAGTTAAAAATTCAAGCCAATTAGCTAGTTTTAACCACACGTTCGTTCTGCCCCACTGTAAACCTCCCAGTCTATTTTAGTAATCCATTTCGCAGGGTTATTAAAAACAGCTCGATAATATCTTTAAAGCTTTATGTTAGCTTATGTTAGCGCGCTAATTTCATAATTAATTACGAATAAGGCATTTATTGAATTGTATAAAACCTGTCAGTGCAAAATTACCAAAAAGCGCGGAATATGCAGATTGCAGTTAAATTTTATATGTATATTTTGTATAATATTTATTTCATAAGTAATTATCTATACATATAATAAAATTGTAACTAAGTCGAATCTGTCCATTAAATATTTTTTGGAAAATCTTATTGCAATAAGCATTATTTTAGATACAGAGGCCAAAACTATAATTTTTAAAAATTTTGTCTGTCTGTCTGTTACCGCATCACAGAAAAACCACTGGAGGGATTTTGATGGGTATGGTAATAGCTGGTTATCCGGGTCAACATTTATGATACTTTTTACAGCGGGAAAATATCTAATTTCTGAGAAAAAATACAAAAACTGCAATACAAGGGTATACTAATATGTAAAACCTAAGAATTTGGTTTTTGGTCATCTGAACGCGGACGGAGCCGCGGACAATGCTAGTATATAATAAAACTGTAGAGGTCGAATATGTACACATATAAAAAAATGCTAAAAAGTAAAAACCGAGTCAGGGATGTAAGAAGAGAAATAGAACAAATCCAGATTTTTTATTTCTCTGTCTGTCTGTACGGGCTAAGCTCCGAAACTTTTGGACCGTTGGACCGATTTAAATGAAATTTGGTACCATATATCCAAGGTCAACATTTTAGGTACTTTTCATCCCGGAAAGTTAAAGAGTTCTCGTGAGATAGTTAAAAAAAACTATAGTAACTTATACAGCTTAGTACACAAAAACTACTGATTGGATTTTAATGAATCTTTACAATAATATAATTCATACATCAAAATAACAAATAGGCAACTTTTTATCCCGGAAAAATGTACGGTTCCCGTGGGGTAGTTTTGTTTTTGTTTGTCTAGAGGCGAGTCCGAGCGAAGCGAGGGTGAGCCGTTATTTATTTACAAAATTTTTACAAATTTTTATTCTAATTCTAATAGATTATAAGTAGGTGTTTAAAGCATTTTTTCACAGATAGATTGTAAGACGTATTTAAACATTATTTACGTAATATATAAACTATCGACTCGATATCGATCGACTAAACTAAACTTATACATTTAACATGCAGAGATAGATAAACAAATAGAGATTTTATTATATTGTATAAAGGTTAATTTTGGATCGTTCTAATTTTGTCAGCCTGACATCCGGCGTACTGTCTCGCTTGTGGCAGCGTAGGCGCAAGGCCGCGAGTTCGCCGCCCGCGTGGAAAAACTTGCTATGAATGGCATATGGCGATTTATATTTTTGCTTCTAATATCTCGTGGCGCTACTAATAAGTAACTCGTTTTAGATATAAATAAATAAATATGTTGGGACATTAACACACAGCACCATCTAGTTCCATGGTCAGCTGCGAGGCCTGTGTTATGGATACCAGATGGTTGATACACTACATATATATAACTTTAAATACATACATATTATAAATATCAACGCCCATGACTGGAGTACAAACATTCGTGCTCATCACACAAATGAATGCCCCCAGCGGGACTTGAACCCGCGACCGCTGGCACAGCAAGTAGGGTCACTACAAACTGAGCCAAAAGTGTCGTTATTGAACAAATGAGGTTCAATTGGCATCATTAATGTTTCAAAGCCTATGCCCGTGTATTAATTTTTATGGTCTCTTATAATTTGAATATTCACTATAGAACAATTTGTTGTATACAAAAAATTGGAACGGAGTTGAAGTTTGATGAGAGGAAGCGAATTCAACAGCTTAGATGTTTAATTAGTTTATTAAATTCTCTAATTTAATAAACTAATTAAACATCTAAGCGGCAAAGCCTAATTAATGCCTTTAGAGATGAAAAAAGTGTTTTTGAAACGGCTATTTTAGCTCTAGCGATTTTATATTCATTACATTGTATTGAGTTATGTAGGCGGAGTTTAGATATAAATAAATTTTAATACATTGTACAATTTAACGTAGGTATAAGCATTTAATTTTAATAAAGAATTAGTACCAAATTTATTTGTTTTAATATAGAGATTAAATGATGATAACCGAATGGTATTGTTTTGGGTTGGAAAATTGTAGCGCTTTAAGAAGTATGGCATCCGGTGGAATGACGGGGGCATGTACTTTATGTAACTATTAGCCACAGGTTTTAAGAAATTGGCTCGAATAGTAGTAGCTATTTTATAAAACAATTGAATTGAACTACTGATTATAAACAAAACAACTTTGAATTTGCAATATTATAAAATTTTTGGTCCCTGTTTATATTTTGAACTGTCCTATCAATTTTTATTCATTCGTTATTATTTATTTGCAAGCTAAGTGATTTAATAAAAACGATGACGACACGAAACATTAAACAAGCATAGAAATAAAATATAAACCTAAATTTAACGAAACTGTCGAATTAGTAATTTTTCAATATTATTATATTAGATTTTAAATGCGTTCTTAGTATACATATTACGTACCTAGGTATATTTTTTTACATAATATTTAGCAATACTATATAAGCTCTAAAGCTGAGTATACGGGTAAATAATAACAATGTAAATGTAAGGTGCGGTCGATAGCGCCCCACGCCCGTAACCCACTTCCGTCGTCCGTGACCTTGCCGCCTCCATTCACGTCTTACCCCCCAGGGGCGCGGGGCGCAACTCTTCCCATCCCCTCGGCGAGCTAGACTGCGATTTCCTTGTCACATGTTTCTCATATTCCGTACGCGCAAATTGCTTTTTTATATTTGATGTAAAATATGACTAAACCATTAATTATACACATATCTAGTGAATTTAAAACTAAAAGCGCATTTGGTTTTAACGAATTTCTAAATTAAAGTACATTTTTATAGCTCTATCTATCTATTTAGAATTTTGTTTATGTAAAAAGCATCACTCAAATAATTAACATTCTGGTCTTGTGGTACCGTTGTTGTTCATTCTATAGTTTATTATTAGGTACTTTAACATCAATAAATGTTATTTATCACGAAATTGTTTTTGAGAGATCAGATTGTACCCATCCTAATACAATAATAAAGTACAAGTTTTTTGCTAATTAGGCCTGACTTACGGAGCAGTGATGTTAATTCTTGAACATAATATATACATAAAACAATACTTATACCTATAACAGTAAATTTAGCTTGCCTATTTCACTAATAATACTACCATATTAAATATATTTTATGACTTTATACAGAAGGATACGATTTTATTTTCCTCTTCGTGTGTAGGTACATATCGTATCTCTAACGAGCACGGTTTATCTTATTTATTGCAAAAAATTCCTCACTTTGAAATTTGAATCATCTCCACAAACTGGAACGGATAAAACGTACCTATACGCGTAAAATTTAGCAAAATGTTACAAATATTGTCTAAATAAATAAAATAACTAACAATATAATTGCTATGTAGCTGAAGTTTTCTAGAACAGTTGTTCTAGTTTTAGACAACAAAAATCTTTCATCGTTGCAATGCTCTTTAAACACATCAGCAGGGCAGTCGTAATCTTGTCAAACGACCATAAACACGCTATTAACTGGATGTCTGAAATCTACCATGAATATCAATAAAAGACTTTATTTTTGGGTTTAAGATCTTTTTCATGAGAAAATGAACTAGTTTGGACTAAAACCAGCATGCTTCAGAAGCAGACCGGGTTTTTTATTTGTGTACAATGTGCAAGAGACATAAAATAGTAAATTTCGACTTATTACGCCATAAGTAGCGAAAATGTCTAAACAACTTTGTTAGAGTAGAATATTTGTCGAATATCCTTGCATTGTTTAGTAAGTAGCAATAATCTAAAGTTTCTTTAAAGCTGATAAATAAACATAGAAACAAATATATGCCACTGATTTGGCAAAGCGTAGCCCTATTTACGTATATTGGCACTATCCGCAGACGGAGGCACGTGTGGGAACATTAGTATGTTTGTTTATCAAATAGCTGCTACGCTCTGATACTACGCGTCACACCTGTTACGTCCAGCTGTCGCGAACGCTAAAATTGCATTTGTATCGTATACTTACTTACACCCTTTAAAGCTTTCTGTAAAGAGTTTTTTGAGAAATAAACATATTCTCATTTGTTGGAATGGAACAAAAATAAATTATTATTTTGAAACCTAATTTGTGTCAAAGTATATAAATACCCATATGTCAAAGGGCAGTTCTACGAGTATAATACTACTTTTGAACAAATTAGCATCAAACACGTGAAATTACTAAGTTTTCTTGAAACAATGTTTACACACTGTGAATAGATAATTACATTTTAAACTAATTTGCTAAACCGCTATGTACATATATGTAGAATGCTTATTTCAAAACAATATTTAATAATTCACAAAAACAATTAATAATCGAATAGGAAAACTATACAATATTGTGAAAAACAATTTATAATGTCAAAAATAATATCTAGACATATATTCATTCGTAATTCTATAAATAAGGTTATAATCTACAGAATTTATCTTTAGAATTTACTGCACAATCCACTGTGCTGAGAATACATATTATTTCATTAAAAATATTTTTTATCTATCATCATTTGGACAATAAAATTTCCTAGAATGTTATAATAGCTTTTATTATGACGTGAGCGCGGCTAATTGAACTGGTTTACGCCTGTACGTGAAGTAGGTATACCTAAACGTTGTACACAGCTATCGATAATCTAATATGTATTTTACAGTAAATATATATACGATGTTTATCTCAGGTCAATATTAGATATTACCAGAAGTATAAACTATAAACAACATTTATATTTATAAGGTCGATTGGTATAACGATTTATCAACACTTGTGCTGTCATTAATATTTAATATAGTGAGTATGTAACTCATATAGTAATTCACTAAGCACGATCTGAATATAAAAATTAAAGGAGTGTCTTTTTGACGAATAATTATCATTTTATTCGTCCTTTATAAAATCTATACATATAGGTAATTAAATTGTAACTAAGTCGAATCTGTACATTAAATATTTTTTGGAACATCTAATTGAAATATACTTTATTATCGATACAGAGTCCGAATCTATAGTTTTTAGAATTTTTGTGTGTCTGTCTGTCTGTTACCGCATCATGAGAAAGCCACTGGACAAATTTTGATGAAGTTTGGTATGATGATAGCTGGTTATCCGGGTCGACATATAGGATACTTTATACCGAGGGAAAATATCTCATTTCTGAGAAAAAATACAAAAACTGAATTGTAAGAGTATATTAATATGTAAAACCTAAGAATTTGGTTTTAGGTCATCTGAACGCGGCCGGAGCCGCGGGCAATACTAGTATATTTTTAAATTATAAGGAAGGACGAATAGACTAATAAATAAATACTTATGTAGAATAAGTAACTCGGCTAAGCTCGGTAGTTTAAGGTTTTTTGTGTACAGAAACTCCTGCACCTAAAAATCACTTATTTTACGTAAGAAAACAAAAAAGTGGTAAATATTCGTAAAAACCGACAATAGTCGGACGAATAATGTATTTTTTATTCATTCGATTATTGGACAAATAGCAACAACCAAAAATTAAACGTAGAAATAGGTACTCAGCATATTCTATAGTATATCATAAAGATAGTTTTATTTTAATTAGGATCGTTATATTATTTTATATTAAACCAAAATTATTCTTATCAGTGTAAGGTGTGCAAAAATATAAATAATATATGTATGTATCTACATTTATTCCACAGTGTAAGGTTGAGCCTGGGTAGCGCGGCTGAATGAACGGCGTTCAAGTCACGCGACGCCAATTACGTAAACGCCAGTTGCCAACGTACCTCGACTTACTCGTTTGCAATAAAAACACGATTGACGTCTTAATTATATTGCGATACTGTAAATTATAATAATTTTAAATTACAACCCCTCACTAAGTCGGTATTGCCATAAAAAATCGAAGTTCGAGTATAAAGAAAGAGAGAAAAGATGAGCTGTGGTGATATATAGGAATTGCGCTATGGATAAAGCTACTTGTGCTCAAACGACTCATTTGTGGACTAACAACAGTTTTATTGAGTGGATCACGCAATAGGAGAGCCGAGGCAAACAACCCCGCCTACGCTCGCAACACACGGCGCGGCCACACATCGACGCGAGTGTATTTACATGCCAACATTATACCGAGTCGTGGACGACCGGGCGCCCACGCGCATCGCGGTGTACAATGTGTGAAACATCAGTGGTAATAGGCGCCATCAAAAGCGAGAAATCGTTTAAGAAACAACATCTAACTCGCCTAATAGACATGAAAATTTACAGTGTCGACACCTTAATGCGTTATATACACGAAAACCCATATTTACCTGGGAAAGTAGCTTATTCCAAATTTCACGCTTGATTTAAAATTCGAAGAATAACTATCGAGTATCGACCGATAAAAATTGAATCGAATTAGTACTACATTAACATTATTAGGAAGTTCATCGACCGGTGACAAACTATTAGCTAATTTTCTGTCGAATCTAGTTAATTGCAGCGGCAATATTAGATTTGTAGTGACGTTGCAGCTTTGTGTGATTTGCCAACCGGTCAATGTACGAACCACAAAACAATTGTCTTGTCTCTGTCATTGCTCGTGCAAATAACAGTATTTTTCTTAAAATAATGATTATTATTGATTACAATAAGACATATAAGTTTATATTAATTTTGTGTACCTTTCCCTTGTGTCGCTAATAAAACTGTTTCTGTTGTTGTTTCTTAAAACAATATTCATTTAATAATAAAGAGTTTTCTACTGTCTGACTTGTCTGCAATAACATATTTATGTGGAATTTCCATTTCCGAATCACATTCATTTATAATATATCTATGTGATTCACGGTTTAATAGCGACCTGCTGCATAACGAATAGATATATTTTAGTCAAACAAAATAAATATAAATAATTTCTTACTTAAAAATATGATTAGTCGACTAACACCCACATTCGCTCCCACTCAAAGCACGCTATTTTCAACCTCTTCTAGATTAGATACATGGATAGACTACCGAGTGCCTGTGTTTTCACATAGAAACCGGGTCGGGTGGTTTTTAATATCTGCAGTTCCATTAAGCCAGTTAGTATTTTGGTTCACCAATTGGGTCACAGACTGATGCATTCTCTATTTGCGGAATGCAGATATGAGCATCGAATGGAATTAGAAAAATGCTCAATATTTTTCAATCTAAATTTTTATGTTCTTACATTGTATATATACTCTATATGAAACATAAATAAAGTACATAGTATATACATCAATACACCCAAAAATACTAAGTGATTTTTTTTTACTGAATTTTTTAAAAGGATATGAACCGTGAAAATCTTATTCGCTTCGCAGGTTGATAATTTCAGCGCCGAGTAGAATTATGTAGAGACGGCCCAAAATAACGTGCATGTTATCGTTGTTTACTGGTACGTGAAATTTTCATCTAAAATATCAATACGACCTTTGTAAGATAGCAAGTATTATGTTATAATAGTGTTCACATCGCCTGATTTACATAGATACCGTTATAAGTATTTTTATTGTATTGAGATCGAAGTAATACGATTGCAATCAAGAAAATTTTTGTCATAAAACAAATGTAGTATTGTTATAATTTGTACTATTTGAGCATAAGAAAAAGAAGCTTGCCAAGCTTTCTAGTTAAATAGCTGTCCAAACAAAAATAGTAAGATTGATCAATCGGTCGCGTCAATAGACACGAGGCAACGTCAGTGTTCCCCGTACCTTGCCAACCATGCAGCGTAGCATTGCTTTTGTTTCCTACGAGCCCGTCCTCATGTCGAAGGTTCAAACGCTCACCAATGTGTTGGCAACACTCACGTAATATTATCGAAACGAGACAGGCTATCAACTATTCACAAATCGCATGTCCTATTTTGTAGTATTTGCAAACACATCAATGCTGACCTCGTGTGAACAGTTATTGTTTTACTATTGTTATTCCATTCGTGGCGGTTATATGCGTAGGTGAATCTGGCGTCCGCAGAATATTAAGTGCTGATCTGAGCAGCCGCGTGACTAAGCCACCTGCAGGATTTACCATCGATTGTATGCTAAAGAGCTTAAGTATCTACTCCATATTCGTTTCTATCATTGACATTCTGCGCGTTCTAAACTACCGTACGTTTCAAACTAATGGCTAAATCAACCAACAGGTTTATTATTACTAAATACACCTATTTATTTATAAATGATTTAAAAAGTTAACAAATTTTTTCTTCTCTATATAAAATATTTATATTTACTTGTTTTTTATAACGACAGCTTAACAACAGCATATATTCCGTGTTTTCGATAAATAATCTTAAAGTCACATTGTTTTCAAAACAAACATGGATAGGAGAACAAACTGATTGTACTCATGATGTAATGGGTCATGTACGGGCAGTCTTCAAAATAACACAAGTGATCGAAATGATATAAAATTGTAAAAATCGCTAATTAGTAATTTTATAGCTACGATAATTAAAATGTTTTAAGCAAATACCAAAATATTTATAGGCTTTATTTAATAATACATAACATCATACACGAGTATATAAAATAAAGAAAAGTAGTAGTATTTATTCCGATAGAATATAAGTCCAAGATTTGAATTTTGTCAAAGTTTCACTTGGCAAATTGTATTTTCGTCCATACGATACAAGCGCACAAACAAATACACTTATCAGTAACCAATATGTATATTAATAAAAATTATCTTTTAGGCGGACACGTGTAGGGAAAAGTGGTATTGAAATAGGTTTTTTAGCTTAAAACAGTACTCTATATCTCTTGTAAATCCAATAGTATAAATTTAGTAACTTATTTGCGAAACAATTAGAAACCAAAAATACTTAAAAAGAAGAAAAACCTCCGTAAAATTTTGCAAATGAACATTTTAAAGACATCTTGCTCATGGTAAGCAAAATATGTTAAATACAACAAATTAGTATATTTATCTAATTGTGTTGCTTCTCTTTACTTAGTCATCCGTATTTAATACTATAAATGTAAAAGTTTGTGAGTATGTATGGATGTTTGTTATTCGTACACGCCAGAACGGCTGAACAGATCTGGATGAAATTTGGCATCGAGATAGATTATAGACTGGAATAACAAATAGGTAACTTTTTATACCGGAAAAATGTACGGTTTCCGTGGCATAGGTTTGTGTTTGTTTTGCTAGAGGCGAACCCGAGCGAAGCGAGGGTGAGCTGCTAGTTTTAAATAATTTAGTATTTATGTAAATCATTACACAATATCTATATTACTACAATGAGTAGGTACATGTGTGCATATCTGATAAATCACAAATCATTTGACGTCAATTATAATACTCAAGTTCCAACTGTTGGACATATCAATACGAAAAGAAATCTAGATAAGAAGAGATAAGCTGCAATGGCAATCTGTAAACAACGTCATATGTTTTATCAAGTTATCCAAATATATTGTTAGAGCCTTGTGTTTTTATATTACATAATTGCTAAACGAAAAGTTCCAGATATGTTATATGAATTACATGCGCTATAGTATATAGATCTTTTAGTGTTTGTTTTATATATTACACAATACTAATACTACAGGTGCTTCTATTGTGTTAACACAAATCTATTATAATATGTGAGTTGTATATATCTGAAGCATTTTCATGAAAAGGCAGCCAACAGGGATTAAGTTATACTCTATCCAGATTACCCTACCCACTAAACACAACTAAAACTAAAATTGTACAACATAAAATACATATTAAATATCCATAACTAACTTTAGTTACATAACATATAATAAAAATGTAACGGGTCGCTGTCTGTACATGGAAGATATATAAGAAAAAATATTATTAGGACCTTTATCAACGCAAATAGCACCCAAAACAATGATTGTTAGAATTTTTTTCTATTTGTCTGTTTATCTGTTTGTCTGTGCGTTTGTGCACGCTAATCTCAGAAACGGCTTATTCGATTTAAATGTGGTTTTAAAATATATTGTGGTTATATTGTGGTAAGCTTCACTTAACACTTATTGTTTGTTTCATGTCAATCGGTTTATAAATAAAAAAGTTATGCCATTTTAAAAAATCACGTCGAACATTTGTTAAATCTTAACCATTTTTGTACGGACTAATGTCCGAAACTGTTAGGACCTTATATTCCCGGTCAACGTTTTAGATACTTTTCACTTTTCATCTCGAAAAATTAAAGAGTTCCTGGAAGATAGTTAAAAAACTATAGTAACTTATACAGCTTATTACACAACAACTTATGCAGCTAACCTAGTAAAATTTGGCATGCTGATACTTTAAGTTGCTCGTCAAACAACAGTTTACTTTTTATCCCGGAAAACTGAACGGTTCCCGTGGGATAGATAGATATAAGAGATAATAAATATGTTATGAATACTTGAAGTTAAAAATATAACAAACCCAATGTACAATATTTTACTGATTATTTATATAATATGATATAAATATAAATAAATGGAATGTTTTTTTTTGTTTATGAAAACCTTCAAATATTTTGCACTATTATTATCAAGGCTGTTTGTTGTAATATGTATATTTATGTTTTATATATTCTTTATTTTTATTGGATAAGCAATATTGTAATAATGTAATGAAATATTAAGCGATAAACTTCGGCCGTCTGTTATCAGGCACGTACTCAGTCGTTGGCGACCTAGATATCTCAAGTTTCTCAACAAAGTCGCTAAAAAAATCTCAATCCTGTCAAAAACAAACACTAATCACGCTTTTATTATTTCACTTAAGTTTCTTTTAACACAAAATGTTGAAAAATAACTAAAAATCTTAAATTCAAAACGAAGTAAAATAAGCAGTCTAATAACCATATCTATTGTGAAATCAGTTGATCATAAAGAATTATCATATTATGTATATAATTCAAAAAATATATTAGTGTTTTTTTTTTATTTTAAGTGTTGATGATATTTGAATTAAAAGCTTGTTTGCAAAAATTAATATTCTATAATACGTTTGTATAGTAATTACTAATTAGATATATTTTGTAAGTGAAATATCTAGAAATCAAGGTTAACGGATAATGTCTTATAAATATAATAGACAAGACAATGAAAGGTATACATTACATGTGTTGACACTTGCGCACGCGCATTTCAAGGAAGTATTCATCAATGAGGCGGGAAGACGCAAGACCTTGTTTTTGAAACGCGTCTTTCGATGAAAATACCCGGAAAACGCAAAGAATAACATTGTTTTGATTCATAAATATTTTAATTTCTAGCCTTCTAACATTCCCTAAAGACTGGTAATAGGATAGGGTGGACACTGAAGCTGAAAGTTATTTAGTATGCCAATAATAAAAAATCCGGACAAGTGCGAGTCGGACTTGCCCCCCGAGGGTTCCGTACTTTGTAAAAAATCTGTTTAACTTTAATGCTCATTTTTTTTTATTTTTTGGAATTTATCCTTTATTTTTGCTGTGAGGCCTTGCTTTTTGACAAATTTCGTGATTCAAGGTCAACGGGAACTACCATTTTTTACCACGGTTGCGACCCAAAACCTATAGGGTACTTCCGGTTGATCTAGAACTGTCAATTTTAGCTAAAAGCAAGGTCTTACAGTACAAAGAAAAGGGAAAATTCCGAAAAATAGAAAAGTTGAAAATAAAGGTAAATTTTGGTACTTACAAGTTTTCGCGAAAATCTAAATTTGTCAATATCTTTTTATCGTGTTGACTCAGGACCTTGACTTTTATACACCTAATAGGGACTATAGGCCTCAGTATCTGGTATAAATTTTAACTTGCTAACTCCACCCGTTCCTGAGAACATCGGTGGTTACACACGGACAGACAGACAGACGGACAGACGAACACGACAGTGATCTTATAAAGGTTCCTTTTTTACCTTTTGACGTACGGTACCCTAAAAACGGTCATCCCTCAAAGAGAGTGTTATAATAACTTAAGATCCTTTACTCTTTAGTAAAATTAACGTAGTTAACTCTATATTAGAGTATTTGTTACTTGAGATACTATAGGTTATTTGATAATTTTATATATTATTATTAATTATTATTATTTCATAGCTGATAAAACATTTTCTCTACGAGAAACGTTCTGTCCACAATCAAGTGATTTATCAATTTATCACAATAAATCATGCTGCATTATGCAACTAGCTATATACGTTGCATCAAATATTACATATTAAATTTCAGCGCTGCGAACTCAATTCAATTATACAATTATTATTAGAGGGTACAAATACATTAATAATACCAAAATATTTTTAATTATTATTTAGTCTATCTTTATCTTAAATATAACATGTCTTTATGAAAGTGCAATAGGTATGTATTGTTTTAACATTAGTTGTCAAATATGAATAACCTTTGATCATTATTTAAGAAAATAATCGTTTAAAATACGTTATCACAGTATCTTATCAATAGTTTATTTATATACTATATGTCATGATTAGAAAGTAGAATTTAGCTGCAACGCACTGATAACTCTACAATCAAGTAGTTCAGGAATTTCTCGAATTTGTTTACTATGTTGGCAAATCTGCTATATAGTGTACTATGTAAACCAGGTTGGCTGAAACTTTGAATTTTTATCATAATAAGGCTTGGAATTAATGGACAGCATTGAACTTGAACGCGGTGCGTGCGTGACGTCAGCTACACGTGCACCCGCAAGGCCGCGCCTATCGCCACATCGCTAACTAGCCGTGAACGATGAACAACAAACTGATTGGCTGAAATATATACCAATTTTTTAAGTAGCGATTTTTTAATTTGAACTACTGCATAGTGGGCTCTCTCACCACAGGAAGAAATTGGGTTTTCAAAATTATTATATTACCTTATTCCAATGGACTTTGAGGAGTAGATTCGAATGGAATAAATGTTAAAACTTATAAGTGAGGAAGCTATGACCGGTTTGGAAGGCAGTTCTGCTGAGAAGAGCAGGCAATTGCTCTTTTATCTATATTATACATTTTAGAGGATTACCCTAAAATAATATTAAAGAATAAAAAGTTTTATCCATCAATAAAATAATATAATTATTAATGTGTCTTAATAAACTTTAAATGGACAATGAATCATGTCACTAGGTGCTAATCTTACGATTCATAAAAAAGTACTGTATATTATCTAAATTTCTTTAAAAAAATTATCATATTTTCATGCAAATAATATCTTATATCGATAATGGTTTTATCTGTTATTGACAATGTAGGATTACTTTTGTAATTTGTGCTTACATAACATAGAATATGTTAATATTATCAAACGTATTGTTTCATACAATATTAGACTGAAAAGAAACAATGTCGCTTTTTCAGATTTACTGAATATATATAAATAAATATATATCTAATCTATAGATACTGAATATATTTATAGGTATCTATGGATACTAGATATGTTTATCTATTTTTTTGCCTTTAATTTTATGATGTACAAAAATTACACTGATTCAGCTAAATATATCTTCTAAATTGCCATTAAATGTGGTCGGAAAAATAAAGATATGTGAATAAAACGACTTAAAATTAACAAAAATAAAGCTTTAAAACAGACAAAATAAAGAGAACATTACAGATGTTTTTGTACAAGTTTCGTGATATTGATTTCTCCTGAAAGCCTAGACTTAGGTAATCTATTCGCCTGTATTGAAAGCGAAGCCGATTACGGTGTTGCCATACAGAAGGTGGAAAATTTCGTAGTCTACTTTATGACTGATACACCATAGTGTTCTATTGAATAGAGCTAAATTTATATGTAGCTATTTTTATAAGGGCAAGGTTAGTTTTTCGCTAATTATACTTAAAAATGTATTTAATTTGTCATTGTGTGTCGTGTAGAGTTACAACATAACTTAACTAAAATTGTTTTTATTAATATCTTAAATCTTTTGTTCGACTTGAGGGTAATTTAAATACATTAAATATTCATTCACGCTTAGATTATTTGCCTATTATTCTCTCGCGAGAGAAGCCGAAAAGGGAAATGTCACTCACATGTCTATCAACTTGTATATTATAATGCCAAATGGGATATAGAAATAAAATTCGGAACCAAAAAATTGAGTTAAAAATATTCAGAAACTGTACGTTACGAAGCGACGATCAAGGCACAAATAATGTGCAAATAGTGCGTACTACTTCGAAAGCAAGGACTATTTAATCCCGCTCTTTTTAAAACAAAATATTTCGTAGTTAAGAATCACTACCTTGACGATACGTTTGGCTCATTGTCAGTTTATAGTGACCCTATTTCCTGTGCCAGCAGTCGCGGGTTCGAGTCCCGCCGGGGGCATTCATTTTTTGTGTGATGGGCAGGAATGCTTGTACCCCAGCCATGGGTGTTTATATTTATAATATGTATGTATTTTAAGTAATATATGTGTAGTGTAACAACTATCTGGTATCCACAATATAAGCCTCGTAGCTTACTATGGAACTAGATGGTGCTGTGTGTTAATGTCCCAACATATTTATTTACTACTAAGAGCGCTTCACCAACATTTGCAAAACCAGATAAAGACGTTACTATAATCTCCTAAAATCACAACGAAAACTGTATTAATGAATCTAAAAAGAAGATAATGTTATACCTACTTCGATTTCTCTACCATTTAACATTATCAATTTAAGCTAGGTATATTGGTATTATCTAAAATAACAAGCATTGTAGAGTTTGCTTATAACAAATTAACTACCTCAGTGGCCCGGGTCAGGCCAAGTTTACTTATTTATCTTTGTGTTAAAAAAGTTCCAGTAACAGCCCGGAGTAGGGAAGATGGTAGTGTTTCACCCTCGTGCGCGAGCGCGGCTTTTAGCCATCGGTGTCTGATCTATCATTGGTCGGTTCGAATTCTCATCCTACCGGAATATAATAGGGACAGGAAGAGACAGTGCACTAGCATCTGCGCGTACACTTGTGCACTATAATATCTCCTGCGCAGTTGGCTTGTCTTAGTGAGATTGGCCACAGTGGCCGAAATCGGCCTGGAGAGCATCATTAAAATGTTTGAATTGCAATTTAAATAAACAATAATAATTAAACATACAAATATAAAACAAGCTGCAGTCTAGATACAATATGAAATTAGATACCATTAATATACTCGTATACCAGTCGTTTTTTATTCAAACTGCTGGTAGAATTTATAAATGTACTTCTGATACTAATATTTAATAAAGAATTTTATATTTAATTTTCAAATACATGTTTCATGATTTTTTTATTTGGCTTATATGTCGATACGCGCTTATATGTATATGAGATATATATCGGACAACAATTACCCACAAAAAACTAATATTATATTTTTAAAAACAATCCAGCATTCGAGGATGATAGAATAAATTTTGCAAGAAAATAACATCATATCTATCGGATGATAGAAGCTAGCCATATTGACCAATGAATTTACGTATCGCCTTCTTGCATAAGTTGTGTATTTCGCAAACTACTACGGGCCGCGAAAGTGGTGACGCAACCAGGCGGCCCATTGATTAGACTCGTGAATGTAACTGGTTACCTAATCTAAGTAATTCCTTCTCCGTCGTGATAGATGCATTCAGATGATTGAAGTGAATTTTGTTAGTTCTACTTTTCTATACATATAATAAAATTGTAACTGAGCCGAATATGTACATTCAATATTTTTTGGAAAATCTTATTGAAATAGACATTATTAACGATACAGAGGCCAAATCTATAGTTGTTAGAATTTTTGTCTGTCTCTCTGTCTGTTACCGCATCACGGAAAAACCACTGGAGGGATTTTGATGGAATTTGATAAGGTGATAGCTGGTTATCCGGGTCAACATATAGGATACTTTTTACTGCGAGAAAATATGTCATCTCTGAGAAATCTATAAATAATATAAAATAGCCTTTAATTACTAAAATAATTTGACATTATACACTCACACATGCAATTTTTTTTTTCCAGACATAAATTTATGTCTGGAGAAATCTATACTAAACATTAAAACGTAAGTAGGGACGAACCCGAGCAGAGCGAGGGTGAGTCGCTAGTTTATACTATAATATATATTCTACTAGCGGACCCGACAGACGTTGTCCTGTCTACACGTCTTTAATTTGAAAATTTCAAACTTTTTTTAATAATTTTTTTGATGAAAATTATTATTCAAATTGTGAATCTAAACCATTCCTAGATCCCCTTGAACACACACAAAAAATTTCATCAAAATCGGTCCAGTCGTTTGAGAGAAGTTCAGTGACATACACACTCACAGAAGAATTATATATATAAAGATTTATGTTTAATCAGAAAAGGTATATCGTAAGTATGATTAATCAGTGCCTACCACTACACATAGATATTTAGTATTTACAAAGCTACTAAAGATAAATTAACGTTTTTTTTTGCAGATTATGGTTTGTATGCTACCTTGTAACTTACACGCTATCAGTTTGTGAACATTTACATTTTAAGGGCGAAAATATCTTCCATATTGCATCTTTTTTTTTTTTTTGTTAAATGGCATATGGTTGTGAAATGGAAGCAAATGTTGCTTGATAAAAGTAATGAGCCACGTGTTTCACATGTTTGTTAAAACAAAGTTTGTTAAGACAATAAACCAACAAGAGAAGCAGGTAAAACCTAGCTTTAATATATTCGAATTTTAATATTAAAGAGCCTTATCGCGCTCTTTACACAGGTAGATATAAAGGTTACATGCGTGTGTTTGTATATTTACAATACAAAAGGTAAAGCACACAAACAAGTGTCTAAGGGCCGAGTTGATAAACACGGTACATTAAATTCATTGTTTACAACAACAATGTGTTGTGAGGAATATTATTCAAATGCAAATTGCCTTGCCTCGGAACTATTGTGTGTTTCGCAGAAATATTATCAAAAATGAAGTTCGAAAATCCTTTGAGATTAAGATGTATCTATTTTATTAACAAAGATGAAAGATTGATTTTGTACATAATATTAATTATATTTTCAAAGAAAATTTTAAATTTTCGAAAAAGCTATCGGTGTAAATTAAAAAAATATATTTAGGTAGGTATTATGAAGTGCCTCATAATATAAGTCTAATTAAATAGGTACCATTTGCTTCTATAATAACAGCTTTGTGATTTTTTACTGCCAGTAATTCCAATAAAATGCGTTTCACTGAAATGAATATTATTTCAAAAGATTCTTATAAATTTACGCTTAGAAATTTTAAGAAAATACTTGTAAGGTATTTTCTCAGAATTTCTCAAAATTGGTTGTTACTAATTATCGTATTTTTACGAAAAATTACTACGTTACTTTCGCAAATTTTATTATTAAGGTTATATTGATTATTAAGGTTATATTGATTATTAATGGCAGTGAAATATAACGTGTCATGAAAATTACATACTTATTTAGAGACAAACAATTTAGTTGGCAACATTTATTCGTCGCACTCAAGCTACTTTAGGTATTGAGCCAGTAAAAACGATAACGTGCAAAATATACTGTAACACAAAACAGCGGCATCGCTACTTTCAATGTTGACACATTGAAATAAGATACCGTTCTTTTAGTCGTGAGAATATTATGCTTTTCAATACGAGCTTGCATGACCGCGATCATCTTCCACTTCTTTTGTTTTACAGTTCACAGATAGAATAATTTTAATTCATTTAAAATGTGTATGTGGTAGTTTTTACTGTATAATTAATTAGCATTTTATTACGATAAGAATGAATCACGCCGAGACCTCCTTATAAAGTAAATTGTGATTAATCTACTCTGCCTTTCAACAAGAATAAATAAAAATGTTTAAATATTCATTGTTTTTTGTATTATGTTTACTATCATAATATTGTATAAATTTTATTTTAAAATTTGTAACATTTTCGGCGTTATATTATTTTATGTTTAATACCTACTACCTAGGAATAGAGACGGATTTAACAATATTCATGAAATGCATGGATAAAGCTTAAGTACAATTTAATGTTCTGGTTCCTATTACACTCTTCAGTACTTATATTAGCTCTATGATGGCCATCCTTTCCATTTTTTGACTTCACTCTGGCAGAATTCAGTTGATTAAAAATAAATATTCTCAAGAAATAGCTTATGCTTAGAGAGCTAAAGGTATTAATCTATTATAAAAGTTAAAAGCAAAATTATGTAAGGGATATTCTCGGAAACTACTGATCCAATTTTGAATATTCGTTCATTAATAGGAAGCTACGTTATCGGCGAGTGCTATAGGCCATTTTTAATTCCGATAAAATGTGTTTACTGTCAGAAATCATAATAATTTAAATTGAGTTATAAGAAAATGGCCGCTAGAGTTACTTTATCAGTTATTGTTAGACATCTAGGAACGTACGGTATGTCGCTAGTATATAATAAATATTAAATACATTCATAAGCTAAATAAAACATTTAAACATAAAGAAATTAAAGCACCTAAGCGTACATATAAATTGTTAAAAATTCATTCATATAAAATTACAGTTGTGTACAAAAGTGCAGGTATGCAAGCTATCGAAGTTAATACGGTTGATAGCGAAGATATCGCTACGTAGGCGGTAGCGCTAGTCGCTCCTTGATAATGGTAAATAGGCACATGTGTGCGCGATAGCTCCCGGCGCGTCGCCCATGTGTGCACTCGGTGACACAAACGATGATAACTCTTTGTTTTCTTTGCAACCACCGCCTTTTATCTGTCTGGTCGTTTAAATAATTAGGTTTCATACGCTATACATACCTACTAAGAATTGATATGGACCCATTAGCTAATATAATTCGTGGATCAAAGATAGCATTTGAGTGCGGTTATTGCACTCCTATCTACTTGATTATATGGGACTGAAGTCCCCTAAACAAAAATAGATATAGTTAACACAAAAAACTTTAAATTTCAGTATGTTACTAAGCGGTTTTGGTCAATTACTGTTTTATTATAGTTTACACAAGTTTATATGGATTTGATTTTAAATGTTAAATATGTAATATAATTTTTTTAAACATTCTTTGGATGGAACATAAATAACTAATTTTACAAAGTGGTATCATTGAACAACTCTGTTTACACTCTATCTTTACGAGGCTAATGATTCAGCGTACATAGGACACGATTGGAAAACTTAACATTACAAGCAATTAGTGATACGTGTATATAATTATCTAAGCAACTGTAATAATGAGCTGAGATCAATAAAGATTATTTGCAAGTTGCAACCCACATGGGTTGCAATAAATACATACCTATTCACGCTATATAGTGAATACGCGTTATTTTACAATTGTATGTCTATCGATTAAGTGGGTTATGCCCGATTTCACCAGCAACCCATAAGCCACACCTACGTATGGGATCCCTAGATTAAAAGTCCCCTAAACTAGCCCCTAAATTAAATTTCTTTTTACGAGCGTCTTTAAGCCCTAATTCGAGCACCTAAATTTAGGAGGCCTTTTAATATTTAGGTGACCCCTAACTGTCGGTGAACCAGAAACTGTCCCCTAACAGCCTCCAAACCATGCTTAGACATAGGTGACGTTGGTGAAATCGGGCATTAGAATGTTTTTATTGAGGATATCATTGATATTGTCAAAAATGAATATAACGAATATAAAACAGCGATTATACAATGCAAACATTTTTCATAAAAATGCCAAATCATTGATAGATAGGAAACGTTGATTAGTTGTCGTTTATCGCTTGTTATTTATTAGTCTTGCAACAATTCTTCCTACCAATTTGATTTTCATTCAGTTTGTACAGAGTACCCTACAATTCTTATAATAATATTGTAAAGATTCACTTTTCATAATTTAAAACCCCTAATACTATACTATTTTACTATACATTAGTTCTAATTATTAACACTAAAAATTGTAATAGTTACAGCATTTTAGTCTTAATTTTTAAATGGACTTTAAGTACAATTAAGAGCTCATATATATATATATATATATATATATATATATATATATATATATACATATAGTATTGAAATGGCAAACCTATAAGAATATAATGTTATAGACACTATTAACACATTAATGCCTCTTACTTTGTGTGAGCAAACAATTGCATAAACGATTTCCTTTATCGAAGGTCACCACATAAATAGGAACAATACAATAATATAAATAATTACATAACGTAGACTTGCTAGTATTTGGCACCGAATGTAACAACACTTTCTTTTATAATTCACGATTTGGCATTGATTGTAACTTATTTCTTTGTTAGAATTTGCTGTAGTTAAAGCCGGGCATTTGCCTAGCTTGAAGATAATAAATTAGATGTTCTATAATCTATACTAATATTATATAGTGAAAGTTTATATGTTTGGATGTATGTTCGTTACTCAATCACGCCAAAGCGGCTGAACGGATCTGGATGAAATTTAGCGTAGCGATAGATTATAGTTTTGAATAGCACATATGTAGGTTAATTTTTATCTCGGAAAAATGTAGTTTCCGTGAGATAGATTTGTTTTTGTTTTTTTAGAGACAATACCGAACGAAGCGAGGGTGAGAGCAGTAGTAGGTATATCTATCTACTACGTATGTGTCAAAGAATTTGAATGTACAAGGGAAATGCATAGAAATTTTAATATGTGTATAATTAAATGTATGATAAACTTCAGTTTATACGTACATACTATACATGATACATTACAATTTAAAGAGTTTGCATAAAGTAGATACCTATTATTATACCTACTTCACGTTGCCATATCGACACCTTAAGGTACTAATCTAGGGTATTTCCAAGAGCTATAACCATTTTATATACGAATATAGCATCTCAGTTTGTTTATTTGGTGTTATGAGATACGATAATTAATATCTAAATAAATTTTATTATTGTTAAATAGGTCTATTTCTACGTAAAATGTCGTTACGTTATACGCTTACAAACATCTTTCTCTTTGCTCATGTAAGTTGGGTCAAAGTTTATCGTTATTCAGTAAGTAGGTACTACTAGCTGCGCGTACTTTTCCTTGTTGGTATTATTTTAAATTTCTATTTCATATTGAACTTGTAAGAACTATTTGTTTTCATTGTTATTGTTTTTCTTTTCTTTCAGTTTAAAAAAATATATATTTATATTATTAATATTATTAGCATTAAATTAAAATATTGTGAATATCATATGCTTTAATGTTTTATTTTTAATAGAAAACTTTAAACAGAACTCTATGTGTAATGTTAAAATTAAAAATAAGTTCGTTTAACTTTTTCACAAGGACAATATGTATCAGAAAGCTTAAAGACTGTCAAAGCATTACAATTTAAACAGGTTTACTAAAGGCGTATGTAGCTCTATCTATCAGGTTAAGGTAAAGTCATCGACCATCGTGCAAGGTCGATTCCAATAAAAACATGCTATCAGTTTTATATAAGTATTACGGGCAATTATAAATAAATTATAATTTGAAGCCATTAACATTTAAGGATAATTCGACTAATATTAACCTGTATTCATTCCTAGTGCGTACTAATCGAAGATACACTACGGCTAGGCTTAGCGGCACACGGCACGACACGGCACGGTAGAGGCAGACAGCGACACGAGATATAGGACGGCAGAGCTGCGTCGGGAGTGTTGCGGACACACTCGGAAACAACCTAAATAAAGCGGGCCAGCATGGAATAACCGAGTGCTGACTCCGTCGACAGCCGTCTCGGCGGACACGGAACGCGCACACATGCGGCCGCAGCACACACGCCCGTCGCGCGCTTGCTCACACGATCTCGCCTCACGCACACATCGCTCGCTAGACGAAAATAAAATCCACTCGTTATGTGCCATGCAAATAGGAAGGCGGTGGGACATAATAGCGTGAACCGAATGAACGAGGAGATCCTTACGTTTCGTGGCACTGTCGCGAGACGGTCACGGGCGCAGCATCTCAGGCCGCGGGTCACGACACTCGGTCGGAGATCTCATCCGAAGGCGCAATCTTCTCCAAACACGTTCCGTATGTTCTCACGTATTCCGATGGAAAAGTACAGGGATATGACGTCCAAACAACATTCGGCACTTGCGATATCGCGGCTGTCTCACTGCGGTCACTCGGCAGGAAAATCAACGGGCGGAGATTAGCATGAATGATATCATACGATGTAAGAAGTACCACGAACGAGATGCGACGTCTGCGCGGGTCGCAGCGCGACTGGCGGCGGCACTACGCGGAGCCCCGTGCGTAGTGAGTGGCCGTGAGGCGCGGGGACGAGGAAACCCGGTGCGAGTACGGCGCGCCCGACACGCGCGGGGAGCGCGGCGCGGGCCGGGGGGAGGGGGCGCGGATTAATCACGTAGTAAGTATGCCCCCCGGGGCTGCGCCGCCCCCTCCACTTCACCCCCGCACATAGAACCTGCGCGCGCCCGATACATGAATAAATACTAAATGCAACGAGCGCTCGTCGTGCCAGACTGAAACCGGACACTTATCGGAGCTAAATGAATTCCTGGGTGAGCGTTGCCACCGAAACTTGGCTCTGAAGTCGTCGCTGCGGCCGCGAGGCGTCGCACCTCCGCTCTCTGTGCGCTACATTTCATGTGTTGCAATTTTGTAATCGTTCTTAAGAAAGTTATCAATCAACCCCACAAATTCAATGATACATAAAGGACATTCTCATTATTTACCGACTTATTTAGACATATAAAAAGGTTTTATTATTACTCAGTTTATATCCATTCAATGTCAAATATTATCATTCATTTACAATTTCTACCATTTCACTACTACTTCAATTAAAATTTGATTTCAACGTTCATCTCACACATATGAGTGAGCGAGGGTTTTTCCATTTCAACTGAGTTTTATTGTGTGTCCTAGACCGGTTTTGAGACTCTATCATTGGATGTTACGGTACCTTATACAATTACAAATTCATAACCATACATTTATATTACGAATTGTTTGTTGTTAATTAACTTTAGCGGTAAAACCACTTCAAAACTAGCATACACTGACTTGAAAAAAATTTAAACCCGTCCAAAAAGAAAGAGAACAGCAATAATATTTTATACAATGGTTCTACAAGTAGTGTACATCAGTAGTAATAACATAATAGTATCTTACAGCTTTACAACGGAACTACGATAAGCTATAGAAGCAAATGATACTGCCCTTCAAAACAAATGGGCTCGAATTAGGTTCTTTTGTTTACAGCTATATTCCACTTACTTTGATAAAAGATTTTAAGCCATAGAGGGAGGGATTTTGGTATAATTATATAACTGTTTATTTTCCATAAGACAAAACCTCCTGTTCATGTGAATTTATAAAATACTTGCCAAAATATAGTAACTGGTTGGAACTATGGTTCCAATTGAACATTATTTTTTAACATTTAAGGTTTTCTCATTATTTTTGATCTTAAATTATGTTTACCCCAAACTTAAAGGAAAATTACCAATATGATTTCTAAATTGTGTTTTAAGGTCAGTATTGTAAAATGGCGTGTATATATTAGTATCTAAACAAATACTTGTTCATCTAAAGGCCACGCGTTGAACTCTTCGGTAGGGCCATCGATCGATTTGTTACGCTCGCCGTTGGAAGATAACTGGTTTAGTCTTAAAATTGTGTATAAACATTTTTGGATAAGTAAACTTATCTATCAAATAGTTTGAATTTACCTAAAATAAGATCATATCAGGTATTATCATTCAACATAACATTGCATTAGTACTAAATACACAAGTTAATTCCATTTTAGATTATTAAATACGTATTTCATACATATTTACTAAAAAATCGACTTCAGTAACATTCAATTTAGTTTATATCTTGCTATTTATTCTACATAATCAAAACAAACTCAAGATATCCCAAGTATGGCAAGCATAATTCATTCACCTTGTTTTCTACAACGTAACCAAGAGCAGCTGGTCGAACGAGTTGGAACGCACTCTAAGAAAGTTTGCCTGTACTGGTCTTGTCTTATTTTAGTAAAGATGGTGTACATAATCAAGTTTTATTCCCGGAAATATATAGGATTTAATTGTACTAATAGCTTTATAAAAAAAACTTAGAGCCAATACGAGTAAGAAATCTTCTGACTATTAATAAATATTATCTACAATAAAAATAACTTATTAACCTGATGTTAATATATTATTTATAGAAATAGTTTATCTGAAACATAAATAATTTAATAACATAGAGTAATGATTGCAATATTATATTTAACTCACTTTTGGGCTCCGCTCGTGTAGTTTGTTTAGCATTTACTCCTCTCTCAAGGGAAGATAATATAAGTCATATTAAAAAACGCAAAAATAAAGAAGATACAAAAAAAAACAAAAACATAAGAGAAAAACTTGAAGTTTTGTATAGATTTCATCACTTTATTATATTGCTAAGTATAATTTTATATTAATTAGTACTTAATTATAAAAATGCCGGCAGTAATAGTGCTTATTGGTTAATTTCAAAGAAAGAAATTCATCCTGTTCAGATGTCTGTGATTGTAACTTAATAACGGCAGATAGATTTATTAATTGTATATAATATATTACAACTAGGTTTATGCCGATAAACTCATAATAACATATGCATGAAAAAAAAAATTATTTTTGTTTCTTTGTAAATATGGAAATTAAGATTATTTAGCATATTAATGACGGCAATTTTAACAACAACAATAGGCAAAAAATTAAAAAGTGATAGGCACAAAAAATGTTACAAGTACGTCACGCAGGTCATCGGTCGTCGAGAATCGAGATGTTAGAGTTCCGCGTGGGTAAGTGTGTGTCGGAGCGTGACTGTGAGTCCGCATAGAGCCGTGCTCTACCATGTCACACATATCGTTGCTTTTAACAACTACATTGCCCAGAATTATAGGTAATGGAAATACCTATAATTCTGGGCAATGTAGTTGAAAAACAAAAGGCGAAATGTACTTATTAAATGAACTTAGGTCATCGGTCGTCCAGAAATGTTAAGTTCCGCGTGGGTAAAGATGTGTCAGAGCGTGACAGGTGCGCCCGCGCAGCGCTGTGATCTACTATGTCGCTGTTTAATACATTCTCTTGTTGAATCTTCTTTTAATTTTTATTATTTAACCTACATAATTATTCTTTAAAACATAAAATACAAACATTTTTATATTGGCATATAAGATAAAATTAATGTAAGTAGCATGGCTGATTATTAATTTAAGAAATATTTTTTACATATTTATTTTGTTTTTGTTGTAGACTTACGTATGATATCAAAATAAAAATATATGTGACGTTGTCCTTTAAGTCTTAATTTGTGCATTCGACCTTATAAATAACTATAAATTAAAATATTTATTCGAAGAAAATTTTATTTATTTGTGGTTTGTCAGGTACATACCTCGTATAGGTGCTAGTTATACATAAGTAGAGTTATTTGCATTCTTAATGTTAAATTCTTCTTAATATAATTGAATATAATAATAATGATCATTTCATTTTCATAATATGTTTGAAATAATCATTGATGAATTTAAAGGGCTTTTATTGTCAATGTCATTTTAACCGCCAAGCAGAAAAAATGGTTAATAACCTCTTTATAATGACTATTTAACAAATAAATATTTAAAGACTAGACATGCTAAACAGGTTACAAAATATTACTGATAAAGTGTTGTCAGATTTTCCTTATGCTTTCATAACATTGGACAGCCAACGCACCTTGAAATCTTTAAAGCTGTAACGCCAAATCAGGTGACACACTCCTACACGCGTTAAACTTTAATAATAATTTACAATGTATCTGGTAATATTCTTAATGTATATTCTTCTTATAATATTTCTTTTTAATCTGAGCAATAAATCTACAAAATATATAGTTATGAAATTTAAATCATAATGCTTTATATTTGCCATTAAACAATAATAAGACAAATATCATAAATATGACAAGCTTTTAAGTAAAATTCTTTTACATACGGAAGGGCAGAGAGATGTGACGATTTTATAAGGTTTTTATTTTTGCTAAAACGTAATTAAAATGGTACCTATATCAAGTGCAGACATAATTTTGTTTTCATAATGTCTCTTACTTAGGTACTATAAAGTTCAAGCCTATTTTTGCTATCGAAAAAAATAATATTTGCATTGGAAAAAATCTTTTTTACTCCATTGGAAAAGTAAGTGTGAGATAATAATTTAAATGTAGTACACCACAAAACTTTCATATGACGATGTTAGACCTCAGCCCAGGGCTTATACAAAAGTACTCATGATAAACATTTAAAAATAAAAGTAAACTTTTTAGCAATAAGCTTAGAAAATTCATTAAAAATGGGAAACAGAAGGCGCTGCCTGAAATGGCACTATATCAAAGTATATTTCTATAATATTCTATGTAACAGATCTATTAACAAATAATTTAATAAATAAATAAAATAAGTATAGTTTATTGACACCCTTTCAATTTTCCTGGCTCAGACGTCTACCTTCCCACGCAAATAGAATTCTACTACATGTTGTAGGTACATTGAATAATACGGGATAGAATATAATGAAAAGAAATATTATTACATTATATTAATTCAATTGATCTACTTAGATCAATTGAATACTATATAACTAAATATACTAATATAACATACTTATCTATACTAATATTATAAAGAGGTAAAGTTTGTGATCTTGTGAGTTTGTGAGTTTGTGACGTTGTAGGGGGTAATCTCTGGATCTACTGAACCGATTTTCAAAATTCTTTTACCAATAGAAAGCCACGTTCTTTCTGAGTGTCATAGGCTATATATTAACATGAAAAATGAAAAGGCTTTTTCGTGATAGTCGGATTTGCAAAGTAAGTCGGAAAAAAAACGGTCGAACGAAAACGTTTCTTACGAACGCTGCCTTAACGATGAGAGATATATGATTATGTTCTAGAGAAAAGTTGTAGAGCTTAAAAATGCCTACAAAAAAGTCAGCGACAGCATATGTCTAACTTTTATATGTAAGTCACAAAAAGTAGTTTTTTATATAAAAAAATCATTTAAATTATAAGTAAATTTATCGTCTAAAATGTTTAAAATAAAAGACTTTTTCCTTTTACTGCATATAATTTGGACAAATGGTTAAAGAGATAATACAACATATTCGTATGTATGGACGAACCCGAGCGAGCTGTTTATCTGTTTTTCTCTTTGTACGGGCTAATCTCCGGATCTATTGGACCTATTTAAATGAAATTTTGCATGGTGGTACCTTATATCCCCCGGGCAACATCTTAGATACTTTTCATCCCGGAAAATTAAAGAGTTCCCGTGGGATAGTTAAAAAACTATAACAACTTATACAGCTTAGTACACAAAAACTACTGATTGGATTTTAATGAAACTTTACAATAATATAGTTCATACATGACAAAAACAAATCAGCTAATTTTCATCCCGGAAAATTAAAGAGTTTCCGTGGGATAGTCAAAAAACTATAGTAACTTATACAGCTTAGTACACAAAAACCACTGATTGGATTTTGATGAAACTTTACAATAATATAGTTCATACATCAGAATAACAAATAGGTAACTGTGTATCCCAGAAAAATGTACTTTTCCCGTGGTATAGATGTTTTTGTTTATTTGTAACGTATTATGTACACAACATAGACCCCAAAACAATAGTTATTAAAAAAATTGCCTATTTGTCTGTTTGCCTGTATGTCTGTTTGTCTGTTTTTGTGTGTGCGTTTCACGCGAAAAGTAATGTACCAATTTCAACGAAATTTGGTGAAGTGATAACTTATTACTCGAGTCAACATTTAGGGTACCTTTTGTATGTATGTATGTATGTATGTATGTATGTATGTATGTATGTATGTATGTATGTTGTATTCAGCCCTTTTTAACACATGCACGGGCCTCCCTTCAGTACGAGGTGGATCAGGCCATAGTCCACCACGCTGGCCAAGTGCGGGTTGGTGGACTTCACATGTCTTTCGAAAACTTGCTAGGTTCTGTCAGACATGCAGGTTTTCCTTCACCGTTAAGACAAGTGGTAACTGTGTTAGAAATGATTCGCACATGAAAATATCAGAGGTGCGAGACCCGGGATTTGAACTTGCTTCACTCGGTTTCCCAAGCGAGCGCGTTACCACTGGGATACCACTGCCTAGATACCTTTTACTTAAAGAAAATCTTTCTTTCCCATGGGAAAATACAATAACTGGTTTTATCGAGTCCTCCCTAGAAACCTTCCTCTGGCTAAGCCTTAAGACATACATCAAAACAATATACAAAAAAATTGTAGGTCTTGAAAAGTCCTACAGAAAAGTTGTGAATAGTATATGTCTATCTTCTAAGTTACACTAAAATATTTATTCTTATCTATACCTATAATAAAACTTAGTCAAATCGATGTGCGCGTTTCACGCAAAAAGTACTCAACCGATTTTAACTTAATTTTGTATAGTGATAAAACTTAGTGCTCGGGTCAACATTAGAATACTTTTTACGACAGGCAAATTATTCATTCCCACGGAAAAATACAATAACTGGTTCTATCTAATTGTCATTAGAAATTTATATGGCTAACGTTGGCTCAACCTTAAGAGATAGATATAAAAATTGTACAAGAAAATTGTAAGTCTTAAAAAGGTCTATAGAAAAGTTCTACATAGTATATCTCTATCTCCTAAGGTACACTCGCTATGACTATTTTCATTATTATATATTTCTGTTTTATTATACGTTATTTATTCTATCTGAATATAGGTACATATATGAATAATAAAACTGTAGAGGTCAAATGTCTGTACATAGATGTCAGTTCTCTTCTTAAATCACGTAAGGAGAGAAATAGAACAAATCCAGATTTTTTCAAATTTTTTGTTTCTCTGTCTGTTTGTCTGTTCGTACTGGCTAATCTTCGATACTATTGAACCTATTTAAATGAAATTTGATACTTTTCATTCCGGAAAATTAAAGAGTTCCCGTGGGATAGTTAAAAAATTATAGTAACTTATACAGCTCAGTACACAACAACTTAAGCACCTAATTTAATAAAATTTTGGCATGCTGATACCTTATATTGCAGGTCAAACAACAGGTTACTTATTTTATTTTATTTTATTTTTATCCCGGAAAAATGAACGGTTCCCGTGTGATAGATCTGTTTGTGCTTTTCTAGAGGTGAACCCGAGCGAAGCGAGGGTGAGCCGCTAGTGTTGGTAATAATTTTAAATAAATTGTGAAGATAGTAAATAACGAAAGTATGGACAAAATACATTAACGATTGCAATGCAACGATGACGAAAAAATATGCTAAATTGAAATTCAAAACTAGCCTCTTAGTAACATCATTTCAAAGAGTAGAGTATTTTTTTTAATATTAATGCTATACAGTGATATTAAAAAAATATGAATATGATAATGATGGATAGAGTATAAATACATGTCAGCCATTTTTAAATAATTTATATATACCAACGTCAAAATTAAGAATTCCTAACTCTACATAATAAGTAAAAAAATATGCAAATATATTAATCTTGTATATGCAATAAGTGCACCACGTACCGGTTATTCTTGTCTGCCATTTCATCTATTCCTGTACGTTGCTGCCAGACACTGTATCTTGCACGCCCTGTAGCCTAGTATGTAGCAATTATATTATGAATTATACTAATATTAATATAGTATTTATATATAAGAAAAATCAGAAAGTTTTACATAAATGTGAAAACTGATATATGTTTTAAGTTATTCGAAATATTTTTTTATTTATATGATGAAAAAACTTACAAATATTGTTATATACAATATAAATAAATAAATATACATTATATATACATATACAAAGTTACATTAAAATATTAATAACAGAATATTTCTTATAAAAAATTCTTTTCCTTTTCAAGACAACTTCTGTTTTTAATTTTCTGTTACAGGTATTTTCAATAGTTATATTGTATTAAGAAAATACGTAATAGTTTAGTAATCTGTATTACGAGCTCAATGTAATTAATTCAATGTATTTCTAATCCTAAAAGAAACCGTATAGAATGCTGCCAGAGTTTAGGCGATCTATTTCGAGCTATTCGTACACGCCATCTACTATTTGTTTATTTGTGCCAGACATTAATGTAATAACGGCTGCTAATAAGATTTTATACTATGTAGTTACGTAATATAACAATTATTTTAATTAAAGTTTTATAATATACTAGAGACTCACCCTCGCTTCGCTCGGGTTCGTCCCTAGGTACGTTTTAAATTAAAATGGATATAGTATGTTATCCTTAAGAGATAGACATATGCCATCACGGACTTTTCTGTAGACCTATATAAGGAACACAATCCCACCATACATTATTTTGTTATATCTCAAAGGGTTTACGCAGCGTTTTCGTTGAAAGCTTCCAGACGGCTTAATTTTTTCCGACACCTCCAACAAATATCGTTGTTATATTTTAGCCAATGTATACAAAAACTTAACAAATTATATACTAAAACCTTCCTCGAGAGCCATTCTATCCAGTAGTAAAAACAATATGAAAATCAGTGCAGTAGCTTTATTTTATGATTTTGTTTTTTTAAGTATGATACAAATCTAAAATCTGATGTCAAATCGTCCTTTATCCATGTGCTTACCAGAGGAAAAGTATTTTGTAAACATAATACATACATATATCGCAGATGTGCCTAATGAAACACGGTCTCACCAAGACAACTGTACTTCGGATTTTTACTATAAGTAAAATATATGGAAAAACTAATTCATACTTAAATATAGGTACACATCAGTACCTATAAATTAAGCGAATATACAATTAGTAATAATATCACTACAATATATAATATACTTATTTATAATATAGCGTACTTAATACTTATATTATTATTTGCAGTTATAAAAATGCAAAAAACGTTTCGGACATTTCGTAACCACCGCGATTCAGAAACCGAACTATTTTCACAGTAAGCAGTTAATGCATGTGAAAATATATTTTTCTCAGAAATGAAAGCAACATTGTTCTCGCCTGAAATAAGCTCGGTTCAAAGCGACGGCGGCTAATTAAGAACAAGCTTGCAGTTTACGTTACGATCGCTTCCCCTTTGAAAACTAGCACACGGCTTCTCACGACACGGAAATCTTAGAACCTACTGTTCACTATTAAAATTAAATAAAATGATAAATTAAATATCATATCTCTATAAAAAATATTATAGAGTAGTTTTATCATAACAATTAATTACTTTTTACCTCTAAAGACAAGAGTTTCTAAAAGACTTTGTAATTTGTCTTTGAATATAGACGATACACATTAAAACACAGTGGACGCTTAAATTAATTTAATTTTAAATGTGGCAATTTATAACTAAATAGATATTGATCAGTATAATATATATCAAACATTTTAATGTGCATTGCTTAAATGAATTAAGGTAAAGATTTCTCGTGGTTCGAGGAACAATTTTATGCTCTCGTATATTTAGAAACCGCAGTGGTTATCACATCCATGATCTTGTAAAAACAAGTTCTTCGATTGTGATCCTAATTGTATAGAATAATTAATCAGACTAAACAGAATCATTTAAAGTTATACGTGTACGAATCCTCAATACCTACAAGTCTCCGACAAAAATGTCAATTTAGATTTTATCTTGTCGAGTTTTCTTTTAAGCACAGACATATCCTTCGATCATTAGTTAATCTTTAACTGGCTTTTAAGCAATATATGTATGTATTTTTTTATAGTAAAAAATAAACAAACTCTAAGGAAATCTATAAGAACCAAAGCTTGTAACACATTACAGTCTATAAAAATATTTTATTTCAAGAAATCAATAATAAAAATTCTAACTAAGCCGAATCAGTACATTACATATTTTTTTGAAAATCATAATAAAATAGACATTATTATCGATACTGAGGCCGAATCTATAGGTTTTAGAACTTTTGTCTGTCTGTCTGTCTGTCTGTTACCGCATCACGGGAAAACCACTGGATAGATTTTGATGAAATTTGATATGGTGATAGTTTGTTATCCGGGTCAACACATAGGATACTTTTTACTGCGGGAAAATGTCTCATTTCTGAGAAAAAATACAAAAACTGCAATGTAAGAGTATACTAATACATATGTAAAATCTAAGAATTTGTTATTCGGTCATCTGAACGCGGGCGGAGCCGCGGGCAATGCTAGTATATAATATATGTATCTATTATACTATTATATATCATAATAGATACATATAATAATATATGTATCTATTTTAAATTAATTAAGTTAAATGAGAATCGAATAGCTAGAAATGGAGATGAACTTTGCATATTATGCTCGTAGTTGGGAATTATAAATATTTTATCCTACAATATGAGTGCGGTAAAACGTATTCCGAGAACAGTTCTGCGGTTTTATTCTAACATTTCATATTAATAATTATCATTTTATAGCAAATAAATAAAATGTAATCAAAATAACTTTTGTATACTGAAAATTCAATGAAAATATTTGGTAGTCTAATAATATGAATTTTTATAAAATATGAAATTTCTGATTAAATTGATATGTTTTAAAAATTGGCGTTATCAAATTAGTTTTTATTATACATAGCTATGATAATACATGCTAATATTATAAATGTGAAAGTGTGTTTGTTTGTTTGTCCTTCTTTCACGTCGAAACAGAGTAACGGATTGGCGTAATTTTTTGTGATGAGATAGTTGGAGGGCTGGAGAGTGTGATAGGCTACTTTTTACCGCGGGGGATTATTCATTCCCACAGGAAAACATGTCTTATAATACAACCCAAAAAATTATTTATGATCAGAATTATTTGAAACTTGGTATTAATGCTCTTCAATACAATTAAATAAATACGTGTTTTAGCATTTTTTGAAATTCTTCCAGGAAAGGGGTAAAATATGGGATAAAAGTATGTATGAAACCTACCTTTTTAGATTTTTTTGTTATTTTAGCGCGAGAGAAGACGCGGGTTCTGCTAGTATAAAATATATATCTTTTATTTTAATAAATTAAAATAGAATTATTTGAGTTAGATTTCGTTTAATAGTCGCCTTACTATCTTATTTCTTACTAGCATTGCCCGCGGCTCCGCCCGCGTTCAGATCACTAAAAACCAAATTCTTAGATTTTACATATTATTATACTCTTAAAATGCAGTTTTTGTAATTGTTATCTCTCTATATGCAATAAAGTGTTTATCTAGCTTACACCTTATATAAAATCACAAGTAAATGTTTTTTGCCATGTCAATACAAGGCATTAAAGATGGGATGCGGGAGCTTCCCGCAACTTTCGATGCGGGTCAGGTCACGGGCCCGGGCGGGAGGGGGCGTCATTCACAGCCAAAATTAGGTCAAAAGAGCGCTCATGAAACAAATGCGAATATGACAATTCTACAAAAACAATATTTTTATTTTGTACCATTCAATTTTTAGTTAAGATAATGTGATCCTTATAGTTATATTGTAGACGTTTTAGCTATTGAAGCTATAAAATATCTCCTGAATATAGCCTCCTAGGAAAATTATAGAAATTGAGATGTTTAATTTTATATTAAACTATATTTTTTTGGCAAGTTAGTAGGTTTAGTGGCAAAGGACTATAATATATGTCAATATCACTAAAATAATTATCAATAACCAATTAATACAGATATTTTAGAACTTGTAATTTATATTATATGCTTTTACATAAATAATTTTATTTTTACAAGTCGTCGCCAAGCTCCTGTTAAAATCATTCATCGCTGGCAATTGGGTCAGGAGTATTGGTCATGACACAAATGCGAGCTTGTCCTATTTGAAAGAGGTCATAAATAAAATATCTATAGGTGCATATTATGCTCGTTTATAATATATTATGTCACTGTTTGCATTTATTATATTTTATAACCTGTACTTTAATAATACATATATGTATATCTCTTACATCTATATTAGCCAGTTTTAATGTACATAATAAGTTAAGTAACATTTGTTAGAAAACATATCAATGTGTGGTGCTACTATTCTTTTTATACTGTTTATTACAAAATTTACAGGAAAATGTTGCCATTAGCATGTCTAAATAGGTCAGGTCGGTATCTTTGCTGGATGCAGGCGCCCTGGTAACCCAGATGCAGGCAAGGGCAGAGCCTACCTAACACTTACTATGTCAATAGATACGGGGTTTATTATTTTATACCTGCAGTGTAAAAAAGCAAGCTGTAACTCAAAAGAAATAAAGGAATCTTATAACAATGGTGAAATGTCTTAATTCAATTAATAATTATTATTATATAATTACTCTTAATTAGCTGTATTTGCACATTTATTTATAAAACATAGCAGACCCATGTTAAAAAAATATTCTTAACTATTTCAAAGTTTTTTTGTTTCCTCAGTAAGTAATATACAGTATTTCTTCGTATCTACATATGTAGTGTTTATGGGTCAATTAATAATAAGAATAAAATCAGATAATTTGAAATACATCAATTGTTAAAGGTGATTATTTTGCTTAATGACCATATAAAGTTTTTTGATGTTTACAATAAATTAAGACTCAATTTTTTAACTGAGAAATTTACATTTAGTAACGTCTTTGAAACAACACGATAAGGTTTGAAGCAACCGTCATCACTTTACACAAACTTAAAAATCTAGTAAGTATGATCAATTGACTCAAGAATTATTTAATAATTTACTAAAGAAACAATATATTATCCATATTTATATCTGAATATTATTTGATAAAAGTTTTGTTTTCGCAAATTGATTGTAAAGTTATACAGAAGCAACCAAATATATTGAAATATTCTTTATTTAGTTATTAAAAATATTACTGTAATGGTTCTGTAACTGACGATTTATTCAGATGTAATTGAAAAATCGGCCCTTAATTGCAAAATCCAAAACCAGTTATATTGTAGTATCAGCGGAAACGTGCTCACTTTCGTACCCTGCTAATTAAACGATATCTGTGGGATCTTAAGTATGTGCGTATAAAACATGACTGAACGTGAGCTACTAATGAATAAGTATTTTTCACAATTTACTGTTTCTTATATGTATGTTCGTAATAAAAATAACTGAGTGCTATTATGTAACACTCGATAGATTTATCACCTTTATTAGACACATACGTACATTTTTACATAAATATATATACAATCATACTTTGATGTATGGAAAAATGCTGTAAACATTTTAATACTCTGTCAGTATCGTAATTCTTAGAATTTATTCACTAAACAAGTTATGAAGCTTGATACCTATATATATGTATATGTACAGATGCTTGTATATGTAGAGATCGCTCGCACACACTCTCGCGTTGCAATGACAACACGATGAGTAAACGCGTTGAAGCCTGCTTACAGCTAAAGCATTCGCTGAAACACACAAATGCAGTTATCTTCGTGTGAGTGGGATTCTGAGTTAGTGTACGATGTAAGCGTAGGCGGTACGTACACAGAGCTTTCACGACGCAGCCTTGGCCGCGAGACACGTGCGTCACTAGGGCTGCGATCAGGGCTCAACGATAAACGTTATTTGGTTGACAATGCATAAAACGTGCAGAACATATTAAAGAAAACTATTTTAAAAATATAAAATATATTCTAACCTAAATAAACCATTGAGAAGTAAATTTATTCCTTTATGGGGATAATACCTCCATATCTATATAGCTCAACATAGATGAGATATAATATGAAACAATTACGAATTAACACATTTTTTTTCTTACAGCAATTTTCGAATTGCCATACCAATGTAACTTTTTTTTTATGTATAATACTAAAAATCTATTTGAATTCAATGTGGTAATTACTTGTGATCATTTTAAACAATTTAATGTGATTAATTTTTTTTCTATTGATCTAATTGCTTTCAATTTTAAATGAGTGATGAGGTTTTGAATTTTGAAGTAATCAAGAAGTTTATCGACAGCGTGCAACTCTAACGACGGGAGGAGGGTAGTCCTCCACCCCTCACTCTATCAGCTGAGCGACACGTGCGAACATACTACCGTGTCTAGTGTATACTCCAAAGTCTACACACACGTGGCCTGTAATACGTTTATATATCTTCATTTTTCACATATCCACTCATAGAGAATTCACATATGGGGCAGTCGCAGTGTACATATGTACTTCGTACACAGATTGCACTACTTTCGGTTTGCACATTTAAAATTGTTACCAATTTAGCATTATAATAATTGGATTATAAACGAAATATTATCTTTTATTTTGTATATGAATAGTGAAATATATTTTATTTATAATGTATCTAACGCAAATCTTGTTTAGTTTAATTAATTTTAAATGCAAGGATAGTATTACATTAGTATTTTCTTATTTTGGTTAAACACATAATGTATGTAATTTTATTATCTACTAGCGACTCACCCTCGCTTCGCTCGGGTTCGTCCCTAGGTACGTTTTATTTTTTTTGAGCGGAACTCTTAATTCTTTTTCTAAAATAAAAGTTGCCTATGTTACCCCCTATAACATCAGCTATCTGCCAGTGAAAGTCCCGTTAAAATCAGTCCAGCCTTTTTAGAGATTATCTAGAACAAACAGACAGACAAAAAAATTTATAAAAAATGTGTTTTTCTTATACGTACCGTATATAATTTCATATGCATTTAGTATAAACGCTGTTATTTTGACATTACAAACAGACACTTCAATTTTATTTATCTGTATAGATAACATAGTATTATTAATTTATTTATATATTCGTATGATAAATGAAATAAAAAGTTTAAAGTGTGACAAAGTAATATGTTAAAAATGGGCTATATAATACTTGCATAATGTTGAAATTATACGGTCGTAAGTACCTAGTACCTATATGAAATTAAATAGTAAAATTAGACTTTATTACTTACTTTGGCTTTTATTCTTTTATTTTAAGCCATTATATAAAAAGTACTAATTAGCAATCTATAGTTCTCTGTAAGCATATATATACATATATTATTATGATTGCACTAAGAACCCCTATCAATATTACTTATATTCCGGTAATAGAACTCGTTGTAATTATGTAGACTAGATAAAAACAAGCAACAATGTTCGCTATTATTCATTCTCTTACAGATTCGGCCGTCACTTTGTTTTGTAACTGCAGCGATCGATCTGATATGCGCGCGCGCATGAATGCATTCGCGGTGTGACGGCTTCCCCATACGGCCAAGGCTAGGCCTTTTATGGTTCACATAAGTGGCCACTCACCCACCGGCTGAACGAGGCAGCAATATCAATGAACCTGGCATCAATAAAACATGTGGCACTAAGCCAGGAAAGGAAACGGCGAAATGAGAAAAAGAAATATTTGAAAAAGGCATGCAATGCGTACACTCCATTGCGATTGTTTGTGCTATTGGACAGCATTCAATGTAAAGCTCTGCGTACACGATATGAATTATTCGCGGAGATTGTTTTTTTCTTTTCCGCTTACTATCTACCATGTACGTCATGATTGATTTGATGTTGTTACATAACCCGTATCGCTGTGTGGCTAGACATTCTAATAAGGATAAAGCTAATTCATTGAAAGCTAATCTTAAAAGAGGTTCCCGATACATTCAACCTTTGAACTCATAGCAAAATGTACGTTTATGGTGGATAAAATCACAGGTACAAAAAGAGGCCCGTGGGAAGGAATTCGGTACAAAATCTTTATGCTCTATCATAAATAAGAAATTATAGATTGATTGCTTTTAATCAATCATTTTATTTTATTTTTTGAAATGCTTTTATTGATTTTTTTATATGAAATAAAATGATTGTTGATATATACGTAATAATGTATGTATTAACAAAATGATACCTGCAAACTAAACAGTTTCGGTGGGTATTATTTAGAAAAAAAATAGCGGATGCCTTTGAAAGTTTTATTATAATTATTGTATTATGTGTAGTTACATGTATCAGATAATTGTAGTAATTAGATGGCTATATCAGTTTAATGTAAGTTTAAAAATATTTTTTGATGTTATTATAAAGTAGAGTGTGTTAATTGGTCCGGTGCGCTGACTGCGGGTCTCTAATGAAGCAGGTTCGTGCAGCTGCATTCCAGCCACGCATTTTCTGGGAACACAATTTTTTAACGCGGAGATGGAATGTCAGTTTTTAGAGCCGGTGCGTATGATTTTTCATTGAAATTAAAAAGAAAACGTTGTGAGCTTGTGGAGATGTAATAAAAGCAACTCAGCATGCCGCCGGCGTTTGTGTCTTTTTGTCGTCTGCAATCCTTCTCTTGTTTTATTATTTACTGACAATTAAACGCTCGCTTAAGGATGTATGGATAGTTTTATATGAAGTAAGCAGAAACCTGTTCTTAATTAAAACAATTATACTTTTGGCCCATTACGTGTAAGTTGAACTAACATCTTCTTCAAGTTTCGCTAAATATATTCTTAAATTCCATCAGTAGTTCTCCTTTCTATCATAAATAATATTAATAATATATTATAATATTTTTAATAAAAAAAGACAAAATGAACAAGCCGAATGTACTTGGTTTCAAATAAAAATATTACCATTATAACATAATGGTAATATTCCATGATTTATTTTAAACATCCTTAAAACTATTTTTGCAATAATATAGTAAGTATGTTAATTTAGTCAGAAGAGCTTTTGTGAATTATAATACTAATAAGTATGGTACAGTGAGCACTTATGATGTAGAAACCTGTAAATTTCCCATGGGAGGAGTTGAAGCCCGATATGGAATCACGCAAACTTCGAACACATGATTCGCGTGAGAAATTTCCTAAATTCATTCTTTACTCACACTGATTTTTGCATTTTTTGCATTAATGTGGCATATTTTTACACACTATACTTTAGAATTTGATTTGATATAATATTAGTACAATATTAAAATAACTTTTGATAGCAAAGCTTGGTACAAATTTCTTATTTGTTCTACACACTAAGGACGAATCTGAGCCTGTTTTCGGCCAGACTTTTTTTGTACATTCTAGTTGCAACCCTTACTTTATTATCAAGAATACAAAGGCTTTTTTTAATGTCGATATGCATTTACGCATAACACTTGTAGACAAACCAGTGGTTATGTGGACGCACCAGGTAGAAAAGACAGTACTATCTACTATAACCTCCCCGGTCTTAATCTGGTGTCGCAGGATCACTTACGCACTCAACCACGATGCCCCGACCATAACAACCATGGGATTGCTCCAACGCTCTACTCTGCCGTTAGAGAAGTACCAGGATCAAATCGCATGGTACATCGCCTACTAAAGTGGGCCACCTCCTTGTGCGTTTCTTGGCTTCGCGCCCGGCTGATTTACCGGACGCTAATGAGACGACAAGAAAATCAGTAAAAAAATCGTGAAAGTATGTTCACGAATCTAATTAGTCTTTTTGACTTACTTCTAATTGTCATATCGACTTGAACTTTGCAAGGTTTTGTATTTCTGATATATAATATACTTAGTTATAGATCACCATCTGGTGAGGCCAGAAAGTGGTTAGTGAGACTCTCCAACGGTTACTAGTGAATACTGAGTTTAAGCTTATTTCATATTTGGTTTCATTTGAGAAGCCCAATAAATACGTATGAATTACGTTTTAGAGACAGATTTTTAGTATTGTTAACCTTTAACTGCTGACGTGGGGGCCGCTCAGGCCCAGCGAAAGTAATATTTTTGAATTACTCCTCTCTCCCCTACGCGACGCATACGGTGTTTCTAGTAGCTTCGAGTTTAGTCATTTAGAGGACTTGAGTAGTGGTGTACGTGCCGGCACGCGCAATTGTGGTAAGTAAATTCATTTCAAAAAATTTTGTAGGCCTCCCTGACCCCACATCAGTATTTACGTAACTTTTTTGAAAAGTTACGTTGGTTCATATTTTGTCTTTTTTTCTCAGTAGTTGACTGAATAGCCTGAAATGGAACCCAGTACTTCATCCTTAAAAAAACGGACAACTAATACCGATGTTAGCTCACATTTTTCCAAAACTAGAAGATAGGTTATGCCTGGTAATAGTGATTTTGAGTCAGCTGTATTTTCCTGGATATATTGTGGGGACTTTAGAGGCTCAAAGGCAGAAGATATGGATGACTTGCTTATTCCCGAGCAACATGAACATGGTACAGATTCCTTTAGTGATTCAGAGCCTGAAGAACAAGATTAGCAAGAAGTATTCTCCGAAGACGAAGTTCTACTGTCATTATTACAGTTTTACTACGGGAAATATCGGTACAAATGGACGCACGCACAAACGACGGTTATTTTTACTGCAAGTTAGATATCGGCTCTGTCAAAAGTCACTTATTGTATGACATACATCATGAAAAGGTTACTGAAAGAGGAATTTTTATAAAAGAATTGGCTCGCACTTTGGTGTTGCAATATATGATAATAAGAGTTTGGGACGAAAGACTGTCTGCCTGCCTAATCTGATAAGCCTGACCGTGCAGAAGTTCAAGAAAAAGAGCTGAAACAAATGAGAAGATGCCACATGTGTCCGCTCAAGCTTCAGAAGAAGTCTATACACACATGTTACTTGTGTAAAAAACATGTTTGCCTCCACTGCGCAAAGAAAGATTGTGCATAATTTGTGAAAATAGTAATTTAATTGACTTATAGTACGAAAGTTGATTATTATACAGTTTATAGATACACTATTGAAGTTTTATAATATAAGTTAATTTGTTTAAAATTTTAAAATATACGGAGTGATTTCTGATGTCAAGTAATTTCTGCCAAAAAAACGTTAACTCTATATTAATTGTCAAAAATAAGTCTCATTTAAATAAAAAATATTAGATTATTCAGATTATTTTATTAATATACGCGTATTTAACGTAACTATTAATTATATATACCAATAAAACCTCTTAATTCTTAAAAAAAATCATATTAAGGTACGGGCCTCTCAAGCCCCCACTTCGGTGCTTACGTAAAATAAAAACCACGTCAGTAGCTAAGGTTAATAAAAGTCAGTTTTTAGTATGTTAGATAGTCTTTAAATAAAACTAGCGACTCAGCCTCGCTTCGCTCGGGTTCGTCTCTAAGTACGTTGTAATTTTTTTGAGTGGAACCCTAATTCTTTTTCTGAAATAAAAGTAGCCTATGTTACTCCCTATAACATTAGCTATCTTTCAGTGAAAGTCCCGCCAAAATCAGTCCAGTCATTTCAGAGATTATCCAGAACAAACAGACAGACAAAAATTTTAAAAATTGTATTTTTCTTATAAGTACCGTATATTATTACTATGCATTTAGTAAAACTCTGTTATGTTGAAATTACAAACAGACACTTCAATTTTATTCATCTGTATAGATTTGACAATATATAGCGCGAGCGAAGCCGCAGGTTCTGCTAGTTAGTATATATCACTAGTACTAACATAAATGGCCCAAATTAAATATGTTATTAAAAAACAAATCTTACAAATTACCTGCTCATTACATGTAAACTAAAAATGGAAAAAAAGTAAAAAAAAAAACGATTTCCAGGAACTAAAAAGTAAAAAATAACTAAACGGGGTTCTTCATTTAGAATAGATACCTAATCAGATATTTAAATACAAAAGGAAAGGAAATTTTCACTTATTTTATATCTGGCAGGATCCATAGAAAGAACACTGAGGACAAACTTAAAAAAAATTGAAATTTAGATAAGATTTATTTTATTAATTATGTCTTTCAAGCAAGAAAAAATAACGAGCTTCTTGATTTTGGTTTTAGTCATGGCGTCAATATTGTAATAACTATTTAACATAAAATTATACTTTTTAACTACATTTTGTTCGAGGGACACACTAGGTTCCTGAGAATTTGGCACTTTGAATAATAATTTCGTAAAGAAAATAATTTTTAATCTGAATGATGTTTAGTGACCAACTAGAAAGAAGTAGGTGGAAATAACAGTAAATTAATTTTAAACACATCTTTCATGATATTTAAGCTGAGATGCCGAAAATTCCTCAATTTCCTTTAATTAATAAAGTTTTTCTAATGCTCTATCCTCTATCGCGCCAAGAGGAAGTCTGCTTATTCCGTGTAACAATGTAGATTGTCTCCACGGAAGCTCTGTACCTCTTCACTGGGACCACTAGCGGTGTTTATCTTTGTCATTCATGTATTTGATATTTCTATATATTTTAATTGTTTTTATATTTATGCATGGTCCATAAATAGTCCATGTCTTATTTCAAAAGATTCGGCCCAGAAGAAAATAGACACATCATCGTTAGTGGCATTTGCAATATTCTTATATTTCATAGTAACTGCTTATCATACATGACAAAAAAAAGTATTTCGTGATATTCCGTTGCTTCGTGAAGAGGGGGCAAGCCAACAAATATACAAGCATACTTCAGTGTTTATATTTTGTATCTATTTTTACGGATTAAATCTACGCCCCTAAATTAAGACCACTCGTGTGTTAATAAATAGCAACTTGTATTATTATTATATGAAATAATTATTCATATAACTAAATGAACAATCAAAACATTAGCTTCACAGTATTTACATATTTGGTTTGGCGTAAAGTTAGTATAAGCTTTTCAATATCAATATTATAATATCTACAAAGTTCTAGAGTAACAAACTCTATTTTTTGTTTATGTGCCCTAATCTCAACAACGACCTCTTCGATTTAAAAAAATATTTTTGCTTTTAATAGCCTATTATTGATGGAGGTTATAGGTTATCTAAGATTATACTACAACTCTTAGGGGCAGAGTAATTATTACAGTTACATGAACAACACGAGTGGAACTGCGAGCAAATAAGTAATTATTTACAGTAGTGACTTACATATTTAACATTATATTATTCTAGTAAATGTAACAATACGTAAAAACATAAATCATTATAATGTCAAGATTATTTCTTTGTTATGTATAAACTATAAATGTCATAATTTTAAAAAATATAAAAAAACTATATGTCATATTAATATTTACATCTAAAAAAATAATTAAATGGTGTAATTCACCCATCTCTATCACGTATCATTGTTTTTCTTTAAACAGTAGTTAACAGTTTATTTTACGTACAAGTTTCAACCAATCATAATGTGTCCAAATTGGTTTTATTATAACTAACATAATTTTCATCTTAACCATAATTATTTTAAAAATGAATATTTTATTTATGTGTGTTTTAGTCATAGTTTGTGTCACTTACGAGTTACGACCTAACGAGTTAAAAGCTTGTAGAGCTTTTAACTAGCGTGTCACTGTCTATTTTGAAAGAAAAATACGTTTTGTTTATTTTATTTGGTGTTCAGATCAAAAAATGTTTGCTTATTTTAAAAATGTATGCTACTGATTAGTTAGATATGTGGTTTTTAAAATGATAGTATAGATTGATATTAGTCGTGCTAGCATTCATTCTTAAAATTCCTAAAAACTTAAAATAACACTTTAAACAGTACGACCAAAGAAAATAAATATTTTATAGTAGGTATATACTATGGAAAAAACGTCAATTCGATGATTTTGCTAATTGCTCCTTAATTACGATTATTTAGGCAGGTACCTATACTTACATTCTATTTTACTACATATTATCATATTAATATTACGCCAGTAGCCAAACCATGTTTCTTAAATTGATTATAAAATATAATTAATATAAGTGAAGTTTTTCTTAGACACTTATTAATTATTATCTACTATTACGTATCTACAATCTACATAATATGTCGTGTATTATTATATTAAGACTATTTTATGTAAATGATTCCGCTTTATCAAAATCGTTTATTAGAAATATACATTAAATTATATACCTATACCTTAACACACGTTTTATTAACCTTCAAAAATTTTATTAAGTTATTCTTCCTTTGGCACGCTTGGAAAAAAATGTGAGAGTAAAATTTAACACCGACAGCCAAAAAGCTGCATTCTTTTTACAAACAGAGAGTTGTGATATACGAGATGAAATTTTTAACTATTTTTGTTCTGTTACGCCAAAGAAGTATTATAACATCTTACGTGCGTACATCCGTAAGTATATAGACATCTTTTTTTCTTTTTTATAAACACTATAAGTATAAAAGAATAAATCAAAAATTATTGGTCTAAAAACTTTATCAGTTTAAAAAAAAGTATTAATCTAAATTTTAAAACTAACATAAAGATAATACTTACATGAATTCCAAAAAACTCTGGACCCTACAAGCAATGAGTGAGGTTATTACTCCAATTGCCTCTCATTGCACAAAAATAACTGATAAAACTGACCACTTGAACGTTTATCGTGTTCGCCTAATTAGTAGCGTTTAAACTTTATCTGGATCCTTAACAACAGCTCGTTGTATGCGATAATAATAGCACTATAAAGTGGGACAAATCGTACGTTGTCTTAAAATAGCATCAACTACCGCGAATTGCTAGTACTTATTAAATACTCGGATAAAGTCACTAAACAAATGATTGCTGACAATTAGTCAATTATCGCGAGGCTGCCGGCGGCGCGGGCGCACAGATCGCGTAGCGCGGTGGCTACTGTAGTGATGCTGAGATAAGCATCGATAGTATTATGGAAACCGAGAACTTTAAGAAAGTTACTGATTAAGGTTTATAGGTATAATAAGAATTGATAGCTTACCAAGGAATTGCTTTGATTTTATTTCGTTAAGTGTTAGTTTTACAGGTAATACTAGTTTTGTTTAATTAGACTAACTTTGTTATGTAAAATGTACAGTTGAAAGTACTCACAACAGTGGACAATAGTAGTTTAAATATAAAATAATAGCAATTAAAATAATAGAAATAGCATTTCCATGTGTATAATAGAACTTAGGTGAAGTATATTTTTAAAACTATAGATACATTTTGTATGTAGGTTAATACATAATATCAAAATATAAAAGTTATATAATAAATCATATATTTTGATTATATATCGACGGTGTTTAGTATCGCTTCACTACAACTGAGGTTAGGTACTCTTGCTGCGTTTGTGCAGAGCGACAAGGACGTCGACCCCGACAACCTTGAGCCTCGCAATTAATTTCAATCAGTTTAAAGCCTCACACAAACTCACTGTGACATGTTCAACTCTTGAATAAAGTATTATTTAGGTTAAATTCATAAGTTTGGTCTTTAAAAACAAAGAAGAATTTGATGTTTAAAAAGTTCATAAATAACAAAAACCTGTCTTAAATAATATAATAGACATTCATGTGTTTTTATTGTTTGGTACTGTACAAACTTTATATGACTGTATACACAAAAACATAATATATTATTAAATATACATATTTTCATATTTTGAGTAACTAGGATATCAACATCCACACATCATATTCACAGTTCCAATAATAGTATCATGACCACTTACCTCTAACTGGAAGAGGCGAACACCACTTGAGGTGTCAAAGCGCTCCATACGCCTGCGTCCAACGAACGCGCCCACAAACACGAGCGCAAGCACTTTACTACAATTTTACTATAGTTGCCAGCTCGAGCCGCATACTAAATACAATGTTTTTATATCATATGACACAATTTCCTATTTACACTACATTGGACCATTATCAAGCATTCAATATTTACCATCTGGTGAAAAACGGCAATGGAAAGCAGGTATAAGAAGAACTCTGCCCATCGCTCGTTTCTTAACATAATCTGTGTGTGTCAGGATAATGACCTGAGCATGCCCGTGCGTTGCGCCTGGTCTCGGTGCCGTAATAGTGATGCGTACTACGAAGTACAACGTATTTTATTATGCCTTTTGTTATGTCTATGTGGATCTATGGAGAGATAGGGATTTACAAACCTATATATGCCTACCTAATGCATACAGTCTATATAGATTGTATGCGTAGGCGATCGGCCGCCGCAGACCTACGTGTCTCTTGTTTTCACTCTATTTCGCAATAGTTTATTTACATGACACCGATCCACTTCGACTATTTCTTTATGGTGGATCATTATTTTTTTCCATTAACAGACATAATGATCGTGAAAAATTTGTTGTTAACACAAAAAATTTTAATTGTAATAATTTTCTTAACGTTTACGGTAAGTCATATTGCCGGTTAATGGGGCGCACCCATTAATCGGCAATATGACTACTTTAACGGTGGATATAAAACTAAGCATGATTATTGATTTAGTAGTTTTCCTTATCAAGAATATTTATGCTTATAACATTCACTTAGTATCACATATAACATTTTATATTACACTAGCAGCTTACCCTCATTTCATCCGGGTGCGTCTCTAGAGCTTTTAGAATTTGATTTAGAAAGGAATTTAAGAACGTGTTGAGGACAAACGTACAAAGATTTTTTTTGGCCAAGAATCTTCACGAGCGTACGCAGAACACCACGCCAAAATTTCATCAGAATCAGATGAATGGTTTAGGAGCGCATAGAGAACAAACATACACAGAAACAAAAATTTTTACCCGACTGTGCGATGTAAAGGAGGGTAATGTGTTTATCAGTCTATGTATATATGTATGTACGAGTATGTTTGTTCCTATGTGGCGTTCTAGAGACAAAACGCGAGGGCCGGTTTTGATGATTCATACGTTGTTAGATTCGTCTTGATAACGCAAGTATCAAAATATAAAAAGGCTATATAAAACGAAGGAAATATGGTATTATGAAGACGGAGACGTATCTACGTACACCTCATATATATATATATATATATATATATATATATATATGAGGTGTCAACTCGGGTGAGACAGAGCGAGAGTTCAAGCGCAGCGTAAGCCATTTTTCTACCTTCCAAAAGTGAGCATTTCTAGATGAGGTCACAGCTAATGTAATGCCCCGATTACTTTTTAATTTGGCCAAAAGCAATTTTTATACGTAGGTTTCATACAAACTGAAATAGCAAATGATCAACCATATGTCACACAATGACAACGCCTATCCTGTAGGAAAGAAATTACTGGAGAACGTAATATTTTTATCTTCAAAATGTTTAAGTAAATATGAGCACAAATGTGTGCTTCTACCATGTCTGAATTTACTGCCTTTAAATTCAGAGAGATTACAGTAAAGTATATCAGTTAGTACATTTTTTAACTAATAAGAATATATTTTATTATTTTAGATCACGACACATGTTGGTAGATGGACTAATCGAATTGGTATGTGCGAGGTTGGCTTTCTGTAGAGATGTTTTTGAGATCTTACGCGAGAGCACAGTAAGGATTATTGTTATACACAGAAGCTTTGTATGTACAGCAACGTCAATATTATAAATATCGCGGAGTTGTTTGTATACCACGATAACTCTTTTGTTTGCTGAGCACACGGACCACGGTATACTACGCAGCGCTCTCTTTGTAAATGTTTTCAGATCAGTAGGGCTGTCATATTTATTTATTTTAATTTTTTTCAACAATTAGATATCACATCCATACTTTAATAGTATAAATGTGAAAGTGTGTTTGTTTGTTTCTCCTTCTTTCACCTGGAAACGGAGTGACGGATTGGCGTGATTTTTTGTGTGGAGATTGTTGGAGGGCTGGAAAGTAACATAGGATACTTTTTACCGCGGGAGATTATCTCATTCCCACGGAAAAACACGTCATAATATGTATAATCCAAAAAAATATTTATGATCAGAATTACTTCAAACTTAGTATTAATGCTCTTTAATACAATTATATAAATACGTGTTTTAGCATTTTTCGAAATTCATCCCATAAGGGGGTAAAATAGTGGATAAAAGTTTATATATATATATCCTATGTCACTCTCAAGCCCTCCAACTATCTCCACACAAAAAATCACGTCAATCCGTCACTCCATTTCGAAGTGAAAGAAAGACAAACAAACAAACAAGCAAACACACTTTCACATTAATAATATTAGTATGGGTGTATGGTATAATTAATATATAATTTTATTTATTAAAATTGTAATAGTCACCCCTATCCTTATGATAATATAAGTATGAATCACCTCATACCTACACCGTGATATTAACGTGAATGAGGATAAACGACTTTTATTTACTTTGTAGTCGCAACCTAAAATGAGAGACACGTAACACACTCAGAATTTAAATATATAAATCTTTAAGGCACGTAAAGATTGTAATGGAAATGGACAATTGTGCAATGTTATTGCAACTTTTTACGAGAATCTTGGCCCGAGTTAAATATTTCATGAATTTCCTGGCAAATCCAGGGGTTTGAATTTTGGTTATAAAATAAATTCTTATTCTGTTTTATATTTGTATTCTCAATAGACAAGATTATGGTGTATAGAGAATAGAGTATGGTGTAAAGATGGGTAAACTGTACAACAATATGTAACAATAATACTTTCTTAGATTTACGCGAATGTTTGACATTATTAAATAAAACTATCTTTTCGGATTATTTCGCGGATTTATTTTGATTTTTGGTTCTCAATTACCATGGGAACCAAAAATCAAAATAAATCCGCGAAATAATCGAAAAAGATAGTTTTATTTAATAATATGTAACAATTTTAAGTTATCGTCACAATAGCTTCTTATAACTTTAGAAATTTAAATTATGTATAAAAAATTATGTTTACAATTCTGTAAACAAGAATTAAGCCATATTCAGGCGTCACGACGAAAATATGTTAATATAGACAATTTCTTAAATAACGACTTCTGAAAATAAGCATTTCCCAAAACTCACTTCGTTATTCCGACGGCATCGGCGATATGAATGGCAAATTCCTCTGCCCACTTACTGGCCTGAATGATTTCGACATTCTTGGCGCAGCTCCGATAATCTGAGAAAAAAATAAACGAACTGCAACGTAAATAAGCTCACTTCGAGTTTGAAAGTGCGCACAGTGGCACGAAAAATAAATCACGACAATATGGTACGCTCAGTATAACGTATTTTTACGCAACGCAGGTCTTTGTTTATATATAGTTAGTAATGCCGGCATACAGACGGCTGGTTATTCAACCGGGCACATTCCGCGACGGCTCCACTTTTTGCTCGGCGTCCGTCCTCTGCCCGAAGAAAAACGACCAATTAGAGCTTTTAGGGCAGGAATTATCGTCCCGCATTGTCCGCGCTGCCGCTTACGCCGCGCCTCTACACCTTAAAAACATCACTCTCAGATACGGTCCGCCATCAGATTCCTTATCCTCCTCTCTGTTTTGTTTTCATTAAAATACAACCAATTTTAATAATGTTAGACGTGCTTTTAGAGACAGAGATACTGACTTCACGTTTACTTTTGTTTATCGAGCCGGACATACCTACCTTTTCCCCGAATGATAAAGTCCACATAAGCGAGTTTAAGTCTCGCCTTATATAATAGCAGTGGCGCCACAGAGATTGGATGACATTGTTCTTTTTTGTCGAAAAAACTGACCAGCGCGCTATCGCTTTTAAAAGAAGTTAAAGTTAAAAATAATAATGAAGTATATTTTGTGAAAACATGGCCGGTTAATATGTGATGATCATATGTGTTATTATATGATGAACATAGTTTACGTAGTGTAATGTTATTACTTTCGCACGTGGTTTTAATAAGATCAATCAAAACTTGAGCATTGACTGGTCAACTGAAAATAACACAGAAGTTCTAAGTTTTTTCGTTATATCGGCTCGTTTTAATCTCGAGGCCTAGTGGCGGACAATGTAGAGGCAATAAAAATAAAAAGGAGAACGATTTTATGGGTGTACGCGGCCCCCGAGTAGCGACGCCAATAAAGCCGATCAACACGGAACAGACACAACAAAAAGTTAACTCCTGTGGCGCACCATCAACATTATTTACATTTTTTCACATTCTGTAGCGAAGTGGTATCAAATTACTTATCGGAATGTGTAGTAGGTTGTGGTATGATGCCCGTAAGCACATGTACGTTTTAAGTTTCAGTTTTAAATTATTCCAGATGCGAGATACGTGAACCCATTTAAGTTTTTCCAAACAAAGCTTTCTTACATCTAAATTATTATTCCTCATAAGTACTCTATGTAGTCAGAATATAAATTTTATATCTTAACAAAAATAAGCTTGGTTATTTTTAAAATTTGTCTACTATTAAAATAAAGAACATAATCCGCTAATCTTCTTGATAGTAACACGTATCGAAACTATGTACTCGTATAAATGTTTTTTTTTTAATTCTCGTAATACTTATTGTGTAAGCGTAGGCCATATAAAATAATATATCGATTATAAATATAGACACTTAATATCAATAATCATAAATAATGAGTACACAATCAACGTTATCGTTAGAAAAGTTTATGATCACACGATTTTTTATAATCTTTAAATTAAGCTTCTCAAAACTTGAACGCCATCACGTTTTTATTAATATGTATTAATTAAATTGGTATAAAAAGAAAGGAAAATGGCTTAAACCTTGAATTTGTAATAAGGACCAAATAAATAAAAATAACAAAATAATATATTTTTTATCTTTTATTAAAATTTATTTAAAATTTTTAATATTTAAATTTCCTACAGGGATATAAAATTTGGTAATACAATAATATTTTTTTAAGTGTAGAACAAAAATCGGCCCAGAGTGCAACCACAACAACCCAAAGACATACATAAGTATAAGCACAAGAAACTTGCTTGCAAGTATTGAAAAATTGTCTCAATTATCGATATTAGTATTATAAATGCGAATATTATCGATACTGATCTAATATTATAAATGCGAAAATAACAATGTCTGTCTGTCACGTTTTCACACCTAAACCGTTAAACCAATTTTGATGAAGTTTGCTATAGAGAGGGATGGGACCTTAGAAAAGGAAGTAGGATACCGCTTGTCGCAAAAATGAATCTTAAAAGGGGTGAAATAGGGGTTGAAAGATTATATTAGGAATAAATCATTTCTCAAGTTAAGGACAAAAAATTCGTAATTCTTATACGTTGGTAAAAATATTTTTTTGTTTTATTTAAATGATTACAAGTTTTTTTTAAAGTAACTATATGTTTTTATACTTATGTACATCTAGTCTATCTACTTCATACTAATCATTAAAACGTACCTAGGGACGTACCCGAGCGAATTGAGGGTGAGTCGCTAGTAAGATAATAAATTATATAATCTATACATATAATAAAATTGTAAGTAAGTCGAATCTGTACATTAAACATTTTTTTGTAAAATCTAATTGAAATAGACATTATTATCGATACAGAGTCCGAATCTATAGATTTTAGAATTTTTGTTTGTTTGTCTGACTGTCTGTTACCGCATCACGGGAAAATTACTGGAGGGATTTTGATGAAATTCGGTATGGTGATAGCTGGTTATCCGGGTCAACATATAGGATACTTTTTACCGCAGAAAATATCTCATTTCTGAGAAAAAATACAAAAACTGCAATGTAAGAGTATACTAATATGTAAAGCCTAATACCTATATAGTTTGGTTTTTGGTCATCTGAACGTGGGCGGAGACGCGGGCAATGCTAGTATACTTATATGTAGGAATGTAAAACCTTAAGAACTATTCGAAAAACGCCTAATTTCGTAAACATGATGGAATAAATTTAGGTTTCATAGTCATAATTAGCTTAAAACATTTAGTTGAAAAAATATAAATTTACATAATTAACATGCTATACAAAGGTTTTATATGAATAGAAGACCCCACTCTATTATATACGATTTAACACTTATTTCTAGATAATAACTCTGTAGGGATTTATGTTTTGGGGAAGACCCTTTTTTTGGTTTACAAAAAAATATATACCTGCTACGTTGACGTTGGACCTGTAAGGAATCTTACTATGAAGTTATGTGTGTAAAAAATGTCAATAGTTAGAGGAGTGGCGCTTAAGTATGAAACAGTATTATAAATGACAGTATTGTTGTGTAAGTGCTTGAGAAGTTTCTATGGTGGCGCTATTTAATATTAGATGTCTCATGGTGTACGTACCTGCAGTATACCACACACTACAAAGTAGAAATAAGATGTACCTACAGTCCACTTACTGAATTATTATTATAGATGTTCATTTAAATGGTTACTACTTAGAGTATACACTTAAGTATACTCTAAGGGTTGCTATAGACTTATTATATGAAGTATATTATTTTATAATTCAACTATTTATTAAAGAGAAAACAATAGTAAAAGTTATATACAAGGCATGGCTTGAACTAGCTTTAATGTGCAATTTGGAGTCTAGGTTATTAATAACTAAATTATATATTAAACATTTATATATTTCATGCCATATCTATTGCCTTTCTTCTATGAAAGATGTTCGGACCTCGACATATATTGAATTCATTGTCACGTATATTGCTCACAAGCTGGGCGTGGCACAGGTATGGATAGTAAAATATCACATCATTTATAAAACATTTAGTTTTTTTTATAAATACTTATAAAACAATTTTTACATGCTATGCCTTTATATCATGCTAGATAGAGACTGCCAACAGTTTTTAAATATATAATAAGTATAATACTTTGGTTTTGATAAAAATTTAAAGACGTCTTTAAAAAGTGTAACTTATGAGATTAAATTAACATATTATATATTTGTAAAGTATACACGTACGGCTAGAGAATAAACAACATGGGTACATTACAGGTGAATTAATATTTAAATTGAAGTATAATTTGGTATTTGTAAACTTCTAATTAAATTTAAATTCAATAATTAGGAAAAGTATCATACCCACAATGATATATTATTATGTTTTAAATATAATAAATATTATGAAATATCTTTTTATTTCACATTGAAACTGCTATTAGGAGTGACAGTTGTAAGGACTATTCTCACACTAACAATTAGAAGCGGTTCACAAAGCACAATGAAACACATTGGATCCATGTGTGCAAAATTATTCACGGCCGAATGTGACCACGTTGCGCCCAGATTTGTGATTAAAAAAAAAGATATAAATGTCAAAAGACTGACTCCGACTTTTTCACTTCATCAAATATAAATTTACCTCTGAATAATACAGCTCCAACCAAGACATTGTCATTCCTACACAATAGTTAAAAAAAATGGTCCCAAGCTCCCCCAATCTATTGTCTGTACAAATACGAACCTGAATTATTGTTTTTAACCAAGTCTCTCTTTTGTACTCTCAAGTGGTTTTTGAATAGATACTTCTAAACGTTTTTGTGTCACAATTCTAATCTATAATACAAGTGCAACACTAAAACCGTAGTATTTTTTTATAACATATTAATAGTTTCTAAATACTCTTTAATAATACCGCCGTCACCATTTTAATCATAATAAACAGTAACCATGTTATATATTATACATATTTCTTTTAAAAGTTATTTTAAATTTCTTAAAGTTTCGATCTTTTTCTAGATAAAAAAAATAATGAAAACAAATGCGTATATTCATCTAATATAGGTACTTTACCATTTTTTGTTGCAATTTTTTTATGTATTTGCTAAAAAAATTCATTTACACTCTACCTATAGCTACCAAATATGTATTCGGTCTTGTAATCATGTAAACAACTTAAGTCTAAACTTTTGGTACATAATATTATTTTATGAAAATGTTATTAAAATGTAGGTATCGTCTTTTTCTAATCTTCATGGTTTTAATAAAAAATACGTCTTATTTTTTGTAAGTTTAAGAGATGGCGTATGGCATTTCTCTACATTTAAAGAGATGGCACTACTTAAAAATTATTCTCCAACACTCTTTGCATTCGTTCTCTAGCGGCGAATTTTAGTAACAAATTATCGATTAATATAGAGTTTACTATACACAAGTTGGCTAAACCCGTAAATATAAAGATTACAATTAATTATCTACATTATTATAAAATATAAGTAACATATTATGTGTCATATGATCTGTGCTTGTATTGTACCTTAGCGACATCTAATGTTTTGTTTCGTAACTGAATGCTAGTGCTTTATTCCTGCTCCAATGTTTACATCATGCATAGTCTTCGTACTAGTTATCTATCTTGTCACTAGAGTGCGCTTGTTACCAATTGAAATCCAGCGGCATATAGTGCAGTCATTTATGGTGCTAAATAATATAAAGTTGAAATAAAGATTATAAAAAAACATTTTTTATGTAATGTATTCATTTTAATATTTACAAAAAGTACCCATAGTCTAAAAGCTCAAAAATTATTTTTTTAACTCTACTTAAAAAAAACCGTAACGTCAACTTTGTCAAAAAATGTTTAAGTTCTAAATATTATTACACCATGACTTTTGTACATAAATAATAATAAACAATGAAATATTTTTAATGGACTGCGACCACAACCATGTCAGAAATTTTTCATAAGAGTTGTTATACTTCGCGTAGTGCTGGTTACAAATATCGCACGCTCTCAACAAACACTGGTGAAAGAAAGCGTAGGGATAGTAAAGAAGATAGTACTTTCGATAGAAAATTTAAAGAATTAAAAAGAGCAATTACCTCGAGTATTACTAAAGAAGTAGATGAAAGTCAAAAAGCAAGAAAATCAATTCAAGAAAAATTAGATAAAATAGATAAAAAAATTAATGGTATGCTTGACGTACAAAATACAATTTCAATTTTAAGAAAAGATTTGCGCGTTACTGAGAATATATTAGTCGATACAATGGAAAAGGTAGAAAAAATTGAAAATTTTATAGGTAATAGTGAAAATTGTAGTCTACGGTCTCAAAAGAGTTCTTTTTGCAAACCCCGACAAGTTATGTTTTTTCATACATAATTGATAAAACTACGTAAAACTATTGTGAATTAAAATGATTCTCTTAAGTAAGAGATAGTCATCATTACTATCTTTATTATTGACAATTGAAATAAAGAAAGAAATAAAAGTGGGTAATATTAACATTTAATTTTTCCTTTATTTGCTGTAATTTATCTTTTTAATGACATAAATGCAGCTCAAAACTGAACACATCAATATACAGCTACAATTATAATTGGATAATATAATTTATAACATTAAATGCAAACAAGTATTAATTATATCGTTTAAAACGATAACATACACAATTCTTTTTAAACACATGACATTATCCTAAATCAAGAGCAAAGTATTATTTTGAACACTATTCAGTTTTTAGTAATAAAGGGATAAAAGCTTTTTGTGTGGATATTTTTATGAGACTACAGATAATTTAAAGATTAAGTAAAGACATAGACTTCTTATTTAAGTATAACAATTTCGAAAAATGTATTCAAAAGGATTACGTGTACAAATATCAGTTCATGTGTTTAGACAGTACTGGGACAATATATGTTACGAAAATACGTTCATACTATTTTTCCTAATAATTTACTTAATAAATTGGCAATTTGTTAATCACCCTATATTTTTATATACTATGCTTACTAAATTTAATACTATTATATAAATGTACTAAATATGGCACTGCATAAATTAAAATACCTTAATAGATTAAGCTGTAAGATAAAAAGAAACTGACATTAAAAAAATCCGCCCAGAAGAGGCAGTGGATTTCTGAGAACAATATAAAAGTTAATAATAATACTATAAAACAAACAAGATTTAATCTGTACTTAAAATACGACTAGGGCACCTTTTAAGGATCGTAAGACCTTTTATTTAACTTAATCGAAGACGTGACAATGGAGTAAATGCTCTGCAAATCTAATACCAACTATATAAATTTTTTCTAACCTTTTACTAAATTTTTATTTCAACAAACATCCCATTTATGTATTCATACGTATAAATTGAATCTAAAAATCCGAAATTTACAAATGCATTTAATCCAGAGTCTAAAAATTTGTCTTATCTCGCCAGTCAACATTTTTCTTATGAAAAGTTGAGATTTTCTAAATATTTACAGTTTACACATCGCATTATACCTATAGCTGCGGTAACACCACATTAACATAAATAGTTTAAAACATCACTTATGTAAATATAAGTACATAAAGAGTAATTGATAACACTTTAAATAATAGTAACTTGAACACAATCTGTATTGATGCCACAAAATACTTAGCAAATAATTTCAAAAACCTTAAATGCAACAAAAAGAAGTTATTATAAATATACTCTTTTGTGCCTCAATTTCATTCCAATAAAATAATTTTTGAAATTCAATTAAACCTTTTCTAATATATTTAAATTTAAAATATAATATAGGTTCTGAAGAAAGAGAGAATATCACAATAATTACCATAAAGTAAGGTTAAATCTTACTACACATCGATATAAGTTAAATCCAGGTAATATAAAGCACAGCTGGACGTCGCCATCTCTTAAGACCCGTTGACACGCTCAAAGTCTGCTTTAACAAAATAGCTTCGATCAAGGTTTACTTGGATACCTGTTGACATGCTCAATGACTGCGTTGACAAAAAGCTTTGAAACTAAGTTCTCTTTGATAAAGATCACTTTGATTGAACGCTGATTTGAAAGTGCGCTTTGATTCCTCGTTTACACGATCAAAGTAGTCGTCAAAAATACTTTGTCTAAGCAGGCTTTGAGAAAAGTAGAACACGGTCCAGGTCCACTTTGATTTACGTCCACCTTAAAGTGCGATTTAATTGCTCGTTTACATGATCAAAGTTGCGTCAAAGTAGTCATCAAAACTACTTTGTTAAAAAAGAGTTTGATCGTGTCAACGCAGCTTTAGTAAACACTCAATTCTTATCATTTATCATAATTGACACAGACGTGTCACTTCTACACACTTTGTTTTATATTTATATTTTATGCTTTAATTAATATTCTTTTACTGTTTAACTTAAACATTTTATTCAGATATGGTAATTCACAATCTCTTTCTAATTTTCATAAATTATTTTCTTTTATAGTAAATGAAGTCGTATTCCCTTTAATACATTTAAATTAATAAAAAATAATGTCACCGATAATCGCACATAATAAAATACTTGGAATTGGACTCTTAAACTTGTTTAGTCAAACAAGCAAACAAATGCATGTATCAAACCATGAAAACAGTCAGAACAGCAATTGCTCTTTCTAGTATTTCTTGTATCTTCAGGTTCAAAACAGGGTTGTTTTAATTTTTTAGGGCGTCGTCCGCACAATTTGCTGGGTTTTGGCTCGTCTACTGGTTCAGAACGGGGGCTCAAGCTCACTGGTAATGCAGCCGGCTCCGTAGGTCTTGGATGTGCCCATCTTCGCAGCATTCCCTCCTGTTCTGCGCCAACAGGAACGGGTGCCGATAATTTCCGAGCACGAGCTACAACCAAAGCTCGTTCTATAGGCTCTAGTAGTTCTAAAGCCAAAGCTCTGTCTAGCTCTTCTCCAGCAAGAAGCAAATAGCGAGGGCAATATGCTAACTCGCCAAGCGTAGCGCGTTTGTTACTTGGTGTCAATTCTCGCTTTGTGCGCTTACAGGCTGCCGTACTCCAACGTGCCAGAGCTTCTGCTAAAACAAGCTCGCTAGATACTCTTAAAGTATCTCGCTTTACGATCAATGCTAAATCTTCATATGTGAGATCCTCGAGTCTTTCATGCGTTAGAGCTGCATCTGCGTTATCATCGATTACAAGAAGTGCATTATGAGCAAGTGAGTCGCACCACATAGCGCAATGAGATAAAGTTCGCGCTGCTGCATCGTTTTCTAATGCAGGCAGTGGTGGTGCCGACGCTGCTCCTGGTAGTCTGGCACATAAAAATCTTAAGTCTCGTAATATTTCCAGGGCAACTTCAGCATCCAGCATTTCATCAAGACGACGAGCACATCGCTCAGCCAGTTGAGGACACAGGAATTTGTAGGCGGCATTAAGTGTAGTTCGAGCAGTAAAGACGGACGTCAGTTGAGTTGGCTCGCAATAATAATAGCGAAGCAACTGCTCAAATCCACGCCGATCAATGTAATCAACAATAATTACATCTGCCTTAGTGGACAGTAAAGCAGCAAAAACCGGGCTCGTGGCAGCGAGAACTTTGCGATGGCCAGGGAATCGAAACGTATCGCCATTGATCCCGGCTACGAAAACGATATCACTCTGTTTTTCATTATCATAAAGTCGAGAATTTTCATCTATTTGTAATTCTCCGTATTGTGCATATTCGAAGTAATCATGGCCACTAGATTGGGTACCAGAGGTTGAAGCTTGTGTGACTTGACCTTCGAGGCCATTGTCAGTGCAGGCTGGGTTGGTTACTACGGTCATGGCGCTGTTCTTTCTGAATACTCCCCTGAAAATAAGAAATAAATTGATTATACATATATATATTGCGAATACCACCGTTTATTAAACTCTCTACAGATTTCTTAAATTATCCCTCCAGTAGACCTAGGTCAGATGCTAACTAGTTTTGTTAGTGCCCTTATTATGCTAGTGTGAAGTTATGAGTGCCATATAAAGTATGATTATTACTTTGCTTTGTGTTAAGATTCATTCTAGGTGTTAAACAGAAACACAAGGGCAATTGATGATAGAGTGTAATTTGAAATATTCATGGTTAGTTAGTATTTAATGTCGAAGGTGTGTGGAAAATAAAATAGATATTACTACCTTAATTTATAACCAAGTTTGATATAATTTTTCGATATACTCATGGTTAAATATGTTTTATACAAATATTTTAGTTCATATTTTTTTTCTATTTTTAAAATGGCCGGAAGTAACTTCTATCTGAATGCGTCAACGGTTGAACATAAACTAAAGTACTTGGTCATGCGTCATTTCACCACATTCTTGGTGCATATCAACAAAATTATACGCAGAAATGTATCATCCAAACATATTTCCAAAACAAACTTTATATACAAGAGCGAGGATCTGTTCATGATTCCTTTGTATAACTTATTATTTTAATATATCATTTAAAACGCCAGAATTTACGTTGCTAATAGTAACGATTATTATTTTCTTACTATCATATGCTTTAATTTATTTAATTTTACTTGTATCTTAAAACATTCCCCAAATCGTCACAGCCCAAATATTTTGCTCCGTTGCAATCTAATCCCTTCCCTGTATATTTATATCTGATCCAAGAATTGCATTTCGAAACCGTAGGACATAACGATTGTCGACTATTCATGATGGCTCCTAGTAACCCACATACATTCGCATTTATGGTGTTGAACTAAAATTGTCCTATATTTAGAATCAGAAATCTGTGTATAACGTTCGGAAAATGCAGGGCGCTGTTTCTCTGTGTATTATTGGTTAAAGAAAGACAAACGAAGGAGTTCAGCTAAGTTATATTTTCATAGTTTGTCCTGTTTTACGTTATGTACTAATTCTGACAATGTGATTAAAATAAGCTTGTTACAAGTTGACAGGAAGTAGAGACTAGAGAGTTCAAGTCGTTTACACCTTTTTATTGTTCTTCAAAGTCAATATACCTAACAACTACAGTTATTAATAAAATGAATAACATTATGTGTACCTATTAAGCGTCATCTACACATATATATGTATATATAATAAAACTATAGAGGTCGAATGTCTGTACATAGAAAAAACGCTAAAAACCGAGTCAAGGGGATGTAAGAAAAGAAATAAAACAGATCCAGATTTTTTTCAATTTTTGTTTCTCTGTCTGTTTGTCTGTTTGTACGGGCTAATCTCCCAAACTGTTGGACCGATTTAAATGAAATTTTGCATGGTGGTACCTTATATCCACGGTCAACATTTTACTTCTTATCCCGGAATTAATTAGTTCCAGTGGGATAGTTAAAAACTATAGTCACTTATACACCTTAGTACACAAAAACTACTGATTGGATTTTAATGAAACCTTTACAATGATATTGTTCATACATCAGAATAACAAAAAGGCAACTTTCATCCAGGAAAAATGTACGGTTCCCGTGGGATAGATTTGTTTTTGTTTATGTGGTTCGCTAGTTAATTATAATATATACATTATACATATTATGTTATAAAGTCGCATCTTATAAAAACAAGCAACTGTGCCGGCTTCGGCCCGTTCGTTTTGTTGATACTTGCAATATACACATCAACACTGTCTAGGGATATTTCACGTTTATTAGCATAACTTTAAAAGTACTGGCCATTTGAAAAAGATTTAAACGTCAATTTGTTCCTGTCAATTTTTTTTCTGTATTCTAAATTCAAATTTTCACTGTATTCTAATTCCTTGTGTCTGTTAAAGATTTAAGTGTTTTTAAACAAAATTTTAATTTATTCGCACCTTTAATAATTAAATTAATACTGGCGGTTTTTTCTATACCATGGAACGCCGACTTTAAGCAGAGACTACATACAACTCAGTGGCTACATCAATATAAAATATGGCGACACTGGACTTGCCCGCGCAGTCCCCGGATTTAAATTCGATTGAGCGTGCGTGGGATATGCTTCAACGAATGGTTTTACGTAATTTTCCAGAAAATCTAGTGACTAACGGTGAACTTTTCATGCATATTCGTCAAACCTGGGACCTTATCCCACAAGAAGATATTGATAACCTCATTTTGAGCAAGAATAATCGTTGCAAATTCGTTATAAATATCCGAGGTACTTTTACAGGTTATTAGTTTTTTTCATACAATTTTGTTTCGTTCTTTAATCACCAAACACCGTAAGTTTTATTTTAATACAATGATAACTCTGTTTATTTTTACTAAAATAAACCTTTAAAAACAAACCTCAGATTTTATTAATTTACTGTTATGGTATACACAATACTGCGCATTTTCATATTATGATATTTTAAGAAATTCTTTGTACTTTCTTTTGAATCCATGAATAACTAAAATATCCCTAGATTGTGTTGATGTGTGTATTTTGTTTCTCATGCAAACTTCGTATAATCCCATTTTCATCGTACTCTCTTTTGGAGGTTGAATTTCAAAAAAACCGTTTTTAGTGGGTTAAATTTGTCATTTATTATACAAATACAGATAAAAGATTGACATTGCAAGTGTTTGTTGTTTATACATATTTCTTTTACACTTTTATGTTTAACTATCATTTACTGCCCATACTGTAGTCACAGAATAAAAGTTATAGGTAGTCATTTACTGTAGGGGAAAGGGGGGTACAGTGAGCTGTAGTACACAGTGAATCAGCGGCTACTTCTCTTTGCCTATGCTTTCTATACACGTACCACAATAATGGAACGCATGCTTTAGTACTTACACCTCTACCCCGCCAGTGTCCATCACGCTCTCGCTGTTGAAGAATGTGTTACCGCCATTTGGCTATCCGTGAGTATCAAATCTATTTTTTTACTACTATTACCCGAGTGTTTTATTCACGAAAATGTTTAATATTGAATGAATTATTTTAAATTATCTAAACAATAATCTAATAAGCTTCAGAAATAAATAGCTGTTTGATTCGTATAGATTATGTAAGTTATAGGAATTTGTTGTTCAGTTGTTAGTAGTGCTTTGGGGAACAGTGGGCCATTTCCATGTGGGGTACAGTGGATTGGCGATCCACTGTACTCCACACTAAATTTCGAGTTGATTAGACTATTTTATTTATAGTATGTAATAATCATTTTTGTTTTAGATTAACAACATAGCACGGCACCGAAAGAGAAAGACTCAAATTGGTCTTACTACTAATTAACTGAATAGATAAAATGCCATTGTCTTTGTTTTACGGGGCAAAAAAATTAGAAAAGTTGTAAAACTAGAAAAATAATCCATATGCAATCTTACATAGATATTATGCGAAAAGATAAAACACATTGGCAAGCTACGTTTAACTCCCAATTATGGGGTAAATAAGATTTTCACTGGAAAAAGAATTCAAAATAAAGAATATATCGAGCAACGTCAACAAGATAAAATTAATAAGCTTGTGAAAGTAGCAAAACATATTAGTAAAAAAGTTATGCAGTTCGATTCTAGTGACGAAGATAGAAAAAAACAAAGGAGTAGTACAAATTAAGAGAGAGAAACGACTAATAAGTACAAAGAGAATGAAAAGAAAAATTCTGCGTCTAGTATAGTTAGATGCACATAAAAAGAAAGTATTTTAGACAGGAAAGGGAAGGAGAACAAAAGTAAAGAATGGGTACAGATTACCTGATGTTCTAAATATAGTTTCAGTACCCCTAGAATATATAATAATGAAATTACCTCTGCCTACATTTTGTGGTACTAAACGACAACAGCAAGTCTATAAATGAGATCAATCTCAATTTTTCTCGCTTAAGTTTGCGTTAATTATTTTTTCAATTTCTTTTCGTATTAACGTGATATGTTTTTATTTTTGAAATTAGTTTTATTGTGTATATGTTATATTTTGTTTCGTTCAAGATTTATGTTATCCAGTTAATAACTTTTAAACCTTAAATAATACCTTAAACTTCTTAATATAAATACTAAGTACATTTTTTATAAGATATCACTACAAGTAATGTGTTACTTACGACTGATAGAAAATGAATGGAGATTGATAATTTTGTAATATTGTTCACATAATTCATAAATATTTTTATTTATATAATTTTTTTACAATATTGATTGATTCGCTATAACCCAACAGTAAAATGTATGATGATTTCATGTGTTGATTCACTGTGCCCCAATAAGATCCACTGTACCCCATGTGGAGATCCAATGTACCCCATATATGGGGTACAATGAATAATTTCCCACTTTTTAAAAAAACCTTTGTTTTCAGAAAACTATTAATATTATTGTTAAAGTTGAGCTAGATTTCTATAGCCAACTTAACACCTCATTGCTCTACATATAAATATTGGTAATTTATGCTTTATTTATATAGGTAAACTACATTTGAAAAAAAGTGATCCACTGTACCCCCCTTTCCCCTATCGTTACAAACTTTTGCATTTATAAATAACATTAGTGCGAAATAATATTACAACCGCGACATTTTATATAAGAATCGATATTATTAATTATTTTTAAAATAACTTTAAAATGTAACTTTTATGAAAATCGTAGAATGGACACGGTTGGCAAACTATGTTCGTACCGACGCGTATTTCCGAGTTGCGTAAGGAGACTTAAAACTGATAATACTAGCCTTGGTTTAGCCAAGGCGCTTATTAATTAGATCATTCGATACACTTGTTACTATATTTACTTACTATATTTCCTCTCAATTTTTATTTTTGAGTATAATCGCAGCGTTCAACCAAAACGGACTTTAGAAAATATTATTACATATTTGTATGTGATATACTCGTATAATGAACTGCGCTTATCCTGTTGGTGGTAAGAGCTGTTGTCATGCGGTCAGAGATATACTACGCCTACCGCAACTTTACGGTGGCATTTACCTACTTTACAAAGATTTTTAATGTATTTGATGCCGTTTTAAGATATTTCTTCTGTCTCCTAAACAAAGTCTTATAAGATTTATACAAAATCTTTCCTCTCGCTTATTGACCTAAACTTTTAAATTTATTCAGGACTAGCATTGCCCGCGGCCCTGCCCGCGTTCAGATGACCAAAAACCAAATTCTAAGATTTTAGATATTAGTATACTCTTATTTTGCAGATTTTGTATTTTTTCTCAGAAATGAGACATTTTCCCGCGGTAAAAAATATCCTATAAGTTGACCCGGATAACCAGCTACCACCATACCAAATTTCATCAAAATCCCTCCCGTAGTTTTTCTGTGATGCGGTAACAGACAGACAGACAGATAGACAGACAAAAATTCTAAGAACTATAGATTCGTCCTCTGTATCGATAATAATGTTTATTTTTAAAGTACAGATTCGCCTTAGTTACAATTTTATTATACATATGTATAGATCTGTGATACTTTTATTTCGATCTTTAATAGCATCAGCATTTCCATAATTTTTAAAGTAGGTTACAATTTGAATAATGTTTTTATCAATAAATATAAAAAAAATAATTTTCCAGATAATATTCAGGTGTTTATTTTTGTTAAAATATATATAAGGTAGGTACTAATTATATGTGCATATAAGACTAAGTTAACAATTTAAAATATGTTTATAATAATATAACCACTTATAAAAGTATAATAAAAATAAATAATGATGTCAAACTAGAATACATTTTAATGTGAGTAAGCAAGCGTATCCGAAGATGGTCTTTCAGCTTCGGAAATAGCACCGAGTTACGCGCGACACGCGGAAATGGATATGCAGTGTGTGCTTAAATCGAGTTTCCTTTGCTAATATTGGATCACCCTTGCAGTCTTGTGAACAGTTCTTTGTGTATACAACATGTCCATCTATCATTTTAACATTTTATACTTATTTTGTTTGATTGGAAGGTTTGTTGGACATTATGTAATCGTTGGTTAAAGTTAAAAAGCTAAAAGTTTTAATCATTAAGGACAATAAAATATTTTTTTTACATATTATCACTTTTAAATCTGGTTATTTAATATTATAATATATTTGTTTATATATTTATATTTCAAACATACGCATTTTTATAAGATATTTTTAATTTGTCTATATTCCATTAATCCTTCAGCACTCAGCAGCTACTTAAATACAATATATTTTCAGCTTCTCGAATATTTGAACAAGTGGCACTTAATTTTGTAAGAAAACCTTTTATAGGATCGGCATTGAAATCGTCGATATTATTTGCCAAACAAAATATTGTCACACTGTTTGTAGTGTACAATTTAAGTTAAAACACATACCAAATTGGATAGAGCACATAAAACTTAATGGAAAACGTAAATAGTGAGTGACCTATAGTTATTTAAATTGTGTATTAGACGTAAAAACTAATATTAAATTTAATATTGTACACTTGATAAAAATAACTCAAACTTTAAAAACATGATATTTTAAAAAACCAGGTTAAAACTACAAGTTGTTTTGTTAAGCATTTTATTAGTAGCTTTACTTTGAGTTTCGAATAGGGTTCCCTATTGTGTGTGTGTATGTGTGTGTAATATGCATTATTATTAAAACTAATGTAAGCAACCAAAAGCTCTAATTCAAGATACAAAATATTATTTAATATAATTATTAAAAATAATTTGTTTTTTTTTTTTACTAACTTTTACTAACCATTAAATATTCCTCCCACAACCTTACTAAAATTATTATTTATTAATGTAGCTAGGTTTTTTTAAATACTTCTCAATATTTTATCGTTAAAAAAACAAAGAAAAGCTATTTAATGTGTTAAAAACAAATAAAATGATAAAATGAAATTTTAAAAAAAGAACCTTAAAATGACATTTTATTTTTGCATGCACGTATTGAATCATTAGGTATATGTTTAAAACTAGTGTCACTTCGCTAGAGCGCGTCCCTATCCCTTTTACATTTATAATATTACAACCCACACTCGCTTAGCACTTGATCACAAAATATCGAATTTACTTTACTTGCTATAAATATATCTAATAGATAATATAAAAAGAAATATAATTTTGATGTAGAATTTGTTTTACAAATTCTGGTTTCAAATCGGCTACGTAGATTAAAAGAACTAAGCGCACAAACAGGCAAACACGAAAAACTAATTTATTCTATTTATTGATACAAGAAAATTCTTTGACCAAAACCATATAAAGAAAGTACCGGTTATCGGCGATAGCAGGGCGGCCTGGGCGGCCCCGACTTGCCGCCCTATATTTAGTATTTAGGTCAAGAGTAATCGTGATACGATACTGCACTGTATTAACTTGAAAAATTCCACAATTTCGTTGTTTAAATTATACTCGTATACGTAATATACGATATTAATACATAACTATCTCAAAACGCATTTTATTCTATATAATTTTTTAACACTATAATATTGTTAATCTATAGGTATGTTGTATAATAATTCACAGCGTTTTACAATCTAAAAACGGTTAAAGCATCGAATTCCTTATTTTGATTATTATTCAGCTCATGAAAATAGTTCATCATATGTCGTTACTATGTTTTATTACTAAGGCTCCGTTTGAATTTTGGATATTGCCATTAAAATGAAGGAATATAAAACGATAAGGTCAAGATCCTTGACGATGAGTAACTGGTACAGATTCATGAGCTAATAACGAATCACGTTCATGAATCATTTACGTTGTGTTAGGGCCATCTATTTTACAGTTTCAAGGAAAAAAAGAGGAATATTTAATTCGGAATAATGGAAGTTTCCATACCTTCCTTTCTTTATTTAAAAAAATAATTTATCTAAAAGTTGTAATGAATTTCAATTACAATTTAGCTAAAGAGAAAAAAATGATGTTTTAAACAGATAACAAATTTTCCTTTCATCTATACATATAATAAAATTCTAACTAAGTCAAATCTGTACATTAAATATTTTTTGGGAAATCTAATTGAAATAGACATTATTATCAATACAGAGTCCGAATCTATATTTTTTAGAATTTTTGTCTGTCTGTCTGTCTTTCTGTCTGTCTGTTACCGCATCACGAGAAAACCACTAGACAGATTTTTATGAAATTTGGTATGATGATAGCTGGTTATCCGGGTCAATATATAGGATACTTTTTACCGCGGGAAAATGTCTCATTTCTGAGAAAAAATACAAAAACTGCTATGTAAGAGTATATTAATATGTAAAACCTAAGAATTTGGTTTTTGGTCATCTGAACACGGGCGGAGCCGCGGGCAATGCTAGTCTTAGAATAAAAATATAAACTGTATTTCTGCATAATACTGTGACTAGTATGATACACACGTAAACTAGCATTTATATGCTTTATATTTCTTACAATGTGGATTATAAATTATTAAACACCTTTATACTCCACCATATTGATAGATAAGGAAATTAATCAAAGCCTTTTATCGGCCTATTTGTTTGGGATGCAGTTTATCGTTTTTATCAAACTATTGTTATTAAGGAATGTAATACCTATATAAAGTTAAAGCGTTGGTTAACATTAACGTAGTTAACATTCAACAAATCCTAAATAAACTATTTTGGTTTCAAAATACATTATATTTATCACATACATAAGTATTACATATCATAAATAAATATATCAAATCTGCACAATTCCTTGGATAAGTATATCCTTCTACTTAAAAAAAGTTTTCATAAGGGTATCTTTTTTGTTTATTGATACGTCGATTATTTTCGAAAAAAATATACTGCACAGTATATCTATCTCATTATTACGTTGCTTATCAATCTTTCAATTACATATCTTAATATATATATTTCTTGTGTGCGTGTGTATGTGACTGAACTCCTCCTAAACGACTGGACCAATTTTGATGAAATTTTTTGTGTGTGTTCAAGGGGATCTGGGAATGGTTTAGATTCACAATTTGAATAATAATTTTCATCAAAAAAATTATTAAAAAAAGTTTGAAATTTTCAAATTAAAGACGTGTAGACAGGACAACGTCTGTCGGGTCCGCTAGTACAATATACATATTCAATGAGCTGTTACAAGTGAAAACAAAAGAAAATTGTTAAGTTAAAGGTCCTGATATTTTTTAACGATTTTTTTTTATTTTTTATAAAAAAAGGGTAAAAAGTAACCTATGTACTATTCCAGACTATAAACTCTACTATATATCTCTATACCAAATTTCATTCAGATCCGTACAGCCGTTCTGGTGTGATTGAGTAACAAACATCCATCCATCCAAACTCTCGCATTTATAATATTAAAGGGATTATTAAGAAGACTGTGACTAAACAGAATTAATAGAAATATCATTTTTTCTGGTCAATTTCCTTTTTTATTCTCCATTCTACACAATTTTGGTGAAGAAAATTGAGTTGAAATGACAAGCTAAAGCTTAAAAGCCAAATTATTAAAAACCCATAGATTTATTAGTTTATTTATCTGACACCATTGGGCTAAGTTTGATTATAATTAAAGTAAATTTCAAATTACTCATAAACTTTATCAGACAAACAGAACAAGTAATGTAGAAATAGAGTAAATGAGTTTCAATAAGTACTACCGCTTCATTTAAAATTAGTAGATGTGTGTAATAACTTAAAAACTAATTAGACAATTGTAAATCAAGCTTTACTAATTTAAAAGTAACAATATATTATTATACAATACTCGTCTTTTTAATTTTCTACTAAACATACAACATTTAAGTCGTAAATATAGTCAGTAGACTTCTAAAAGCCAATGAATATGACAACCACAACTCCCACATTGTTAAAGATAAGTTTACATGTATTTAAATAACAATTCAATTGTTTATATCAATACTCATATATATTTTTTTGTGTAAAAATATTTTTTTAATATTTTGGCCTTACAAAAATATTCTACAGCTTATCTTTGAACCAAAAGAAAACATTTAAAAGGGTTGATAGTTGGTACATAATAAATATACGAAAAGTGACATAATATAATTGTATTTGTGTTAATTTTGATCTCAACTGGCACGCTTTGAAGCCAATTAATAAGAGAATTGAGCTTAATTATTAATTTTGATAGGCGTTATTTTATATTTCATCATTTATTATTAAATATAAAATTAGTACTCCCTAACTATATTACCGACTTTAAAAGTAATTAGTAATTATTTTAAAGTTTTCACCTTGTAGAGTCGTTTTTATTTTGTATTTATAAGAGTTCCCGTGAAAATTTGGAGCAACTACTCAGAATTTCTCTGTTTCCATAAAAAATATATAAGAAATCAGTCTACAACTTGGCAATCCAAATACATACGAAAAAAACATTTTTCAGAATTGAGTATCTCTGACTTTTTTAAATCAACGTTAATATATCTATGACTTGTGGATTACATTTGTAAAGGCGTATTGTGACATCGTTTATAAGTAAACCCTTACGTTCATTACCTCATAAAAATATGGGGTACTTGGGTAATTCTACCAATTTCTAACCCTATTACATTATTTCACGTCATTGCTTTTAACTAAAGGGGCAGTGAGGGCACAACAGGCAGTGCGTGTTTGATTTTAGCTGTTGCATAAATCAAAAATGCTTAGTCTCTGACCTATTCTTAGTAAGTTTGTATGTAAGACAAATATTTTTTAATTATGCTACGTATACGTGTTCTTGTTTTGAAAATGCTAAAATGAAAATTTTGAACTTAACAAATATGCGGTCTTTAAAAGATAACTTAATAAGGCATTTACGAATCGATGTATAATAATTAACCAATTGATAACTATTTCGCAGTGTGAATTTAAATGTATTTTATTTTAATGAGTTTTTATCTGTTGTTGAATAATACATTCTATAATAGTGTAAAAATATATATTAAAATTATATGAAAACTTACAAATAAGCAGCTCAGCAATCCTCTCTACACACATAGCAGTCACATTATGAAATCCAGTTTCTAAAACAGTTATTAATATAGTAGTAAAATACGAATCATTCATATTCCCTAAAGAACGGAAAAGTTTTTGAGTAGAATTCTCCATAATATTTAGAAAACGTTTCCATGAGCGGAACATTTGAAGTTTTGAACTCTATGTACTTAATCATAATACACAATAAGTTGTACAACACGTCATAGGAACAGTCATGCGGGAAGTACACCTAAATGTACTTATTATATTTATCGAATCTTTATCAAATTATTACTGTAATTGCCTACACTGTATTTACTCGTAAGTGTAAAATACACTTAGAAAAAGTAGCTCTACATTTACAGAAGCAAGCTGTAATTTGTGATTCTCTCTCAACCTGTATATTATGTTAGTATACTTTTTTTTAATTTTTAGCGAGTACTTAATCGTTTCCATATAAATTACTATTATAATTAATTATTGTAGATAAAAGCATTGCTTTTTATATGAAGGATATATTAATAGAATGAATTGTTTACCGTTCTACTTTAATAAACAATTTGTTTGTATGAATGTTCAAACCGCAGTGATTTAATATTAACGTGACTTATTTTCAATAGCTATCATTGTCTTTACACTAATTTATATTGGAATAAAAATAATTTGATTCAACGAAATTGACTGAAATGTCTTTGAGAGCTACTTCATACCTACTCGGCTTTGGACATACGCCAAATCGTATATAAACACTTTAAAAATTTCATTATGACTAATAACAATAAAATATTTAAAGTTTAACCTAATTAGAACTTAATTTATAATAAATCAAATGGGAAAATAGTACTTTTATTTTTTTATGAAAACTGAGTTAGAGTATTAAGCAATATAATGTTAAGTGCTACTTCGAATAAATGAAATAATAAGACATTAGGTAGTTACTACATTTTATTTTAAACTACTTCCTATCGCCATTGTGTTGGTGGCATATCTTTAGAAACTTCAATTAGGTATTGATCTGAAAACGACACTCAGAATAACAGATTTTATTAAAAATATATTTCTACTTCAAATCTGTTTTCATTCTGAAGTTGAAAAACTATTTTAGAGCTATCATATTTTTAACATAAATGTTTTTCGTATGTAAATTAATAAAGATCTTTAAAATAGTATCTATTGATATACTACGACACGTATACACAGATAAATAATAGCTCTATAATAGGAGTTTAAAATTATACGTCCATATCAAAAAGTACATATACATACATATATCTAACTAAACCTGTATTATATCTAGAATGCTCGTTGATATGTAAAATGTTTTTTATATCAATGAGAATGTTTTAACTGAAAAAAAAATTTGAATGTTACATACATAGTATATTGTATTGTAAATACTTCATTTAATGTAGACCGGTAGCGATAATAGTTCATTAAAAAATTAAGTATATATTTAGATATTTAACTGGATATATGATTATGATAATAGATAACCCTTATTAATTATACCACAGATCCATATCAATTTTTTACTTTCATTGTTATTTATAAATCGTATTTAATTAATATTACTAAACAAACACAAACAACACAAAAAAGCTCACCTTAGAGTGAATTACATTGCAGATGAAAACCAACAGAGCACAACACTGTCACTTTGTTTACGGTAACAATGACGTCTACTTGTATCGAAGGTGGACCAGGTAGTGGCAGTAGGCAGGGCGGGATGCGTGCGCCGCCCGCCCTGAAAACCCAGAGCTCGCACCGACGCAGTGCGCTTTCCCGCGCTAATATTAGCAAGGTTTGTATTACCGGTTAGGTTTGCGTGGAGACGCGCCTAGCCTCCGATCGCAAGTGTGGACTGTAGACTGAAAACAGACGCATGCGCAGCTCCGGCATAACAGGTAGCTCAGTATTGACCAAACGTTCTGTTCCTAGAATTTATCTTCCATGGACGTTTTGGCGCGCAAAGTATTGATATATTTACAGATGTTAGAAACTGCGTTAATGGGATTCTTTATGTATAATCGCTATATGTAAAAAAACAAACAACATTGTATTTACTTTTCAAATAACTTTAAATAATTAGCATATAAAACTAAGAGTGTAGAATGAAAATGAAAATAGGTGTTTAAACACCTCTACTGATCTGTTATAATTTAATTGATCCTGAAAACAAAATATTGCGTTTGACAATATTACAACTACAAAAAATTTCTTTATGGTAAACCTCTACTTACATAAAAGTAAACCTTTTCTTAAACAAAGGGGTGTATTAATATTATGAGGATAGTAAGAAAAGCAATTTGTGGAAGTACATATATTCTATTCTGTAGGGCGTCGCTGATACTTCTTTTATGGGTCTTCTAATATAATAATATGTTATTACAACATTTCATATATAATATTATGTGACTTATTAATTTATTTATTTAATGGGCATGCAGTTGTTAATTCATTATTTCTTATCTAAAAATATAAATTATTACTAATTTTATTTCCTTTATTGTCAGTTAAAAAAAAATATATTTTTTTTTAATATACGAGTATATAACATTAAAAACCACTGAGGTTTTTGTAAATTAAAAGTTAAATTAGCAGGTAAATTATTTATAAGTCGCGGAGTAATGTACATACATGTACTATTAGACTTTAATATTCTAGTATTACTTTAAAAGGCGACTTAGAAAGTAGGTACGTCTCACGGGAAAAATATGCGTGAAGGAAAATTATCACAATCGAAAATTAGTGTTTGACTAATTAATAATACTTAGGATACTTGTATGTTAAGAATGAATAGTCCAAAGAAATTAAACAAAACATTGTTAATATTTTTCTTGTAATAACTTTATATGATTGTTTTATTTTTAAAATAAAGAAAGTGTTGGTATGTTTGCTGTTGTATTGAAGACATCAAAATATGTATATAAAAGTATAAATGATCGCTTGAAGGTCTTGCAAGGGCCAAAATACTGTAATCGATTTTTCATTTTACAGGAGTCTAGACTGCACCGGCCGAGGGAAACGAATTACGACGTCGAGACGTCGCGTCAGATGTACACAAAATACCTCACAAAATACCTAACAGTACCTAAATTATCTTGAATTTATTTCCACTAAATCTACTACTACCTACTTTAGATTAAAAAAAGAAAAGTATTTGAATAATTCTTTTTGGCGTAAATATAAGTGTACCCATACGAGCATATGACAGAAAATGACCACTAAAACTATCAATAAATATGACATCCTGCAATACAAGCAATAGATTAATTAATTATTAAAAAATATGTTGCAATAAGAATAGAATCCCCTAGTGACAAATAAAAATAAGTGATTTACCCACTTATTCTGACTAGAGACTACATGCATGATGCATAATAGAACAGTTTTAGAATATACTGTAGATCATAAGAAAACTTTTCTACTTTCTATACTTTTTGTGGGCCCGGCTAAATAAAAAGAATTTTTGCGTAAGAAATTTATGCTAAATTAATTGACATGAAATAGACGTAGGGCGTTCATTAACAAGTGAGAATAAGGTACAAATTCTTTGAAATCGAAAAAGTTAATACTGGTTGGAAAAGCTGGAATATCGATTAGATGACATATTGATTAGCTAGAATATTCGAGATGAAAAAAGTATCCACGCACAAGGTCCCCAGAATGATTACCGATGCACAAAATTACAGCTATAACTTGGAAAAGACTATCGTCTCTAACTCTAAGAATTTTAAGGCGAATCGTTCCGCCGAAAAGCCTATCTATTCTGGGATAGTAAAGGGTTGGTCATGATAGAATATATCATATCGATCATGGAGCTACTGTTACGGCTCTTTATATGCAGAACAAACAAGAGAATGCCCCGGCTCACAGGTCCGCCGTTGATATGGCTGCACTCAAGATGCTGGCTTCAAAGTACTTGAGCATCCTCCATATTCACCCGACCTAGCCTCAAATAACTTTTACCTATTTCCAAGGTCGAAGGAGACTCTGAGAGGACAGAGATTCGAAAATGATGCAATAATGTAAGAAATGAAAGCAGTAGTCTCTGCAGCACAGGATTTTTAGGTGACCAGGATGAAGAGATTTTTAAGAAAGGAATTTTAAGCTTAAAAAAAGATATTCCAAGTGTATTATGCTAAAAAGTGACTATATTGAAAATTCGTTGCAGCTCTCCGGCCAGGTGTTGCTCGTCACAGATCTCAGTAGACTATCTGTAAAAACTATATAATGCCTTTAAGACATTTCAAACCTTAGTCTCTCCTGTGACCGTGACTACCACCTGTAAAATATCTGAAGCGTCGAGAACCAAAAATCAAAATCCGAAAAAATAGTTTTAGTTAAAATAAAATAACATTTAATAAAAGTTACCGACAACTCATTCTCAGTTTTTATAGCATGCCCCTCGTACGAGACTTCTATCAACTAACCCATTAATAATGATATATTTATTAATATTTCAACCAACCTCTATTCCTATGAACGTAATAAATCAAAACATTTAATTGAGCACGTACTTCAAGCACAGTTGTTTTTTATGGATACTACTGAATTTATTATATACTGTTATATCTATGTACTGTAGATGTAATTTAGGTACATTACGCGTAGGTCGGTTTGCTGCTGGTGATTGTTTACGTACAACACACAGTGGCTCCTAAATGACTCACGCGCTATTTCAATAATAAAACATTTAAACGTTGCATTGTACCCCTCGAGGTTTTAATCTCATTGCTTATTAGTGTTTTCTATTCGTCCAATATTATTCTTTAGAAAAAATACTTCAAGTAAATTACCTACTTTTAAGTGACCGCCAAATTGTTCCGGTCTTTCTGCTCCGGAAATGAACTAGATTAACATATTATTATTGCTATTTTATTTTATTGTGATAATTTATGTTAATTTCCAATTTGAAACCTATCCTATTTTCATTTTTTTACGACAAAAAATAAATACCTACTATGATTCCTTCTGCGACTTGGCTGAGTCTGGTATAAAAATGTTACTCCAATGCCTCCTAAGCATAGCTGCATGATAGGAACTGGTATGAGTTTTTTTTTGATAATACTCCTTACATTTCGGCTGCAGCAGCCAAGGCTCATTTCATCTAATTAAGGCTAATCATCTACGCAGGAGATATTATAATTCACAAATGTGTGCACATACGAGTACACAAGCGCAATATCTATTCCTCTCACTTTTAATGTCTAGTGAGTCGATACCCACGAGAGAACAAACATAGAACCAGCAGCTTTACTGCCCTTCGAGGCACTGGCACGTAACATCGTCAACTGTGAATTTTTGATAGGATATTCCAACAATTTTATAATAAAAATTTGATAGGATATTCCAATAATTTAATAATATAAATTTTTTTATTAGATTATTAAGGAAATTTTGATATCGCTTATAGGCTGTTATGAGTATAGAATTTTCAGGGTTTCTTTTAACACGTTTGTGCATTTTGTCTCGGTTTCGTATGCATCTTACTAATCCTTTGGTCATCCAGGGCTTTATAACTCAGGTTTTGTTGTTTATACGTAAAATTTGAGTATGCTTACCTATAACTGTTTGGATAGTATCTATAAGTAGATCTGCGGCTATATTAGAATTCATTTCTAACAAAATAGGATTGAAATCCGTCTTTTCTATGTCCTTTTTAATAGCAGGATAATTATATCGTAAGACTGTAAATTAAACTTGACCCGACCAAGGACTAGTTCCAGGACCTCCGGATTTTATTACTGTAGTTACTGGACACACCGGTTCGTAGTTATTACTTTAGATATATGAAAATGATTAATTTCATTAATTACCTTTTAACTTAGTCGATAATCTATGCAATTATCGCAGCTCTCTCTGTAGCTTTACTTCTTACAATATACTTAATAATATTATGTTATACAGTAATACACCGATGATAGATCAAAGTAGGTAAGGTATGGCTAGTTTTACTGTCTTGCAACTGTTAAATTATTTTCCTCTCACCATATCTTATCTTTTATTAGTATGTATTTAAGTATGGCTATTTGGATTATTTCTCTTAACCCGTACACCATAAGCAAATAGATACTTATCATAAAATCCTCTCTCCACCTCTAAGTGTGCCAAGGTTAAATGGACATACATACATATGTAAATATCGTCTACATTGAGGTAATTCTAACTAGATTTAAAAAAAAAGTGGAACGTAGAATGTCCAGTGAAACAATGCTCTTAGTATCTCTATCAACTAAATAAATATAGAAATACGGTTTGTCAAAAAGCTAGGATTCAGAATTAGATAAAATAACAGGAAAGTTAGGATTTACAATTCAGTAAAGGAGAATAAAGAATCGTGTTTTGTTTTTTTTTGTTTTTTATTTTAGTAAACCTAAATTCAAATACCTTTGCAAGTACAAACCTTCAAGTGCTCTACCGGTTATGAGTTCTACCGGTGGTAGGACTCTGTCAAGTTAATATTAACTAACTAATATAGTTTAGTTAATTTTGCTAAATAATAATAAAATGTTTAAACATACAATGAAGAATACCAACAACTTTAGATTTCTAACTTATACTTAATAAACTAAATTGAAAATAAATAAACACTGTGAAAAAAAAAACAATACTTCAAAATATACTTATTGTTCGAGAAATTGAATTTTTTAACTTATTTTTAGTGTCAACGCTCGATGCTATGACGTCATACAGTCGCGCGCCCCGTACAGTGATTGTTGAAGCTCGCCAAAACTGCCGATATGTCCAATCCATGAATCCAAGTACAAAAAAAATTACAAAAAAACAAACCCAACTGCGTAAAAAGCAAACTAAAAAGATGAGAACAAGTTGACGAAGAAACATATTATTATACAAGATAGTATTAATAAACGTAGCAAGACTCGCATGGCACGCTACTTTTTTAGAGTTTTTTTTTTTTAGCGCGAGTGAAACCGCGGGTTCTGCTAGTGTTATTATATATCTATGATGATGATGATGATGTTCTCCTAGCCGATTCCGGCTACGGCGGCCAATTTCATTGAGATTGGCCAACTGCGCAGGAGATATTATAGTGCACAAGTGTACGCGCAGACACAAGTGCATCTATACTAATATTAAGAAAGTATATCTATACTAATATTATAAAGAGGTAAGGTTTGTGAGTTTGTGACGTTGTAAAGGGTAATCTCTGGATCTACTGAACCGATTTAGATGAAAGGTAAGAATATAATTTGAGACCCTGGGAAGGATATAGAATAGTTTTTATCCCAGAAATCATCCCTTAGAAGGGTGAAAGTGGAGATAAAAGTTTGTATTGGGAAGCAAGTTATGGACGAACCCGAGAGAAGCGAGGGTGAGTCGCTTGCTTATTATATAAATTATAATATCGACGATATGTATTATTATATATTATATATAGCTATTAGTTATATTTTTTTCTTTCAACACTGAACCTAGTGCCCTCTGCTGGTACACTAGAATACTAATTCACGTTCCAATTAGCATTAGCACACTTAGGCATTGTGCGCCAAAGTACGGCATTATGCTCTGTAATTGGAAAATAGGGAGGCTAGATGAATATTAATTTTGGATCACGGAAGATAAAATGTTTATATGTTTTTTTGGGACGGATACCTGATAAACGTAAAATTTTTATAATCTGTGTTATGCCTTGCTGTTATCTATGGACTATGGTGTTTATTTTTATTTGTCATCCATGGTGTTTATTATATTATCTATGTCTATAGTTCTATACCATGGATGCCAAATAAATTCTATTATCTATAGTTACTCCAGTTTATAACTATACTCTTTGAGTTACTCTATAGTTGCTGTCATGACCATAAGTCATAATTCATATCTGTTTAATAGAAATTATTTATATTTATTGATTATTGTGGTTGAACCATTACCCAGGGATTCAAAGATAATGTGGGTATAACACTAGATATTTAAAAATATCTAAGCATTTTTTATAACATCAACACAATGACATCATTTAACGAAAGACAAAAAAATTTGTTTAACCATCTAAAAGATGCAGAAGAACAATATAATTTCTCCAAATTTACCAAATGTACATCACAACCCGACTATGGAGTAATTGACAAAAAGACATATAAAAAAGTCAAACATGAAATGAAACAATTTCGTGGACGAGAGAGTATATTTAAACGTCCTGAAGCTAATATGCGTGAATGTTTACGATCCAAATCTGTACCTGATTATATTAAAAATCCGAAAAAATGGAAGTATTACTCTTTATCAGATGTAACTCCAGAACAGATGTCTGATAAAAGCAATACACAAACAGCTTTAGCATTCATACGTGAAATGGAGGAAAGAGAGATTAACCAAGATGATGATGAAGTTATTGATGAAACAGGTGCAATTTTCAAAAAACCGGTATTTAAAATATCAAAAACAATTAAAGATGTTAACAAAGAAGAACAGCAACCTGTTTTTAAAAGTAATAAAATTATTATGCCAGAATATGTAGTAGGAGTATCGGGAAAAAAAGGTACAAGCATAAGGAACACTATTAAGCAAGACAAAAATACAGAAGATGTTAAAAAAGCAGAACTTAAACTTAATCATCTATATGAAATTGAAGATGAAGAATCTACTTACATTAATTAACAATAATATAAAATTTGTTTTAAATTTGTTTATTCAATAAAAGATGAAAATTGTATAAATACAATGTTTCAAGTTGATGATAATTTAATGATGTAGGGCAGTGTTTTATACTCTTTGTGTGTCATAATAAATGTATGCATCTCAGTGCTACACCTACTCTTTCCCATTTTTTTAGTTCAGTTCACTCAGTAGTCTATTGGCTAGCATGAATGGCTGCAGAATATCAGGAGGTGCTGGTTATTGTGATTGCAGTCTCACTATGAAGGTAACTGGAATAGAGAATGCACTTGTTTTGGTGCACTATAATATTTCCTGTGTTGATGAGAATAGCTACCGCAGGAAAAATAAGTCAGGGCATTATGTTAGGTTTTTTTTTAATTTTTATTTGCCATCTTTAAGTTTCGGCCTAGCAGATAATTAGAATGTTATAATTTTAACAGTTTGTTATGTTAACTAAAAGTTGTGTCTTGAAAACCTTAATTTTGATACCCCATTTCATAGATTTGGAAAAAAAACCTATGAGATTCATATTATTAAGATGAGAAGTTGTTCATCAATTATAAGGGAACATAGCCATAGACATACATACTAGATAGGTCAAAAACATTACCCTACTTTTTGGGTTCATGCAGTGGGGTAAAAAATAAACTTATTTACCCATTTTCATTGGGTAAGTTACATATTCTTTACTTGCATAAAATACTAATATTGTAAATCGATACTTATAGTGCCATCTATTGATATATAATTGAATTAGTTTTTCTTTTTTTTTTATACTATTCTGAATTAGTGCTTGACTACGTTCCGCCTGACGGTAAGTGGTAATGCAGTCGTAGATGGTAAGTCGCACTAATTCAGTAGCCACCTACTCACTCTTGCCTTGAAGACACCCATTTTCTTTGTTACTGATGAGACCCTATGGTAGCACCTACAGAGTTTACATAATATGAAGAGAAAGAATTAAGAATAAATTTGTATAAGCCATTTTTTCGCAACTTAGGCAGTTCAGAATTTGACCAAATTTACTAATTTTTCTTCACATGGAGCATTAAGGTATCAATCACACAGCTTGATATACCTCCTGTTGATTTTCTTTTATATCCATTACATGTTACCATGGCGATACATCTATAGCAAAATCAAAATATCCTATTAAACATGTTGTTAGTTGAATTTCCAAAGATATAAACCAAAGAATTTGTAAAAGTAAAATATCATTTATTGCCTTAACATTGCGATACAATAGCTGATTCTGATTTAATTTCTAAGCTTTCTGTTGGCTGATTATCTGATTTTTCTGCTGAGAAAGCACTAAGGTCTCGCATCATAGAATAGGCATCTTCACCATCGGCATAATATTTCGGCTCAATTTCTAAGATTTTAAAGCCAAGAGAGTTGGTATACAGATTTAATGCAGCTCTATTGCTTTTCCTTACATGCAATGACACATATTTCGCCTGAAAAACATCAATAAATATTATTATTGTTATTATAAATTACATTAAAAAAAACCTAAACACAATTTAACAAAGACAAACATAACTTCATATAAATAAATATGATTTTTACTCAAAACAGCTGGATTTAAATTTTAAACACTACTCCCATCATAATATTTTATAAAATAATGTAGTACCTGAAAGCATTCGACCATTGCTAATGAAGCTTGATTCATAAGTTTTTGTGCAAGCCCAAGACGTCTGTGAGATCTCTTTACCGCAAGAGAAGTGATATGACCATGTCTATTGTCCTCACCATCTTCCTCCATTTTAGCAAGAACATATCCTACAAAATAATTGTATAGGTAAAAATTTGATAGAATTTTGAAGAATTTAATGCATGAGTCGTATTTTTTGTAATATATTCGACTAACCCACTATGTGACCTTTTTCATCTTCTGCAACATAACTAAGCTGAGGCCATGACAAGCCATGATAAAAATAGTATTTCATTTGATAGTTTTCAGGCAGGCATAATAAATTACAATGCTGCATATTCATCAAATCACTAGGACGTGCACAGCGAATATTCATTGTGAACGTTATTTTACTTCGGAGTTTAAAATTAAATGCGATATATTATTGGTGCTTAGTCACGTCTAGCTTTCCTGGCTTTTGGTTGTCGGGTTTCTGAAGGAGGAGGGGTATCTGACATACCCCCAAGAAGTTCTCGAACGAATCGAAATTTAGATAGACAACACTTCCAAACCACGTACCAACCTGAAACAAAGACATAAACAATCATTTAAAATCAAAAATCTACATTTAATCGTCTTTAAAATATATCATTATTATGGTCTACTTACAAAATAATACGAATGTTAAAACTAAAATTACACTACATATAAAGGTTAAGATAGCCAAAATCACTTCCTTCATAACTAGGTTTATACTAGTGTACTTGTGAAAAATAAACACCAGATTATTACGGAATGCATTTACCGGAAATATAATATAACAATATACTTAATATATTTTAAAACTTATAATTGGTTTTGTATAAATAAAACTAAAAAATTACACTAAAATGCGTGGTACGAAATTGATAAATTCCGCCATTTTGAACTTTTTAAATAATTATAACACTGGATCTAAGAACTCCGGAGATAGTTATTTAAAAATTAGATTAATTTCATATTACAAATATGATTAATTATACCTATTTCACGGTTTCATATATTTCTTCCAAAGCAGATAAAATTAATGTTTTTAGTTATAACCTAAATTTACGTTTTAATATTTGACATTTCATGATTCATGTCATATTTTTAATTATTGAAATAAAAAAAAAGTTATCGCTTAACCTTATGTATTTTTAAACTACAAGAATACATTTTAAAATAATACACAAAAAGTATACTTGTAGTTAGCAAACATAATTTATGAAAACTTTAAAACTTTATGCATACATATATTTTTACATATATATGCAATAATAAAACGTGTTATAGCCAGCACACACCAGTCCAACTAACCATCGAATTTTGTCTGCTTACCTTGGTGTGTAAGTTACGACTGATTTCACCTGCTCCGGTTATCTTATTGTTTTTAGTTATAACCTAAATTTACGTTTTAATATTTCACCACTAATGTCATATTTTTGAAAAATAAAAAAATATTCAGTCCCTATTCTTAAAACAGTGTCTGTATTTAAATAATACAACAACGCATTATGAAAAAAATACACAAAAATGTAACTTTAGTAAGCAAACATAATTTATGAACAATGTTAAAGTCCGCTTCTCTTCGTTTGTAAGCTACATCAGACTTGGGCTGCTCCAGATATTTATTTTATTTGGGAAACACACGGTATATTATAACATAAGTAGACACATAACAGATAAAATATGACAAAAACCAGCAAAGTTTCCATTAATTTAAACATACATGTACACATAGAGTAGACAACAAGAAATTTAGAAATACCTTAACTTACGGACGCTCAACTGGAAACAAATATAGCTCAAACATAAGTGTACATATGTACATAAATACATACTTGTTATTTGTTGTATAATAAAAATATAATTTTATATCAATAATATTAATATATGTAGAAAGTACTTTTGATATTATCTACTAAATGACCCATAGATATAGGTTCTGGCCCTGTCGCGTGTAGGACACAGCAGATTTTTATATAAATGCAGGCACACATTGGTCCAAGTGCTTGTTTTATTTGTCATCCATGCTTGCTTGTACCTTTAAAGTGTGAACAAATCGCTACTTAATCTGTGCTAACTTCTACGATCATGCATACCTAACTATTATCTAGTCTGTGACTCTGTGCTGTTTATGTACTTGTAGGCATTGAAAAACAATAACATTTAAATTTTATTTATTTTTATATTAACTTTAACTGTTTTCTATTTCAGTTCAGTTCATTTAGATAAACTTTGCCGAATTTCAATATTAGAAAAGTCTATAAGATATTTAATAGAAATTCTTTTTATTTAATATTCTTTATAATTCTGTTAACTTATTTCATTTAAACATTTTTCTAAAATCTATTATATGGTTGATATGGACGACGCAGAAAAGGATACTACATTATCGTATATTTCACAGTAAGTACGATACAACAGAGATTATAATTTGTTCATATATTGTGGAAATAAAAATATAATTAGCTCTAGGTACCTACTCTGTGTATAAGAGTACCTACCCTCTAAAACAATGTGAAGATTGAATATGTCTCAATAAATTGTGTGTTATTTAATTAATTACAGTAACCGAAGCCCTACATTTAGCAAAGAAGAAGTTAATGCTTTAGTTAATTTGATTGAAAAATATAAATATGTAGTTTTAAACAAATCTACAAAATCCACAACTAGTTATGCAAAGGAGGTGGCTTGGACTAAAATATCTAAAGAAATGAATAAGCAAGGTTTTAAATACACGAGAAGTGTTGATAGCTTAAAAACAAAATGGGAAAATTTAAAGAAAGAAGCAAGGAAAGCATCAAAAAATTTGTTAAATAGAAGCAGTAATGACTATAACGTCATTTGCCAGATAGTAACAATGATTAATGAAATGGAGACAACAAATGGTAGAACTGATATATCTCATAATCTACTACAAGAAATTAATAATGGTAATAAGTTTAATTATTTGTACATATAAATTATTTAATACTATTTATTAAAGGATATCTGATTTATAGATATAGAAGATGATGAAAATAATTCTTCAAAGCTCTTTGATGATAATGATGGAAAACTATCAGATGACTCTGAAGGTAAATTTATTAATGGATATTCATAGAATAAAAATATTTGGCTTTTCTACTGATAAAATATTTAATATCTACTTATTTGGTTGGTGATATTTGTGGGAGGTATGTCCACACTGTGTCCTGTACACATTATAGACCCAATGTTGATTTCAATCTGATAAAAAACTTTTCAGGGCATTTTATGGCACCCATCTTAATATACTTATTGCTTTCCAATCAATGTTTTTACTTTATATTAAATTAAGTACTTACTGTCTATACTTTATTTATAATAATATTATTACCATACAATTGATATAATTGTATTCCAGATCTTTTAAATTTTTTATGTTTTTTATTTGATTACTAGCGACTCACCCTCGCTCCGCTCTGTTCGTTCCTAGGTGATTAGATGATTTATAACCCAATTAAAATAAAACAAATATTGAATGTTAAGTGATGCTTACCACAATATATTAGTGAAAACTGCATCAAATCGATTAAGCCGTTTCTGAGATTAGCATGCACAAAAATTTTAAAAATAATTGTTTTGGGTTCTAGTGCGTAAATAAAGACGCCCGATGATAGTTTTTCTTAAATATCTTCCATGTATAGACGGCGATCAGTTACACTTTTATTATATTTATTGATTATATATATTTTGTATATAAATAATTTATTATTTCAGATGCTGATGAAAATCGAAGTTTAGAGTATGTATAATATTTACATAACATCTTGTTACAAACTTTTTGAACTTAGAAACTGTTACTATTTATATATGTTACATGAAATCAATATTTACTTTTGTAGATCCAACAGATCATTAAACTTTTCACCTCAGGAATGCAGTCTACTTTTAAAATGTATAAGAGATGAAAAAAAACACATATTTAGCAAAGAAACAACAGGGAAAGCCACTAACATAAAAAATAATGCATGGTCTAGAGTAAGATATCTTTTTATTTCATTATTTTGGGTTTATTAGATAGTACATGACGATATGTGTGACTTAAATGGTCTATTGTTGCAGGGAGTGAGTTAAGTAGACAAATTTAAGTCACTACTATTTTATAGCTCATGTGATATAAACATGCCATATTCGTAATCCTAAAATCTAATTTTGGTAGATTACCAGCAAAATCTAGGGTGGTCGGAACGTTGACGTCCAAAAATAAAATTTAGGTCCCTCGTATCGTAGGGTATCCGAATCACCCCCATGCATCATGTATGTTACGCGACTTTTCATAGTTTATGAGTTATGTTTTTTTTTCTGAATTTTTGGGAGTTTTCGACCTGACCAACTTAAAAATTTTCTAAAAAAAAAAGAAGACTTTGTCGAGATTTGTTATTTGCAATTAAATCTTCATACGTAGTACTTTTATGAATAAAATACCCAGATAACTGTGATGAAAATTATGAAAATGTTGGTCTTAAGTGATAAATTTACGTTTGGTCAATTATGACTTAAATTTTCAACTTTAAATAAAAAATCTCAACAGGTGACTTCCTGGTTCCTAAGTAGACTTAAGAATGCGCCAGACTATCTCAGCTTTAACACATACACTTTTTTTATTATTGTGCTGTTTATAATTTTTTTTTTTCATTTAAATTTGTCTTTCTACAGATTACATATGCCTATAACAAACTAAACCCGAATAAAAGAACTACAAAGGTTTTACGCACAAAATTCAACAATATGAAAAGACTGGCAAAAGGTGTTAACTTCCAAAATTATTTTCCAATAAATGGACATGAAAAACTAGAAGACGATAGTAGTAAGGTATTATTTATATTTAATCTTGTTGTATTATCACGAAAAAATCGAATACACACAATGTCAAATAAGAACTGGTAATAGTTAAGATGCCATATTATGTTTTTATTACCCGACTGCACCTGAAGGAGGGTTATTTTTTTCGAGTGTATGTATGTACATGTATATTGGTTTGGCACGCTCTGTATTCAAACGGCTTGACGGATTTTAGCTTAAGAGGTGTCGTTAGATTCGTCTTAATTTGAAAATGACACTGGGTGGTATATCAAAATTATAAAAATTAAAATGGCCGATTTTTTGCGTCATATCATTTCTTCAAAACTTTTTCCTCAAAACCTATCGAGTGGGGTATCAAAATAAAGGGTTTTATAAATGGCTTACAAAAATATAAAACTTATTTTTATATGTAATTTGGGATAAGAAATGCTAAAAAAGAACGATTAAAAATTATATTTAGAAAAATAAAAACCCCGAGTGCGTAAAAAGAGAACTAAAAAAATAAAAGAAAAGCTGACGAAGGAAAATAAGTATTATGTAGTCGGAGACATACCCACACGCATCTAGTATAAAATATGTATATATGTATGTTTCTTTTATTTCTGTAAATATTTTTTTTGCGCTTGTGATTATATTGATATCTGTATAAACCAACCCTTAAACTTTAAACTAAAACAATATTGTGGTATTTCATGATAATAATCAGTTTTTATTCATTTAACTTATACTTTCTGTCATAAAATATTATTTGAATAGCTCAAATATCAGTAATGCACCAGAAATAATATCATCACTAAATCTATACAGATAAATAAAATAGAAGTGTCTGTTATGTCAAAACAACAGTTTTTTACTAAATGCATATGAAATTATATATGGTACTTGTAAGAAAAAAATCAATTTTTAAAATTTTTGTCTGTTTGTTCCGGTTAATCTTTGAAACGGCTGGACTGATTTTGACGGGACTTTCACTGACAGATAGCTCATGTTATTAGGAGTAACTTGACCAATTTTATTGTAGAAAAAGAATTAGGGTTCAAAAAAATGTATACCCAGGGACGCACCCGAACGAAGCGATGGTAAATCGCTAGTAAAATAATTAACTATCATAGCTGGGTACCGTTAAATAAATAATTAACTTCGTTAATCGATAATCCGTTACTAAAAAAGTTAACTTCGTTAAACGTTAAAGCGTTACATTTCGGAAGATTCAACGCAAGTTAACAACGTTAGTTGTTAATCCATTAATACGTGGAATAAAATTGCATTTTTGCGCCGACGTGGCGCGGCGCGGTGCTTGGTACATAACAGGTACTGGATTAGCGATTAACGGACATGAGAAAATTTAACGGAAGTTAACGAGTCCGTTAAGATTTTTTTAATTGACTTTAAAGGTAATACGTTAGTCGAAATGTTAACTTCGTTAATTAACGATTAACGGATTAACGAGTTAATGCCCAACTGTGTAAACTATCTTATTATATATATATATATATATATATATATATATATATATATATATATATATATATATATATACACGTCTTTATATAAAATATATATAAATTTTTTAATATATATTTTTTGATATATATATTCAAATTGTGAATCTAAAACCATTCCCAGATCCCCCTGAACACACACAAAAAATTTCATCAAAATTGGTCCAGTCGTTTAGGAGGAGTTCAGTCACATACACACGCACACAAGAAATATATATATTAAGATATATATATATATATATATATATATATATATATATATATATATTCTTTTTTCCTTTTAGGATATTAATTTAGAACCCCAATTCGAATATAAAGTAGATATGGAGACAGACTATGAAAATGATAATGCTGATGAAGATTTCCATGATGGCCCTATAGATTCAAAAGAAAACAATCAAGAGCTGTCAGATCCACTTAGTTTAGTTTTAAATGGAGATTCTGGAATGGGTAAGAAACTAAATGTATTATTTCAAAAACTTTAGGAGTAGACTATGCATATTTTACAGTTTTCACTTCTAAAACTACTATGTATTTAGTATAGGGTGGTTGTTACGAAATAATTAAACACGCCCCAAAAAAAAACCTTCCTTTTAATGAAAAAATACGGAAAAAGTTTTGTTTATTTATTTTTTAAATAAAAATAACACGTTCATCGAGACGATCTTAAGTCATTTTTTGATAAATTCACTTTTGTATCTCGTAACGCATACGGATTTGAGAAAAAGTGATAGCAGCAATTTTGTAATTTTGTAGGAAATTAAATTCTCTACAAAAAAGTTCCTCTCCATTTCCTTCATAAAATTTATATTTGGAGGTATTCTCAATAATAAATTCATTAACTCATATGGAGTTAATATTTTAAGACCTACAAAGGTATTTCTTTTTAAATATAAACAATTACGTGACACTATAATAAATTCTAGATATTGTCGGTATTGTTGACAATAATCGGTTTACGTCATCAGTAAATACTATTTTTCAAAGACTTTCATAAAAAATGCTTCTATCAGTAATTTATCTAGTGTTATATACATTTTACAAAATTATCGACACTATCAAAATCTAATTTCTATAATTGATTTTTTTTTATATTTTAAAAACTAGTTTTTTTTTATTTATACCCTTTGAAGCCTGCAGTGTCCTGATCGGTATCGTATCGACAGAAGTGTGTATCGATGCATCTCTAGTATATATGACCTATCTCCCCCCCAACGTGCGTTCACCTTGTCGTGGTGGGGGGGCTCAGTAGTGTACTCGCGAAGCCAAGAAACGCACAGGGAGGTGGCCCGCTTCGGTGGGCGGTGGGAGGTGGCCTTCTTCGGAGGGTGGTGTACCATGCGGGTTGCTCCTGATACTTCTCTGATAGCAGAGTGGACCGTGGAGCAACCCCATGGTTGTTGTGGTCTGCTTCGGCAGACCTGCCGTCGGGGTGTCGTAGTTGAATGCGTAAGCGATCCTGCGACGCCCCATTAAGACGGGGGAAGGTTTTGTTGGGTTTTAGTGGGTAGTACTGGCTTTGCCGGTGAGTCCCACACTTCGTGCGTAAATGCATTTCCCAACGTTAAAATATATATATATATATATATATATATATATATATATATATATATATATATATATATATATATATATATGACCTATCTGTTCTTCTGTGTTTTAAAAGCATGTACCCAGAGAATACTGGTAAATACAGAATTTAAATGTTATTACAATAACATAAAAGCTATTATCCCGATTAAAAAAAGTTTTCATATAATATGATTGATTTATTATTATGTTCTGTACACTTTCAGTAAGTAATATATAATGTATTTTTTGTTTGATTACAGGTTCTATTAGTCATTTTGGTTCATACTGTCAAGAAAACAAAGAAGTTGTTAAATTAAAATTAGAATTATTAAAATATCAATTAGAAACTGCAAAAGTAAGTAATTAATATTTAAAATTTCGTATTATAACAAAGTTTACCAAATGAAAAGAAATAATGCGCTAGACAGCTCACCGCGAATGGGGTGACATCGAATGTCGATATTTTCGCTAAATTCTGTGTAGAAAAATTAAGTTTCACAATCTTATCGCTGTCTTTGTAAAGTAAGAAACGTAAAGCTATATATTTCTTTGTACTCATACGGCGATTCTTACAAGAATAAGGCGATAAAATGAGAAATGATTCGGTTATGGCTCAGTTCTTCCATTTCATGTACATACCTAACGCCTTATTTTTTTGTCTGTTAATGTAAATATCATATCAAGATTTCTTTTAAAAAAAGGCTTTTGATACAAAATCAGACGTTATATCAACAGCTAGAGAGAAAAAGAGTAGAAGAAGCGTTACAAGCGGAAAGTGCTGAGCGACAGTCCCGAGCAATAGAGGCGTCGCTCCAGCTGCGGGCCGCGCGCCTGCGCGTGGTGGCGGCGGAGGCGAGCCTGCCACCCGCGCACCCCGCGCTGCGCTACCCGGCGCGCGAGGCACTCGCGCAGCAGTACGCGGAGCAGGCCTGCCAGATAGCACTCGCTGATTTACCCGACCAATAAACCTCAAAATACCCGGTTTATCCCTCCGGCGCCAACCATGAGCAGAATACCCGAAAATAACACAAGTTTAGGGATATATATGGGACGCGGCCCCTGGCGGAGTGGGTGGTATTTTTGGATAGGGTAGGTGACAGGGAGCCCAAATATATAAAAAATATTTTAAGGAAACGTAGGAATAAAAAGTTATTGAGACTTAAAGTTACAACATTTCCATACATTTCGTTACCAACTGGCGGAGTGGGTGGTATTTTTGGATGGGGGAGGTGACAGAGAGTCAAAATATATAAAAAATATTATTAGGAAACGTTAGAGTAAAAAGTTATTGAGAGTTAAAGTTACAACATGTCTAATACATTTCCATACATTTCTTTACCTAACTATGTAATTACAAAAGATAAACATACCTTTAACGAATAGTAAACATCCTTTTTTATGTACAATACATATTTCCACCACAATTAAGGCTTTATTGTATTTATTTTTTTAATAATTTCACAACAGTACCTATTGTTAACAAAATGATCGTACATTTTGACAACTGTCAATTTCTGTTTTACATTACCGCCTAAATGACAACAGATTATATTAATACAATTTATAAACGTGAGTAGACTATTTTTAAAATCTAAGTGTATTATTTACTTTTGGTTTTTATTTTGCGACATCGTGGTTAGTTTAAGACATAGGTTATTTATTTATTATTCTTCATATCTTGGTTAGGTTATGTTAGAACAGTTACCACAACGCCATTATTATATGACTAGAAAACTATAAAATTCAAATTTCACGCAAAGTATAATTAAAAACACGACAAAACATAATCTGAAGATCATTTTGACAATTGAAAGTGACATTTTGATATTTCCAAGTGTCTAAATGCCAGTAATGTCTAAATAATGTATGGAAATGTTGTAACTTTAAGTCTTAATAACTTTTAACTCTTTTGTTTCCTCAAAATAATTTTTATATATTTGGACTCTATCACCTCCCCTATCCAAAAATACCACCCACTCCTCCAGAGGCCGCGTCCCATATACTTAACTGCAGCCCCGAAAATAGTTCTTTTAAGTAATTTATTCATGTTTTATAAAGAATAAAAGAAAATACTAATGTTAGAAAAAGAAGTCATTGTAATCAGTTCTCAATTAAATAGCTTTAAATTAATAAATCAAACATTAAAAAAAAAACTTAAAATATCAAATTAATCAGCTAAACTAAAATACTGGCTTTTATCCTCTCATAAATAAAATACAAATAGCAGTCAAAATAAGCCGCCATCAAAAATCGCCTAAAATTACCCGCTTTTTGGGTAATTTACCCGCCAATTGGCAGCGCTGACGCAGAGTGCGGACCGCCTCCCTCACAATTAAACATCCCTCATAATTAAATTTTTATGTTTGCTACTGTTATTGTTACTGTCCTTTTGTTTTTGAGAGTTCGAAAAACAGCCAGAAATTCTGAACTGCATTTTTTACAATACGTCTCATTGTAGTCTCAAAATGTAAATGTGTAGCTAGTTCATGCAACAAATATAACTGTCATGCAAATATAAATAAACTAGCATTGCCCGCGTGATGACCAAAATCTGATGACCAAAAACCAAATTCTTAGGTTTTACGCATTAGTATACTCTTACATTGCAGTTTTTGTATTTTTTCTCAAAAATGATATATTTTCCCGCGGTAAAAAGTATCCTATTCCTATATGTTGACCCGGATAACCAGCTATAACCATACCGAATTTCATCAAAATCCCTCCAGTGGTTTTTCTGTGATGCGGTAACAGACAGACGGACGAACATTCTAAAAACTATAGAGTCGGCCTTTGTATCGATAATGTTTATTTCAATATAATTTTCTAAAAAATATTTAATGTACAGATTCGACTTAGTTAGAATTTTATTATATGTATAGATGATCCATATCCATATTAATATTATTGTTATTTTGGGTAATAAATAATATAATTGAGCAAGATTTCTTCGATTTTTATTGATAACCTTTTAAGTTTTTATAAAACATATCAACTTCTCGGGAGACAGATGGCAGAATACAGATAACATATAACGCACCAAGCGGCAAGGAATAGAAACTTTTTAAATATCAAGCAAAGATATTAGATTATACATCTAAAATTTATCATTTAACAACTATAAATGTTTGTAATTATAATTGTTTGTAATTCTTTCACGTCGAAACGGAGAGACGGATTGACGTGATTTTTTGTATGGAGATAGTTGAAGGGCTGGAGAGTGAAATAGGCTTTTTATCGCGGGAGATTATCTTATTTCCACGGGACAACACTTTATAATACAAACCAAAAAAATATTTACGATCAGAATTACTTGAAACTTGGCATTAATGCTCTTCAATACAATTAAATAAATACGTGTTTTACCATTGTTCAAAATTCATCCCATAACGGGGTAAAACGGGATGAGTTTTAGCGCGAGCGAAGCCATAAGCAAGCGAAGATATAAGCAATATTGCAAAATACTAACCCGTGTCACGGTAATGTTATAACATGCATGTAATAAAATAAAAAGCATGATAACTATCTTATAGCGTATGATAATGTATATAACTTAAAAACTATTCGCACCCCTTTTTCCAAGATGGTGGCCGCGGGATAAAGGTTGCGACTTGCGACCCCACAAACATGGATTTAACTTTACACTAACCCCCTCTTGGCATAAAAAAAATTAAATTGCATCCTCCGACTTCTGCACGCCAAGCCCAAAAAAATGTAACATTTCGATGGAGTGCTTAGTACGGGTAACCCTTTTCTTTGAGATGTCGCTAGGGAAACTGATGAAAGTATGGATGTCTTAACGCTTTAACATATGAACTTTTTACATTATTGTCATTTTTCATCAGCCTGTAATATATATACTACCTATTACGTTGTCAATTAATTATTATCGTAATAAAGTTTGCTAAAATTATATGCCTTTGATATCATTTCATCACAAACCCATCAAAGGGCAAGTGACTGTGGGACTCTTTAACTCGCTTTACCCACAACGGTACTCGGCGCCTCATTCCGTGGAGCGTTGCAGGATTGCTGGTACGTGTATCCTTAACACGAGCTAATCCATTCCAACTTGACTGACTCGTATCCGTTGAGCCACTATAGCGTGTGAAAGGTCTGACTCAAAATAAAAAAAAAATCAAGTAAAATAATATACCAGTGAAAAATTTATTAGAGGCCACTTAAAAGATAACAACACCTCCAGACCAATCGGAATCCGTTTATTTTTAAAAGAAAAAAATATTGAATAAAACTGAAGTTCTATGATTTTAAAATGTTAGCAGGTATGGAATAACGATATACTGTGAGGTTCTATCGAAAAATGTTTTCTACAAAAGTTGTAAGTTTAGTAAAAATTCGAGATATTTGTAGAAAAACCCGTTTTTCAATTATTAATTTTTGCAATGTTTTTTGATTTCCATGAAACTAGGCGAATGAAATCTTCGAAATACATATAATAAATAAAAAAAAATTGAAATGTTTAGCCATTTCCGAGAAAAGTATGTTTTATGGTCTTGAGGCTGAAAATCGCTAGTTGGGGGTGATTTTCAGTCTCTCGAGACCATAAAACATACTTTTCTGTGATCTTGAAAACTTTGATGTTATTGTAAAAAGTGTTATTCATAAAAGTTATAGATTTTTACTAGACCTACAACTTTTGTAGAAAATATTTTTCGATAGAACGTCACACTAAGCCGGAAATTGAAAAAAAACTATTTTTCAACGCTTTGCGTCCCCCCAGTTCTCGGGGGTAGCTAGCCATCGGGGACATATTTCCTTATAGGTACACCTGCTAACATTTTAAAATCATAGAACTCCAGGTTTTCAATATTTTGTTCCCAAACCGGATTCCGATTGGACTACTCAGCATGTGCGAAGCTTGGCAGATAATTATAATTGACGTAGAATCTCACTTAAGATAAGAACGAATTCTTCCTATATAATTACTAATTGTTATATTATACTATACTAGCGACTCGCCCTCGCTTGGCTCGGGTTCGTTAAATTCAAATTCAAAATATTTTATTAAGCATTAAATTATTACAATTTTATACTGAACGTCATGAGTCTACTAGCAGTTCGGAAAGAAGCCTCAGACCTGAGAAGATCTGGCGAAAGAAATTTAGCGGGACTTTCGTTATCTTTTTTATAAAGTTAAGTTACAAATTACAATATTTCTATAAAGTTGAAGTAGCCTGGACGCGATCACTTCATTCCCAAGGCGTGCCATCTTCTTAAAATCATTTATTGTATAATAGCCTAAACTCTAGCTTGCTTCCCAATACAAACTTCTATCCCAATTTTCACTTCCTTAAGGGCTGATTTCCGGGATAAAAAGTATCCTATGCCCTTACCAGGGTCTCATACTATCTCCTTAACAAAATTCATCTAAATCGGGTTAGTAGATCCAGAGATTACCCCGTACAACGTCATAAACTCACAAACTTTACCTCTTTATAATATTAGTATAGATATAATTTGCAGACACTAGGTCTAGATAATTAAATCGTGACTTAATCGACGTAAGACTCCGAAGAAATCTTCACATGAAATGTAAAATCTTATAATATAATATAAATTAAAATATTTTAATGTACTTTCTAGATCCCACAATAACTTGTATATTACAATAATAAATCTAAACCAAACTTAGAAAAAAAAACAAAAAAAAAAAAATTAAGACATTAAAAACTCTTAAAACTAAGGATTATGTAAAAATTTAATTTTAACAAAAATTCCTTAAAATTCATTTTGGACGTAACGAAGATACGATGCATAAGAGATTAATTTGCAAGAGAAAATAAATATTTTGGGTGCATATTTAGCTGCCAAGGAAAATAATTTGGTTCGAATTTTGGAATCACACGGTGGTGGTCATAGTCAGTCTTTGAATTTAAGTAGTTATCTGTGTTTAGTCGTGATGGGAACTATGTTACTTTATCAAGTAGCGGGAAAACGCCCATTGGCACAGTTGCTAGAAGTTGCGGTTCCCCACACCAGAGCTGTCAGATCGTCGTGTGACTATAGTTCCTGATTGTGACCGCTGGAGTGGGTTGAGGTTTCGTTCGGAAGTCTGTGGAGTTGGTCTTTTTCAAAGTTGTCAATAAGTTCAAATTTCATATTGTTTTTTTTTTCTTTCGTGTCGATATACGTGTCGAAATAAATCGTAGCCGCGATTTATTTGCTGGCAACCCTACCCCACACGCGAACATTTGTGGATCTTAGTGATATATTGTATTATGTATAGGTATGCCAGGGTCTTATGTTATAGTGTTTTAAAATAAATTAATACTTATTTAAATTTGATCTACATATACGACATATCTAAATAAAACGGAAACTTTAAATACGAAAATTTGTATATTTTACTTGATTGCGTTTTACAAGATGATTAAATTATAATTTATTAATAATATTATTATTTTTAATATGCATTTGTACAATTTCATCTATACCTAACTAATCTACAACACCTAGGAAATATATTACACATTGCCAATATTCAACATGCTTTTTACATTGATATAACGTATCTACGGCCGACTAACATATTTATAAAATACAAAATATTGACACTTAGTTGACTAAAGTCCCACACAAATCTCTTTTGAGTCTTAGTATAGTGGAGCTTGACCTGCGACAGATGATATTGGCCGAACAAAAACGACATTCATAAATTGTGATAATTTACTAGCGTAGAACAAGTGAAATGAACATTTATTAGATTAAGTTGTGCCTCCTTAATAGCACAGTGCAAAAATCTATGTTGTAGGCGTTTGCCCATTGGCCATTGATTTAAACGTTCATGCTGTCAAATGTAAGGGTTGTCAAAAATACTATTTTTCATGGAGATTGGTTTTGTTCTTAATGTTACCTTTGTTAGATGCCTATATGGATTAGTCAACTGTGTTAAAACATACCTTTAAATCATCATGACATATCACCCATTTTAGAGTAATTCGCGCTTACATTAAGGTTTATTTATTTGCTATATAGATTTTTTAAACTGTCTCAAAAGTTGAAATATATTTTAGTACAAATCCTTGCTAATGTTTATTTGTTCGAATCTGCTCGCCTTCTACTTATATTTTGTAATCATACAAAATTTTTACGAGCACTAATAACATGAAATTTTACCTGTGGCGAGCACAATAAAGCAAACTGACATTAAGAACGCTAATGTTAGATAAAGATAGCTATAAAACACTATCTTTCTTATTTGTATATTTTAATAGCTGAACTCTGATTAAACTGTGCCTACAATAGTAATTATTTAATATTAAAGATACTTTTGCTTTAAATACTACACCAACAGGCTCACACACCTAAATGATGTTGAAGTCTTTTCCGATGTTTTAGTTCAACAAGTACATCATTCTTATAAATTGTCATCGAACCTTGACAGTGACATTCCTAATTTGAAAAACACAGCATTTGAAACAATTAAAGTATACATACTTTAATATAGATAAAAATAATTGAGCCAAACCACTAAATTTCAGATTCAAAAATGGTATTTTTATAAATGATCCAAACAATATTTTATAGTAAAATTATTATTAGTATTAACAGGAATTTTAAAGGAACATTTAAATTTAATTCTTGAAGATATATTTTTACTTTAAAAATTACAATAGACTAGGTACATACATCGAATCTAATTTTTTTTCGACTTAAAAAGGCATAGGTAAAACTGCAGTTAAAATTAAATTGTAAGAGTAGATACCTCAATCATATTTACAAGCAATCTACGAATATAATTTGTACCGTTTTACCGTACCGTTTTAAGTATACAACCATTTCCCGGCCTCGTGCCGTGTTACATTCACTCGCTACAATATATTATTGTTGCAACATTGTATAAAACTGGACGGACAACTCAACTCACTACAGTAAATGAGCATCCAGAAATTTAAATCTTACTCATCTGTTTATGCAAACCATTGTTAATAAAAATTAATGGCAGCTTTCGTTTTTATTTTAATTACAATAATAATAATAGATAAAATATAGAAACTGTATAGCGTATTCGTTTTTTATTGGCAGTCTCTATCGTTGTGCATATTGTTGTCTTTGGTCTTGTATTTCCGTTTGGAGGTATACCAGCCTCCATCATCCCAACAAAATCGAGTGCCCAGCACATTTACCTTTCAAAAAGTCCAAACCTTTTACATCTGGTCGTAATACTTAAGTACTATTCAAATAATACATCAATACCCAATACTATATCCTTGCAAGGGCGTTTAATTCTGCCAAGCGGTAAGGAACATGAACGCATCTACCTTAACCATCACAGTAACATTCTACACTTTATAATACGGGAAGCGACGGCGTGCCAATGTTGTGTGAAGCGAGGGGAGTTAGGGGGGTGAGCGGTGTACCGGAAGATGATGGCGGTACTGTAGTTGCCGGGGTGTCTTGTGGAGGTTCAGCGGCCCGGACTAGGGCTCTACGCAAGTCCTGAGCTCTCGCGGCAAGCGTTCGGGCGGACTCGGCCATGTCCGCCACGGCGTTGGCGCACGGGAACTGAAGAGCGGCTGTCTTTGTTTTTGCAACAGTCGCCGCCAGCGCGTCTGATAATGAATCGGAGCACCGGAGTATTTTTGCTTTTAGACCGGCGTGTTGGGCGCTCCTGAAAAATATTTAATAATTAATTGTTATTGAAATCAAAATAATTTTATCATTATTCTTTTTTAATATTTTGAAGGTGATGCATGGACTTTCTGCCTCTTTGTCTTTGGTTTAATAATTGATGTACTTAATTGGAATTCGATAGTAAGTGGTACATAAATCATAAGTTCACTAACAGACATGCGTAACAACTTAAATAAGTAGAGTTTTGTTTGAAAGCTCACTAACCTGTGTACCGTGTCGCCAACATGTACAATTCTATGAGCGCTCAGTACAACGAATTTGCCGTGGGCGAGGAAAACATCTGGAGGTTGTCCCATCTCAATGGTCCTGAGGAAGGCTTCCACTGCAGTTGATAGGTGGGCGCCGTATGTCGCAGTTTGAGCGGCATAGAAAGCTGCTAGTTGTCTGTCGTCTGGAGGCAGCCTCGTTGCTGCAGCGACTGCGCTTACCTTTAATATAAAATAGTTTTACCTAATGACCTAAACGATCCAAGACAACGAATAGTTTCTTATAATAAATACAATTAATAAGTAACTTTAGCTTAAATATGGTATTAAAATCATTTTAATTTTCTATATTTTTTCTATAAGATTCAACAATAAATGAAACTAACCTCCCCGGCGTGATCCGCATCTCGCACAAGTGCGTCAAAGGAAGCTCGCAATTTGTCAGGCAGCGCTGCACGAATCTCCGCATTCCGCCTGCCCACTGCAGTCCTGGACTCAAGCCTGACATAGTCGTACTCTTCGGTCCACTCATGTTCTGGTACAGCGGGCGATCGCCTGTATACAAAACATACCTATTTAGTGCTTAAGTAAAATTTAAACTATAATCGAGTTTCTGGCTTGTTACATTATTTAACAGATAATAATAAATAATCATTTAGATTTTTTTATTGATTATTATTTATCAAAAAGAAATATAATGTTATTATTTATTATATATATTCGTATTTGTTAATTAAAGTTTTAAATGGGAAATGAACTAACCTAAACAGAAGCGAGGCATTCCCATGTATGAATGAAGCAGCTCGTCTGACATCCTCGGTAAGGGATCGTGCACACGCCACTAGTTGGTCGAGCGCGTCCTGAGTGCCGTCTGTGGGCTCCCTGTCACGCTCGAGTCGTTCCGGCGCCCAGTCGCCTGCGTCCAACGCGCTAGTCGCTTCATGAGTTATGCGCTCTGCATCCTTTAAAGCCTTTACTAATGGCCGTAACTTTACTGCGATACCTGAAACATTATTATTTAATCTATCAAACTCTTTCTTATTTCCCCGTATAAAAATATCTTAGATTTAGATGCTAGTCATATACTGTATGTAGGTATGTGTAGACGCTTAAAACATTGTTTTATATCACTTAATGCATTCAGCAGAAAAAAGACTGACATTTATTTGACTGAAGAGGTAAATAACGATTAGTTTGTATGTAAGTATATGTCTGGGTGTTTGACCTTCACGATGCGTTTCATCGTTAGACGGTCTTGAAGTTTATAAGACAAATAGAATGAACTGGCTACGATTGGTAATAAAGTTTGCTAAAAGGTGGCGTTGCCTGTATACAGCGCTATAAAAGCAAAATTATTATTATGCCTTGAAGATTTATTAACAATTGTTTTAATTTTATTAACATAGTACCTTTATCTTGGGCATCATGAGCGTTAGCCAACGTAGCGTCCGCGAACACTGCAAGGTCGTGTAGAGCGGCTCGTAGGCGCGCGCCCGCCACGCGCACGTCCAGCACGCGCGGTCGCAGCGCCCCGCGCCGCCGCCACCCCGGCGACACGTACGACAGCAGCCGCGACACTGCCGCTGATGCTTCCTCCTGGAATAAAAGTTATCATAAAAACCCCAAATCATTATAAATACGAAAGTTTGTAGGTGTAAGTTTGTTACTGCTTCACGCTAAAATGTCTGGACGGATTTGCATGAAATTTAGTAGGTATATACCTACTAGATTATGACCTGGAGTAACAAATAGCACGTGACGCGAGCAATTCGAGGGTTAGTCGGTACTAATAAATAAAGAAGTATAATTCTAATTGGATATGCTCGTATTTTAAGATAGCAGTCATAAATATACATATATTTTTAAATAAGTTGTTTCACTCCTCCTTTTTTTTATTTTTTTAACAGCGCCATGCGTTGATAAGTTCTGTATTTCAATGAAAAGTGTTGTTGTGAAGTCATTTTTATTTAATTATTTTTTATTTATGTATTTATTTATTTATTTATTAGTTCAGGTCATAAAGGATTAAAAAATAACTAGACATTTGTACGTACTTGTAATCTTTCAAGAGCTTCCAACGCGGCGTCACAAGGTAAAGGTAGAGCGCGCGATCTTGGAACATCGTACGTGCTTGACGCAGAGGCTGAATGCGCGGAACTCCCGGAATTTGCGGATGCACTCGACGTGGCCGAAGTTAAGGAGCCCGTTCCACTGCAAGCAGAGTCCGCGCTAGCGGGGCGCGGCGCTCTGGGCGCATCGTACCAGTCCGCCGCCGGCCGCGGGCAGTCGTATGTACCAATGATGCGCTGCACCGGCAATGGCGCCCGAGGTACATCGTAGTGGGAACATTCTTCGATCTGCATATATAAAAAAATTATACTTTAATATATTTTCACATATTTCTCATCCAGTTCTCTGTATATTTTGTAATTTTTGCCGCAATTTAAATATTTTTGTATCTTCCGAGATTTTTTATTAAGGAAAAGTAATAAGGTCAAAGGACTAAACTTCCTGCTCAGTTAATTCTGTTTAAACTAAAAATGATGTCATACAATTGCAATGAAATACCGCGTAACATAAACTTTTACAGATATGGCCGCACATGAAATAAAAGTTAATTACAGAGCTGCGCTTACTTTTGTAAAAGCAGGGGACTGTTGCGCTGGGAGGGGCTGATGAGCTACGGGTGCGGGTGTGCGAGTGCGTCGCCTTTGCATTGCGGAGCTCGCATCGAAGACCCCGGCTACTATTCTCAGTCTGTTTCCCGGACATATTCCCTGAAAAATATTTACTTGTTATAGCAATAATTGTAACCTCTTTATTTAATTTAGGTCTATAAAAATATGAAAACTTCAAGGATTTTTTAAAACACATTATCTCTTTTCAATATTCTTAGTAATTTAATTATGTTGTTATATTAAGAGAACACGTCATAAGGACGCAAAACCGATGTACGATGACCTCAGAACGTACAACAAACAAGATTTTACATAAGAAGTGCAGTACGTCGCCACCTAAATGCATATTTTTGTAATATGTTCCACTATTTTACATACAAATTAAGAATTTAACCATTCTAGCGGCTAATTTAAATTTAAGACATACTTACCTATTCTAATTACATTACTAATTAGTTATACAATAATTTAAGTTGATCAATAAAATATATTGCGTAATAGTTTCTGAGATTTATGCCAATATTTGACATTTTAAATAAATTTATCTTTTCAGCTTTTTTTCGCGGATTTATTTTGATTGCGAAAAAATCCGAAAAGATAACTAGTTTTATTTAAAACGTATTGATTAATAAAATAAATTTTGTGTCCATAATACTTTCTTAGATTTACGCTTTCGCGTATATCGCTCATAATATTCATTTGACATTTTAAATAAAACTATCTTTTCGGATTATTTCGCGGATTTATTTTGATTTTTGGTTCCCGACGTTTCGAATGCTTTAAAGCAATCATGGTCACGGGAGAGACTAAGGTTATAGACGTCTCAAACACATACTTGTTACAGACTGTGCCCATCCACAATTTTACAAAACATGATGTTAAAAATTCAAAAATGACAATAAAGTACCTTACAATATTTGTCGATTTTTATTTCTAAACATTTTAAATCTTTTAAAAATTACTAATAATTATAAACATTTAACATTTTAAATCTTTTAATATATCATCCACATATTTTTTAGTAAGCCATGTTATTGTAAAGTATTAAAGAAGCAAGTTACCTGTCGTCCTCGCAAGGAACAGAGCCACCAGCCCTCGCTGCCTCCAGTGTTCTGCTCCAGCACTGTGAGCAGGTCGCCCCTGCGGAACGCCAGCTCGTCCGGTGACTCCGCTATGTTGTCGTATAGTGCTCGCGCCATACACTGCAACAATACAATACTCAAGTAAGTTCACGATCTAGTTAAATGACAGTTTTTCGATTCATGTCTGATTTAATAAAAAAATGAGAATTTAAAGACGTAATAATTACTAATAAAGTCCTAACCGATTACGTTTTCAGCGGCAAACCTCACTGAGATTAGACAGCTAAATGCGGAACAAATTATATAATACTACACAAGTGTGTACGCAGCCCCAAGTGCACTCTCTATTTCTCTAACACCCATATTCCGCTGGGACGACAACTCGATATGACCAGTGCACGAGGCACGGGGGTATACACACCACCTTCAAATTGTTTTAGGAACTGTCGGACAGACAGACCGACGGATTCGAACCCAGAATCGTCTAGGTTCGAGTCCGGGGTTGAGGTAAAACTGGTCTCACGATGTGCAGTCGTATATGCTAGTCTAGCTAGAGTCGAGACAAACAAAGTTAGCAGTCGAGATACTCAGAAAATTTTCGTTTATAAATCTAATCTTATACGATCAATTAATTTTATACAATGTGAATTTTTAAGATACAAAAAAAGTAAACAAAAAAAAATGTTATTTAGTAGTAATTAAAAATAATAATTAATACTTAAAACTATTTTTAAAACATTAAAAATCTTGATAATACTGTAGAGAAGAGCAGCGTAAAAAGTCTTTTAACTGCATTTTAATTTACAGTATACGGTAGTTAGCCACTTGTTCGTCTTTCAGTAATAAATCTTGATTCACCGATCGCTAAAGAAATCGTATGATGTACGTGTCTGCATTAACCTCATTGCAAACAAATTCTCGACTGTAAGTGGGTATGCCCAATCAGCACTAATTAACCAAAAATTTCCATCATCATTTTCTGTCACTATTAACATTATCTGTGATCATAATAAATATGATAAATGATAAAAAGTTTAAAGGGCAACTGCCCTTAATTTATAAACTGCTTTCGTTCAAACGTAAAAATCTGGAATGGGGGGCATAAAAACTTCATCATCAAGATAATAATTTGAATTTGATCTGTTGTAATGACTCATAACTAATGATTTATTTGTATTGTAAAAGTAACTACGTCTCAGTTATTATTAGAGAGCTGCTTATTAACATTTGACACCTTCGCGCCCACATAAGTTAGCGCATGTGGTACGCTAGGGTTGCACGTAAAGGGGCATATGGCAGCATTAATCCCCGAAACCCCGGTATTAAAGTATAATATTCTATTTAAATAATAAGAAATAGTTTTCATTATGTATTTTTTTAACAAATCCCTAGTAAAACTTTTGTCATTTTTATTGTACACACAATTTTACGTTTAACTGTAAACTCTACATTATCTTCAATAAGTCAAAGCAATATCACAGATCATCTTTAAAAGCTCTTATCTTTGAAAAATGTTTTACAATATAAATAAATGGCGAATATTTTATTTTAAATTACTAAGAGATGTCCTGTTGTCACCGAGCTGTCATCATAAATCCCGCATTACGGGATTGCATTTCGATAGCGTCCCGGGCGCAGCTGCGAGTTGCGACGGAACAGTGCGTCCCAAATGTACCGATAATGATGGATTGCATTGTGCAATCAATGCAACGCTGCGGCTGTGGGCGACGTTGGGGCAGGCCATGTCCGTTTCCGATCAACGCAATCGTTTATGCAACCGATATAACTTAACTGTCACAAAACAACGTTCACATTTAACACTGCACAGTGCACACTCAATGCGGGTGCTTTGTTGTATTGTTTTTAATTTAATGAGTTTTATGAAAGGGTTTAAAAACTCTTATTAAGTGTGATTTCATTTCATTATAAAATTCTCTTTTGTAAGGAAGGCTTAATATTTTATTGTTTATTTTTAAATATGATACAATACCTAAAACAAATATTAAATTAGGGTCTACTAACCGGGGGCGGTGTACCATGCGGGTTGCTCCTGGTACTTCTCTGATAGCAGAGTGGACCTTGGAGCAACCCCATGGTTGTGGTGGTCTGCTTCGGCAGACCTGCCGTCGGGGCGTCGTAGTTGAATGTTTTTGTTGGGTTTAGTGGGTAGTACTGGCTTTATTACGCCGGTGAGTCCCACACCTCGTGCGTAAATGCATTTCCCAACGTTAAAAAAAAGGGTCTACTAACCGGAGTATCTGATCCATTTTTTCCCACCGTGAGCAGCAGAGAATTTTTAATTTGAATATACTTAGAATTACATATATCACAATTTATCCGTCTCAAATTTCGCACTAAAGCCAGAAATGTCACTTTTTTCACCATTTTAGTTAAGTAACGTGTTTCATGAAGAGCTCGCAGTAAACTGAACTCGTAATAATGATAACAACAAGTTAAATATATGAACTTTCTGAGTCGAGAATATTAGAACCGGTCAGAGATGAGTCAGAGCAAAACAACAGCTGACGTCACAGGCGTACGTGATTTTGTTGCACCTTTATATAAAGATATTCGGAAACTTTAGGTCTAAGTAACTTCTGAAAACCCAGTTTGGTTTTTAGTCGCTTATGCATGGTCTTTTTCTATTTATGCAATTGCAAGATGTATTGCATCAATAAATATTTTTAGGTACTTAATTGAATTATGATTTCTCAGGACTAAAAGTGCTATGAATCTCTCTTTCTCTCTCTCTCTCTCTCTAATCTATCTAATCTAATCTCTCTAATCTCTGAATATTAACAAAATTAAAAAAAATAGTTTACCAAGCTAAAGAGGTATTCTTATTATAAGTTTATTATTCTAATACCTTCTTAAATTTCAAAAGTTAACGTATTTTTAATTCTTATATTTTTTTGGATTTTTTTTTATTTGTAAAAATTTTTTTTTGAAAATATACTTTATCATAGTTTTTTAACTTCTAATTATATATTTTTCAAATTTGTATAAATAATATATTGAAATAAAAGATTTCGCTCCTAAGTCTGAAGTAACCGATTTTAAAATTATACGAAATTTGGTATTACTGTTTAGTTGAAAAACTTTTTAACAAAAAAATAAAAACCGACTTCAAACAAAAGCACTAAAAAGTAAAAAATAACTGATTGGTAGTTTTCATTTACTATACATACCTAATCAAATATTTTCGAAGTCGGTCTTTGCTTTGTATGGGCTGGCACCGATTTCGAAAATATTTGATTAGGTATGTATTTAATAGGTAGGCTTTAATTACTTAGCCAAAGCACACCGACTTCGAAAATATTTGATTAGGTATGTATAGTAAATGAAAACTACCAATCAGTTATTTTTTACTTTTTAGTGCTTTTGTTTGAAGTCGGTTTTTATTTTTTTGTTAAAAAGTTTTTATTTTTCCCTTTTTACTGTAGACAGTAGTAGCATAGTAAGGATTCTAACGTGTTAGGCTTGTCAAATCAAACAAAATAAGTCCAAACTCAAAGTATCTACTAATAGCCGTTGAAGAGTTCCACCTATCCACCTTCTGGCCTTGCCATCAGATCAGGTCAACAACACCGAACCACTGTACTATCAACGGAAATAGAAATACTTGCAAAGTTTCAAGTCAATATGACAATTAGAAGTAGGTTAAATTCATCATTAGTTGTTTTTCCACCCTTAGGGGTGGTATTTTTTTTGAAATTTAAATGGGACCAATCTGGAAGTATACCCTTTCAAACAAAACAAAAATTGTCCAAATCGGTTAATAAATGACGGAGTTCTGAGGTAACAAACATAAAAAATAAAATAAAAAAAAACATACAGTCGAATTGAGAACCTCCTCCTTTTTGAAGTCGGTTGAAAATAATTATGGGTCACTTATTATTAAAAAAACAAGAGGAGCAGCACGTGAAGTATTTTTAAGTCTTAGAATTATCATAATTACCAGATACCATAGTACCACAAAGGGATGGATAAAAAGAAGTTTTTGTTAAAAAATTATTTAAAAAGTTCGTAACTTAAGGAAATTTTTATCAATTTGCGTTCAAAGCGAAACTTCCCTTGTGGACTGTGGTTAACTTGTTACGAAATTGGCTTAAGTCGGGGCAAAGTTATCTGACTTCATAAAACACAAAGGACACATCATAACTTAAATCTGGTTTTATTTCCATGAACTCATGATATATCGTCAGTATTAAAAATGTTTTGTTCTTATTACAAGAATGCATCAATTTGTATGTGACTTTTATAAAAAATACACCGGCGTACATAACTACTCATAGATGAATTTCGTCTTATAAATATTATGTTTCATATAATTATAATGTTTTTTTTTTTTATTTAAGAACTGTGTATGTACCTATCTAATGTTCAAGATCTAAATATTAAATTTTAAGAAATATAATATTGTCACGTAATATAAAAAATATCTTTTCATTAAATACTTGCACTACCAAAAACATGTTTATTCATTCTCTCAGTTATTTATTTATTTTATTCTAGAGAAATACATGGTTAGTGACATATTTTTCGCGTCACTTATATAATATTGTATATATATAAATAATTGATAGTTACCAACAAAATCATGCCTCACCCTCACACTTACTCACACTCATAAAAATAATAATTTTAAACCTCTAATCAATATTTAATCTATCTTCCATTTTTGGTATCATCTTTACAGGTACAATAAGGATGCTGCTTGGCGGATCTGAGTGAATCACGCAATCGCATCGCTATTCGCAGAATCGTCTCTACTTTAGTGTCTATACGTACCACACGCATTACGACGTACGCAGAGGCGGTCACCGACTCACTGTAGATAAGCTAAGCTAAGTATGAATGAGTGTTTGTTATTGTTTATACGTTCGCCTTTTATCCTCTCTTAGTATTGATTAATTAATTACCTACAATATAGGTATATAGTATATACTTACTGCCTCGTTGTTCTAGTGGCTAGTATGTGCGGCCGCAGATCTTGTGGTTCTAGATCCAAATCTTTTTAGGTTTTTATTGTATGTAGATGTAGTAAATCTATTTAAATAACCTCTAAAATTTGGAGATTATTCATCTCCAATGTGGTGACTAATTACAATCGGATGTGTATTTGGTAAACTTCCACATTATTCACGGCCATGGACTGACAGTCATACAGTTCACCACCAGTATCGTTTGAAGACTCTTTATTCATATTTTCTGAGAAAGTTCATCGGACTATACGTAGACCACAACCTTGTCAGACGAGATATGAGTCTGTCCTTGTTACTTCTTCTATTCGACGAAGAACTCTTAAATATTACAAGAGGAAAACAATTACGGGAGCGACAACTCTGCTTGTTTATAATAATGACGTTCATATATATAAACTTTATGAACGGATAGAGAAAATAAAAATAATAATAAAACCACAGTATTAATGTTTGTTTGCATTTGCGGTTTAAGCCTTGGATATGTACAATAATAAACTAAAATAAATCAAGAAGCTAAAGCTACAACTAGTTTAACTATAAATTATTCTAAAAACAACTTATAAAAGTAAATAAACCTCTAACATGTGGGCACTCTCTATTGTAAATGTAAATGTTATCTGGTGTTTCTATTTAAATATTTAAGACTAAGAGATAAATTAGGTAAAATACAAGGGAAGTAGGTATATACTCTTACTATGCGCGTATATCTTAATAATGAATTTATGTACGGCGTCTTAGCGCTGCTAACTTGTGTAAATTATATGCAGACACTGCTGATGTCAGATGCCATATTAAAACATTTTTAAAATATGATACAAGTTATGAAAACAATCTGAAATATCAATTTCCTTAAAAATATACAGAGTAAAAAGCGTAGATAACCGTCCAGACGATTGGGTAGTTTTCGCGCTTGAGTAATCTAACATATGGCGAGTCGAAAATCAATGAGGGATATTATAAGCCTGAATGGCGGGCGGCGACCTATGAAGGTCGTATCTAGTACGCGACCCCAAAGCGCGCATGTGCGTTAAATTTTTTGTAAAACATGGTTCAGTTTAACACTTTCCAAATTATTTATTTTAAATTTAATTACATGTTAAATTTTTTTATTCTATATTAATTTGTTTTTAGTCAATCAATCAAAACATTGCGAGTAAACAAAAATAACAGTGGGTTAATAATATTTTTATGTACAACAATAAGAGGTAAAAACAATCGTGATACATCATTTTTGCTTCGTATTGTTATTTTAGAGCGCGTGATTGGATAAAATTACCTGTACTATTAGACGTACATATTATATATGTACGTAACTAGTTATTTCCAAACACTATTATTAGGTAAACAACTATGTCATGTAGAAAATACCTATCTATAGTCTCAAAGTAAGCCGCTAGCCACAAGCCAGGTCAACTGTTTAATCTGCTCGTGCTCATACGCTGGAATACTTCAACCTATTATCTACTGATTTGTTAACCGATGCAAATACAACGACAAAGACAAACTAACGATTATGTCCATAAAGTGTAAACGAACAGTAAAGAAGTGTTTCATTTTTGATTTTGAATTATCAAATTCTTAACATGATTTTGCTAAATTATATACTATTCCCAAAGTAGAAAAATTAAAATACGTATTAAATACGAAAATTACAAAAGCTTACAACAAAACGTTTGAGTCAATATTCACAAGTTCCATTCATCGATACAATCGAAATTGTCTGTAAAATAAATAAATGTATCAGGAAGCGATTGAGCCCACTTAAAATAGTCGTAACCGCGCCGATGTTGTTCCAATAATGCGATGTTGAGTCGTCCGTCTGGCGCCTGCGTAGACCACAATTTTTTAAAGAAGTCCTTCGTATGTATTCAATGGAAACAGAAAAATATAATGACTAATAAGTTGACTATAATTGTAAATTACAACGTTACTTTAGTAAAATACTGAGTAATAATAATTTATTAATACGCATCAATTGCATATAAATTACTAATACATACATATATGTGTATTGGTACTTTAAAAAGCATATTAATACCAAAACGCGCAAATAAGAAACTGAATGCAAATAAAAATCCCTAAATAAAATTTGGATAACAAAGAAAAACGTCAAATGCTAACTAAATTCACTTTGCCTTCATATAAAAAATTAAGTATTTAAATTACGGTATCTTCCCATCATGTTAAAAGTAATCTAACATCTCAAAGTATCCTGCGTTAAATGAGAGCTATACTTGTAAATGCATGTCAACCTTAGTAGTAAAACCAAAGCATTTGAATATGCCTTTTGAAATAGCAATTCAGATTGCAAAGAAATGAAAGCGTCCTATGACACGAGGGCTCTACATAGCCGCCGAGTAAGAACGCAAAAACAGACACTTGTTGGGATCCAACGCGATAATCGCTTTAGATAACAACGCATTTATGCAAAAGGAATATCCATATCAAGACGAGTGCTTCCAAGTGACACTTCTAAAAACTTAAAAAAAACGACTTCCAGGCACTAAAATGTAAAAATTACTAAACGAGGGTTTTCATTTAGAATAGATACCTAATCAGATATTTTTGAAGTCGGTGCCAGCCGATGCAAAGCAAATCTAATGTATTTCGATACTTAAAATGCATATTTACATATTAGATATTCATATTTTAAAATATTATCGGCTGGTATAGTTATCGTCATATCTTAAATTTTAATATTACCTGTGAAGTATACTCTTTGAAACAAAAAAAAATCCAAATCGGTTCAGGCATCTTCGAGTAATCGGTGAACATACATAAAAGAAAAAGATTCTGACGAATTGAGAACCTCCTCCTTTTTGGAAGTCGGTTAAATAGGAAACAAAATTTCAAAAACGTGTCCGTCATTCTAAAGAAAACTTAAAAAATATATTAGATTCATAATTTTTAAATCGTATGATATAACAATAGTTGGTGCCATATCCACCTTACTCGCCTTCTATTGTTAAGTAATATATTATGTGGTTAACAGATCTACGTTGTAAGAATATAAAGATGCAAAATCTAAGACGTTGGCGACACACAGCAAATAAAATAAATCTATAATATTTATAACATAAAGAAATAGGGTTACTGTACTAAAAAAAAATAGAGATTTACTGGATTCCTTTAGTAAAATTGGTGTTGTTCAATAAAAAATCAATGATTACAAAATGTAAATAATGAATATTAAAGTCTTTATCCAGAAAAACTTTAATGGCTATTATCAATTTTAAGACCTCCAATTTAATTACGAGCTCAAAGTTTTACTATGGGACTCAATCTAGTAGGCGTTATACAATGATTATAAAAAAAACCTTAAATTTTGTCTTCGTATCAGGCGTGAGAAAAAATGATATCGTGGGTGGACAGTAAAAGATACAGAGTTTATGTTCCCAAAGGTGCCCGCCTGGCGTGAAATTTAATGCCGAGGTCTCAATGAAAGTAAATATTTACGGATACTCATTACTCGCTTATATCAAGTTATTCACATTGATAATAATTAATTATTCATTAACTTCAAATTTTCAACCGACTTCAAAAAGGAGGAGGTTCTCAATTCGACTGTATGTTTTTTTTTTATTTTTTTTTTATGTTTGTTACCTCAGAACTCCGTCATTTATTAACCGATTTGGACAATTTTTGTTTTGTTTGAAAGTGTATACTTCCATATTGGTCCCATTTAAATTTCAAAAAAAAATACCACCCCTAAGGTTGGAAAAACAACTAATGATGAATTTAACCTACTTCTAATTGTCATATTGACTTGAAACTTTGCAGGTATTTCTATTTCCGTTGATAGTACAGTGGTTCGGTGTTGTTAACCTGATCTGATGGCAAGGCCAGAAGGTGGATAGGTGGAACTCTTCAACGGCTAATAGTAGATACTTTGAGTTTGGGCTTATTTTGTTTGATTTGACAAGCCTAACACGTTAGAATCCTTACTTTGCTACTACTGTCTACACTAAAAAGGGAAAAATAAAAACTTTTTAACAAAAAAATAAAAACCGACTTCAAACAAAAGCACTAAAAAGTAAAAAATAACTGATTGGTAGTTTTCATTTACTATACATACCTAATCAAATATTTTCGAAGTCGGTGTGCTTTGGCTAAGTAATTAAAGCCTACCTATTAAATACATACCTAATCAAATATTTTCGAAATCGGTGCCAGCCCATACAAAGCAAAGCACACCGACTTCGAAAATATTTGATTAGGTATGTATAGTAAATGAAAACTACCAATCAGTTATTTTTTACTTTTTAGTGCTTTTGTTTGAAGTCGGTTTTTATTTTTTTGTTATATATTTAATATTTTTCATTAAAATATTATTTCATTGCAATAAAAAATATAAAATGCTAGTTATAATTTACGATACCTAGGTATCTAGTTGTAATTAGATGCTTAAATAACTTCGAAGTATGCTTAATAAATTAACGCTCTCATTCGAATACGAACTTCCATCATATGTGGATTTTAAAATTAAATTTAAATTAACAAATTCATTCACTGCGCAAATTGAATAAAACATCACGAGAACTGCGTATAGAATGACGCCGAGAGGGGACTTTTGAAAATACATTGAATGGCAAGAGAGGGTGAGGCGCGGTGGCGAGAGTTGCAACTCTCAATTGCATTCTAAAGATAAGCGGGAGTAAGGAACCTACCTCAATTTAACCACTGTCACAATTATTCAGGCGCCGTTTGCGAAAAATGAAGTAACAATAGCAGCTGTGAATGAAAAAATCATAGGCTGTTGTTTTTTCTCTCAAGAGACGAATAATTAACATTTCATCGTGTCCTCATTTCGTTGGTCTGTTACCCAATTCGTCTGGAACGGACTGATGCCAAACGGCAGTCCGTGCCGGCCACTTGTAGCTTGTGTCCGCTTCAGATCATTTGGCATTTGTCCAACATTGCACTGTTAAGTACTGCGTGTATTTTTAGTGCATATAAAATGTGTATGTAAGTGTTACTTAATACAACTGTCATGTTTCCATTTAAATATGTTGGTTCAAACGTTAAAATACAAATTTATGTTTATATCATATATGATAATAAATACATACCTAATTGTTGAAATTATTTCATGAATAATAATACTTAGAAAATTTAAAAATTAATATAACACATCATAAAGCACAGGTTCACGTTCAAGTTCTCTACAACTTGAGGCGACGTAGCTAAGCAATGAAGCTGAACGGCTCTCGACGCTTAAACAATTTTGTCGGCAACTGCACTTCACCACTCAAGAGCTCTGTGTCTGATTAAAACTCGACCACTGCCGCATTCTCTTTTATTTGCACTCGCAGTATTATGGTAATTCAAGTTTTTAATTTTGGAATTTGTATGCTTACTTTAAATCCCCTAAAGCCTTTTGTAACTCGGCGAAATCCGTTGGCGAATTGCATTCCATATTGTATGTAGGTAGCTGAGCTAATTTTAAATCTTAACTTTTAGATTTTTCAAAACGATCTATTCGCAAGTCGTTACTATTTAACATTTAAATACCTTTCTCAAAATGAACATAAATTCTACTTCTAATTGCAAATTAATTAACAAACTTGATTAGCTACTAGCTAGATGTATCCGTTGTAAGGAAGTAGGTATGTGTTAAGATTATAGTATTATAGTTTTGTTAATGATACTTTAGTACTATAATTTGCAGCGGAATAATAAAGGGGATGACATAAATTTGGCGTTAGAGCGTCAGCCCGACTGTGCTACATTATGCACAAGATGGCACCCTAGCTAACCCAGCGCTGCTCAAACATTGCCGAGGAATAAATTATACTAATGTCCTTATCGATTCCATGATTTCTGAAGGATGGCAATTCAAAACAGAATAATAGTCCCGAGTATATATTTTTTATATTTCTTTAACTTTTGATCCTTTTAATTACTAAGTAAAGAAGTCAGATTCGGTAATATGTTTTTATGACAATTTAGCCCATAACATGTGAACATCCAGGCAATTTATACTTGATGTTAACTTCTTCAATAAAACAAAATAACATTTTAATAGTGAACTTAATCAAGAAAAGTTTTATGGTCGCTGGTCGCAGACAGTATAATAATATAATGTCTCTCTTGAGACTACGTGCCATCTTTTATAATAAAGTAATGTGTAAATTATACATACTTATTGTTTGAGATCTAAGAAAATCTATACATAAAATAAAATTGTAACTAAGCCGAATCTGTACATTAAATATTTTTTGGAAAATCTTATTGAAATAAACATTATTATCGATATAGCTTTTAGATTTTTTTGTCTGTCTGTCTGTCTGTCTGTCTGTCTGTTACCGCATCACAGAAAAACCACTGGAGTGATTTTGATGAAATTTGGTATGGTAATGGCTGGTTATCCGGGTCAACATATATTTTTACGGCGGGAAAATGTCTCAACTATGAGAAAAAATACAAAAACCGCAATGTAAGAGTATTTTAATATGTAAAACCTAAGAATTTGGTTTTTGGTCATCTGAACGCGGGCGGAGCCGCGGGTAGTGCTAGTTTAACATATAATCATATCTAACTTCATGATAATATTTTACTCCTTCATATTATTATTATATTAAAAGCATCAATCATGTTTTATGAATATTTGAAAATCATCAACTACAAAATATGTTCTACGATTCATACATTTGTATTTGTTATATCATGTTTATATGAGTCGGATATGAAAATATATTTTTGTTCAATAGGGCGAAATATTCTTGGATTATTAAAAATGCCGTTGCATAATATTTTATGTGCCAAATATCCTTAAAATATTTTTTCGAACTGTTACAATGCTGCGAATCATTGTCGCCGAGTCCCCCCAGGCAACTCGACGTCTCTTGACAGGGATAAAATTCTGTGCTACCCTCTTTTTATCCTACTTATAGACTGTATACATTTGTTGAGCTTCAACTCATTACTGTACAACTATGCTCCCTCACTCGACTCATACAATAGATATAAAAATACATATAAATTCAAAGGCAGACCATGTTCGGCTCTCGTCCATTATAAAAGATAAATGCCCATACACAAAATCAATTTCTTCCTTTGTTCTTCGACCCCAAACTTGGCGTAATTAGTTTCGATCCGGCAAAGTAATGAGTGAGGAACTCCATTTCATTCGTTGTTTGTCATAAGTAAATTACAAATTTTCTATTGATACCTAATGAAATAATATTTTTTTTGATTGGCTTTTAATATATAACTAATAAAAGTGTTTAAAATATGATTTTAAATAGAATTTGTTTAAGTGTATCTTTTCCTATATTTAACAATAAACCAATGACATCATACTATTAAAATGGACTCCTACTAGAACCTTCACCTTTAGGTATTGTGCAAAAGGTCATTTATATGGCATAATATGTGTGAAAATTGAACGTATTTTATAAAGCAGGGCAACTAACCTTCCTTCGAGTACTGGCCACTTGGTAACTTGAGTGCGGGAAATCACCCAAGTTGCTTAGATCAAACGTCTGATAACAAAAGCTGTAGATATTTTCGTGTCCAAAGCTACTGCTTCTAATATCCTCGACATATTGATAAATAGCCTGTCATGTTATCACTTCTGTCCGTCTATCATCACAGCATTCAGATGTTTATTACAACATCTCTATATTTATTTATTTATTGCCTAAACAACAGCTAGTATAAATAGATTTTATTAACACTTTATTTCTAGAATGACTGAATTGAATCATAGAGTAAGTAATAAGTGTGTAATGAAATTTGTACATAATTAACTAAGTTACTTTTTACAACCAAAATGAAATCTCATGGAAATCATGTTTCGGGATAAAAAAATATGTTTGGTAGCATTAGGTATACCTAAACTTGCATAGTCAAACAGCAATATAAAATTAAGTTTTTATAACTAAAATATGTTAAATTATGTATTCATAAAAATATTATAAATTAATAAAGAAACTAACGACAATACATAAACAATATTTTCAATAATGAGGCCAATCAGTGTTGTAGAATATATATACGTAGTGCAATAAACGATCGCATGACTCGATTAACTGGCAGGAACAATCAATTCCACTACGCAGCAAACGATTGCGTGTGCAGACGAAATTGTAGTTAACAAAAGGAATCAAAACATCCTTTAGTATATTATTCTGTAAATAAAAATCAAGCTCCAGTCAAAACAATGAACGGTACAAGCAAGTCTAGACAGATTTAACTAAATAAAGAAATTGAGTATGTATAGTTTGGAATAGAAATAATACATTGCCCGAAATTCTTTTCATTATCTATCTATCTTTCTTATTAAATTTATAATAATTATTAAATACTAGCAGCGACTCAGATCGATTCGCCGTAGTTGATTCTCTAAATTGACATAACTATTTTATTTATGAACCAATTAAAATAAAAGAAATACTAAATGTTAAGTGAAGCTTACCACAACACATTAGTGAAAACGATACCCAAATCGGTTGAGCCGTTTCTGGATTAGCGCACTCAAACGCAACAAAACACAAAAATTCAAAAGACGAAAAATTCTAAAAATCATTGTTTTGAATTCTATTACGGTAATAAAGACCCCCAATAATAGTTTTTCTCAAATACCTTCCATGTACAGACAACGATCAGTTACACTTTTATAAAATGTATAGAATATAGATAGATAAGATTATGTCTATAATAATATAAATTATAAGTACTAAATAATCATAAATAGTGGACTGATATTTGTCCTCCTAAAATCTTTGCGTGATTTTGTTATTTTTTTCATACAGTCTTCACAATGGTATCTATAACTTTATGTAGGTAAATCTGAGTTATTTACTTAAAATTTGCTTAGGTCTTAATATTAGGGCAATTTTGCATATTATAAAAACTGTTTATGAATATAAATTATTTTTATTATGTAAAATAGCAAACTTAGCTAGTCTTTTCTTTAATGTAGCGGAAAACGTAAAATTATAACACTGCGAGTGCTAGTTCAATTCATTTATCGCGTGCACGGGGAATGTACTCCTAGGAAGCAATATAGCTTATCGCGATATCCTGTGATGATAAAAGTCGATGGATACTTTGAGTCGAGTAGGTAACTATATAGTTTGTTAGTTTTAACTATATCTGTACTCATAATGGTCGCAAGGCGATATAAGCGTTCTCTTGTTCTAAATTTTTATGTGTAATATTTTTAAAACATTATTCTTTATAATGTACAGTAAAGTTTCTTTTATGTTACACTTGGAAAGCTTTTATTAAGATTAAAGGCATTATCTTACAGCTATTTAAAAAAAAAGGATATGTAATTACGAATTATCATTAAGGCTACAATATGCTTATTTTGCCAAAACATTATTACAAATTAATCATTGTGTTGATTGTTTTGCTGTCTGTACTTCAGACGCACCACCACTCCAATCGTTGCGCTCTCGACTGACTAACCGTCTGTCTGCTTTTGACATATAGCAAATATTCGCATTTCTATTCGTATTTTTAAATTTGCCGCGCCGACGAACGTTGTGATTAAAAAGGGGAACTGGAAGTTGAAATATCGTTATCTATTATATCAATCTTAACGTATGGACTTCTATAGGTAAATTAAATAAAAAAATATGTAAATATCATAGATTTATAGGCTCTCAAATATATTTTTATATAATAGAAGAATAGAAATGGATTGATAAGTATAATCTTTGCATGTTTTTATTATTTTTTACGCAGTCTTCACAATAGTATTTACTAAGTATAATTTTATGTAAGTAAATCTGGAAGTTGTTTATCTAAAATTTGATAAAATCTTATTTTTGGTAGACTTACATTAAAAATGGTTAAAAATGTAGCAATTTTTTCATAAATATAACTAATATCACAAGGTCAAGCGGAAATACAAATTGCAATGTTACTTAAGATGCTGATACAACGTTTTGGGATATAATTTTTATATTTTAAATAAGAGCATTTTATATATAAAAACCCTATATTATAAAAACCGAATTAAATTTTGAGTACAATTCTGATTTCCAAAATATTTAGCATCCTGCATCTTCGTATCCCTTCATGTAAATTGCAACTCAAAGTCAGAAAGAACCGCGAGCAAATGGATGATATAAAAGTCGGGCTAATCGACTTGCTCATGTGTAAATAAAGCTTAAAAATCACTTCGCCGCTTCTATTCGATCCCCTTTTTTAAGTGGTTTGGGGGAGAGGCGAGGGTTGAATGTAATTTTCAAGACATAAGTCGATTATATTAAGATGAAAGTTCCCGTATTATATTCTAGATTAGCGACTGATTTTGACATTTTGAAATGGGAAATTGACAAACATTTTTTTTATTTTTAAACATATAGCTTTTTTAGGTTTTATAAAGTAGCTTTCGCCTCCAAATCCGTTATATCTACATTTTATATGCAACGAATAAGTATTAAGTATTTACTATTTTATTGTAATTTCTATTTTAAATACAAATGCCTATGTACATATTATATACTAGCAGCTCAACCTCGCTTCGCTCGGGTTCGCCTCTAGAAAAACACTAATAGAGATCTATTAGTTACCAAGGGGTTCATTTTTCCCGGATGAAAAGTAACCTGTTGTTTGACCGGTATTATAAGGTATCAGAATGTTAAATTTTACTAAATTAAGTGCATAAGTTGTATAAGTTATTATAGTTTTTTAACTATCCCACGGGAACTATTTAATTTTCCGGGATAAAAAGTATCTAAGATGTTGCCCGGGGATATAAGGTACCACCATGCAAAATTTCATTTAAATCGGTCCAATAGATTCGGAGATTAGCCCGTACAAACAGACAAACAGAGAAACAAAAAATTTGAAAAAAAACTGGATTTGTTCTATTTGTCTTCTTACATCCCCCTGACTCGGTTTTTAGCATTTTTTTCTATGTACAGACATTCGACCTCTACTGTTTTATTATAGTATAGATTAACGAAGCAATATTATCTATACTAAAAATCCTCAGTCGTAAAAATGCTTTCGTGTCTTGTTGATATTAGGTATAAGTAGAATTTAGATATCCACTGTTATTACCCATAAAAGTTATAAGACCTCCCAAGTAGCTATAACATAAGCATTAAATAAATTAATGACAGACATTTATATTCATTTTAATAAATAGTAGCATAAGTTAAAACTAAAGACTACTTACTATAAGTAAAGATTACGATTTGATATACAAAGCAGAAAAATAGCTGTCATCAAGCTTATTTTTTCTAACTAACTTGGTCACGAAGGTTGAACTAGCTAAGCGACTGCTCGCGTTTCACAAAAACTATAAACGACATAAATTAAAGTTAAGTAATGAGAAGAGAAACCAGTTTAGATTTAGATTAAATTTAATTATTATTATATTCAAACATATTTTTAAATTACCACATCTTTATATATATGAAAATCGATTGATGATTTGAATAATTCTATTTCTGTTTTCAAAATCCAAAAAAACAGCTGTAAAATCCAAAAGTTCAGAATTGTTTATTTTATGCCTATGTATATATAATATATAGTCTATCTATCTATCCATACTAACCGTTAAAACGTACCTACGGACGTAATTCGTCCGTAAACGTACAAAGCTGAGCGAGGCGAGGGTGAGTCGCTAGTAAGCAATACAACATAGACAGTAGAACTGAAATTATTTTGTACACTAAACTCTCTTATAACAACTGTGTGTTGTGGAAACAAGCCAAAAATTAATCATTATTTATAGAGATTTATATTATATACTTACGTATATAGGTACATACATAGAAGGATTATCTTTGTGAACGACTACCGACAGGTCCTTGCGTAATTTACAATCTTGTCGTGTCGTGTACCTACTTAGTGTTTATTTGCATTTGAATCCTAACTCAGCTTTTTAGGTACGATGGTTATTTTAATTAAAATAAAATATTTAGAATATTTTATCTACTTTATGAAATTCTTTGTCACAATGTAAATATGTACATTTCTATTATATAGTTTATCATATATGAAGAAACACACAAAAAACAAAAGTATGAGAACTGCATCAAATAAAAGTGAAATACATTACAGCACAAATTACAAATGTTATTTTTTACATAAGAAATTATTTGTCAGAGGACGATTTAGTTACCTTTTTCTGCTAGAATGTAAAACTTTTTTATTGTTTAAAATCACTATGTTATGTTTCGTCAAATCAAATTTAAATGAAGAACCAAGGCAACGTTTCGAGCGGCGTCGAGGCGCCATCATGATATTCGGTTTGGAGATATGTGGTTTGGTAAATGTTGGTTGATCGTTGAGGATCATTGGAGTGTTGTGTGTTGAAGTCAGATCGGTGTTGAGAACTCGATTAAAGCTCGATTAAACTATTAGAATTATCGTTTCAAGTTTATAAGATTGTGATTTCCCTTACACCTCCAGGTAAATTTCTAAGAATCTAATTAATTTCTAAGAAATCTATTGCTAACTGTAACGCCGGCGTGTCCGCGGTCATGGAAGGATTAAATTGTATTGAGCATTGAATACTTTATTTTGTGCATTAAACTGAACCCTGAAAACGCCTACAAGATTTATAACGAATAGATGATGTCGGTAGGATATGGATGACATATTATTTACAAGTAGGCATATTAAACAAGATATGTCTCGTTTTGTTTAATACTGGTATTTTTGTTATTCAGATACCATTCTACAAATCGTAATTGCAATGATAATAATATGCAGAAAGTATAGTTATTACCTTTGTCTCATAACACACAACGGACTATAAACCGTGTAAGATATGTCGCCTTTCCTAATATAGACGATGAATGTTTTAGACGTGATGTCTTTTATTTATTCGCTTATTAATAATGTTGCACTAATGAAAAAAATATTTATTAACAGGTGTATCTGATCGATTTTATAAAATAATCAGAATTAAAACTAAAATGCCAACTTAAGTGCTGCTGCAATCTCAAATTATATGAACAACATAATTTTTCTTCAGAAATTTATTAAATATAATATATACACAACAATGATTAATTATTATCACTCACTCACGAGGGTATTAAAATAACGTCAGGGGTAGGATAAGCTCTGTGCATCCAGTCGGGGCACGTGTGTGTTTGCCGCAGACCCCCTGAGCGGCAGAGTTATACGTTGCACATATTAAATATTTCTATCATGACGATTTGTGATGAGTTCATAGTATGAACTTCATACATATCAATACAGATTAGCTTTGTCTGTAAATATTTGATTAGTCATAGTAACTGGAAATCTTTATTTACATAGATAGGTATATATCTTAATTTTAGTCTTGAAATCTTATTCTAAAATAAACTATGTATTAAAAAAAAAGTATGAGAAAATACAGCCATAAATGTGATATAAAACTATAAAGACACTTTATTAAAGTTTACAAAAAGACACGACGATGAAAATGATCATATTCACGATTAAATAAAAACTAAAAAAAAATTAAAACTATTCCAGGTACTAAAATGTAAGAAATAACTAAACTGAGATTTTCATTTAGAATAGATACCTAATCAGATACTTTCGAAGTCGGTGCCAGCCGATGCAACGTAAATCTAATATATTTCGATACGTAAAATACATATTTAATTATTTACGTATTAGATATTCATATCTTAAAATATTGTAGGCTGGCACCGACTTTGAAAGTATCTGATTAGGTATCTATTCTAAATGAAAACCTCCGTTTAGTTATTTTTTACATTTTAGTGCCTGGAAGTCGGTTCTTTTTTTAGTTTTTATTTTTCCATTTTTAGTGTAGACGTAATAAGCAGGTAATTTGTAAGAAGAAAGTTTTTTAATAACATATTCGAATAAGCAATTTATTTAAAATTAAATTTATTGTTGATTTTTTAAAAAACCGCTCTACCGATTTCGATAAAATTTATATGGGACCTACCTGGGAAGTATAACTTTTAAAACAAAAAAAAAACAAATCAGTTCAGGCGTCTTCGAGTAATCGGTGAACATACATAAAAAAAGATTCCGACGAATTGAGAACCTTCTCCTTTTTGGAAGATGGTTAATAAAGAAAAATAAGCAAAAGATTCTCTCAATATACTTAGTAGGTATAGCTTGTGTCCTTAGGCTATCAAATGTTTAAGTACGCCTTATAAAAAGAGGAATTAGAGGACTATTAATCCACCTACATAAATCTACAAATCTTTAATTAACCGATTCTATTCACTTTGATAAATCACGGCGGGACTGAAAACGTGTTCGAACCTTTGAAAACCATTACGCTAATCATCGTTGGTTATAAACAAATGGAATACATCAATCTCAATCAGCTCTCGTATTTTCGAATGAATCAAATTTCAAAAAACACGTACATAAATATTGTAATAAATATTTATTAATTTTGTTCACTATACAGTGTAAATAACAACGATGTAATAAAGTTATGAAAAACAAATACAATTCTAAGAAATATATATATACATATATATATATATATATATATATTAGTATATATATATATATAAATATATATATATATATATATATATATATAGGTATTCATATTAAATTAAAAAAGTATTTTTGAATTTGTATAAGTATCTATAGTATTTTTAAACGAGACCTGTCTGTTATAAAATAGGTATCTAATATCTATGTTGTTATAAAGATGTTTTTATAAAGTACAGAAGTTATATTTTATTACCTTGAATGTACTCTTACTCTTAAACCAAAACTCATAGTGGACTAATAACCATGCATGTTCATTGTACGCACTTATTCGGCGGCATTCAAAATAATTAAGCAGTTGAACCACTTTAGTACATTAAAACTTCCTCATCAGATTTTCAGTAATAAAAATATTTATGCGGGTCGCTATATTAATTAAAGCACACTCATAAAATCGTAATAACTGTGTACCTAAGTATAATTTGTAGTCTAGATTAATAATTTCAAACCGTGGGAAAAAAATGGTGAAGTGGATTTTCATAAAGCTCTACAGTATTGAACTTTTGATACTTCTGTTTTTAAATAACTGTGACAGAGAATAGTTAAATACACCTCTAAATACTCATGAGATCTTAATAAGGAACATTTATAGAGTATACATATATGTAGTAGATATCTGTGATACGTTGTATTATATAAAAAATATTTTCATCTGATAAATAGATGGGTTGCTCGGTGATCTAACTTTATGTTATTTACCTATATAGAACTACTATAATAATCAAAGCTCCAATAACTATAATACTTAAACTGAAGAGTTAAAAGATAAACAACTCGCTATAGAAATCAATTACGGAATATAATATGTATATTAGATACATACATATGTAATATGTATCTATATTAATACGATAAAATTATATAATAATATAATGACTATCATTAGTTATTAATTATTATATAAAAATTGTAGACGTAGATTTTTTTTGTAAAGTGTAATAATTCTCGCTAAAATTGCATACGTGATTTTGTATTTTAATTAATTTTATGTTATGGTGATATAATATATTTAGTAGGAAAATAATGTTTCTCTAAATCCTCGTATTTTGCAAGTCACTACTTGCTCAACAATACTTGTTGTTTGCTTAAGTACTATAAAATCATTAGTACAAAATGATGATTTTCTAATAACTTGATTTTTCACTTATTCAGATAAGAATTCTTGAGATGCTATCATTCAACGTTTTAAAACTTGAATGATGTGTATAGAGATAATAATGGCCTTAGCACAAATTGTTAAGTAAACGAAAAAAAACATTCAGGAATGTGCACACCAACGCCCCGGTAATGAGATACGACGAACACTTGCTTCGTTATCAATCGATTAGTCGATACAATGAACGCCGTGTCAATAGGCACTCATTACCAGAATAAATATTATGTCATATTGAAACAATAGTGTTGCAACTTGCGAGGGGACATAGTATTATATTCGCAGAAACGACCCTTCAAAGTTATATTTATGTGATTATTATTTAAGTAAATAGACAGAATATAATCTGATAGAAATAAAATTCAAATCGATTATTTATTGGCGAAAATATCTATACATAGATGTAACGCCAACGCTATCTTATTTGTTACAGCGTCCATAATATTAAGATTTTATTACATAATCAAAGGATATTGACCGTCTTTTGTCTGATCGAGTCGATCAATACGATCCAAAAGTACTTACTGCTTAGGTTACCCGTTATGAGTGCACCATAAGTCTGAGTTAAATTTAATATTTTATTTTATACTTATGTCAAAATAATAAAAATACTAAATAGTATAATATGTAAATTAATCATTTTCCAATGAAACATTTTAAAAGAATTTTGCAAAAAGCATTTAGTAAGATTATGAAATGCTTGTTCAAAAAACATACCTACATACTTGTACCTATTCAAATTATTTTATCGTCCTACATAAATATTTACATAGGTATTAGGTATATATTATGCAATTTCGTAAGTTGCGAGGCTGTTTTACGTTAAAAGAAAATAAACATATAATTCTCAAGGTAAGAAAGAGGTGATTAAAATTATAATTATACGCTATAAAATAATAAATTAAAAGACGCTATCACATTTTGTCATAGAAGCTCAATTTATAATTTAATCACATGTCAAATGATAATTTTGCGTAGCCATAACGCATTGACGCATTAGATACGAGCGTCATTGACGCATGGTCGGTCCTATTATAAGCGTCTAAAATAGGATATAACTTGAAAGCGAAGCATCGACAGGCTGATTTATTACAATTGCTTAAACAAACATTAGACAATGAGAGGCCTTTAAAGGAATTTACGACCAAACGAAGAGGACAGAGAGCAGTAATTTGTCTGTAGTTTATATGGTGAATAGGCGCCGCTAGCGATAGAAGCGCACCCGCCGACCTTGCTTGCGCATGCGTCGCCCGTCGGTGACAGGGCTGCTTAATGACCAACAGTGACCCGGATGGAAAGTCACTATGTCAACTTCTATATCTTTTTTTGTGACAAATAAGCCGTGCGATATATATGAACGCTAAAGTAACTAAAGAAGTTTTTTTAAACGTAATTTTGTTTATCTGAATATAAATTGTACAAAAATATCATTAAATGGCATAGTCATTTCGCTTACGTAATAATATAATGTGCATTTTTTTTTAATTAATAAATCTGATTATATTTACTATAATGTACCTACTATCGGGATACAATGGCGATTTGTAATAAATTGTTGCAAAAACGTAATCTTTGCCAATATGTGAGATTACGTATTGATAAAACCGCAACCCTGACCGCGGAATTACTTGCCAACACGCGATACGCAGAATGCTAAAATACACGGCGCCCGCTCCGGCGCCGGCAAAGTGTGCACTTTGCTAGTTGTGAGCTTTCTAAACTTAAGGTAAGTAGGTGCTTGAAATTTCAAGTGGCTTATTAGAATATATTAAATGAAATACATATTGTGTTACTTATTTAATGAGCTTTTTATCAATTATAAATAAAATAACTTTTACATTATTTTAAAAGGTAAATTAATGGTGTGGGCTGCATTGTGCCACGACGACGAGGGGAACGTCGTCAGGACACGAAGCAGACCGCAAGGCATTCCCTCATGCAACCAGACGGGTGGGCAGGTTGCGGATAGCCCGATCCCCCCAGGACAGGGATGTCCTCTAAGGACCCCGGACAAGAGGGTGGCACATGGATCGAAACCCACTCCATATGCTGTTCCTTACCTTCTCATCCTTGATCCCAATAACCTCAGCCCCATAACCCCATCCCTACCCATCAACCCAACCTACACTAGCACAGACACTCCCCGAAATACTCAACGCATATACACTCACACCCACAGACACACACCATCAACACACAAAACACACAGATACACTACAAAAGGGTGTGACTGGACTGCATTGACCCCGTATGTCAGTCTAGGGCACACTCCTGCACATGCCGTGTGCAGCGAGAGCCGAAGGCAGGGAGAAAGGAGTCCTGGAGGGTTGAGCCAAACACGGGTCGGGATAGTTACCTGTGGGAGGCAACACGCCCTCTTTGGTCCTAGATTCAGGCTACAAGGCAGCACTGGGAATAGCCCCACCCAGTGTATTCGGCAAACGTATCCAAACGGATATGTGGGCGAGCTTGCGGGCATCATGGGACAGGCAGGCGACGGGGTTCGGGTGTTGTAGGATATCTGGTTGGATAGCCTCCGCCTTAGCTCCGACCCGTCTCGTACTGTAACGGATCGCTTGCACGCTATATCTCGGTGGTAGGTCCTGATGATCCTGCATGCAGCTTGTGCCGGGACATCCCCAAATGTGCGGGCTCCCTGGAGGGTGGGACGCTACCGAGACGAAACTCTAAAACACAATTTATGGATACCGATTAGCTTTGTCTGTAAATATACAGATAATACAGATTAGCTTTGTCTGTAAATATTTGATTAGTCATAGTAACTGGAAATCTTTATTTACATAGATAGGTATATATCTTAATTTTAGTCTTGAAATCTTATTCTAAAATAAACTATTAAAAAGAATGTATGAGAAAATACAGCCATAAATGTGATATAAAACTATAAAGACACTTTATTAAAGTTTACAAAAAGACACGACGATGAAAATGATCATATTCAAATTCAAAAAAAAAATTAAAACTATTCCAGGTACTAAAATGTAAGAAATAACTAAACTGAGATTTTCATTTAGAATAGATACCTAATCAGATACTTTCGAAGTCGGTTCCAGCCGATGCAACGTAAATCTAATATATTTCGATACGTAAAATACATATTTAATTATTTACGTATTAGATATTCATATCTTAAAATATTGTAGGCTGGCACCGACTTTGAAAGTATCTGATTAGGTATCTATTCTAAATGAAAACCTCCGTTTAGTTATTTTTTACATTTTAGTGCCTGGAAGTCGGTTCTTTTTTTTAGTTTTTATTTTTCCATTTTTAGTGTAGACGTAATAAGCAGGTAATTTGTAAGAAGAAAGTTTTTTAATAACATATTTGAATAAGCAATTTATTTAAAATTAAATTTATTGTTGATTTTTTAAAAAACCGCTCTACCGATTTCGATAAAATTTATATGGGACCTACCTGGGAAGTATAACTTTTAAAACAAAAAAAAACAAATCAGTTCAGGCGTCTTCGAGTAATCGGTGAACATACATAAAAAAAGATTCCGACGAATTGAGAACCTTCTCCTTTTTGGAAGATGGTTAATAAAGAAAAATAAGCAAAAGATTCTCTCAATATACTTAGTAGATATAGCTTGTGTCCTTAGGCTATCAAATGTTTAAGTACGCCTTATAAAAAGAGGAATTAGAGGACTATTCATCCACCTACATAAATCTACAAATCTTTAATTAACTGATTCTATTCACTTTGATAAATCACGGCGGGACTGAAAACGTGTTCGAACCTTTGAAAACCATTACGCTAATCATCGTTGGTTATAAACAAATGGAATACATCAATCTTAATCAGCTCTCGTATTTTCGAATGAATCAAATTTCAAAAAACACGTACATAAATATTGTAATAAATATTTATTAATTTTGTTCACTATACAGTGTAAATAACAACGATGTAATGAAGTTATGAAAAACAAATAAAATTCTAAGAAATATATATATACATATATATATATTAGTATATATATATATATATATACATATATATATATATGTATTCATATTAAATTAAAAAAGTATTTTTGAATTTGTATAAGTATCTATAGTATTTTTAAACGAGACCTGTCTGTTATAAAATAGGTATCTAATATCTATGTTGTTATAAAGATGTTTTTATAAAGTACAGAAGTTATATTTTATTACCTTGAATGTACTCTTACTCTTAAACCAAAACTCATAGTGGACTAATAACCATGCATGTTCATTGTACGCACTTATTCGGCGGCATTCAAAATAATTAAGCAGTTGAACCACTTTAGTACATTAAAACTTCCTCATCAGATTTTCAGTAATAAAAATATTTATGCGGGTCGCTATATTAATTAAAGCACACTCATAAAATCGTAATAACTGTGTACCTAAGTATCATTTGTAGTCTAGATTAATAATTTCAAACCGTGGGAAAAAAATGGTGAAGTGGATTTTCATAAAGCTCTACAGTATTGAACTTTTGATACTTCTGTTTTTAAATAACTGTGACAGAGAATAGTTAAATACACCTCTAATTACTCATGAAATCTTAATAAGGAGCATTTATAGAGTGTACCTACATATAGTAGACATCTGCTATACGTTGTATTTATAAAAAATATTTTCATCTGATAAATAGATGGGTTGCTCGGTGATCTAACTTTATGATATTTACCTATATAGAACTACTATAATAATAATCAAAGCTCTAATAACTATAATACTTAAACTGAAGAGTTAAAAGATAAACAACTCGCTATAGAAATCAATTACGGAATATAATATGTACATTAGATACATACATATGTAAATGTATCTATATTAATACGATAAAATTATATAATAATATAATTACTAACATTAGTAATTAATTATTATATAAAAATTGTAGATGTAGATTTTTTTTGTAAAGTGTAAAAATTCTCGCTAAAATTGCATACGTGATTTTGTATTTTAATTAATTTTATGTTATGGTGTTATAATATATGTAGTAGGAAAATATTGTTTCTCTAAATCCCCGTATTTTGCAAGTCACAGCTCAACAATACTTGTTGTTTGCTTAAGTCCTATAAAATCATTAGTACAAAATGATGATTTTCTAATAACTTGATTTTTCACTTATTCAGATAAGAATTCTTGAGATGCTATCATTCAACGTTTTAAAACTTGAATGATGTGTATAGAGATAATAATGGCCTTAGCACAAATTGTTAAGTAAACAAAAAAAACATTCAGGAATGTGCACACCAACGCCCCGGTAATGAGATACGACGAACACTTGCTTCGTTATCAATCGATTAGTCGATACAATGAACGCCGTGTCAATAGGCACTCATTACCAGAATAAATATTATGTCATATTGAAACAATAGTGTTGCAACTTGCGAGGGGACATAGTATTATATTCGCAGAAACGACCCTTCAAAGTTATATTTATGTGATTATTATTTAAGTAAATAGACAGAATATAATCTGATAGAAATAAAATTCAAATCGATTATTTATTGGCGAAAATATCTATACATAGATGTAACGCCAACGCTATCTTATTTGTTACAGCGTCCATAATATTAAGATTTTATTACATAATCAAAGGATATTGACCGTCTTTTGTCTGATCGAGTCGATCGATATGATCCAAAATTACTTATTGCTTAGGTTACCCGTTATGAGTGCACCATAAGTCTGAGTTAAATTTAATATTTTATTTTATACTTATGTCAAAATAATAAAAATACTAAATAGTATAATATGTAAATTAATCATTTTCCAATGAAACATTTTAAAAGAATTTTGCAAAAAGCATTTAGTAAGATTATGAAATGCTTGTTCAAAAAACATACCTACGTACTTGTACCTATTCAAATTATTTTATCGTCCTACATAAATATTTACATAGGTATTAGGTACCTATATTATGCAATTTCGTATGTTACGAGGCTGTTTTACGTTAAAAGAAAATAAACATATAATTCTCAAGGTAAGAAAGAGGTGATTAAAATTATAATTATACGCTATAAAATAATAAATTAAAAGACGCTATCACATTTTGTCATAGAAGCTCAATTTATAATTTAATCACATGTCAAATGATAATTTTGCGTAGCCATAACGCATTGACGCATTAGATACGAGCGTCATTGACGCATGGTCGGTCCTATTATAAGCGTCTAAAATAGGATATAACTTGAAAGCGAAGCATCGACAGGCTGATTTATTACAATTGCTTAAACAAACATTAGACAATGAGAGGCCTTTAAAGGAATTTACGACCAAACGAAGAGGACAGAGAGCAGTAATTTGTCTGTAGTTTATATGGTGAATAGGCGCCGCTAGCGATAGAAGCGCACCCGCCGACCTTGCTTGCGCATGCGTCGCCCGTCGGTGACAGGGCTGCTTAATGACCAACAGTGACCCGGATGGAAAGTCACTATGTCAACTTCTATATCTTTTTTTGTGACAAATAAGCCGTGCGATATATATGAACGCTAAAGTAAACTAAGAAGTTTTTTTAAACGTAATTTTGTTTATCTGAATATAAATTGTACAAAAATATCATTAAATGGCATAGTCATTTCGCTTACGTAATAATATAATGTGCATTTTTTTTTAATTAATAAATCTGATTATATTTACTATAATGTACCTACTATCGGGATACAATGGCGATTTGTAATAAATTGTTGCAAAAACGTAATCTTTGCCAATATGTGAGATTACGTATTGATAAAACCGCAACCCTGACCGCGGAATTACTTGCCAACACGCGATACGCAGAATGCTAAAATACACGGCGCCCGCTCCGGCGCCGGCAAAGTGTGCACTTTGCTAGTTGTGAGCTTTCTAAACTTAAGGTAAGTAGGTGCTTGAAATTTCAAGTGGCTTATTAGAATATATTAAATGAAATACATATTGTGTTACTTATTTAATGAGCTTTTTATCAATTATAAATAAAATAACTTTTACATTATTTTAAAAGGTAAATTAATGGTGTGGGCTGCATTGTGCCACGACGACGAGGGGAACGTCGTCAGGACACGAAGCAGACCGCAAGGCATTCCCTCATGCAACCAGACGGGTGGGCAGGTTGCGGATAGCCCGATCCCCCCAGGACAGGGATGTCCTCTAAGGACCCCGGACAAGAGGGTGGCACATGGATCGAAACCCACTCCATATGCTGTTCCTTACCTTCTCATCCTTGATCCCAATAACCTCAGCCCCATAACCCCATCCCTACCCATCAACCCAACCTACACTAGCACAGACACTCCCCGAAATACTCAACGCATATACACTCACACCCACAGACACACACCATCAACACACAAAACACACAGATACACTACAAAAGGGTGTGACTGGACTGCATTGACCCCGTATGTCAGTCTAGGGCACACTCCTGCACATGCCGTGTGCAGCGAGAGCCGAAGGCAGGGAGAAAGGAGTCCTGGAGGGTTGAGCCAAACACGGGTCGGGATAGTTACCTGTGGGAGGCAACACGCCCTCTTTGGTCCTAGATTCAGGCTACAAGGCAGCACTGGGAATAGCCCCACCCAGTGTATTCGGCAAACGTATCCAAACGGATATGTGGGCGAGCTTGCGGGCATCATGGGACAGGCAGGCGACGGGGTTCGGGTGTTGTAGGATATCTGGTTGGATAGCCTCCGCCTTAGCTCCGACCCGTCTCGTACTGTAACGGATCGCTTGCACGCTATATCTCGGTGGTAGGTCCTGATGATCCTGCATGCAGCTTGTGCCGGGACATCCCCAAATGTGCGGGCTCCCTGGAGGGTGGGACGCTACCGAGACGAAACTCTAAAACACAATTTATGGATACCAATAAAGACCATATCCAACCCAACACCACAAAACACACTAAGACAAACAACAAGGAAGCGGACAATACCGCCTCCATCAACATGACCGCATTGTTCGCAGCAATGCCACAACCACAAGCACCCTCGACTTCCTGGAGCCTCGTCGAGCCAAGGAAGAAGAAAAATAGAAAGAGGAGGGAACGACAACGCAGGTCTAGGACCAAAGACGAAAAAACAAAAGGGGGAACTGGCAACAGCGAACCCGATACAGAGGAGAGTGAGCGGTACACCACCGATGGGGACACGCCAGCTGCTGCTCCTGGAGGTACCGGGAAACCGACTGGGGAAAACCAGAGCGCGACAAAGCCCACACCGGGCAATGCTGCGCCGGTGAAAACCAGCACGGGACCCGTGGGCTCCTATCGCAGCGGCACGGGTGGGTGCCCAACGGGGGGAGGGCGCACAACCAACCTCTCTCACACAAACAAAACAGTGGGGGGCCCGAAAACGGCCAAAGATGCTGGAGTACGCGCTGCTCCGGGTTACAAGGGTGGTACCAGTGGCCAATCGGCCCTGGAAACTGCCCGCCCGTCGAGCTCAAGCGGAAAAAGCTCTAGCGCCCAGGTCTCCTCCAAGACAACAAAAACCACGCACATACAAAAGGCCCCAACCAAGCAAACCCAACGCCAGCTGCTGTCTAGCCGGCCACGCCTAAACAGCGGCACAAGCGAAGGGGAAACCTCGGAGGGGGGCCAAACAAACAAACCCAACAAGAGGGACCGACTAGACGACACCATCTCACCGAAGGTGTCATCGAAACGTCCCCGTACAACCCACACAAGAAGGGATGGTGAGGCCAGCTACGCACAGGCGACCCTAACTCACCTGAACGTGGCTATTACCACCAACCCCCGGACAGACCTAACAGACAAAGAAGCCACAGACATTAAAGACCAGCTACAGAAGGCTATCTTCACTGTAGCAGGTAACCACAAAGGAATACCATCAAACATACCCTTCGCCCCCATATTCCTCGGCCGCACTACCCTACATGAAGGAGTGCTGAAGCTGAAGTGCAGGGACGATGAGACACTGGCCTGGCTGAAAGGGATCGTCCCGACGTTCAAGGCCCCGAGGGAAGGTTTTTGCCTCACCCTCATCGAACAACGTCAGCTAAGGCCTAAAGTCAAAGCCGCCTTATACGTACCCGACTACCAAGGGGACGCAGACTTCCTACACAAGATATTAATGAGCCAAAACAGATACACATACGCTGTCAGCTCATGGCAGCTTATACACTATGATGTCTCTAAAGGAGATCGTCCTGGGATGCTCCTATATCTAGGAATACCCAGAGACGAAATACCAAAACTCCTCGCAGAGGGCCGGAGGGTTGCATACTCCCACGGGTCCATATACATCCGGTTCTTCACGCCTGAAGGACTCAGCGATGTACCACCGGAGGAGGAACCTAAAACGGTCGATGACAATAAGCCCACAGACATGGAGACGGACAAACACACCGACAGACCTCACACTGTAGCTTCAAACACACCGACAGACTTACAGACTGACAAACCCTCCCAGACAGACACACTACCAAAACCTACACAAACAGACGGAACAGACGGACGCCAAGCATCCCCACTCCCGACCGACAGACAAATCCCCATACCGACAGACGAACCAGATGGATCCACCCTGACGACAAACACACACATGGATGAAGTCATGAACCAACAAAACACACACCCTGCCAGCACTTCCCAGGACATGGAAGAGGTGTTGACGCCTTTTTCACAGGTGTCCGCCTCACCAGAGTATTGGGAAGCACTGGTGGAGTCGGATTAATGCCATCCAATGACAGACGACAACAGACGGCATGCTGCCGTCATACAGGCCAACCTCCAGCACAGTCATCAAGCCTCGGCTCTCCTACGTAGGCATCTGGAGGTTGAGAGGGAGACCATTGCACTAATCCAGGAGCCGTGGATTAGACGCAATAGTGTCTGCGGTCTCGCACTCAATGACGGTAAGCTATTCTATCACACACCCAACGATAAACCGAGAACAGCCATTTATTGCCCAAAAGCCATAAATGCAACAATTCTAACACAATTCTGTTACAGAGACCAAACCGCTATCAGAATACAAAACGGGCTGGTGAGTCCGAACTCCACTGAACCGACACCCATGATCTTGGTGTCACTATACCTACCCATTGAAGAAAACATACCACACACAATAACAGAAGAGCTAGTACATTACTGTGAAAGTAACAAACTGGACATAATCATTGGAGTGGACTCCAATGCTCACCACACCCTATGGGGTAACACATCCAACAACAAAAGAGGTGAGAACTTGCTCTCCTACCTAAACACTACTAACTTAACCATAATAAACAAAGGCACGGAACCGACGTTTGTGACCAGCAGATTTCAGACGGTTATAGACCTAACCATAACAAATCTGAGGACTGCTGATCACATCGACGATTGGAGGGTCTCAGACGAGCCCACACTATCGGATCATCGGCACATAAAATTCAACATTGCACTTGCAACAAAACCTTCACTGAAAACACCAAATCTCACCAATATAAAGAGACTAAACAAAATAAAATACCGAAAGACACTAAGCAAAACACTATCCAAGGTCGACTTGGTGTCTACAAAAAACACCGCAGACATAGAGACAAACGTAACAAATCTTACAAACACAATAATATCCAGTTACAAAACAGCATGCCCGACCAAATCGGACACCAAACAACCCCCGCGAAATGAATGGTGGGACAAAGAACTCGAAAGAAAAAGACAAACACTGAGACAACAATTCAACAGAGCAAAAAACACAAGGAAAGACGAAGATTGGGCAAACTTCAAACACACCCAATCCAAGTACAAAAAGACCTTACGACAAAAAGACAATAAATCCTGGCGCAACTTCTGTTCCAATATCGAATCAGAAAGTGCAGCCAATAGGATAAGGAAAATAATCTCCAAAGACAAGTTCTGTGCTCTAGGCACAGTCAAAAAACCCGATGGAACATACACATGCTCAGACAAAGAAACAACAGAAATCCTACTGAAAACGCACTTTCCAGGTTGCAAGCTGGAATATAACACCAAACACCAAGAACCACACAAACTCAGAACACCAACAAATGAAGAGATACAAACAGTAAACATGATAATTACTGACGACAAACTCAAATGGGCTATTGATTGCTCAAAACCATTCAAATCACCTGGAACAGATAACATTTTCCCCGCACTACTACAACTAGGCTACGACCTAATAAAACCCTGGTTAATAGACATATACAAAAACTGCTTACTGCAAAAATACGTACCCATTTTCTGGAGACACGTCAAGGTAGTCTTCCTACCCAAACCAGGCAAGGCAGACTACTCGCAACCCAAAGCCTTCAGGCCCATAAGCCTAACATCCTTTCTACTGAAAACACTAGAAAGACTCTGCGAAAGACACATCAAAGAAACCATTCTAACAACTATACCTCTAAACGAAAACCAACGTGCATACACGGCGGGCAAGTCCACAGAAACAGCGCTCCATCAGGTAGTAAGTACTATCGAAGACAATTTAACAAATAAAATAGACACATTGGGAGCCTTCATAGATATTGAAGGAGCCTTTGACAAGACAACCTTCAAAAGCATAAACACAGCTTTAAACAAATACAAGATCCCCGAGATCCTAATATCGTGGATTAACGAAATGCTGAGCAAACGCATAATTCACACAGAAACAGACGACAACCTCACAGGACAAGTATCCAGAGGCTGCCCACAAGGAGGTGTCCTCTCACCACTACTCTGGAACCTTGTGGTAAACAGCCTCCTCAACGAGTTAAACAACAATGACATACAAGTCATTGGCTATGCAGACGACATAACCATCCTAATAAGTGGCAAAATTGAAGCCACACTAGGAGATCTAATGCAAAGCGCCCTTAGTATAGCAGAAAAGTGGTGCATACAAAACGACTTATCAATTAATCCCGCAAAGACAGAACTACTGCTTTTCACAACGAAACGCAAGATCAAATTAACAAAGATGCCAACATTATTCAACGAAAAACTGAAATTATCAAATGATGTCAAGTATTTAGGTGTAACACTTGACAGCAAACTCAGTTGGAACACACACGTAAACAACAAAATCACCTCAAGCCACAAGATACTGAACCAATGTAAGCGCATGGTAGGGAAACAATGGGGTATTACACCAAAAACAATGCTCTGGCTCTACACCACGGTGGTACGAGCATCCCTCACCTACGCCAGTGTAGTCTGGTGGCCCAGAACAGAACTACACACAATCCAAAACGAACTTCAAAAGTTCCAAAGAACAGCCACGTTAGCAGTAACAGGCTGCATGAAAACCGCTCCATCGGCTGCCCTAGAAATAATTCTGGGCATACCACCTCTACACATTTTCATTAAACAAGAAGCTGCCCTGTCAGCTCTAAGACTAAAATCAGTCAACTCATGGAAACGCAATCTGGGCAAACACACAAAGATCCTCGACACCTATGAGGCAGAATTTCCACAGCTCAAATGGCCAAACGATAGAATAAGTAAAACACACATCATAGAAAAACATTATACACTAAACACATCAGAGGACGAAAATGCAGAAAACAGCCCAACAATGGAACCAATCCACACCATCTACACAGACGGATCCAAATCCAAGGAGGGAGTAGGTGCAGGTATATTCTGCCCCACTCTCAATATCAAAACCTACCATCATATGGGTATGTACAACACAGTGCTACAAGCAGAATGCGTTGGCATCACAATTGGAGCACAAGAACTACTAAATAAATCGATAAAAAATTCAATTATACACATAAAAACCGACAGCAAAACGGTTTTACAAGCACTAACTAAAAACACAACAAAATCTAAATACATACTAGAATGTCACAAAACGCTGGAACACCTTTCCCATACTAACACAGTAAAGGTATCCTGGGTAAAGGGTCACACAAATAACAAAGGCAATTCAACTGCCGATAACCTAGCCAAACAGGCCTCTAGACTGAAAGTTCAGGGGCCTACACCTTTATCTCCAATTCCGTATTGCGAATACAAAACATGGTTGCGAAACTCCACCGATAACACAGTTAACACATTATGGAAGGCTAACACAGATTGCCGTCAATCGAAAGAAGCCTTCCCCATACTAAACAAAAAATTAACACTGAAACTAACACGCTTAGATAGACCCAAACTAAAAATGGTGGTGGAACTGTTAACGGGACACTGCCAACTCAATAAACATCTTTTTAACATAGGTCACACGGACAGCGCCCTATGCAGAGCGTGCCTCCAAGAAGATGAAACACCAGCACACATTCTAACTGAATGCAGTGCACTGGAACAATTACGCGAAGAAAAACTCGGCCCCAATAGATCGATCCCAGAAATCTTCCAGGACACCGGCAGCCTGCTAGACTACTGGGACGCTCTGGGATGGAAAGAATAACACACACAGCAGCACAAGCTCACGCACAACGGGCAAAGATGCCTAAGTGCGGAAAAAGCCGCGTCAGAAGAAGAAGAAGAAGAAGGTAAATTAATATTCCAATTACAATCTCCTGTGTATATGTTACAGTCAAAACTATTTTTTAGTCAAAACTACTTTTGACTAAGGAGGTTGGTCAGAAGTAGTTTTGACTGCAGGCATTTTTTTTCTAAAAGTTCTAGTCGTTTACGGCGTGTCTAAACCTAACCTAGAAAGAAAGAAAGAGTTCTTCCGAGTAACCTTCAACCTATATTACCTTCAACCTTAACTTTTTAAGACTTTTTACCGATATCAATAGTGCCGGATTCAGTCTTAGCACCGCCCCTGGGCACAGTAAAAAACTGCTTTTGACCAAGGCCTGCGGTCAAAACTACTTTTGACCAACCTCTTTAGTCAAAAGTAGTTTTGACTAAAACATAGTTTTGACTGTGACATATTCTACATTTTTATTATAGCGTTGGTACTTGGTATCATCTGAGAAGTGAAATTAATGCAAATCAATAACTTTAAGCATAATATTTATCTTTAAGGGACGCAAAACACGCCATTTGCGATACGCCAAGCGCGAGATTACAACTTTGATACAAATCCGCTTCGTAAACATCGTCTACTCTAATCGATTTAAATTACGAAAGCGAAGAAAAATAGACCGTATGTAAGGAATATAAGGTACAAAAAGGAAACCCGAAAAGCTGAGAGAATAGCTTACAGTCTCTGAAAAGAGACACCTGGAGACGCCGCAATCTCATACACAGAATTATTTTTAACACTAAACTCTTAGGAATCTACAAAATAACAAGTTACAAAATGTAATACAGAAGCTAGACTATTTATAGTAAATACAGTTTTATATTTAACACATAATATTCTATCTGTGAAGCAAACGAACATCTTACAATGCGAAATAACCTATGGCACCGTTCAAAATAAACAAGATTGCATGTGTAAAGTAATATTCAATTTAACACTATTATATACTGTTAATTGTTATAGCATGAAAATTAGTAATTGCTAGTTTTTATAAATTGTTAAAAAAGTTCGTATCGGGGCCCATATCTATTAAAATATATAAAAAAACATGATTAATTTTGACGTGTATGTTATATCTTCTAATTACAATCGTCTGACAAAGCTATCCAGACAGGACAATGGTGCGCGACGTGCGAGGTGTGATGCACACACAGCGCTCCCGATTATCAAATATTATTTTATATTACAGTCGGGACAAGGATTTAGAGTTTATTTTTATATTATAATATTTTTTAAGTAAAGTTAAGTAAATACCTAATGTCTTATAAAAAAATTTTTAGATACGTTTATGAAAACCAAAAATCTCAAGTATTGTACCTATGGATTAATTTAAAATTTTGTTACATAAACAATTTGCATCGATAAGGTTTTATGCTATAAATTTTGCTGTAACTTGTGACGAGAAAACACTACAGCGTTTTAACTTCTAAGCAAACTTGAAACATTCTAACTCTAATTAAGCTCAAGCCAATAGGTGAATAAACTAGCCGTCGGCAAATATTGCCTCAAAAGATGTCGTCCCATCGTCAAGGAAATCTACAACTTTTTCTGACGCTGTAATCATTAAATAAATGCAATTATGCGACATTCATCTGTATCTACACTTCCTGGCATCAGTCCAGCTTTAAGCTTAAACTATAAATATCCTCATCGTATAAGGCACATAAGATAATTAAATGTAAACCTTTAATCAATTAAACTCATTTATATATAGCCTTTTCATCGAACCTATAACGGCAATTAGTAAAACGCAATATATTTTAAATGACATACATACTTTAAATTAAAATGTTTTACATCACATGCGCATCATTTTTTCTTGTAAGGGTATTATTATATAATTTACAGTTCTTAAACATTTTCAACCGACTTCAAAAAGGAGGAGGTTCTAAATTCGACAATATTTTTTTTTTATGTTTGTTACCTCAGAACTCCGTCATTTATTAACCGATTTGGACAATTTTTGTGTTGTTTGAAATTGTATACTTTCAGATTGGTCGCATTTAAATTTCAAAAAAAAAAATACCACCCCTAAGGGTGGAAAAATAGCTAATGATGAATTTAACCTACTTATAATTGTCATCTTGACATAAAACTTTGCAAGTGTTTCTATTTCCGTTGATAGTACAGTGGTTCGGCATTGTTGACGTGATCTGATGGTAAGGCCAGAAGGTGGATAGGTGGAACTCTTCAACGGCTAATAGTAGATACTTTGAGTTTGGGCTTATTTTGTTTGATTTGACAAGCCTAACACGTAAGAATTATTACTTTGCTACTACTGTCTACACTAAAAAGGGAAAAATAAAAACTTTTTAACAAAAAAATAAAACCGACTTCACAAAAGCACTAAAAAGTAAAAAATACCTGATTGGTAGTTTTCATTTACTATACATACCTAATCAAATATTTTCGAAGTCGGTGTGCTTTGGCTAAGTAATTAAAGCCTAACTATTAAATACATACCTAATCAAATATTTTCGAAATCAGTGCCAGCCCATACAAAGCAAAGCACACCGACTTAGAAAGTATTTCATTAGGTATGTATAGTAAATAAAAACTACCAATCAGTTATTTTTTACTTTTTAGTGCGTTTGTTTGAAGTCGGTTTTTTATTATACCTATATACTAACTATACAAATTTTTCTTTTAAATACTAATACTTCCATGATTTTTATTGTTGGTATATTTTTTAATCATAATTCTTTAGTCTGAGTCAAAAACTCTGACCGATTATGTCATCATCTATACATATATCTATGTATCCAAACTAATATTATAAATGTGAGTGTGTTTGTTTGTTTGTTTGTCCTCCTTTTACGTCGAAACGGAGTGACGGATTGGCGTGATTTTTTGTGTGGAGATAGTTAGGGGGCTGGAGAGTGACATAGACTACCTTTTACCGCGGGATATTGTCTAATTCCCACGAGAAAACACGATATAATGCAATCTAAAAAAATATTTAGAATCAGAATTACTTAAAACTTGGTGTAATTAATAAGTGCTCTTCAATAAAATTAAATAAACACGTGTTTTATCATTTTTAAAAATTCATCCTATAAGGGTGTTAAATAGGGGATGAAAGTTTGTATGAAACTTGTTTTTTAGAGTTTTGTTGTAGTTTTAGCGCGAGCGAAGCCGGGGTTCTTCTAGTAATAAAATAATAATTGAGTCGAATCTGAAAATTAAATATTTTTTTGGAAAATCTTATTGAATTAGTCATTATTATCTATACAGAGACCGAATCTATAGTTTCTAGATTTTTTGTTTGTCTGTCTGTCTGTCTGTCTGAGAAGGCATCACGAGAAAACCACTGGACAGATTTTGATGAAATTCGGTACCATGATAGCTGGTTATCAGGGTCAACATATAGGATAGGTACTTTTTACTACAGGAAAATATCTTATCTCTAAGAAATCTAAACTAAACAGGGAGAGCGAGGGTGAATGGCTAGTTATATTATATGGTTTCTCATTATTGGATGTAAAAAAGCATATTCAAACTCCATATATAATTTATATTCCTTTGAATACAGCTTTTAAATATAACATGAAGTAACAAAGTTTTTGTACCTACTGCGTCGTATTAATTTACAGCCAGAGTAAAAAGAAAGTGAAATCAAAATTCTCTGTAAAAGAAGCACGAAATGAAAATCACGGTCGACCTATTTTTTTAACTATCAATGTAAAATGCATGAAGTGAATCATCCTGAAAAAAATACTAAAATGTTACATTTACGTTAAGGCATAAAATGGGTAAAACATGCTGCTGCTGAACTCCTAAATAAAATTGGTCTGGACACTTGTGCGTTAGAAAAAGATGACTTAATCATAAGTTAAAATTGCTTTTTCTTTGAATCTAGGATGCAATCTAGTAGAACTTTAGATATTCTTTCTACGGAAAATGAGAACGCAGCACAATATAATTTACAATACTATCTATATAACTTAATATCCGACCCTCCAGTCAGCCAGTGAAAACTTCGCTAAAAATAAAAAAGTTTTACCGTTCTTCTTATTTTCCATATCCCGGCATCTGTGAATCTCATTCGAACTCTATACACCAGTGAAAGTCTTATTAAAATAGGTCAGCCGTTCCGTAAAATAACGAGGACAACCAGACCGACAAATAAAAATATCAATAATGGTTGTTTTAGTGTCCATGTCGTGCAAATATTAAATACTTTGCTATTTTGAAAACACAGACCGACAGTAATTACATATACCTATCCCTAAGTATAGAGTATACGGTGCTTGTCTATTAATGTTAATTGCAATAAACTTTAGTTTTAACCAGGTCAGTTGTACACAACCTGCAAGTAAGAAATAGATTCATAATATCTTAGAATATCTACACTATTCTTTGCTAGCTTTTTAACCGACTTCCAAAAACGTGGAGGTTCTCAATTCGTCGGAATCTTTTTTTTATGTATGTTCACCGATTACTCGAAAACTCCTGAACCGATTTGGAAATTTTTTGTTTCGTTTGAAAGAGTATACTTTCCAGGTGGTCCCATATATTCCCCCCCAACGTGCGTTCACCTTGTCGTGGTGGGGGGGCTCAGTAGTGCCCGGCAATCCAACCGGGCGCGAAGCTAAGAAACGCACAGGGAGGTTGCCCACTTCGGTGGGCGGTGGGAGGTGGCCCTCTTCGAGGGGGCGGTGTACCTTGCGGGTTGCTCCTGGTACTTCTCTGATAGCAGAGTGGACTTTGGAGCAACCCCATGGTTGTGGTGGTCTGCTTTGGCAGACCTGCCGTCGGGGCGTCGTAGTTGAATGCGTAAGCGATCCTGCGACGCCCCATTAAGACGGGGGAAGGTTTTGTTGGGTTTTAGTGGGTAGTACTGGCTGTATTACGCCGGTGAGTCCCACAAGTCGTGCGTAAATGCATTTCCCAACGTTAAAAGAAAAAAAAAAGGTGGTCCCATATAAATTTTTATCGAAATCGGCCGAGCGGTTTTAAAAAAAATCAACAATATATTTGTTTAAACAAATTGTTTAAACGAATATGTTATTAAAAACTTTCTTCCTACAAATTACCTGCTCATTACGTCTACACAAAAAATTTAAAAATAAAAACTTAAAAAAAAAAAATAAAACCGAATTCCAGGCACTAAAATTTAAAAAATAACTAAACAGGGGTTTTCATTTAGAATAGATACCAAATTAGATATTTTCGAAGTCGGTACCAGCGGACAAATTTTTTTTAGATATGAAGATCTAATAGGTAAATTTGTATTTTATGTATCAAATATGAGATTTCCTATCGTCGGCTGGCACCGACTTCGAAAATATCTGATTAGGTATCTATTCTAAATGAAAACCCCCGGTTAGTTATTTTTTTTACATTTTAGTGCCTGGGAGTCAGTTTTTTTTAAGTTTTTATTATAAATATATAATATACAGGACACACTTCCACAATACGTTTACAAACGCTTGCAACGTCAAGACGTTAGCAAGTTGAAGACGCTCAACTTCAAGGTATGAAAACTTAATATTGTCAAGAAGTAAAACTGTTAAAAAGAGAACAGCTACGAAGCTGCACTTAAAACGAACCTTACGTATCTAACTACAATTATACTTTTTAAAATGTTTATTGTATTGAATTATTTTTAAGAAGTAAATGGAATTTCAAATTTGTTAGTCAAACTACTCTTGATTGGTATAATTGGGCCAATGAATTGATTTCAGTATGCTATTGACATTTTTTGATTATTTATTGCAGTATCTAATCGTTTTCAGGGGCATTAATTGCAATAGTGACATGATCATGTAGACTTATCAATCTTAATTACGTCGTGTGAGCATCGCGTTTACAACGTCAAAGAAACAGTCATTAAGGGATGTAAACAAGGGTGGAAGTGTCAATAATTAAGTTAGAATAACAGACTACGGAATGACGTTGGGGTCACACTAGGGAGCTGCCGAATTAACAAAGAGAGTGCAAACCCAAGATAAGGATAGGCGTGGGTAAATTAATGTGTTTACAATGCAGTAAGTAATAAAGGTATAACATAATATGTACAATATGTTCTTACAAGTTTTTTGAAGCATAATACGTAACGAGTACAATTTGAAACAATAAATAAATCTAAAATATAAGTTTATTTTATCCAATATAAGATGTAGAAACGTATATAGCGTCAGTCAGTCAACATTTTTTTATTATATGTTTTAAATTTTAATGCATATACTCGTACATATTTCAATAATTATATAAATCGAAAAATCTTAAAGTATCATTTAAGATTGATTTTGTTAGGCATTAAAGAATATGAAAATAAAAATTAACAATTAGAACTCGAACTCAAAATTCGGTGATAATAATCAACAATCGCTTCTAGAAATGTTCGTTATGAATGAGCGTTCGAACATTCGTTTGAACCTCTTGAGACAGTATTCTATCGCCATTCGGCACTCTAACTAGAGCATGACAACGATATCCCTTTTTTTTTTTTTTTTTTTTATGTCGGGAAATGCATTTACGCATACCACCTGATCCCCCAGGTGGTGATGTGGGGCTCACCGGCTAGAAGAGCCGGTACTACCCACTAAAACCCGACATTCCCCTCCCCTCCGCCTTAATGGGACGCCGCAGGATCGCTTGCGCATAACTACTACGGCGCCCCGGCGGCAGGTCTGCCTAAACGCTAGGCAGACCACCAAACCGATGGGGCTGCTCCACAGTCAACTCTGCTACGCCAGAGAGGTACCCGGAGCAGCCCCATTAAACTTAACCACCGCCCACCGAAGTGGGCCACCTCCAATCGGCTGCAGAGGACAGGGAGAGCGGCAACGAAACACCGACACTCCTCTTCCCCTGCAGCCCCACCGCGTCCGCCATCAAACGGTGGCGGCCCCGTCTAGGCCGCGGAAGGTAGGGAGAACGGCGCACCGAAATACCGGCACTCCTCTCCCGCCGCGGCCTACCCCTCCGCCGGATGCGGGCCTGCGACCACAGTCCCGCAACCGGCACCCATCATCCGGTTGTGGGACCAAGCGGTCCCACCACCGGTGGCCGCAACGTCTTCGGCTCGAGGCCTAGACGAGCGGCCCCATCCAAGCCATTTGGTCCGCGCCGGATTTCTCCGGTACCACCCGCCGCCCTAAGCGGGTGGCATTCCCCTATCCGCCACCTGGGGACGCGCCCGGTAGGAGTTGACAACGATATCCCTAGGATATTCCGATAGTTCAATTAAATTGATAAAATAGCAATCAAATGCATTGATTAAAGTTAATATTATAAGTAAAAGTTATTACAATATTTATAAATTATAATTAATTATAAGATTAACTTTTAAGCAATATTTTAATTGCATCTTAATTCGTAGTCATATGCAAAATTTTAAACATACTTGTAATGTTTAAATAGAATACTTTTACAATAAAGATACAAAAGAGTAAACGATTGCGTGCTATATAGCGCAGTTATCTCAGTAGCTGGCCAGGCTAAGGGTAGTAACGAGATGAGCGGTCACGCACCGCTGCCCGACACAGATAACGCGCCCTCTGTCCAACAACGTAACTCAGCCTAATGTCCACAACCACGACCAAGCCCCGACAAAAATAAATAATTAAACATTTCATATAGGTACAGAGATCGCTAATGGAAAAGCAAATTACATAACACTCCGATGGATACTCAAATGTTTTGGTCCTTTAAAAGAATTATTTATTTTACTACCCCTCGACAAATAGCCAAAGAATTTAATAATATAACTTAGAAGTGTATAATACACTGATGATGACTGATGATCAAAATACTTTGTTTCGGATGTGTACTAATTTGAATTAATACCTACCAAATTACTTAAATGAAATCTAATTTATTTTCAAATGTTCGTTGATTTTGTATTTATTACTTACAATAGAAACCCAGATCCCAATACAGAAGTACGTTAATGCAAAATTAATAAAGTTTAAATACGATTTTTAATATTTATGACCGGGATGAAATAGCGAAATAGAACTCGCAATAAGGGTGAATCAAATAAATAAAAGCTATCCTCATTCCAATCAGTTGTATTGACAAAGGAGCGATGCTGGACAGCTCCCAATGTTTGGATATACGAGTACATAGGTATAGTCAAAGTACATAGGTATGCACTCTACATTAATAATAACATGACATACAAAATGAAAGATTATACTATAGAACTGGAACCAGGATTATTTGAGCCTATTATATTTATTATATACATTGAGATTATGCAGACCAATACAGTGCTATTTTGAATGTTTACATAATTGAAATTTACATCTAGCTACGAGAGGTGGAACGCATCGTTGATTCCTTTAAGTTTAATTATTTATTATTCCTTTAGGGGCACGATTAACAAAGGTTATAGGATGTTGATATAAGATAAAATGTCGTATATTTGTAAAAGGTGAAGTAAATATTTTTATTATGGATTAGCCTTTACCGGTGATGTTAACTGCATAATGGATAACGCGAAAATATTTTCCGTACTTACTCAAAACTAATAAAACCAGTCCAAAAGTGTAGGAGTTAATGTTATCTAGGAAATAAACTTATGTTTCAAAATTTTAAAGCAATCTTTAGAAAGCGTTTGGAGATTTGTCGTTTTGTATATAACTACATAAACACACTTCACCGCATATATAATATTAGTATTATTTAACCGGCTCTACTCATTTAATATGGTAAGCAAGCTAAAAGTATATTGCAATTTATCAATAAATGTGTAGTATGGACAAGCTTTTTAGATAAAAAAATTACGAGAATATGATGTAATATCGCAGACCATTAAACCACAACACATGTCCAACTTACGCAACAAATGTTTGGGAAGAGTACAAAATAAAACTAAACTGCATCGCGGTGCGCGTCACATCCGCACTCCATGTAAGCGGACGTCATATATTCTATTATAAATGCAACAAATAGCCTTTTTATATTTTTATATAGCTACATTTCCTTAACACGTTAGCTGCGGCACCAATTTTTGCATACTTTCCGTTCCTGCGGCACGAGGTATAATCGGCCCGTACCGTGACCAGACGTTAGGATGACACGCGGTCTATTAGACCCCACCTCCTTTTACAGACTAAAATCCATTTTCTGGCGCGAAATCAAAGATAAATGAGAATTTTGGTCCTTATTGATATAGACAGTGAATTGATGAACCCTAATCCACCGTCGCCCCGGGATCTGATGGCTAGTTTAGGAATTATTAGCAAAACAAAATATGGGATCTTATACACCTCGTAACGCACTGAAATAGGGCAAATTTTCGCTGCGATTAGTGATGGGAAAAATAATATCGACGTTTTTAAACTGTCTTAACTACGCAACGACTTGACCGATTTTGATCAATTATATCTCATTAGATCGTTTAAGGGCAAAACCTGGCAAAACAACACAAAGCTATCAAAGGATACATTTTTTTTTAAATAATCTAAATTGTGCTTGAAGGCGCCATAAAGAAAAAAAAACCGGCCAAGTGCGAGTCGGACTCACGCACGAAGCGTTCCATTCTATACCATTAAGAGGCACCTATTACAGACTTATTATTGGAAAATAATGGATTACGGTTTATGCATAAGGTTTATCTTTCTATTGATGCACAACACTGGTCGCGGGAAGCTCGCGTTGAGTGCGGTACGAGGTCAGAGGGGATATGGGACGTTTTAGCCTCGTTCCGCACTGCATTAAAATTATATTAATTCAGTGCGGCACGAGGCCTAAGACATCCGGTACCAAGGTAGGTACACCACCGAGTCCGGAACCATTAGTGATCTCAAATATATATTTATCTCTTTCCTACACTGGACCAAACCAAAGCTATGCCATTCGCACGACAGAGAAATTCACTTTTTTGCTTGCCGCACCACAGGGAAGTTGCATCAGGGGTGATTTAGGCCTCGCTTCGCACTTAACGTGTTAATATATGAGATTTAAAATGTAGCATTTTAATATGGATAATTTAATATGAATAGTAACTTGTATAATTACTTAGTAGGTAGGTAACACTAAAATATCAGGAGAAAAATCATACACGAAATTACTAAAGAAATATTTATAGAAGAAAATATTAACTTAATAACACGGTCTATTGTTTTATTAATATATTATAATTATAATACCTACGCCTTACAAAATATTAAAACTGGCACATTTTTTACTTTTAATTAATAATTACGATTCGCGTTGATTTTTGCTAATACCGACTAGTAAATTTTAAATAATTTTACACTGCAATGCGCGGCAAGTCCGCACGGAACATAACCGGATGTCATAAGCTGCTATTCGCCTGTTGTACTGCCACACGGTCAGTTTTATATCGACAAACATTGAAGGGTTTATTTCAGTTTTATTACAGCTAATTATTTATTTACTTATGAAAATTAATACGAAAATGTTGCTTTTAAATACTTATGTAACTAAAATTACAGTAAATCCTACCTTTTTTTTATTAAAACCAGCTTTAGTCCCCGGTTTCTGCGTCCATGTTTATACAAGTATATAGCACACTAGCATTGCCCGCGGCTCCGCCCGCGTTCAGATGACCAAAAACCAAATTCTTAGGTTTTGCATATTAGTATACTCTTACATTGCAGTTTTTGTATTTTTTCTCAGAAATGCGTTATTTTCCCGCGGAATAAAGTATCCTATATGTTGACCCGGATAACCAGCTATCATCGTACCAAATTTCATCAAAATCTGTCCGGTGGTTTTCTCGTGAGGCGTTAACAGACAGACAGACAAAAATTCTAAAAACTATATATTCAGACTCTGTATCGATAATAATGTCTATTTCAATTAGATTTTTCAAAAAATATTTAATGTACAGATTCGTCTTAGTTACAATTTTATTATTTATTATATTTCTAGTACTGTTATAGACTGGTTTCACTCTTATCTCTTCGGACGCCAGCAGTGCGTGAAGACCAACGATGCATCATCGGATTGGCTAGATCTTACTGCTGGTGTACCTCAAGGCGGCGTACTTTCTCCCTTACTTTTTTCAATATTTATTAATAACATATCAAACGTCATTTCTTCTCCTTTCCATCTGTATGCAGATGACTTACAATTATATCGACATTGTGAGCTGACCGAGTTACATGAAGCTATTGATGCATTGAACTCGGATCTTGTCCGGGTCCAAACGTGGGCAGAGTCCTTTGGCCTCCTTGTGAATCCCTGCAAGTCACAATCCATAATTTTTGGCAGTAGTCGACTGAGGTGCAAAATCGATTGGACCTCGACACCTACAGTCCAGTTCTCGGGTGTTCCAATCCCGTACTGTAATAAAGTAAAAAACTTGGGCTTAATTATGGATTATAACATGACTTGGGCGGCTCATGTCAACGAGGTCAGCAAACGAATGCATTATACTCTTCACTCTCTCAAGCGTCTCCAATTCTTCCTCCCTTTCACAACCAAGATTATGCTTGCTCAGACCCTTCTTCTCCCCATACTCGACTACGCTGATGTGTGCTATTTAGATGTGACTGAGGAGCAACTCAACAAATTAGAGCGTCTTCAAAATCTCGCTATTCGTTTTATTTTTGGCTTGCGTAAGCAACTTAAATGGCTCCCAATCCGCCTTCGCCGTGATATGCATATCCTATCATTCCTCTTCAATATTCTTAATGATCCCAATTCTCCTTCATACCTTTGTTCTCGCTTCCAAATTCTCCCTACTCCTACTCGTTCCAGGCGGCCTTGCATTACTGCGATGCTTGACATACCCAAGAGCAACACTAAGTTCTCTCTACAATCTTTTTCGGTGTATGCCGCATTGCTCTGGAACAAACTTCCGAAAGACATCCAATTAAGCCCCTCTATAACTGCCTTTAAAAAGAAAATAAAACAGCACTTTCTCACCCAAGTTATTCCACAATAATTATATTAACTACTATTATTATGCATTATATTATATAGATATGTATTTGTGTATGTAGTAGTATGTACATATATTTATGTATATAATATGTATAATGTTTTGTTATATGTATATATAATATATATTTATTTAAGTACTTACATTTGAGTTACTGCACTTTAGCCTGCATTTTAATACTATCTCTCTAACTCACTTAGGTTGACTGGAAGAGATCTCTTCTAGAGATAAGTCCACCTTTGCTAACTAATTTTATTGTTTGTTACTCTCTGTATTTTACATTTAAGTGCAATAAAGAATAGTAATATGTATAGATAAGTTCTACACTATAGGTATAGACCGGCGATACTCCTGCGAGTAAACTATATATTATGCTTTATTGCTTTATTGTTTTTGTTACTGCCTTATATTGGCTTTTATGTAAGTTTAAGTAACTCTTAATTACCCGGGAAATTATTTATTTTATAGATAAATAATATTATGTAGATACCCTATTTCGCAGATTTTGTTAGAATGTAAGTAATTTGATTTTTTCATAATATAAAGAACATAAACTACTAAATTAAATATATTTTAATTAAAAAGCAACATTTTCTAGTTTATAGCCTTAGATAAAATCTTAATTTCATTGATATATGGACACTAGAAACTTGAAACTTGTTTGAATTTGCGACCTCAAATATAGTTGTTCGTTTAATCAATCAATAGAAGACCGTTATATGCTAGCGAATTCTCATATCGGTTTTAAGTCGATGAGCGACGATTTAACGACTTTAGCCATTCGATTCCGGAACGAATTCACGTGGTGCATGACGAATCGAACTTTGATTTTAAATGCGATATGCCACATGAGTACCTCCCCGCAATTGTCTTTATAATTTTATATAGAAATAATTTTTAGATGTATTTTCAAGAAGATAGAGCAAACCTGTTTGTTACAAGGCTTCTTTTACATTAACAATTATCTCAGTTATAATATAAACTCTAGTACCTATACGTCTAAAGTGTTACCTTTAATAGTTTTTATTTATCTTAATCGCCCAACAGCCTTTTACTTTTTTCCTTTTACGATTTCACAAGTTCAAAGAATTGGAGATTATGAATGCCGTAATATGAATCATAATATGATTTGAAATGCCAAGTAAAATGTTATAAATATATTATTAAAGTGATAGCTGCGACTCGTGTAATTAATAAGTTTTACTAAATCTGCAATGAATGTTTTATGATATACGTATGTACGTAGTCATTATACTGAAAATGTAACATTATGGACTCGTATAGTATTTACTATACCTTATACCATATATAACAGTTGAACCAAAAAATCTTTTGCTTATACCTACTTAGGTACTTACTGTTCGAAAATATATTCTCTATTGTTTTTTAAATTTTATTATACTTAATTGTACATTTATTTAATAAAAAAATATATTTATTAACATCTTATATTACAGCTAAACAACGTAGTCTTATTTACCTTAATGAATCATGTCTTATCCTAATATCTTAATATGTACATACCTATAAAGAACACAAGTAACAATATTATTGAAAATTTAGTGTCCACGTTATAAGCTAATATAAATTTAAAGTGAGTATAAAATTATACAAAAGTATAGAGCAAAGGGGCATCTTATCAATAGTTTTATTTATTCCTAAAATACTCATAGTATATAAACTTGATTTATGCTGAAAGACTTAGGTCGTAATTTGTGGGTAATACATCTGTAATCGGATAAAAGTATTGAGAAAAATCAATACAGGGATAGATTAAGCACAGCTGTTATTGATTGCTAACTGGCCTACCTAATTACTTAAACAGGGGTTAATACTCCCATTATAGGTCACAGGACTGACTTTGTATCATTATTTATTTATGTTTCCTATAATAATCTACATTGTGAGACTACTTTTAATAATTAATTAATAAATTGATATGTAAAATATATATAAATATGTAAAATAATTAAATATGAAGTTTTAATATGAATTTAATGTATTAAAACAACTTTCTCCTATCTCATTAGAGATTTAGTGCGAACATTCAAGAAAATAACTGTACAAAATAATTGCACTTCATATTTAATTTATAAATTATATCAAAACATACCTAAATATCTCAAAAGATAATACTGTACTCGTGCACGCTTGAATTTAATTAGGAAATATGTATGTAAATTTTTAATCTGAACAAAATTTCAAACATGCCAGTGTTTTGCAGATTCTTATTTATTTTAATTACATATGTGTATATGAATAGTGAAAATATTATTTTAATTTTATAAATGAGTGGGTGGGGCTCTAATAAATTTATAAGGATATATTCTAGTCGTCTTAAAAGCAGTATGGGTGATTAATAACAGTATTAGTAGAGGCGGTATAGAGCGGCGCGTTGACACCAATTTTTTATACTTGTGGATACCCTAGCGGTGTTTAACGAAATCCCACAAAAAATATTAATGAGTATAGTTTTCTTCGAATATCATGAATGGGTGGTCAATGGGAGTAGGTATGTAACTCAGTGACGGCATTTTATTATTGAAAATCAGTGTAACTACTAACAATCAAGTGTAACTAGAACTCTCAAGTTGAAGGTTTCTTATAAATTATAACTATAGTAGCAAACTAATATAATTAATTATGTAATAGAATTACATATGAAAATTCTTCTTCTTCCTGCCCATTTCCCAAATTACTTGGGGTCGGCGCAGTACGTCTACCATCCCGGGGGAGAAGACAACTCCTACCGGGCGCGTCCCCAGGTGGCGGATAGGGGAATGCCACCCGCTTTGGGCGGCGGGTGGTACCGGAGAAATCCGGTGCGGACCAAATGGCTTGGGTGGGGCCGCTCGTCTAGGACTCGAGCCGAAGACGTTGCGGCCACCGGTGGTGGGACCGCTTGGTCCCGCATCCGGCGGAGGGGTAGGCCGGTATTTCGGTGCGCCGTTCTCCCTACCTTCCGCGGCCTAGACGGGGCCGCCACCGTTTGATGGCGAACGCGGTGGGGCTGCAGGGGAAGAGGAGTGTCGGTGTTTCGTTGCCGCTCTCCCTGTCCTCTGCAGCCGATTGGAGGTGGCCCACTTCGGTGGGTGGTGGTTATGTTTAATGGGGCTGCTCCGGGTACCTCTCTGGCGTAGCAGAGTTGACTGTGGAGCAGCCCCATTGGTGTGGTAGTCGGCCTAGCGTTTAGGCAGACCTGCCGCCGGGGCGCCGTAGTAGTTATGCGCAAGCGATCCTGCGGCGCCCCATTAAGGCGGAAGGGAGGGGAATGTCGGGTTTTAGTGAGTAGTACCGGCTCTTCTAGCCGGTGAGCCCTACATCACCACCTGGGGGATCAGGTGGTATGTGTAAATGCATTTCCCGACTTAAAAAAAAAAAGTACGTCTACCATCCCCCCCAACGTGCGTTCACCTTGTCGTGGTGGGGGGGCTCAGTAGTGTACTCGCGAAGCCAAGAAACGCACAGGCAGGTGGCCCGCTACCGTGGGCGGTGGGAGGCGGCCTTCTTCGGAGGGTGGTGTACCTTGCGGATTGCTCCTGGTACTTCTCTGATAGCAGAGTGGACCGTGGAGCAACCCCATGGTTGTTGTGGTCTGCTTCGGCAGACCTGCCGTCGGGGCGTCGTAGTTGAATGCGTAAGCGATCCTGCGACGCCCCATTAAGACGGGGGAAGGTTTTGTTGGGTTTTAGTGGGTAGTACTGGCTTCACCGGTGAGTCCCACACTTCGTGCGTAAATGCATTTCCCAACGTTAAAAAAAAAAAATGTACGTCTACCATACTGCTGATCGGTTTTGGCAAAAGTTTTACGACCGGCCGCCTGTCTGACATCAACCCTCTTTGGGAATGCTGTTGTTTACCAACGTCGTGCAGAAACCCGAGGTGCGATAACCAGCACAATAACGTCTTCTACGACACTTGCAGTGCTTATCTTAATTTTATTTGCCGCGTCGTTTCAATATCCAATTTAGAGTTAATTTTGATAAATATGTAATCATTCAATTTCATGTCAAACCATAATGTGCACCAAAATTCAGCTTTTTTTTCACTACTTTCACTGACATAGCCAATTGCTTACGTTATTCATAACTTAATACTTGAAGAGCTCTTAAATTTATTTCTTTAAATGACACACACATATTGTTCCCATAATGTTTATTTTTTCCAAAACGTATTCATTGTTGGTCTCTTGAACCTGAGAATCTTTTAAGGCATTTCAATAGTCTTCTTAAAAGATCAAAGTTTATTTTACTGTATAATTTTTAATTTATAATTACATATGAAAATTACATACAAAAAAATGCGGTTTTTTAATAGATAGAGTGATTCAAGAGAAAGGTTTTGAATATATAATTTGTTAAGTTTTTGTATACATTGGTTAAAATATAACGATATTTGTTGGAGGTGTCGGAAAAAATAAGACGTCTGGGAGCTTTCAACAAAAACGCTGCCTAAACCCTTTGAGATATAACAAAATAATGTATGGTGGAATTGTGTATCTTATATAGGTCTACAGAAAAGTCCGCGATGGCATATGTCTCTCTTAAGGATAACATACTATGTATATCCATTTTAATTTAAAACGTACTTGTAACTTAAAACGACTGCTTTAAATTTAAACAAAAATTAAAGAAAGCTACTATTCTTAAAAGTAACCAATGCACATTCCACAACTGCCTTGAATTCCGACCTACTCCATATTTAGAAACAAAATAAAACACATGGCATCGAAAGGACATGACGGTCACTTAAAGCAAATATTTGCACAAAAACCAAAAAAACTCACTTTCTTGAGCGGAGCCATTAAATCTGAATCTAAAACATTTTGGGACGTCCTCGAGCGGCCTTACGTTCCGGGAATACAACTACCTGCTTTTTATAGCATACATAAAACGCCTTTCAATTATAGCAAACTCACATAATTCGATTATTGATTTGCTTGCAGCCGTCCGATATGAACTGAACGACCTCTTTTATTCGATAGGGTAATATTAGTGACCTACTACTTCGAATGAGTGAACAGATGCCCATGCTTGTCATATGGAACTATGCAATCAAGTACCATTCAGATTAATAAATGTACATATTGATAAAATAAAACAAGGTTTAATTGTATGTAGCTAACATTCAGGTCCGGATTTAACCTTAGCGCCGCCTCTGGGCACTGTAAAAAATGCCGCGCTGTTATCGAAATTTTAAGTAAAATGTTGAAAGTTTAAATTTTTTAATTATTATTTTTTTGAAAAAAAAGGCAAAAAAACATAATTTATGAATGATATAATATTTTCGAAAAATGCACCTACAAGTTAATCTTTTTTTATATTTCATTTTTTGGAAAATAAAAAAAAACTATGTCGATAACGCGAAGAATTTTTTTTTGTCACCCCTAAAAATTTGCCGCCCTGGGCACTAGCCCCGAGTGCCGCTAGTGTAAATCCAGGGCTGCTAACATTAACATGCATACTTTTGCTTCATAAAAGAAGTGAATACAAAATGTAACGGGTACATTTATGGAAATTAATAACGTGAGCATAATAACAAAGGGCGGTCACAGTAAAGTAAAATGATTACGATACAAAGCTCGTCCTTGTACCCGAGCTCAAAAGATAGCGTCACGAAATATGACACGCGCTATCATGCGCTACACCACAAACGCGTGGACAAAGGTAACTACGGTTGTTGGAGAAATTATCGCGACTGATTCGATCGTCGTCGGCCCAACGCGCACTTTGTCGGCAACTCGTAGGTACAGCCGTGGACGCAATTATACGTTTATGGTTTCACACATCTTTGAATCGCAGCCTATACTCGGTACTCTGAAATCGTTTTCATATATGGTATGATAGTTTTCTGTTGACTGTACTCGGTAAAGTAATGGAGCGTGTGCAGTATAGCAAAGGCGAGAGACGTCTTCATAACTTTGAAGACCGTATCCAATAACTTGTAAATGAAGCCCGTCTGAGACGTCTGGGGCAAACTGTAATTTGTTAAAATCGTTGCATTCGAAACTTGAAGCATTAAAACAATGAATGCAGAAATATAAAACTTTCTTTACAACTATTTTACTTACGAAGCAGTGTAATATGTACATATATAGAATAATTCTTTTAATTATCAATAGGTACATATATAACTTACAGTAAAGGCGATACAATATCATGAAGGACAGACCTGGAACAAAGAAATTGTAATCAGTATTGAATCGTATGCGCACAAGATCGATACAAATAAAAACGACTGCTTTACACATTTATCACTTTACATCGGCTTGTATTGTATCCGATACAAAGGGTGTGGGATCAAACGTCCATAGTAAAATAGGCTCAATGAAGAGGTATTTTTTATATTTTGACATTAAGCTCGAAGTCTTAACTTACGATGAATACGTTTTATCGATGGTAACAAGCCATTTGATGACATATGATAGTTGATATAGTACTTAGATTTGTTTAGTAAATAATTGTGAAAGGTCGTGAACCCGTCTTCTACTTCTGGGAGGGCAATAAAGATAGCCAGAAATCGTGGCTACGTTTATATTAGATATCCTTATACGGACATTATGTTTAATTTTAAACGTAATCTCTTTAAAAATTGATGACTTGATTGAGATGTTCAAATTTATTTTCGAAAGAAAATAATTAAGTTTCTGGCTATTAGTAATAGATGCTCGAAATCTTAATAAATCAGTGCAGTGAAGGCAATAAATAAACTCGTTTCTGCGTTCCGGAGAAGCGGTCGGTGCGAGTGTAAATAAACAACGTGTCATTAAATTTGCATATGGCGATATGTCTGGATATATGAGCGAATTTGGCTCACTCGTAAAACGAGACCGAGACCACCTTCATAAAAGACTTTAAAACTTAAAAGTGTATTGGCCTCTGTATCAGTCTAAACTTAAATTTTGCGAAAGTATTCACCTTAAAAATAAAAACTACATCTCTTGACACTTTAAGTGTACTGTTGTACATGGTTCCGACATTTTCTTTCTGTCATTATTTTCATTGTCAGTCTAAAGCCTAAAGGAACATAATCTTTTACAAAAATGCAAAATAAGGACAGAAATTATATTTTTTTTGTCATTTTTTTGGCATTTTTATGTACTTTCAGTCTATGAGGCTGACAAAAAAACTTTATTTTCGAAATTTGAACCTTGACCTACTAGGAGTAACCTGTTTTCTCCTACACCTGGCCAATTTTATAATGTAAGAAGGTTTTCAATTCGGCTCTATGTAACTTTATATGTAACATAATACTTATGTACTATGTACCTATGTTGCGCGATATCTTAAACAATTTTAAACTGACTTTTTGAATTGAGTAGGTTATGTATTTTGTTTTTTTTTAATATAATATGCAATGATAAAAGTATGGTATGTTGTTAAATTGTATAGTGAATGATAAGCTGTTTTACAAATCCATATAAATTTAGACTTTTTAATATTATAAATGTGAAAGTTTGTTTGTTTCTGGAATGGCACCTAGGGTATTTTTTATCCCGGAAAAATGTATGGTTCTCATGGGATAGATTTGTTTCTTGTCTAGGGAGGAACCCGAAGCAAAGCGAGGGTGAGTCTTTAGTACATAATATTATCGAAATTATTATAATACTAGCGACTAACCCTTACTACCCTTTTTTTTTTTTAAGGTTGGGAAATGCATTTACGCACGAAGTGTGGGACTCACCGGCGAAGCCAGTACTACCCACTAAAACCCAACAAAACCTTCCCCCGTCTTAATGGGGCGTCGCAGGATCGCTTACGCATTCAACTACGACGCCCCGACGGCAGGTCTGCCGAAGCAGACCACAACAACCATGGGGTTGCTCCACGGTCCACTCTGCTATCAGAGAAGTACCAGGAGCAACCCGCATGGTATACCACCTTCCGAAGAAGGCCGCCTCCCATCGCCCACCGAAGCGGGCCACCTCCCTGTGCGTTTCTTGGTTTCGTGAGTACACTACTGAGCCCCCCCACCACGACAAGGTGAACGCACGTTGGGGGGGAACCCTTACTACCCTTACGCTAGGTGCGAATAATTACGTAATAAAAATTGGTATTGTGAGTCCACCTTAGATAGACATATACATGAACGAATTAACCACATATACTATCGTGGACTTTTTTGTAGTAATGTTTATATTTTTCAATTTCATAGACCATTTCGTGGTTCTGCCTGCAATAGTTTACGCGGCGCTCGGCAGTAAAGCTCCTAGTCGATATTATATTTTTCCGAAATTTTCAAGAATCATCGTTATATTTTAGCCAATTTACAGAAAATCTTAATGAACTATAACATCTAAACTTTTTTCATGAATCACTCCCGTACAAAAATCTGTTCGGTAGTTTTTGAGCTTATCGCGTTCACACAGACAGACGCGGAGAGGGACTTTGTTTTATAATACTCGTATGTATAGATAACGTATAGAAAAAAATATAACTTAAGATCGTCACAGATAGAGAAGACATCGACGCTCACTCGTATAAAATTAATTTTAATAGTATTTATTATTCATTTCATCCTAGAATCGATTTCAGATCGATATCTGAACAACTTGGGAGGGCTGTGGCGGTATCTTTAATATGTTAAATATTGGCACTTGCGACCTTTTTACTGTCAACAGTATTTTCTTAAAAGCACTTAAGGGACAGCTATAAAACTTTGCATTACAAAATGTAACCCATGTACATATTATTTATAATAACTAGTACGTACATAATATACTGGTTTTATGTTGTTTCAAAATGATTTTTACCGTAACACAAAATATGATGAGATAATAGACAATATTGAAATGGACTATAAATAATATAATGGAACAATAACTATTTGTATGTAATAGTTTGTTGTTATTGAATTAATGGACTCACGAAGGGTTAAAAAGAGAATAATCCGATATTGCTTACGCATTACTTTACATATTACTGAGAGACGAAGATCGCTTTAGGATGATTTGTCGCACACAGCAGGAACATTAAAAACAAAAAACAGACTGCAATCAATATCATCATAATCGGATACTGACATCAATAGACGTTAGCGACAGTTATACATACATACATGCATCTCTAAAACAGGACGAAGTACGTCAAAATAGCGGCAAGCTGTAGCTATCAAAAAGATAAATCCTGCTCCTAGGCACATTATTGATTCCCCCCCCCAACGTGCGTTCACCTTGTCGTGGTGGGGGGGCTCAGTAGTGCCTGGCAATCCAACCGGGCTCGAAGCTAAGAAACGCACAGGGAGGTTGCCCACTTCGGTGGGCGGTGGGAGGTGGCCCTCTTCGGGGGGCGGTGTACCATGCGGGTTGCTCCTGGTACTTCTCTGATAGCAGAGTGGACTGTGGAGCAACCCCATGGTTGTGGTGGTCTGCTTCGGCAGACCTGCCGTCGGGGCGTCGTAGTTGAATGCGTAAGCGATCCTGCGACGCCCCATTAAGACGGGGGAAGGTTTTGTTGGGTTTTAGTGGGTAGTACTGGCTGTATTACGCCGGTGAGTCCCACACGTCGTGCGTAAATGCATTTCCTAACGTTAAAAAAAAAAAAAAAAAAGGCACATTATTGATTACAACATACTACGCTAATAGTCACACTTTGATATAGACCGATATCTATGCATATAATAAAATTGTAAGTAAGCCGAATCTGTACATTAAATATTTTTTGGGATAGCTTATTGAAATAAACATTATTATAGATACAGAGGCCGAAATTATAGTGTTTAGAGTTTTTGTCTGTCTGTCTGTTACCGCATCACAGAAAAACTACTGGGGAGATTTTGATGAAATTTGGTATGGTTATAGCTGGTTATCCGGGTCAAAAAATAGGATACTTTTTACCGCGGGAAAATATCTCATTTCTGAGAAAAAAATACAAAAACTGCAATGTAAGAATATACTAATATCTCAGATCAAGTACAAATTACTTCACCTATGACTAATATGTAAAATCTAAGAATTTGGATTTTGGACATCTGAACGCGGGCGGAGCCGCGGGCAATGCTAGTATTTTATATAATAAATATTTTCCCGCAACTATGCACATTAGTCAAAATAAGTATTAGTTTTTACTTATTAAGTAACCATAAATCAGTATGATATAACTATCTACATGAAAAAGGAGCATTGGTAGACCAAGAAGAAGGTGGGCTGATGATATTATACAAGTAACAGGGAACAACTGGTTAAACTTAAGCAAGGACAAGGAAACATGGAAGAAGTTGGAGGAGGCCTTTCCCCAAAAAGGGGTCCATATTTCAAATTAGATATAATTCAAAGAAGACTAAACATACTAACATAATATGTATAAAAATAATTAAGTAAATTTACTAACAACTTACTAACTACGTTTGAATTGTAACTTGAAAATATGGAATAGATGGCTTTATTATTATTATTTTTATCTACATGTGACTTTTTTGAAGTCAATAGTAGATAGTATACTCGTACGTATAATTGAATCAGTATTCAAATGTCAATGTGTCTACCAAGTATCAATGTAACTTTATGCTCATTACTTACTCAATGTACTAGAACATAATAATATATATTTTAGCTGCCACAAAAATAAGTTTCTTTGACGTCACCAGGCAGAGGTGAAAGTTTTCGCATATCAAAGATATTTTATTCATACTCAGGGCGCTTCGATTATAATATTGACATGACAAAAGACAACAAAAAAATCAGTTAAGTTATAATGACCGTTGGTGTTGTGATATAATAATATGTTGTGAACTTATCTTTATGTAAGCACTTAACAATGTTTTAAACTTCTTTCCTTACAGGAAATCCTGCGATTAAATTTAAAATAAAAGGTATATAGACTTGAAAATAGCTTAAACATGGTAATTATTTTATCCTTAGGGGTGGAACTTTTTTTGAAATTTATATGGTGGTCCCATATCCTTGATTCAAAAAAAAATACAAACGCTTCGAGTATCTCCTCCATTCTGAAGTTAATCAAAAATAAAAAACTAAAAGAGTAAAAGCTATCTATTTTCCTTTTACCTACTAATTGGCTCTCCATTTTTAGATTTTCAAGCGTTTTAGTGACAGTCTTGGCTTATAATACAAAAGTTTCGAAATTACCTACCAAGTATGATTAACCATTGAGTTTTTTACCGGACAGTGTCCTCTATTGAAGGCCGAGCGACTCGACGATTTGGAGAAGTCTGAGTAATCAAGCTTAAATAGTGGCTTCTGTATTTTTTTCTTAGTAATGATATGAAAATAACATTTAACAATAACAAATAACAAAAATAATTCACAACCGCAAAAACAAAATAATTTAAATAAATAGCTTTTATTTTAACGGAATAATCTATAACTATTTTGAATATTACGATCGAATATCTCCACACTATCTACTACATATAATACTTACGTAACAATCAAAAATATCATAATTTTTTTGTGTTAGCGTACACGAACATTTAATCTTAGCTATATTAGATGGAATATTCACACATGATCCACATCAAATACAAGAACACTAAAAGTAACAGCTTTTTGATGATCCTCTGTGAGTAAGAGCTCCTTACCCAAAGAGCAAATGAAGCGTTTCGCTTTTGACGTAGGTATAGACTAAATTTTTTTTTCATTATAGCTTTTGAAACAACACTAATAAAGTATTTTTAATACAGTTTTTATTATCTACAATAACAATTTTATTGAAAGCATTTTAGCTTTCTTGAATATACCCGGTAAAATATGAATTATATTATTAATCGAAATTTATATGAATAAACATTCTTTCTGACATGGCAATTTAAATGAGATAAAAATAAGAGAAAGTATTTAAGCTTTTCATATAAAAATATACATATATAAGTCATAAAATCATGGTATCATAATTGAGTTATTAATTAAATTGAGTAATAAATAAAATAACTTGATTTGAGATTTCGCAAGTGCCTTATATCAATTCGAATGCAATTTTATGATCTCGTTAATTTTATTACGTTCTTTATATTGTCTATATTTTTCTGACGACCTTTAAATAAACACTGTTACTTTAAAATAAGGCTTTATGCTGTCACTTCTTGCTTGTTTTTTTTTCCATCAATCAAAATGCATTGTTCACATTTAAAAAATATCTTGATACACGACATTCATTGAAAATAATCGTATATATCGGAAAACATCATCTATTCATTCAATCATTATTTTATTACTAGCGACTCACCATTATTTCGTTCGGATTCGTCTCTAATTATAAACATTATCTGTTTATATATCATAAATGTTAAAGTTTGTGACTATGGATGTTTGTTACTCTTTCACGCTGAACGGATCTGGATGAAATTTAGCACAAAGATAGATTATAGCCTGGAATAACACATACGATACTTTTTACGTTGGAAAAATGTACGGTTTCCGAGGGATAGGTTGGTTTTTGTTGTAGTTTTCATATATAGGCAACGATTTGGCCAGAGCAGACTGATAAAGCGGCTATTTAGCGCATTTTTATTCTGACTTGGATTGCAAATATTAAGATTTAACATTGAAAACTTTTTTAAATCAAAATAAAATATAGGTAGGTTATATCCGTCAGGGATAGTGTAGCTTTCTATTAGTGAGTTAGTCTTTTTGGAATCGGTTCACTAGTTCCCTACATACAAACAAACAAACCAACCAACTAGCAAATCTACTATCGGCAATACAGTCACATCAACTTCAACACGTCATTTCTTAACTGATTTTGGTCTTTTTAGGGTTCCGTAGGCAACGAGGAACCCTTATAGTTTCGCCATGTCCGTCCGTCTGGCCGCAGCTTAGCTTGAAGACTCTTAATACTATAAAACTGTGATTTAACATGGATATACATATTAGTCACGCTGACATAGTAGGTAAAATAAAATCTCTGAGCGTTATCAGTTAGTCTGTGTGTATTAGTTAGTGCTGAATTTTTTTTAAGTAGAATACATAATATAAAATACCTACTTATAAACAAAGCACTATCAAAATATTTAAACTGTTTTCCAATATTATTAGTAGAACATTTGTATTGAATTCATCATCTCAATCGAATTAAAAGTAGTATCAGTTTTGACAAGATATGTATCATGATTCGTGCTCTATTTGCATATCAGTCATGTTCCGCTTCAAGCTGTCTATACAAAATGAGGCGTCGATCAAAAGGGAGAAAACAACTGAGTTCTATGTAAACTGTCCAATAACTATAATATCTACAATTATATTAAAGTATGGAATGAATTTTATTAAGTTTATTTAAAAGATTAAGTTTATTTAAATATAAATAAATAAAATATTTCATTCAAAACAAAAACAAACCTATCCCACGGGAACCGTACATTTTTCCGGGATAAAAAGTAGCCTATGTGTTATTCCAGAGTTTAATCTATCTCTGTACCAAATTTGATCCAGATCCGTTCAGCCGTTCTGGCGTGAAAGAGTAACAAATATCCATACTCACAAACTTTCACATTTATAATATTTATATACAGATTTAAGTCTTTAAAAGTAAAATAATGTCAACAGAGACTGGGGTAAATAGGTACATACTACATATATTTAACAGATTTAAGTATTAAAAAGCATTATCTAATGATGTGTAAGAGAGAAAGTAACAACAGTTTTTAATCATAAATAACAAGAAAAATAAAAACCGACAAAAGCACTAAAAAGTAAAAAATAACTGATTGGTAGTTTTCATTTACTATACATACCTATTCAAATATTTTCGAAGTCGGTGTGCTTTGGCTAAGTAATTAAAGCCTACCTATTAAATACATACCTAATCAAATATTTTCGAAATCGGTGCCAGCCCATACAAAGCAAAGCACACCGACATCGAAAATATTTGATTAAGGAATAAACACTTGCAAAGTTTCAAGTCAATATGACATTTAGAAGTAGGTTAAATTCATTATTAACTATTTTTCTACCCTTAGGGGTGGTATTCTTTTTTGAAATTTAAATGGGACCAATCTGGAAGTATACCCTTTCAAACAAAACAAAAATTGTCCAAATCGGTTAATAAATGACGAAGTTCTGAGGTAACAAACACAAAAAAAATACAGTCGAATTGAGAACCTCCTCCTTTTTGAAGTCGGTTGATAATTTCACAATCATTGTAACATTGAAATCTTAATTTCACATCTACATTTCTTCGTAACAGGGGACGTAACAAGCTCATGTCAAGTTTGAAGCAAAGTCATTTGTCCCTAGATTTCTTAATAAATTAATTCAGAAGCTAGTTTTATTGTGTAAAGTCACGATCACGACTGTCAACTAAGAGCGTGCGATCAGATGATATCTTAGCACGAACTCTTACAATGTCCGTTTTTGGCTTAAAATCCAACACTTGACGCCATGAATATAACTAAATTGTTTTTTATTCTTGTAGACTTGTACTGGATAAAAAATATATGGCGCCATGCTCAAGTTCTTAAGTGACATAATTATTATATTTTTTTATAAAAACAATCTAGCCATATCGAGTCGATACAACAAGAACAGGTCAAATTAGTCGCCTTATCTGACGGCGGTAACTTTTTTGTTCTACATGTTAGGTACATTTATAAACAAAGAAAAGCCGTTGGACTTGTTCTGTGCATGTCTTTTAAAAGAAAATATGTGAATAAACTCTATTTTCTCCATGTTTAAATATATTATAACTTTATGTTGATTCAATATTAACTTAATAAAAATAATAAAGGCTTATAACTTATTTATAAATATTTAGTAATAAATGTATCTATTAAATTGAATACATATTTCAAAATGTTATTACACCATGAATGATAATGGCGTTTGTAAATGTGTTATTACACACGTCTTTTCTTAAAATCGTGCGCTTATATCAATTTATTCAAACGTGCCATGAATTCAAGGGATCCATAATACGGAACGCAAGCGTGCTCGTGTCACTGGTGCGCAGCCAAATCTCTCGAGAATATTGCCGCTATAATAGATTCCTGAGTACATTTTCAAATATGCGTTAATAGAGCATATTATGTAGATTGCAAAGTCTTTAGCCGGCCAATTATATCAAATATTCTAGAATTATTAGAAATCAAGAGGAACCATTGTATAAGAAGTTTACGTAATAAAATATTCCGTGAACTTTAATAAAAGTTATGGAGAGAAAAACAAGAGCCGCAGCTAGGTAAAAGTTTGTTGGGATCCGACCCAACGGCCATACTTAGCAGTTTGCAAACAACCTGAAATACTATTATTCCAACTGAGTTTCTAATTTTAATGTTCATTATTCCTTACATATACCTACGTAATCTATACATATAATAAAATTGTAACTAAATCGAATCTGTACATGAAATATTTTTTGGAATAGCTTATAGAAATAAACATTATTATAGATACGGAGGCCGAAACAATAGTTTTTAGAATTCTTATCTGTCCGTCTGTTACCGCATCACGGAAAAACCCCTAGAGGGATTTTGATAAAATTTGGTATAATAATAGCTGGTTATCCGGGTCAACATACCTATAGGATACTTTTCACCGCGGGAAAATGTCTCATTTCTGAGAAAAAATACAAAAACTGCAATGAATATACTAATATGTAAAACCTAAGAATTTGGTTTTTAGTCATCTGAACGCGGGCGAAGCCGCGGCCAATGCTAGTTTAAAAATAAAACTCTTCTTTAGAAAATACCTATTACTGTGAACAAAGTGACTATAACAATTATTATTTATAAAATATTATTTAATGAAACTTATGAAAAAAATCACAACATATACAATTGCAGTAAGTTTTACGTTTAATATTTCTATTTTCAAACTGAACTTTACGGAAAGTTCTTTTTATTTTAGGATTACAAATGTTATGAAAAATTTCTTTTCTCATAAAAATATTAACGTTAAAATACAGTATGCCTAGCCTAACCAGCGTTGACCGCTAATATATAAGCCTTCACCCGACCAACCACTTTCGCGAAACATGGACCGGCTTTTAGCAAAAATTTGATCAGTGAAAGTCAAATACACCATTACACCGAGAGCCTGAAGGGAGCTCGATTAAATTAATCGATTCTACTTCTATAAAGTCTGACTAGGAAAAAACCTTTGAAAGCGCCTCTGAAGAGAAATCCATGAAAAGTAGTTATTTCTCTCTAGAACTGATACTATGGAAATTATGATACATACTACGAACGCAAAAAGTACTAAATGATTATCAGTTATATCTTTATAACATTAATCGATATCCATGTTTTATCGATCAAGCGAGTCGATAACAAACTGTTTGTATATCAAACCGCATGACATATTTTACGATGTTAATAAAAAGCCACATTGTAAACAATCAATGAATTTCTGTCGTCGTTTTGAGTAGTTTAAAAGGTAGACCACCCAAAGCCATATTAAAAATTATAGTGTCGTACCTTATTATTTATAAATTTCGTCTTAGTGGTGAAGTAATATAAAACGAATCTGTCAAACTGTTTACAGCTTTAATCATTCACAAGCAATAATACTTTGAATTAATCGCTCATGATCGAGAGCCCTCTGCTCGATATAGAGCAATTAAAATGAAATCGAAATATAAATTTGTATTCACGAACTCTGGCTGCATGAGAACCTCATTAGCTTTAGAAACGAATGAAAATAATTTAAGAGATGTGCAATAATAGATGTATAATATTGTTAAAGTACCATATAATGTTTAGTATGCATAAAACGCAATATTATCTGTAAGTAATTATCTTTATAGTCTGTGACAATCATTAATCTATGACAATTTAATAATCTGCTCTCTCTCCTCTCTGAACCTCCGAAGTGTGCATGTCTAACAAATATAATATAAATTATAATCTAATTTTATCTAAACGATCTGAAGTTATTGACGACCAATATGTATTTATTCAATTCTGTGTAATAATAAATTCATCATTGGAAGACTGCATATTATTTATCTCTTCTGGATATATGATCTACATCGCCTCTTAAAAGGTTATGGGCCCAGGGCCAGGGCCAGGGCTCCAGATCCAGAAGTATACTGAGAAATATACGATTGATCGATACGCACTGCACGGAACATTACACTCTGATCTATCTACGTGAAGAAATCTTAATTATGGCATCCGATGGCGTGATTTCCCCTGCACGTGGCGATGGCGTCTCTCGTGTCAATTCGACGACGTCTGTCCCTATGTTTCCTGCAATTGAGAAGCTGGAAGGCAGCAAGAACTACTTGGCGTGGAAATTTGCTATACGTATGGTCTTAATACTAGAAGGCTTGTGGGATTGTGTTACTGCGAATGTGGTCACAGACGCTGCGCGCGATCAACGTGCGCTGGCGCGCATAGCTTTAAGTGTTAAAACGAGCCTTTACCAGCATATTCGCAACGCAGCTACTGCTAAAGAAGCGTGGGATAGCCTTTCGGATATATTTGAAGATAAGGGACTCTTGCGTCGTGTTTTACTGTTGCGTGAACTACACCGTACACGCTATACGGATTTCAACGACATGAGTAAGTACATTGACAACACCTTCAACATAGTGCAACAGCTAGCCGATATTGGGCGAAAGATAGAAGATGAAGAAATAGCTGAATTGTTACTAAGCGGTCTACCTCAGGAATACGACTCGCTTGTGTCTAATCTGTCAACGTTCACATTAACAACAAGAATTTCTAGTGAAGTAGTGAGAACTCGCCTACTACAAGAAGATTTGCGGAGAAACAATTCTAATTCTCATAATATATCTGAAGCTGCTTATATTTCAAAACGCAAAGTGAAATGTGACTATTGTCATAAAGAAAATCATGTGAAAGCAAAATGTTTTAAGTTAAAGCGTGACAAAAAGTTAAAAAACAGTACTAATGTATGTATGGCAGCTGCATATCTCTCTAGGCATAGACAGGAAGATTGGTTATAGACTCTGGGTGCACTGCACATATGTGCAATAAGAAAGATTTCTTTGTGTCACTTAAGTCAACCTCATCAACAGTGTCAGTTGCTAACAATGAGACTATGATATGTGAAGGTGTCGGGACTGTGAATATTCAATGTAATCATAAGGTACTTATTCTTAATAATGTTTTGTATGTTCCTAAATTAACAACAAATTTGATTTCTGTGAGTAAGTTATTAGAATTAGATCTAAGAGTGGTGTTCAATTCGGGAGGTTGTTTTATATATGACAGTAATGATAAACTTATCAGTTCTGCTAGGAATTTAAATGGGATATTTAAATTGTATGGGTGTGTTAGAAATAGTAGGTATTTGCACAAAAAGGAGCATTCTTTGTTCCTTCACGATAAGAAGGACTCCCAGAGTGCCGCAGTTGCAGCTCATCAGCAGCCAATGCTATTATGGCATCGAAGGTTGGGCCATCTCAGCTCTGGAGGTATGTATGCTCTTAGAGATAGGTTAGGACATGGTTGTATGTTTCAGGCTGAAGAATCTCTACCGGATTGCGTTGCTTGCCTTGAAGGCAAGCTGACAACGAAGCCATTCCCCAAGAGTGGAGCCAGTCGTGCAGCCAAGGCTCTAGAGCTTGTACACTCTGATGTATGTGGGCCCATGCCGGTGAGCAGCTGGGGTGGTGCAAAATACATTCTTACACTGACCGATGATTATTCAAGGAAGAGCTTTGTATACCTGATGAAACAAAAATCTGAGGTATTTAGCCGATTCATTGAATTTAAAAATATGGTTGAAAAGCAGACTGGTTTATCAATTAAATGTCTTCGTAGTGACAATGGAACGGAGTATTTAAATTCAAACTTGTCTGGGTTTTTACGTAAACAGGGGATAGTTCATCAGCTTACAGTTCCTTACTGCCCTCAGCAGAATGCTGTATCAGAACGTTTAAATCGTACCCTTATGGATAAAGTACGTTGCATGTTGCAACATTCTGGTCTTGACCAGCGGTTCTGGGGAGAAGCAGTGATGACTGCTGCTTATCTTAAAAATAGGTCTCCCACAGCTGCATTGGACGGCCAGATTCCAGAAGAGGTTTGGACTAGTTCTAAACTTGACCTTAGTCACCTCCGGGTATTTGGTTGTCAGGCTTATGCATTAGTACCACGGGTTAAGCGTACAAAGTTAAACCCTAGATGCAAACCTTACATTTTTGTTGGTTATTCAGAAACCACTAAGGGGTATAGGCTGGCTGATCCCTGTGACCCTAGAAAGGTACTCTTGTCTCGTGATGTCACATTTATGGAGGAGAGATTCTTTAATTTTGGACATGACAATTCTAGTGATAATAATGAAATAATATTTTTTAATCCTTATTTATTACATAATAGTTTATCAAATGAAAATAATGTTAATAATGAATTGTCTAATGTTGATAAAAATAATTCAGTGGAGATTGATAGTTTTAATAATATTAATTCCTGTGTTTTCAAAGATTCGTGGGATACTGGCAGCGAGCACAACTCCTCTGTCGAGTGTTCGGTGAATGATGACGTAGGAGGTGTCTCTGTTACGTCACAACGCGCGACGTTGACTGGAGGGGAAGGTGTGCCTGTAGCTTCACGCCCAATACGTAGTACACGTTTGGTTCCGCCTAAAAGGTATGACGACTATGATCTGTCTATGTTTGTAAGGGATGTTTTGGTCGACGAGCCACAGTCGTATCGAGAGGCTATGGATAGTCCTTACTGCGATGACTGGATGCAGGCTATGAAGCGTGAGTATAGCTCTATGATAGAGAACAATGTATGGACCCTTGTAGAGCGACCTAAACACTCCAATGTAGTAAAATGCAAATGGGTGTATAAGGTAAAGTGTGATGCTTCAGGAAATTTTCAGCAATTTAAGGCTAGATTAGTAGCAAGGGGCTTTACACAAAAAGAAGGGGTAGATTATACAGATACATTTTCCCCAGTTGTACGCCACTCTACCATGAGATTATTATTTAGTTTGGCTAATGAATATGACTTAAATATTGACCATATTGATGTAAATACAGCTTTTCTAAATGGCACCCTTAGTGAAACTATTTTTATGGAGCAGCCCGAAGGTTTTGCTGATAATACAAATAAAGATAGGGTTTGTCTTTTGAACAAATGTATTTATGGATTGAAACAAGCTAGTAGAATGTGGTATTGTAAAGTTAATGACTTGTTGACTAAAAATAATTTTGTACAAAGTAAATGTGAACCATGTGTATTTTATTTACGGGCTGAAAAAGAAATTGTTATTATAGCATTGTATGTTGATGACTTTTACCTAATTTATAATAAGGACAGCTATAATATTAAGGTTTTATTGAGATTACTAGAGCAGGAATTCAGTATCAAAAACCTAGGTCCTATTCAGAACTATCTCGGAATTAGAATCAGTAGAGATAGAGAAAAAGGTGTACTTAAGCTAGACAAGTCAGTTTATATTAGGAAAATACTGAAAAGGTTTGGTATGTCAGACTGCAAACCAGTTTCGACTCCTATGCAATCAGGATTTAAGTTATGTAAATCAGATGATACTTTAAGTGATGATGTATATAACTATAGACAACTTTTAGGTTGTTTGATGTATCTTTCAGTTTGTACTCGTCCTGATATTGCTTACACCTGTAGTCAGTTAAGCCAGTATAATAACTGTTTTGGTAAATGTCATTGGTCAGCTGCTAAGAGAGTTTTAAGGTATCTAGCGGGTACAATTGACTATGGTTTACTTTATGTAAAAAGTAATCAATTGGTGTTGAGTGCTTATACCGATGCGGATTGGGCCAATGATTGTATTGATCGTAGGTCATATACAGGATTTGCAATAAAACTAGGGAATAATGTTGTAAACTGGGAGTCTCGAAAACAAAAGTGTATAGCACTCTCTAGTACAGAGGCTGAATATTTAGCCATAAGCGATGTTTGTAAAGACTTAAGTTTTATTACTAATTTTTTGGTAGAAGTTTTTGCTAATTTAAAATTGGACTGTATTACTGTGTACAATGACAATCAAAGTGCGCATAGATTATTAGAGTGCAAAGAATACTGTCACAAACGTACTAAACACATTGACGTGCGTTATCATTATGTAAAGGACCTAGTAAATAGCAAATTTGTGATTGTTAAGTATTTGTCTACTGATCAGATGATTGCTGACGTGTTGACTAAACCTTTAGACAAGAAAAAGCATAACTTTTTTTACTTATGAACTATGTGTTAGACATGTTATTATATAAGTATTTTCTATTGTAAAGTTATGAAATGTAGTCGTTTTTTTATGTAACGTCAGAGCTGTTTGCGTTATATGCATAAGGGGAAGTGTTAAAGTACCATATAATGTTTAGTATGCATAAAACGCAATATTATCTGTAAGTAATTATCTTTATAGTCTGTGACAATCATTAATCTATGACAATTTAATAATCTGCTCTCTCTCCTCTCTGAACCTCCGAAGTGTGCATGTCTAACAAATATAATATAAATTATAATCTAATTTTATCTAAACGATCTGAAGTTATTGACGACCAATATGTATTTATTCAATTCTGTGTAATAATAAATTCATCATTGGAAGACTGCATATTATTTATCTCTTCTGGATATATGATCTACATCGCCTCTTAAAAAATATAATAATATATTGTCAAGTAACACTCGCTATATGGCAACTCGACAGTTGTATTGGCATCGGCCGATATGGAGTCAATTTGCAGTAATGCGGCGGACAGCTTCAAGTTACTTTTTATAATACGAGGTCGTTGACTCGAGACTAAACAACACACGGTTTTAAATGTCAATGCACTGGGAAAAGTTTCTATAGCCTAAGAAGCAAATTAACAGATTATAATTTAGATTTTACGAGTAGATAATTTTATCTTAATGTATCAAAGTATATAAAAAATTCTAAAAACATGTCCAAAAGTGTCATTTATTGACTCATTCTCATCGAAAAGTAATTAAAAATGTAAATATGATAATTCAAAATAATTGATGCGTACCAAAATAGTAGGTATATACGGTATTTATAATGTATTTTCGTAGAGTGTAATAACTGAGAAATGGTGTATTTTTCTAATTGTGAAACAATTTTTAGTATCAGTTGAATAGTTCTAGAGATCATTCGTTATATAAAAAAAAAAAAAAACAATAAGCTAATTTTCCTCTTTATCTATACATATAATAAAATTGTAACTAAGCCGAATCTGTACATTAAATATTTTTTGGAAAATCTTATGGAAATAGACATCATTATCGAAATAGACATTATTATTTAGTTTTTAGAATTTTTGTCTGTCTGTCTGTCTGTTACCGTATCACAAAGAAACCACTGGAGGGATTTTGATGAAATTTGGTATGATGATGGCTGCTTATCCGGGTCAACATATAGGATACTTTTTACCGCAGGAAAATATCTCATTTCTGAGATACAAAAACTTCATTGTAAGACAATACCAATATGTAAAACCTAAGAATTAGCTTGTTGGTCATCTGAACGCGGGTGGAGCCGCGGGTAATACTAGTTACATTATAAAATTAACTCTACATTTACCATATCTTGACATACTCATACAAAAACTTGTTATCAATAAATCTAAGTAAACACAAACATCGTGTTTCCATTTTTTACTCCATATTTGGTAGACTTAGATATATTTAACAGGTACACATTACATTTATGCTCTACGTTTTCACGAATCATGTGTACAAATACAAACAAAATAATTTCAATACAAATAATTTATTTGTGAATTATTGAGGTAAATAATCTCGATTTTATAATGCCAATTTATGAGAAGTTGAGTCATTGGAGATATCGGCGTAAAAACATATTGTGACTAATACGACTAAGCGATTGCTAATGACCAGCTAAAACAAAATCACGGTGTATAGTTACGAGTACGATACGTAGTGCGGACTCTATAGTATGACCTACATACCTGATTACGTCGCTACTGTATAGAATATCGTGTGGAGAAACTAGAAGCTACAAGTAATAAAATTAAAGAAAATAACAAAATAAATTCACCACAATATTATAGTCCACGGAATAAAATTGCTTTGTAATACAAGCTTTTTAATGTTAATAATATTATTTAATAAGAATTTGGTAGCATGAGTCGTTGTTAAAATGATATTTCCTATTTGTTTTCTGTTAATTTACAAAAAAAAATTAAAAAAAGAATTAAATAATAATCATTTTACCTTTATAATTTAAAAATTTATTGCGTTCATATGAAAATTTATTATGATATTAATGATGAGAGAAGTTTTGATTTGAATTATGAAAGTTTCTATAAATTTTAATACACTAGTGTTAATTGCGTTCTTTAAGCAATAAAGAAATTCACGCAGAAAATAAGCGGTATATAAAACGAGTTTATAAGTACCGTTACCATCAGACTTGCTCTAGGATAAATAGACTAACAATGAAATGTGTGAAGCGTGACTGAACATTACACTACACCTTTGTGAGCAATACGCTGCACTTGCCTCCTTGCAAAAGTAACTTCTTCTCTAGAATCTTACACAAAAATTTGAATTCATAAAACAAAGAGCACGAGCTGAGTAGTACATTGAACATCAAAAATGAATGAGTATTTTTTCTTTCTACATATTTTTATATTTTCATGTAACTTATATTTCAACGAAAATTAAATTTAAATTGGATCGTTAACTTTTGAGAGTCTATTAACTCTGTAAGCTCTTTTAAAGCCGAAAGCATGAGTTTTGAGCCGTAACTTTAATTGATTGAACAGTCTAGATGGAGTCTTTTAAAATGATATTTTAGAAAATAAAAACAGCACAGAATTTAACATTCCTCAGGCAAGTGTATATCGACTATAATAATGTTTTCATTTTTAACAACTTAAGATGAACACGTGTATTTATCAAGCTATATTTTAATATTTTATAGAGTAGATCAAAACAATCTCTATCAAACAGTACCTCTTTAATTTGGATTAATTTTATGTCCTCGCCTTTCCATACTTAGGAGAATAATTAATATAATATCTTAAATTATTCATACTGTCTATAGTCGTTGAGCCCTTGTATTGTGAAGGAAAAAGTTCGAATCTTTTAACATCACGTCTCATAATCTAAAACCTGTCTCAACTCAACGTTCTAAGTGCTACGGGCTATTAGGTCCATATTGTATTAGGCATCATATATGGGCAAGTGCAAAACGACCTCAACGCCATAGGCTAGAAGTCAATTAGGTTGCAAAGAGAATTTGCGCTAGTTTTCGCGTCATGTCTTATCTCACGGACCCAATAGCTATCATCTTGGAAAAGTAATTGATTCTTGATATAGATCGCAGAGTTGACGGATTATATTGTACTCGAGAGATACTGAAAGTTTCAATTTATATTATTTCTTTCACAAATTTTCTTTGTATTAGATATTTACATGATTGTTTGCTATACATAGTTGTACTAGGAAAAACTTTTTATTCTGACTAAAAAATAATATACTTTTTATTGGAGCTGGGTAACAAATAATCGTTATTGACCTTTGTCGTAATTGATCACGCCTTATAAAGGTTAATAGGATTTGGAGTTGTCCTCTAATTATAGTTTCATATATACATATAGTATAACAAGCACGTCGTTGACTATTAAAATGGAGTTGAAATAATCTTCTTTTATAAAAGAATTATTAAAAAATAATAAAAAAAGAGATAAATAAAAATAACTATAACTGTTTGAACGCATTGTGAATAGGGGCCACAGGTCCGGGAACTACAGCTAAGTAGCGCCGGACGCTAGGAGTGCGCTTCGGCCTCGCTGCCCCCGTATATGGGAGCTGACGGCCGACGAGCTCGCCTTGCAACACTCGGCTTTAAGGTGTAACCTACGAATTATTGATGACAAATTATTTTGTTTTTATTTTCAGATTATTACTTATTACAGATTTAATACCATTTGCCGTTTACCCAAAATGATATGAGCACTGAAAATAGTAAAAGACGAAAAGTCCATTGTGACTTAAACAATAAAATAACCTCCTTTGACATTTTACGATTGTGAAATTCATGATGTCTAGCGAATCCTATAAATAACTAAAATGTAGTAAAAAAAATCACCTTCGCTTCCAAACTGGGATGAACAATCGGAGCTTTTGGCAATACGAGAGGGATGGGTTATTATGTAGCCAAATATGGGTAGTTGGGAACATTCTCCAAAAGTGGACTAAAGGACACCGCCGAGGACGGTCGGCAAGAAGTAGAATTACCGGGTTATTTAAGGAACTGAGAGTTCCACGAAACCACGCACGCGATGATCGTACTACTTTTGTGTGATGCGGTATTCGGGTGCACCGGTTTTATGCTAATTGGCCAAAACAAATTCGCTATACATATCAAGCGTGAGACAAATATTAATGTTTTTGTTTGTTGAATTCGGAATAACAATGTTTGTACCCACTTATGACATATACAATTACCTATGTAGAGCAAGAAATTGTGTATAACTTCTTATCTTACTACGTATAACACGAAATATATACTCGTATATGCGATACTAAGAATATTTAAGGAGATAGGAAATTATACATACCTACTTAACATTGCGTACAATCGATAGCCAAAATAGTATTGTTATCTTCCTATCTGCAAATATATATAAGTATCGATAAAGGAACTGGAAATATGATTTCATATTCAAACATTTACGCCATGTCAGAATAAAAACAAAAAACTGCAAAACATAAGTTTTTAAAATTTAATAGTTAAAAGTAGAAATATCTATGAACCATATAACGTAGCTAATACAGTTCTAATTTGAATATAAGCGAAATCAATCAGATTCCATCTGCCGTGTCACCTTTGTATTGTTAGTGGGTAAACGACCTAAGTACGTGTTGTGCGCATATCCTCATAAGGGTCTAAACCTTTACATTGTAACACTGTTCGTGAAAGCATCCAGCGTTAGAGCAAAGTCCAGTTACTAATGTGCCGGTCGGGAAGATTGATACTTCTGATATAGAAATAGCACTTCGCGCCACAAATAAAGGATACTAATGACAAATGAGAATACATTTGCTAGTGGGAAATCTAATGGAATCTATAACCATATTTAAAATGGTATTTTTTTTCTAATTAGTCAAGCCATTAACTATAGATAAAAAGCTTTTTACGTGTGTATGTATGTCATCGTTGCGGTTAATAGACGAGCGTGAAGATTTAAACACATAAAAATTGACATATTGATAAATTATGTTATTTTCAATAACAAAAAACTCGAAACGTCTTTTTTGAAAGATAATTTTTACATTTATCTTAACTCTTTATTTTAAATTTATAAGGTAAAGACATAAAATACAAGAACTGTTAACATTGCACAAACTCAATACATACTATTAATAATACTCAACAAGTCCACAGTAGTCCGCGTGGGTATTTTGCGTAAAGTGAGTAAGCTGAAAGCTCTTCGACGCACCCATCGCTCCATTACTGCAATAAGGCATCTACTAAGATGCATACAATGTACAGAGATAAGAATATTATAGCCCCTGGTTACCAGCAAGTACCTATAACTTCTCATACTCTTCTTATCTGGCTAAATATGTAGCGTAAAATATCATTACCAACCTATTGTGTCCATTACTGTATCTGCAACTGCACGCTTATCAACTACAATCTTTAGACAATTTATTGACGATTTATTAAAGGTATTATGGCTGTAGAATAATTTGTCACCTGTGATCCACTTTCTAGTAGTCTAATCACGACATCATACTCACGATTTTTCTATTAATTATAATTATCATTATTTATGTTTGCTTTTAAAATAATTTATGGTTTTCGTTAACTATTTATGTGATCGTAAGAATATCGTACAAATAAAAAGAAAGGATAATATTACCTTCCAATCTATACATATAATAAAATTCTAACTGAGTCAAATCCGTACATTAAATATTTTTTGGAAAATCTTATTGACATAGACATTATTATCAATACAGAGGCCGAATCGGGGGGCACGGCAGTGCCCCCGCCAAGTCGAGCAAAAAAAAAAGGGCACGGCAGTACCATCCTTTTCTCGAAGCGATTCAGAGCATTTTTCACCCCCCCATAACTTCGTTATGGATAAAGCTAGAAGCCTGAATTTTGAGTGACTAAGAGAACATCATATAACTAGATATATTTCCAAATTACATTCAATTTGAACTTGTAGTTTATGAACTGTTGCAGATCAAAATTCGTCAATATCGTCACTCACTCACTCACTCACCGATCATCAAAATTCTAAGGTACTTCTAGCAGACATAGGAGCTTCAAATTTTGAACACAATTAGTGTTTAGCCTATAACAGAAGGAAAAACTCAAACATCACGCAATTTCAATCCTGTTTTTGAGATATACAAACTGCATAAGTAATTTTGTAATCCTATACAAATAGATATGCGATATATGGGATTACAAAGTTATTTTTGCAGTTCATACATATAATTTTTCGTCACTTAAACTAACCAAATGGATAGCTGGGTAAATAGTGGATATACTGTAAGTGTTAGCGATGACTAAAATGTAATTATCAATATTGTAAATAGTTTTAAGAAGTAATATATTTAATATATAAATTAAAACATATATGTATTTATGATCTTAATTATAAAAAAGTATATACAAGTAATCCAACACTCGGGTGTTTCCGTAGCGAGAGTAGCTCTGTATCTTATCACCTCGGGGCAGTACCGTAGCGAGAGCCGCTCTCAGTTGCTACAAGATCTCAAATATAAAAAAAATATATGGAGTAATCGAAGACTCGGGTGTTTTCGTAATGAGAATCGCTCGGTATGTTATCACCTCGGGGCAAGACCGTAGCGAGAGCCGCTCTCGGTTGCTACAAGATCTCAAATATAAAAAAATATTTATAAGTAATCGAAGACTCGGGTGTTTTCGTAATGAGAATCGCTCGGTATGTTATCACCTCGGGGCAAGACCGTAGCGAGAGCCGCTCTCGGTTGCTACAAGATCTCAAATATAAAAAAATATATATAAGTAATCGAAGACTCGGGTGTTTTCGTAATGAGAATCGCTTTGTATGTTATCACCTCGGGGCAATACCATAGCGAAAGCCGCTCTCAGTTGTGTGTATAATCTCAATTAAAAAAAAATATATATGCGCAAACACCAGCAAAAGCAGTCATGTGTAGCCTCCCGGGAGTCCCTGATGTCCAGGAGCTACACCAACCGGTCTCTACGTTCAAATCGTTCTACGACAGAATAGAGGCCATTCCATCGGCATTAACCTCACAACTAATCAATGGTTAGTTTAGGTAGGATCAAACCCAGAACGATTACCCTTATCGACCAAATCATACATAGAAGTAAGAGAATTCGTTGTAAAATAAAAACCAGCACGAACACTTGCAAAAAATATTCGTATCGTCATCGAGAATATTTTGTATAGGATAAATATAACTATTAAATAAATTATCTAAGACCAAATTTAGCCATTTAGCACTATGCATGTAATATGTATACGTGGCATAGCTTATGTATACCTATCTATATTAGGTTTATTGCATAAAAATCTTATATGATGGTATGTAATTCAAGATTAGGATGCATTATTACTCAGGGGTTCAGTCAAAACGCTATTATTATTCCTACGCTAATTTTTTTTAAATATCTCCTTGTAGATTATGACGTAAAATTATATTACATAATTAATGTCCATAATAAATATTGTTGTGGTAGTACAGAGCCTTCGGAGCGTTAGTTCGACTTCTACTTGACTAATACATAGGTACGAGTACAATATTTATTTATCAATATTTAGTTTAGTCATGTTAAAAAAACACAGGAATAACTCATATATTATTTTATTAACTTAAATATCCAACTAAAAAAATTTATCTTTCTCAGGGTTCCGTTTGCCATCACTAAGTATTTAATTTGTTAGTCAATTCCTCCACTTTAACGACATCAAGGAACGCTAGAAGGTTTAGGTATTTTTTAAAATAATAGGTCACAATAAAATAGCACATAATATAAATATTTTGACACAAATAAACTTCATCGTAGCTTGCTTTAATTTGTGTCGTTAATGTCAAATATAAATTTCGTTTAAAAATCATAAAATATTTTAATTAAATTTACACTATTTTTTCCTTCCATTATTTAAATTAAATATTATTTTTTCATTTCCTGATATCTTACTTTTATTTTTTTCACCTCATTCATATATTCTAATAAAATTTATAATTAATAGTAAATTAATTAATTATACAATAGTTGCACTGTAAAAGGAGGTTAGGTTAGTGTTTGTAAACCTTCCCCCCCAACGTGCGTTCACCTTGTCGTGGTGGGGGGGCTCAGTAGCAGTAGCGAAGCTAAGAAACGCACAGGGAGGTTGCCCACTTCGGTGGGCGGTGGGAGGTGGCCCTCTTCGGGGGGCGGTGTACCATGCGGGTTGCTCCTGGTACTTCTCTGATAGCAGAGTGGACTGTGGAGCAACCCCATGGTTGTGGTGGTCTGCTTCAGCAGACCTGCCGTCGGGGCGTCGTAGTTGAATGCGTAAGCGATCCTGCGACGCCCCATTAAGACGGGGGAAGGTTTTGTTGGGTTTTAGTGGGTAGTACTGGCTGTATTACGCCGGTGAGTCCCACACGTCGTGCGTAAATGCAATTCCCAACGTTAAAAAAAAAAGTGTTTGTAAACCTTGTAACCTATAGGTATGTATGTTTGTATGTCCGATCCTATGTTCCCTCGTAATCACTAACATAATTTCAATTCGCCGATTTATTAATGTTTATATTTGCAACTATATGTATTAGAAAAATATTTTTTAAATGCGAAAATAATATTTTAAGCTTTTTTAGTAGCTTTACAATTTTTATGCATATACACATGGGTACATAAATGTAATGTGAAGCGTGTGTAGTTTATACCTACTAATATTCGATTACTGTTATTTCTAATGAATTGATTTATATATACCTAATTAAGAAACAACTTGACGATTACTTAATTTTAAAACCAAGCTCGTATATTTTCTTTTACAAAGTATGATGTTGATATGAATTAGAAAACCTTGTCAACATCTCATTGCTCGTAAGTCTCGTACTCGTAACTGTACACACCTAATAGAACATGGAATATAGAGGTCATGAAATATCAATCTCATCGAAAATTTCTTTTAAAATGGAATAGAAGACAAATTTCGGGATTTAACTACGATGCTGCAGATAGACACATAAATCTACACGTCTTATTAAACTTATGTAAGTTGAATATCAGTATCGGGGTAGGTATTTAGGGTCAACAATGAAATTAAAATATTCGTTAAATTAACTATACATATTTATACTTAATGCATAAGATAGTAGTATTAAAGTCCAGGAATCCGCAATTTCCCAATACAATAGATTTAGATTTTTTATCATCCAGACTTGTCAAAATTTGTTATATCAAAGCCTCTAAAAAGACCACAGAGACAAGGAGTGGGCTTTTAAAAAGACCTTAGCTGACCCACAAGAAATAGTACAAGAAAAGAGAAAAAGAAGAAATATTTACAAAAAGAAATGAGATCCCATCAAAAACATACTGTAAAAAATTGCAAGTCTCGCAATGCATTACTTCTACCGCAAAAAGCTATGAGATATAATGTAAAACCAAGTCGGTTAATTTATTCATTACCTATCTATGGAAGCATCTATCCGACAACTTTGTCATAAATCGTTACCGAATTAGTTAAGTTACAACATTTTATAGTAACCGTATTAATATTAGATATATTTATTTCTTCAATTTATAGAATGACTTGGCCATCGCACATGATAATAGAACTTTTAAAATAACAAAATTTACCTAATATTAGCGTTCTGAGTGCATTATTTATGTTAGTGTATGCATAAATTTGACCCGCTAGTGCTATGTTCAGTTCATCTCAGCCCAAACACGTCCACAGCTGGACATAGGCCTCCCCCAAAAATTTTCATGACAACCAGTCTTGTGCCATCCGCATCCAGTGGGCTCCAGCGACTTCGACCAAGTCGTCGGTCCACCTTGGTCATGGTATGTTTAATTAGAACTATTTAAAGTAGTAGACTCTTATGTGATTATGTTTCCGTGCGATGGCCAAGTCATTCTATTAATTAAAGAAATAAATATATCTAATATTAATACGGTTACTATAAAATGTTGTAACTTAACTAATTCGGTAACGATTTATGACAAAGTTGTCGGATAGATGCTTCCATAGATAGGTAATGAATAAATTAACCGACTTGGTTTTACATTATATCTCATAGCTTTTTGCGGTAGAAGTAATGCATTGCGAGACTTGCAATTTTTTACAGTATGTTTTTGATGGGATCTATAGTTTTTAGAATTTTAGTCTGTCTGTCTGTTACCGCATCACAGAAAAACTAGTGGACGGATTTTGATAAAATTTGGTATGGTCATAGCTGATTAGCCGAGTCAACATATAGGATACTTTTTACCGTGGAAAAATATCTCATTTCTGAGAAAAAATACAAAAACTGTAATGTAACTGTAACGAGTATACTAATATATAAAACCTAAGAATTTGGTTTTTGGTCATCTGAACGCGGGCGGAGCCACGGGCAATGCTAGTATAAATATATTGCTAAGCGTAAATGTATGTCTGACATCTCTATGTCTAACTAAACTAAGCTAGCTGTTCTATTCCTGTACGATGCAAATACATACATACGTCCCATGTGTTTGTTGTTTGAATTGACATCTCATCACCTAAGTTAAATAATAATAAATGAGAAGAGTTCATGTTTAATAACTATATCATCATCTGTCTCTATACATATATTTAATGTCACAATATGAAATACATACATTGTGATTTTAAAGACGAAACATTTAATATTTATTACATGTACAAACAATAATTTTATATTGCTAACGTGAAGATCGTTAGAAATTATACTTCAAAGATGAGCATGTAATATATTCAGACGTATAATTTAAACCTCTATTTTACAGTGAACAGAACAACGTACAATGAATCATGCAATTGCTATTTAACAAGAAATAAGCAGACGCCACAATGCTGTACTCTTCATACGAGTCCTTTTATATACGGTCCTCCTTTACATTAATGACAATTAATCGTAAAGTAAGGTAAGGTATATATGTGAAGTAAAATTAAGGTAACATACTCTTACCGACGAATAGTATAGTTTTTATATAAATTAGTGATTAAGTTATTGATTAGATTATGATATTGAGATTTTTTAGGAAATCCCCTAAAGATTTTTTATTTATACTAGCAATTATTATTATTTATGCAAATCTGATGTGTTATTATAATTTTAAGTACGCGTGGAATATATAGGTATGTTTTAATATTTATCTATTCATATAGTCAATAATATTCAGTTAAACAAATGAATTCAACATACATATCTAACAGACGCGAAACCTATTAGAGTTGCTCTAGGATTTAGTCTGCGCTACTTTAAGTTCTCGTTAACGAAGCAATCCATGTCACAAGTATCAGAGTTATCAAGAACGTTTAAAATTGATTGCATAATCTCAGAAATCAGATATTTAATTATTTTTATGAGTACTCTATAGTATACTGTACTAGAAAAAGCCATACGCAAAATGCATGTTCTATTCATAGCAAAAACTCAAGACGAGGTTTAATTATATCTTATCTACGTACATACGTAGATATGGGCCAACGTTCATATGTACATATATCCATATACATATGTGTATCAGCAGGTCAAGTGAACACGATGAGTTTTGACTATTGGCACCGGATATTGCAGAGTCGCTAGTGTTTCCGCTTCACGCTATAACTTTATTAATGCTGAATTTCTGCTAAATTGTACAATTTGAGAATATTTTCGTATACCAGTAATAAGTATTCTCAATCATGAGCTCGAAATGCTCTATTACATACATATGCAAAAGTTTCACAAGTTATACGCGAAAATTAGATCACGATAAAATGAATTATTAATTTTCTTAATTATTTAAGATTTTTATCAGTATACATTATTATTTAAATAAACATTTGGCCTTAAGATTATAGGTATAAAGCAATGTCCTATTTAGATAAGTGTCATTTACTCACAAATGCTTTCACCTCGCTTCAACAGAAATATGAATGTAGCACCATAAACAGGTTTATCTATAAAGCGTTAAAAGTAAAAAAAGACATGTAAAATATTATAATTAACTTAATGATCACCTATATCATCATAAATAGGTTTTTTCTCATTAGGAAGCCCAGGTTATATACTAAGAATACATTTCTTAACTTAATATAGTAATATATAAGAAAGTGTTACAAAGTTTAACACAATTACTAACTTAACATGTAAATAATAATTGTTGAACTAAGAAAAAGGTTGTTGCTCAGGTAGATATATATCATCAAACATGTACCATCATAGAAATTATAGAATATATGAATAGTATAGAAGAAAAACCAAAATATTACGTCACAATACAGAGCGGAGTAAAAACCCTAATCAGAAATAAGCGCTGAACCTTGGCAGCTTGGATCGATAGAGCCTTGAACTATGACCGCGAGCTACTTCAGGAAAATTTCATTTGTGGCTTTGAAGAATAATAGAGATTTTAACTAACAAAAGTATACATTAAGTTGATATATAACTCAATTTATAGTTTTGAAAAATATATAGTATGATTATTAGGATAAATTAATAATAATATCTACATAGACATTAGGATAAAATTTCTAAATACGAAGCTTTAATTATGAATCTGTCTTTACCAAAAGAAGTTCTCGTAGACAAAATGATTGCGAAACATTCTTTTGATGAAAGCTTTTACATTTACGAGTATTAAAAATATTACGGTACAGATTTCCTGTTGTTTCATATTGCATTGCAGTTGCACTTTGTATAATAATAATAAAACTTTTGTCGAAAGCAGACTCATGTGTACTTAATTTTTTTCAAATCTATGTGATTTCCGGTGGTAAAGCTTACATAACTTTGGCAATTTATGAAATCAATAATAACAAGTATAATATGTTGGCTGGTTGTTAACTTGGAAATGTACTTAAAAAGCTTTCAAGCTTCTTGCACTAATTGAAAAAGTCGATATCTGGGCCAGAAAAGATAATTGGATAATTTTAACTGAGAAGAAGGTGAGCTGAATTTATTGCACGTTCATATGTTACGTTTAGTAAGTTTAAGTTAAACATGTTAAATTAATCATATAAATAGTATTTTTATATATTTTTAATCACAATCCAGCTTTAATTCTTTCTCATTTCGACTTATATCATACTATGTATGAAATGAAAGCTATTTAGTAGATGCAAGACGCTGAAAACTGTTCCGCGAATCACTTCTCTTGATAACGAATGTGATAAGCGCGGCCGGTCAACCTGTTTGCTACGTCCCTCAGTTTGTGATTATATTAGATAAGGACAATATACCAGTTATGTACTGATTAGAATTCTGACTCTAATAAGGCAATTTATTTAATCTGTAATCAAGGAATAAAATCAATAATTGAATACTACATATATTTCTAGTACTGTGTTCTGTATTTCCATAAATATTTTTTACAAGTGAAACTCGGTATTCGTTAACCGCCTACGCGGCAATTGGTTTTAATTAATAGCCCATGTCATTCGACTGTTATTCACTGTATTATATTAAAAACAATACTTCCGTATATGAATAATTATTTTTTAATACATTAAAAAATAATATCAGTTTTTTTTTAAATGGGTAAAAACGTAAGTAAAGAGTTTCGTTCAATTTTATTATATACTATAACAAGGACAGTATAAAACCGATCAAAATAAAAGGCCAACGCGTTTCATACGTAACCTTTTAACCTTTGTTTTATGAATGAAATCTTCACTTTTTCCATACTTACATCACATGAGTAAAATATGTAGACTGAGAGATCTTGTACTCAATAAACTCATATCTACGATTAATATTTATCCATAATGAAAATAAGTTTCCATTATTTTATGTCATGGTCAATTCGATAAAGCGTCGGCTTATTACAATAAATGTATGTAATATCTGATAATAATACATAATATATTAATTTAATCGAAGAATCAAAATTAAAGAAATTGTTTATCTCACCTTCTGTGTTGTAAAATGGAGTAAATAGTAAGCTATTATTTTTTTTATAATAAGTTAAAAAATAGACGACAAAAACATTTAAGACGATCAAACGATTTCAATTTGTACTAACTCAATTTTTTTAAAAGCAACACATTTTGTTATAAGATAATAACGAATGTTGCCGCGCGCGCGTTTACTATGTACGGGAAAACGAGGAAAACTCGAACTCACCTGCGTGGGGAGAACAGTCTCCCGGCCCAGGGGTATCGACATTTTGCTAGCGGCGCCGCCGGCCGCGCCCCGGCGCCCGCCCGCGCCGCACCATCCACCGACCCGACACTACGGGCCCGCGCGCCGCCCTCGCCCAACTCGCCCAACAGACGCCTCCGACCACCAAGAAAAACACTTCCCCGGAAATGAACCCACGAGCTTCTTCACCATCGACTTACGGCAAAAATATTCTTATATCACAAGAAAATTTTCATTCCCATCCAGCGATAAGAGAACACAACAAAAAAATCCGAAAACGAGATTACAGATGAGCGAAACGACAACGCGGCGATGACACCGGACTGACACCCGCCCCGATAGCTGCGAGCGCGCGACTAACGAAAAGGCGAGAGTGCCTCGCGCCGCGCAGTCACAGCCACCCCGCGCCTGCTTGTGCTACGCGATCAGCCGCATGGGGTCGCCTCGGCACTCGGCTCAGCCTCCGTCATCTCGCGGACCCTTCGCCAGATCACATGGACACGTGCCTCGGCCACGGGCGTAGTGCGGTTATCGAGCGCGAGTACACATGCGCACTTCCCCGCACTATTTGTGGCTCATTCATTTAAAGGTATCGCATCGCGTACATTGTACAATATACTATACACCTGAGCAAATATTATGAACTCTACAATAGGAACGTTGTTTCGAAATGTTCAAACAATTAACCCGCTGCAGACGTTACGAGTAAACTGCAATAGACAAGTAACTGTATTAATTACTAATTGCTCATTACTAGACCTATGTATAGTACATCTAGCTTGTAGATTTAGGTTTCTAATTGGACTCTAATGAATGGTCATTTCAGAATACACATTCATACAATGATACCTACATCTTCCGATTTCATGATATATTTACTGAATAAAATTAAATATCATCAACAATAAATTTTATTAATAGCAAAGAATCAAAAATATTTATTTTATATGTTTATTGAAGAAGGCTATATATTATATTATGCTATCTATTATCATACTATAACGCTTAATAGTGGCAAATAAACATAATCATAAACTACACAAGCGGAACTGCGGATAAAAGCTAATTTAAATATGAAATTAGAAGTATAAAGTATAGACAGGTGTCATCTGCTTAACTAATACAGCAATGTCGTAGGAAGGGTAGCGAGGAATGGTTATGCGTAGGCGCTTCTCGAGGCAAACTAAGTTCAGGTAGCTCGCCCACTTTTCCTTTCTGCTACGTTCACCGCTCCAGATTACGTCATTCACTAGGTATCACTATTTATTGACTATCTTGTGGGTGGGCAAGCTTCACAATTCGGGATTTGTATCGCTTATCGATTTCGACAAGTTGCCTTTCAATTGACCTAAATATTGCCTTCGTTTAATATAGCTACCTAATATCCATTATTAACAAATTCCAAGTATTTTTAAAGCGCAAAACCCATCGTTATTTTAAATCAAATAATAAAAGAAAGCTAGCGAGCTGGGTTTAGAGAAAGGCAACAGAGACTAATGCCCCGGAGGTATTTTATCATATACCTATTTTTATGGTTATATTAGTTTTTAATATTGAATATAAAATATTAAATAATTAAAAAAATATATTATAGGGTATTTATTGATTTAAATTTTAAATTAAAATCCTGCTGATTTTAATTTATGAATCCATTTGATGCCGGTTAAAATAAACTCTTAGATAAGACCTTTATAAGAAGGTAATTCAATATATCGTCAGAACATTATTGAAATAATCACACCACATATCATCTCGCTTTATCGTAAGTTAAATATATAAATGATAATTCTGAATAAAAAATTGACAATAGATATATTATTGAGACATTACAGAATGTTTAATACTTAAAAAATGCCGCATATCGAATCCACCAAAATCATTAATTAAATGCGGTAAATTAACTAGCTACCCTATTTTGGGAATACCAGTCAACATAAGCAAGATACTAAGAAACAATCTTAGGTAAAATATGGAGCTTTCGTAAGCGCTCCATTTTCTTTGAGTTTAAATTTTATGTAAATAGCTGAACAAAGTACAATAACACCTATGTACGTATTGAATTTTAAATAAAAAAAATAGATAAAAAAGAAACAGAAAAGAAATACGCGGCTCTATTTATAACATAGTAATCTACTTGTTCTATTATATGCCAAGTTAAAAAATTTCAATTACAATGGAAACCTATAAATAAAATATTATAATTATATGTAGATAACTATTCAATCAATCAAAATATATTTTGTTCAAATACTTTTACAAACACCAATAACTACTAACCTTTTTTTTTTATGTCGGGAAATGCATTTACGCATACCACCTGATCCCCCAGGTGGTGATGTGGGGCTCACCGGCTAGAAGAGCCGGTACTACCCACTAAAACCCGACATTCCCCTCCCCTCCGCCTTAATGGGACGCCGCAGGAGATAACTACTAACCTGTGTAAGTCCGTGAGGAATCTACTATATAATAATATCTATTCGGTAAGTTCGTAAGGAATCTACCACCGATTCGGAAAGCAGTTCTGCTAAGAAAAACCGGCGAGAAACTCAACAGTTGCTCTTTCTAAATATAATATTAATTTACAATATTGGCAATACAATATTTATGTTCTCATCCTGTGTGAGTATCAACTCATACCTAGTACTTAGCCCCACACATTTACATCTGCAAAGTATTCCGCGACGGAGTAATACGCTTTGCTCTATATAATATTTTTAATTTTACATTTTTTTTAATATTTTTTTAATTAATTTTTAACTTAAATAATAATTTCATTATGGACTTTTTTATATTTTATTTAACTATGCACGCACGTGGACGTACGTGGAATAAAAATATTCTATATATGACTACAAGATAGCGCTCTACACAATACACATGTCGAAAATAATTACGTGTAAGCATTTTCATTTGACACTATTTGCGTATGCATTTTTAAATAGTGCATTTTTTATTATATAGATTCTAACCTGAACGGCACCCGTTTGTCCCTCCAACATTGTCCACCTTCCGTAGGCCGTCATACTTCTTCACATCAGGTCCTTCCAAATGATACCACTTCACTTATAAATTAATAGTATCTCATAGAAATTAAAGGCGTCAGGAAGTCTCAAAGGCAAGTTCACTACTGCAATGACACACCGACAAATACACTATTTAGTGCTTGATTAGCACAAACTGTGCAAATCGTTCGACGGCCACGGATCGCTAGGAAACATGTCGCAGATTTAAATTGATTGCCTCTCCCAAGTCACATTCATTGACGTGATTGAGCCGATGGATGAAATGGACCTTGCGAGGTTGTTAGTTATAGTTATTGGAACAATATATAGTAATGGCAATGCACATTGATTTGGTAACAATTTGTGTATTAAGAGTGTGAGAGTTTCTTTTGAGTTTGAATATGGGCATAATATTGTAGATCTACAACGTACGTACGGATTGTTTGCATCGAGGACGCCGTGTAAATTAGAAATACTAATTGATATAAAGTAATGAAAACTAAATTTGAGTTAAACAAATTCAAAATATGATTATTAATTAAAATATTTTTCTAAAAAGTGAAATATTAAAATGATTCTTCACAGATGTACAATTATGAATACCTATGTACTATGTATCTACAAAAGCATACCTATTACTCGTAAAAGTCGTCCTATAAAAGATGAGTTTTATTCAAGATTGCGAATATCCTTAGTATTCTTGTTCCTTTCATTTTGGCCATACAATTCATCTCCCTGTAAAATCTCTTTCGACACTATTGTAGTTGTAAGCGTAAAAAATAATAAATAAAAGCACAAATCACACTGATAGTAATGCTATATAGAGCATGAGAATTTACTTAATATTTAACCAACTTACAAAAAAAGAACAGATTCTGATTT